>OX493264.1:76530569-77730569 GCA_950370525.1 Bellardia bayeri | reverse complement strand
AAGTAAATATGTAAAAAGCCAAGCCAGTGCTTCTCATGGCCCCTGTGATGCCGATAGAAGCACACCTCTGAGCCTTAGACAGAAGGTTCCTACGACTGGACAATCGCAACGTCTTGAGGAAATCTGGATCGTCGTTGACGATGTTCAACACCTCCTGAGTGATGTCCATGCGACGTTGTTTTCGCTGCCGCACGTTTCATGCCTAAAACATCCGTAAAAATTGCTTGACATGAACCGAACGATATGCCAACATCATTGGATAGTGATTCGACGATTATCCAAAATCATTTTCTTCACTGCTTCAATGTTTTCAATGGTTGTTGACTTGCTCGTGCGACCAGGACGAGCATCGTCATTGACATCTTCTCGGCCTTCCTTTGAATTATTTTAACTTGAGTTCTGTTCATAGTAGACTCGCCAAACGCCACAGTCAACATTTCAAATGTCCTTGCGCATTTAATTTCATGTTTTACACAACTTAATAGTTTTTTTGATCCATTTTTTCGAATAGTAAAAAAATCGAAGAGCACACCAAAACACGACTAACCTTTTTATCTGTCAAAAACAAACTGAAAATCCAAAATGTCTGATAAAGGGTCCGCCAAATAATTTTTTTTTTTTTTTGAAAATGCTATAAAAAACTACTGAATAGTTTCTCAAATTTCTTTATTTATTTGAAAGTACAATCCTTCCGGTTTATAATGGAAAATAATTTCATTCAAATGGCTGCCTTGGCTGGCCATGCAGTAGCCTACACGATCGGTCCAATTTTTTTTTAGCACATTATCGATTGTGTGCAGCTGTATTTCACCGATGGCTTCACGAATTTTGCCCTTTAAAGCGTCAATTGTCGGCGTAACACTTATCTTTGACGGCATCTCACAAATAATAGTCCAACGGTGTCAAATCGCTGCTCCGAGGTGGCCAAACGACATCTCTGCAGCTGATAATGCGATCTTCTAAAACAGGTTGCAAAACATCGAGTGTAGCTTAGACTGTGTGGCACGTTGCCAATAACCTCCTCTTCAATTTTTGTTAACAAAAATTCGTTCAACATGGCCCGATAACTGTAACGGCCACTCCTTGCTCATTTTCGAAGAAAAATGGCCCAATTATGCCTCTGGTTTGTGGGTTTTCTGTGCCCCAAATGCGATAATTTTGCTTGTTTACATACCCGCCAAGATTAAAATGAGCAATACCAAAATCCGTAATTTTCGCACACATTCTGCAACATTACCATGATTTTCAAAGTAATGTCGCAATATTTCCCAGCGTTGTTCAAGCGTATACACAACCATCCAAATTCGTTCAGCGGAAGGATAAAACTAATTATCTGTCAACTCACACATGAGCTAAGTGTTACCATTCACGCAATAAGCACTAGTTGAAAAAAAAAACGTTATATGGCTGACCCGTTATTACCAACATATATAATAGACATGTGTACCAACATAACAGAAAAAAATGGGAAAATCGAACATACCTAACTCACGAAATTTTTGATCAGACCTCGTATATGATTAGTATTGATAAATAACGATGAAATTTTTAACTACATTACATTTTGTACTGTAATTTAACTACGTTACATTTTGTTTTTGTAACTACACGTTAAAACATTAAATTTGACATAGTCGTATGTAAATGTTCCTCAGTAAAAGAGTAAAGGAGAACATTTTGTTTTCAGGTTCACAACTAAATCGTCTGGTGTCACATTTATTAAAAAAAAGTAACGTTAAAATAATAAAATAAAAATTACTGAAATTCAATGTCCTCTCAAGTTTGTGGCCTATTAAATATTAAGATACTTAATACTTAAAATGCAGCTGCTAGCAAATGTTAGGTAGCATTGGTAGCAAAAATAAATATAAAATTCCATCTTAATTCCGTACTCTTTGGCCATTTTTGTTGTAGGAAACTGCGTTGTCAACTTGGTGCGTTTCGCACCATTTTTTGTGTTTTTTTTTTTAATTTATGGTGCGCTTTTTAATTTTTGGTGGCACCAAAGCAAATTCAACACAACTTTTTGTTTCAGTGTGAGAAAAGCTCTTTCTACAATAAAATACACCTGTTTGAGTAGCATTTCATTCAACACTGCAAAATTTTTTGTTGTGTATTTTTCGAAAATGTGATGAAATCTTTATTTTTACTAATTTTTAATAGAGTTTTTTAATAATTCACAACTCATGAAATCTATACGATGAAAAAATATATTTTAAATACGAATGTATGATAAATGAAATCAAATTCTTCAAAAATCTTTGTTTGAAAATCAAATTAACATTTAAAACATGTAAATAAAAATTATTGTATAGCCTAATGGTTTGGTCTACTAAACTGTAGACGAACAAGCAGGGCTAGAGTTCCAGTGGAATCCTAACAAATTTTATTGAAAAAAAAATCAAATAGTAGTACTTTAACTAGAAAACAAAAATACAAATGTGTACTGAAATTAGCTTTTTTTTACCAATTAGTACTTTAGTTCCGAATATCATATTGTGAGTTAAATTTTGAGTGGTTAAATGTTTATTTTATCTTTATTAGCTCATTTATTAAAAAAGGCTTTTACTATTATTACTTTTACTAATAATCGTTGATAAAAAGTTTTTTATAGAATTTATGATATTCAAAAATTTCAAATTAATTCAATAAATATTTGAAACAAAAACGAAATTCTTAACTTGGTGCGTTTTTTTTGTAAATCGTGCTCTTTTTTCTCCATTTTGGTGCGTTTTGAAATTTCAAAGTTGACAACGCTGGTAGGAAGGAAACAAAGAAAAGAAAATTGTTTTCATAAATTGTCAATACTCGTATATATTGACCACTTGCTCTAGTTTTTCTCCGGCCAAAGTTATTTTTCCTCCCAGAATAAACTGAACACTATATATACTTTAAGACTACTTTCTTTATGATCATTTTAATATAGAAAGAATAACAAATATGTCTTTTTTATGATAGTATATTGAAAAGTTTGTTATTTTTAACGTAAAGTGCATTAATATTTATATATATTTCTTTTTTTTTTTGCAAAACTCTAGCACTATATTTTTATGTTGTTGTTATTTTTAAGAAGTTGTTTGTTAGTTTTGGAACTACAACAACCAAAGATTATTTTCTCTTTAAAAGCAAAATGAAATAAAAAAAAAGAAAGAAAAACTTTAACATAAAGTTTTTCCTTTAATGACCAAAGTATAAATCAAGAAAGAGAGTAATTTGCTGATGCTGTTTAAAAAAAAATGAACTGCACAAATTAAAGAAACTAAAATATGTGAAGCAAAAAGTATGACCAAAGAAAAATATTTATTTTTTATGGGAGGTGAAAGAAACAGTGACCAGAAAATGTTATAAAACTTCTAGTTTTCTTCTATCCCCTTTCAGTCTTCTGTTGGCAGTGTAGCCTTCAAATAAAGTTTATTATGACAACCAGCAAATAGTATTGTACAAGTTTTCTTAATTTTCTTTGCATTTGCAAAAAAGTTGTAGGTGGAGGGTTGAAAATGTTTGTTAGAAGGTGTGTAAGTGTGTTAGTAAGAATATTAAAAATTAAAAATAATAAATTTAAAAAAAACTTGTAGGAAATTGTGCACTCTGTTTATTACTGTTTAGTCTCCTGTTATGCTTTTGTAAAACCAAACAATTTTTATGATGTTTTATGAAAAACAAAAACAAATATAATTTTTCTTTTTATGGAAAACTATAAAGAAAATAGTGTATAAAGTTTATTGGTAAGCAAGGAAAAAGATCTTATGTCATTACAGTTCACTAATAACGTTAGGAATGGAAAAATATCCTGCAACAACTTGTCAGGACATTACAGCAGATACATGAAACAAAAAGTTCGCAAATGTTTGCTTTACAATATCTATAAAGCAATAATAAGCCGTAACCAATCTGTCTTGGCAACTTAAACTCCACATCCAGCAATATCCACTTTTTCCAATTAAACCACATTTAACTGCAAATGACCCATAAATACATGCAATTCACTGCATTAAGTTATTTAACCACACATAATTGCAGCAGTCTTAAGAGGCACAAATAACAAATGGCAAGAGAAAACACATAAAACTCTCAAACCAAATAGAACACAATAAAAAAAGTTGATTGCAGACACAAAAATCAAAGGAAAATACTCGTACACACCGTATCTCTCTATAAGGACAAAATAATCCCAACACTGTAGAAATAATTGTACCTCTATGTATGTGTGTTCGCCCAGCAGTTCTGAGTGCATGTCTCGTACAAGTTATTCTAACTATAATTTAGGTTTGTCACTGGTAACACAATTAGCTAAGCATTTTAGCTTGTTCGTATCCTAGTGGAAAACAATGATCTTACATAGAAATCAAACTTCCAAATTACAATTGGAATACTCCAATAGATTATTGTTTGGGAAAGCAGCTACTTTTTAGAAAGTTGCTAAAAACAAATGCTTAAACTAACCAATTCTTCGATTACTTAGAGACACCAAAGTGACAACTAACTGCAGCCTAGATTACTTGGGATGTATAAAGTAACTAGTAGACATTTATTTGCATTATAAACAGCACATACGTGGCAATTGGACCAAAAATTTATAAAATTTAGTCGTAACAGTAAAGGTAGAATTAGCCGAACGTCCACGTCCCGTAATGTACCGTAACGAAACAGGTGATCACGTTTTGTTATTTGAAATCAATGCAAATGCTTACCGAATATCAATATCACGTTGACGGAACGTCTCCAAATAGAATTTCCTAAAGTTCTTATTTATGTTACATTTGTACAGCAGTGATGTGCTATTTGTATGTTAAATTGTATTGCGGTAAATTCGCCCCTTTTTGTGGTACTTCTTATACCCTTCACCTTCATGAGAAGTGTAATACATAAGTTTGTCATTCCGTTTGTAATTTCCACAATATAATTTTCCGACCCTATAAAGTATATATATTCTGGATCCTTATGGATAGCGGAGTCTATTAAGCCATTTTTGCCAAATTTGACAAAACTTCTTCAGCTATTTATCATTTTATGACCCTTTAAGTAAAATCATATTGAAAATGCACTCGGTTTTGCACGCCAGTGTAAGTCTAGAGATTGTTTTGCTTGAACCAAGACCTAATAAGTTTAGATGCAAGATCATTGTTCTGCCTGAATTCCGCTAGGTGCAGCCTTTCTTCTCTGGTATAGTTCATTATCACATTTTTCCTGGTGTAGATATTTCTTTGCAAAAGACAAACTATTTTTAACATTCTGTAAAAGACACCTTCCTTGGACTGCAAACTAAAGCCTATTTCAAATTTGAGCTTTTCTTTTGCTTTTACGTATTTAACACTGATCCAACTGTTTCGTTCCCCTGTCTATGTGTTTACTATGCGGAGCGATGCTGGCACACCCGTTTTTTTTTTTTTGGTAATATCCATCAGTATTACAATATCACTCATACTTTTTCCTTTTTTTTTCGAAGCTTGAAAACAATTTATTTTTCGAATAAAGGCCCAAGCCAAGCAAGCCCCATTATTAAACATTTTCTGTACTAAAGGCATTTGAAAATATAAGTGAACATAGAGAAATGGTTTTAACTATTGAATCTATTAATTTCCTGTTGAAATAAAAAGTCAATAATGCCTTAAATACAAATCTTTTGAAGCTAACGTTTTCATCAGTAAGGAACTAGTTTTGAGTGATGCAGGTATGTAACATATATATCTGGGTGACTGCGGACTGTAAAGCACAAACCACTTGACTATTGTTCAAATAACAAAATAGAAAGAAAAAGAAAAATTTAAGTGAAAAACTCAACAAAACAAAATAATTAAAAACATAAAAAAAACTTAATGAATTGTACCTGTAATTTATTTATAATTGTTAATACGTGTGAGAGAAATCGTGGATTTTGGTAAGGCGTAAGAATTTCGCTTTCTAACCCCACCTCTTGACGAGCCGTCCCTATGACGACAGAATTGTGAAAACAAATTTGTTCGTGTTGTCTTATATAAGGAAAACATGTCGAAGATTAGATTGAAATTGTTGGCCTATTTTTTTACTGATAAATAATACAATTTTAAATAATATAAAAACCAATAAACATTTGTGGTAAATCTTCAGCCATTTGTTTAGAACAAAAATTTTGTGCGGAGAAAACATTATTTACTGAGAGTTTTTTGCAGCACGATTCATCCATTTCGAAATATTTTTCTGCAAAAACAAAGCTGTCATATGTAAACAAAATCTATTAGTTTTACAAGCAGTAATACTGCGGACATTGATTTATTTTGCTTTAGTTTTGAAACTTCAAAAAACACATATAAAATTATTTTAAAATATTGTGTATATTTTTTAAAAACAATTTACCACATTTTTAATGAATAAATGAGATGAATAATTTAATTACACAAACTTGAGTTCATTTTTTTGTCCAAACAAAATATAAAATTAAACCAATTCAAGCTGAGAGTTGTTCGTAAAAAATATATTCTCTCTCTCTCTCTCTCAAATAAAGAGACGTCAAACTTCATATGAAGAAAAAACTGTGTCCGAACAAATATTTTGTTCCACCTTTATTGAGCAGTTTCATCAGTTTGAAATGGATTTACGAATACATTTTGGTGCAAACGGCATAATTGTTCCGCACCTCTTCCAAAAATACATTTGTAAGATCAATAGCAAACGATAAAAGTCAATGATAATGAATATATTTTAGCACGAATTAAATGATGTAGATGTGGTTAATATAAACATTCAGCGATTTGATGGTAGGATTAGCTCTGGCGGAGATGAAGTAAAGTGTCTCTCTAATGGGTATTTTTGTCAAAGTCGCTGGTATCTGCCAACACGCGAATGCAGAAGGATATATGCGCCAGATTCATAGAACATTTGAATGTTGTCATATTCTATTGGTACTCGTATACAGAATCGAAAAATTGCACTATTCAATCTTTCATTGACTTTTTGTTGTCAATGAAAAAGTGACAAACAATCCACATTGAATACATTACTGTGGCCTGTAAACACATCTTGTGCATGCAGACGCAAAGTTCCAAAATACATTTATATTATTGTCACCTAAAAGTACGTATTGCATAAAAAGAAAGAATATCAAAAGGATTCAAGTATTTCCCACATCGGTTTACAAACTAGAATCTCTAGAGTCTTTCTTTAGCTATCACACAGAAATTTCATAGCCAGTACATTACGAGCTGCTGATCCTTTAATATTATTGAATTACGCATAATGTCTACAATGACTCGTGCATTATTATGCTTTCAGCAAGTCATCGTATTTAACTTTAAGTTATTTCAATTCTAATCATCTAAAAACGTTTCAATTGGCTGTGTTTTAAAAAAACTAGTGTTAGTGTCTAATAATAATTTATGATATGGTGATAAAAGATAAATACACTTTTTTAAACTAATCGACACCAGCCTTATCATTAGTAAATGTCAAAATATTCGCTATTCAATATTTTTTTTTTAATAAAAACTTGGTTAGCGGAGAATTAATCCCTCAATCCCAGGTTATCCCACGGTCGATTCAAGTAAGTCCCAAGTCGTACGTAAACGCCTAAATCTTGTATGAAAAAAAATTTATTGCACAACTTTGAAAAAGCGTAAACCACAGCAGGCTACCAACTACAATATGTTAAAAATAATATACACATGTTTACATGTGAATGAATATTTTGCCCTACTGTCGTAAAAATAATCATTCACATATAAATGTGTGTATTTTATTTTTTAATATTGTAGCCGGTAGCCTGCTGTGTTGAATGTGTTAAATGCTTATCGCGGTACAGTTAGACTACGCCAAGATGCAGGAGTGAGACGGAAATCTCTCAAAGGCAGCAAAAAAGGACGGCCGATTACCCTTAAGCGATAATGACAATGACGCGCGAGTTCTTCCTCCACCCAGAGCTGAATACGACTAATATTTAATAAATACTAGAATTTTTCGAAATCAAATCTTTACAAAAAAATATCAAAATTGTAGACCAAAAAACTTATCACACCCCTCTCCTGCTGCTACTTACTTTCTCTTTATCATTTGCAACAATTCTTCCATTCATACAAGTTACAATTAATTTCGGTTTTTTGTTTTTGTTCTCTTACTGTAAGAACTACTTGACCAAGAGACCTACTCATTGTCAAAGAATCTCATTTAGTATTCCATAAAAATGTTTGTAATTGAAGTATTTGTTCTATGATAAAAATTATTGTAAATTCAATAGAAGAAAATACGATAAAAACGGATGTAACAAAAGAATGAGTCAGACAATGCAGATCATGATAAAGACAGGATGTAGAACAAACAGTAAAGATACTGGTCAGCCAACCTCGTCATTATTATACTACTTACTAAACAGAAACCTGGCTATGAGGGAATCCAAAACAGACACAAAATATAAAAGGCGTTCAAGCATTTTGTTGTTGTCATCTTAATTTCATTGACATTTATCCTGTTTAATTTATATACGAAGCTCTGCCACCGCTAACCCCTCTTAAGGAAGAGTGTATTTCCCTTTCCTTGATATCCGTTTTTGTTACTTAATTGTTTTAGTGTGGGGGTGTTAAGTTGGTTTTAAGTCTTAAGACAAATGGCTGTTGTTTATTTTTAAATACTTTATTGAGGGTAAAAATAAAAATAACGATTTTTTTTTTTGGTAAATTTCTTCTAGATTTTCTTGGCAAAATCAAATCAGTTTCTTTAAGGCCATTGAAAAACACAAGCGAAAGTGAGAGGGGAAACTGGTCTGTATGTATGTTATTTGGTTTATTTACTTCATTTTAATGTCTACTGTTTTCAGAACTTACTTATTGTTATTTGAAATATTTTAAGAATCTTGTTCAAAAACTAAAACGAAAAAAAAAAATAAATCCCTAAGAAAAAATGTGTCAAATTCAAATACTTAATTAAGCAATATCATGTTGGTTGTAACTAAAGTAAAACAAAGTAGAAAACAGTAGAAATAATAAGACTATAAGCTATGGACATGATGTCAGAGTGAAAGAGAGATGCGAAATCATAAGGGCAAGCAGAAAAAAATACACTGTTAGAAAAATAAAATCAGCTTTAAAAGAAATATAAAACAAGTAAGTATAGTCGGTCCAGCCCGACCATATGATACCCTAAACCCAGTATTTGTATAAAACAGTTTTTCAGAAATGGGCGCTATATGGGAGCATTACCTATTATGGACCGATCATCTAAAAATTTTGTGCCATGACTTCCGTGAATATAAATATTATGCATGTTATACTTTATATCGCTATAAATACTTTTAAAAGATTTAAGGAGGATAAAGTGAATTACATAGAGAGTCTTATATGGAACTTTCGACTAATTATGGACCAAACAATATACAACTAAGTGTTATCATTTCTGTATATATAAAACTTATTTTTGTTGAGAGTTGTACTCTTTAAAGTGATTTTCGGAGGTAGGCCTTATATGGGAGCTATTATCAATTATGGACCGATCTGAACAAAATTGTAGATGTGATTTGGCTTCATTTACCACTCACAGTGTTGGGCAAAATACATGGTTTGCTATATTTAAAATACAAAATACTTGCTGGTCATGTATTTAAAATACAAAATACAAAATACTTTCAGGTTACGTATTTAAAATACAAAATACTTGCTGGTCATGTATTTAAAATACAAAATACTTCCATTTATTGTACGTATTTCAAATACAAAATACTTCCACGTCATGTACATGTACAATATGTATTTAAAATACAAAATACGCCATTTTTATTCAAACCAAAAAATACATTACATAAAACTAATAAACAAAACAATTATTTCCTTTCATAAATATCAGATTTCTGAATGTAGCATCAGACAAACAGTTTCTTGTTGGAGAATAAATAAAACCCGCTGAAGAAAATAATCTTTATATAGGTCCTGATGAGCACAAATTCTATGAATACTCTTTTTATATTTGGAAAGCTGTCAGGAGTGATAATGTCTATGCTCTTGTCACTGAGGAAACTGACAAATTCCCACTCCAAATTTCATGTCCTAGATTCACCATCATCACTATCTACGAAAACAACAAAATCATCGTCTTCGTTACTTCTACTTCTGATATTTCTAGGAGTCATTTTAAGTTTTTTGTAATTTTCCTCCAGAGTATAAAATGCAAGATTTTGGATTATTTGCCTTTCTTGTGTCGTGATGTTTTCTGACAGCCAACGCATCTTATAACCAGGATGATAACAGGAGGCCAAAATAGCTATATTTATTTCCGGTGATAGTTTAAAAAACTTAACCAATCTTTTTTCCGAACTCTTTTTTAGTAGCGGTATAAAAGGACTTAAATGTCTTCAATTGTTTCCATTCAACAACACAAACTGCGAAGCTTTTTGGTTTGTCTGCAGAAAACACCCAGAGTCTTTGGCGGGAATCGAACCCGCAACCCTCTGACTGATAGTCCGGTACACATCGCCTAGTCTATCGGGGCACCCAAATTCTAACAGACATTAAAGTCGGCAAAAGTTTTCCGTAATAACAGTTGTTATTAAGTATTCCAGTTCTATAGCCGCGAAAGTGCTCACCTTACCAAATAATTCATTTAATTTGGATTTACTAGTTGTGCTATTGGGCCTTCTAGGCACATTCCATTATAAAGTAAACTTACCAACTGGCGAGTAATGAATTCTACTAACGTGTAAATTTTTTATATGATTATTCATATTTGTAGTGGCTTGATGTGTGGCTGGCACATCTGACGTGTCTGGGCAAATGTGGCTGTATAATTTCATCATCTGATGAAGTTTTTGGTGGATCAAAATGCAAACAACCATCAATAAACTGACAAAATATATTTTGTAAACTATGTTTTTAAAATACAAAATACTCCCATTTTTTATGTATGTATATTAAATACAAAATACAAACTACTTTTATTTATTGTATGTATTTAAAATACAAAATACGAAATAGAAAATACAAATACTTGCACGTCATGTATTTAAAATACAACGACAAAATACGTATTTGTATTTTAAATACGTATTTCAAATACTGCCCAGCCCTGACCACTCATTTGTGGTGAAATTTGTTTGGATACTTGCATAAAACATTTATGATCGTTAAACTCCTATATCGGGAGGACATTTGATGGGGGCCAGGTGAAATAATGGAGCGATTTCCACCAGTTTCAATCCCATCCGTCCTTGGGCCGAAAAATATCACGTACCAAATTTTATTGGAATATCTTCAAAATTGCGACCTGTACTCTGCGCACAAGCTTTACATGGACAGCCAGCCAGACGGACGAACGGACATTCTTAAATCGACTCAGAAAGTGATTCTAAGTCGATCGGTATACTTTGAGTTGGGTGTTGGTGTAACATTTATGGGCATTATATTGTGATGTAGGGTATTAATATGAAAATCTTTGTTAGAAATTTTATTATTAAATCATATTAATTCTACCACAAGTAGCGGACTTGTAGGGCTCAAAATAGGGCACCTACTCCTCATACACAGGAATCATTAAGATCTCCCCAAGTTATTTCACTCTACAGATGGTCTTGATAAATATTTTTTCCAGTGCAGCTTCGAGTACTGCGTATAACTCACACTCACACTGACATGACACAAACACAAAATAAATCTATAAAACAATCGAAAAAATTATGTCAAATTTAATAAAGGTTTAATACTCTCTCTTCCACAAGTTCACTAACTAAGCAGTACAGTCACCCTCCCGCAAAACAACTACAATCATAGTCTTCTGATACTCATTAGAAAATCAGACAACATACACCTCTAAATCACCCACAACCACATAAAATACATACTCACTCAAATACCCAAAACCCTAAGATGGTAATAACAACAAAACTTAGCACACAGAGAACAAGAAAAGGATGGGTGGAATGAAAGCGGAGAGTAGACTAGAAATAAAATAAAAATAAAAATAAGTTTATTAAACTGTAAATTCTCTTAAGATTTGTTACAATGATTGTGGGTTGTATCTAACAACATCAAATTGTTGCTGAATTAGTTACAGTAATAGTGAGAGTATATGTGAATGTTAATGTTAATGTGTTGCTACTACTACTACTACTACTAACACCGAGGAGACTGCTGAGTATGAGTAATAAAAGGGGTCTACGACAAAATACTGGGTTAATGTGTTTATGAAGTCATTACGGATTTGTTCTTGTTGTTGTACCCCTAAAATAAATAAATAGAAAAAAATGACAGCAAAAATAACCCAAATAAAGATGGTGATTTTTCGATAAAGTTGATGAAGAAGAACAATAGTGAATAAAATTGCAAACCAGGGCAGGCTGAGAAGTTTGTTTTAAGAAAAAAAATACAGTTAAAAATTGTTATTTATGTTTGGATAACATGTATTATTCCGACATACATACATAAGTAGTGTTTTCAGACCCATATAGTTGTTTAAGGCCAGGCAAAGCCTTGAAAGTATACAGTGGTGAGCTCAAATGTGTACATGTTAAAACTTTGGGCACTCGCTATTGCATAAAAATAAAACTAATAAAGACAATTAGAAAATGTATTGTGACATTTAATGTATATTTAATATTTAAAAAAAATAATTTATAAATCAAAATTAAAAGTAAGTATCAGCTTCTAAGAAAAACAAGTAAGAAAGTCAAGCCCGACCTACATACATAGTATGGACCGATCACTCATAAACTTCGTATGACTGGCATGATTTCTGTGCAAATGTTAATTTTTATCTTGTTGTAAACACTTTTAAAATATATAGACATATATATGGGACCTTTGACTAATAATGGACCGACCATTGCAAAATTTGGTGTCATGATATCTGTATATGTGAAATTTATTACTTACCACAATTATTAAGAGATTTATGGTTGTTAAAGTGATTTTCGAATGTTCGCTTTATATGGCAACTATGACTAATAATAGATAGATCATCATAAAATTGGGCTGAATTATTTTTGTATACATATATGAAACAGGCTTATGTTGTATAAGATTTGGATACCAACATTTTCAAGAAAGTTATGTTCTTCAAAGTGATTTTCAGCAATGGGCCTAATATAGGAGCTATAGTCAATTATAAACCGATATGCACAAAATTTTAAGATGTGATTAGACTTTATGTACAACTTATTTTTATAGAAATTTGTTTGAATATGTGCATAAATCAAACATTAATGACCGATAAACCCCTATTTTGGGAGGATATTTGCATGGGCTCTAGGTTAGCAATAATGGACCGATTTAAACCAATTTCAATCTTGAAACTAGGCCGAAATTGGGCTAATGTCTTACAGATACTCGGAATTGTCTTATCTTTTTCTTCAAGATTTACCACAAATTTTCAATTGGAATGAGGTCGGGACTTTTTGCTTGCATTCTTTCACGATTTGGAGGTGTACTTTAAGTCACCATCCAGCTGAATAATAAACAAAATCGTTAAGATGAGTTTGCAAAATACACAGATAGTCTTTTTTGCTTATTATTCCTTTGGTTCTTGGCAGTGATCCGAGGTGCCATCATGTAAAAAAAACTCTATATCATGAAGTACCTTCTACCATGCTTCACTGTTTCCTTAACATGGTGTCTCTGAATTCTCTGGGCTGTTCGACGCTAGCAATATTGTTTATCATCGGATTGAAAACGATTAAATTTGGATTCCTCTAACCACATTACATGTTTCCAATTATCTACTGTGAAATTTACATAAGAATGAGGGGGAGAAAAGGTAATCAAATTAGGACTAATAAGACGAGTACACACTTGATTGTACTTTAAAAAAATTTTGTGTCAGTCACCCCCTAGGATGCCTACAAATACCGCTCTTTTAGTATTTTGTTCACTGTGTCGCTATTTTTAGTGCGATCATAACATTTTGTATACCGGTGTTCATGGCTCTGTAAGGGCTACATTTCTGTCCTCAATCATTTTTACTACCACGTCAAATTCTAGTCATGACTTTTAAATATGTTTCCAAAAATATTTAGCATTATTGTGGGTACGAACCGAGTTTTTAAAATTTAATATTGTACTTGCAATTCGTGTTACTCTTTTGCGTAACAAATGTGTGTAAATTCGCAAATAAAAATGCGAGCGATTTAGGCAATATAATTCTTATTGCTGTGTAAACACCGAAAAAATTTCAAGAACAAAATTTTAGCAATCTTTTCAATAAGAATTGATTGGTGTAAAGTGGGACTTATGTAAAACCCAGGTTTTCATTTGTTTACTGCACGTCTAGCTGTCCATCGACTAACCGGTTTGCCTGTCGCTAGGGAAGCATATTTCGGTGTTAAACACTGGTCGCTATTCATTCGTGCCTCCGCTTGACTTAATAACTTTTTGTGAGCTCTGATTTGTGGTTTGGGCACAACAAAAAGCCATTTTTGAACTCTTATGATCACTGATTGAATTGATTTACGCTGTTTAGCTATTACTCGTGTAGAATAGCTACTTTTATCATTGCTAAAATATTGTCCTCAATGGCTTTTGGCAGTTTCTACATTATTTATTATAATTTGATTTGAGATGGATAATTTGCAAAAATAGTTGACTACCATGCAATTAAATCAATATCCAACTAATGTTTTTTTATTTAAGTCATAAACAAATCTACGGTAAACATTGGTATTTTGTGTAAATATCAAAATACACACTTGTGCAAAATTGAGTACATGCAAGTATTTTTTGAACTATTTGTTTATTTCACAAAAATTATTGTTTTCCATTTTCTATTGTAAATTCTTTTGTTTCACATTAAACCTAAAATAAATAACACAAAAATATTTATGCAATAAAGTGCACCAGGCACAAACATGTACACATTTGTGCTCCACATTGTATATACAAAAAAAGCGTTTGAATACTTTTTAACCAGAATAAAGAACTAATTGTAGCTTTTCATAAGTTTAAAAATATTACACTTTAAAAACTACTAGTTTTTTTTTTTTGAAAGAACTTTTCTGTTTGCCTTCTGCAAAAAAAGAAAGACCAATAAAATTGTTTTAAACATAACATATACACACGAACTCGAGATTTAATAAGACTTTGTTCGAAGTTATTTTTTTTATTGTATCTTTTGCTCTGCAGGACATTTGAGACAATTAAAAAAAGGGTCAGTACAAGTATTTTTGATACTCAACTTGTAGTTTTTAAGTTTTTGTTTAATTATTTTGTTGTGGTTTTTACTTGGCAGTTGTTTGGTAAAATCTTTATGGGTCTTCTAACATTTGGGCCTAAAAAATAAATAAAACTTTTAGTTTAAAAACACAACAATAAATAAGTTTAAAATTTTATTAAAAAAAAAACAACAAATACAACAAACATTCTTCAGAAATATCCTTGAGAAAAAGTCATTAAAATTGAACATTTTAATTTGTTTAAAAACAGGGTTGTAATAAAGTGTTTAAGATTAAATTTGGTAAATTGACTGAAGGGTTTAGAAAAAGTATTTTGTGTTTCTATTTATTGTAAGACAATGTCAATTAAAATGGGAGAAAAATTAAATTCAATTGTAATATAAGATCTTACTTTAAAAAGTAATTTGATTAAAATGAGCTTTGAAGGCTTTGCTTATCTATATATATTAAAATGAAATGGTCCATGTATGTAATGGCATCACATGAGAACGGTTGGAGCGATTTGGCTGATTTTTTTTTTATTCGATTCGAAATTCTCTGAAGATGGTTTGTAAAGAAAAAAAAATTCAAAAAATTTTTTTGTGAGTCCAGTCAACTTTAATTTACTGCCTCATTTTCATTTCTCATATTTCTTAATTAATAAGAGATATTTTTTGAAGAAACTTGAAGAACAGACACCAAAGCCTCCTTTTCACTTCACATTTTTATACCCAACACCACCACCATAGTGGGGAGGCTATATTGGATTTATGCATATGTTTGTAACGCCCAGAAATATTGGTCCAACACCCACCTTAAAGTATACCAATCGACTCAGAATCACTTTCCCCAAAACAAATTTCAGAACAAATGAGTGGTAAATGAAGCTAAATCGCATCTACAAATTTTGTGCAGATCGGTCCATAAGTAGTCGTAGCTCCCATATAAGGCACACTTCCGAAAATCACCTTAAAGAGCATAACTCACTCAAAAATGTTAGTATCCAAATAATATTGAACGCAAATATATTTCATATGTATATAAAGAATACGATACAATTTTATTGTGATCGGTCCATAATTAGTCGTAGCTGCCATATAAGGCTCACTTCCGAAAATCACTTTAACGATCATGAAGTTGTTAAGAATGTTGGTAATCAAATAAAATTCGACACAAATAATATACAGAACTGATGACACATAATTATGTAAAGGTCGGTCCGTAATTAGTCGAAACTCCCATATAAAACCCTACCCGTAATCAACTTTAATCTTTATACATCTTTTAAAAGTATTTATATCGAAAGAAAGTTTCACATGCACAATATTTATATTCACAGAAATCATGACACTAAATTTTTGGATGATCGGTACATAATAGGTCATATCTCCCATATAGCGCACATTTCTGAAAACTGTTTTATACATATACTGGGTGTAGGGTATTATGTGGTCGGGCTTGACCCACTATACTTTCTTGCTTGTTTTAATTATGTAATGATATGAAATACCAATCATTAGTAAATATCGAACGAAGCTAGTATTTATCAAATACATGAGTACTCACTTTACTGTGTTGTTTATGCCTGGTGTCTTTCGCCTAAAAAGCTAGAAGCTTATCAATAAGATTTGCAACGTGTGAACGCAGACTAACACTGGGTTGAGATTTCAATTTTGTAAGTTTCGGGATTAAAAATTATAATTTTTTTTTTTTTGTTTACGATTTTTTTGTTTAAGGTTTATTTGTCTCGTTTTATACCATAATTTACAGTACTTTTCGGAAGCTTTAGGTTTTTTTTACCCTTGTCGGATTTGAAAGCATTATGTGTAGGATTTTCTTCTACATTAATTTTCCATTACAAATTAGAAGGAAATTCAATTTTCAGAAAAACTTTTAGAATTCTTCTGTAAAACAAAAAATTATTAAAATCTTTATTAAATTGGCGGTCAAATAATATACAATTTATTATTGTACAGCATCTTAAGGGAAATAAATTTTTTTAACATTAACTAATAAACAAAATTTTGCTAAGGCAAATAGAAATAGAAAAATTTAGCTAATTAGTTGGCGTTAAAAAAGGTCTAGCGAAATGTTGGAAATTATAATGAATAAAATATTGACCTACAGCTTAATGAAGATACAATTTTAATTTAATCAAAAAGCTCGAAAAATTAGTCAAATAATGGAAATAATCATTTATAAATTTTCTTGTGTTTATTTTAGAACCCCCAGAAATGCAAAAGATGCAGAATGAAAATATTGGTGAATGAAGTTGGAAGTACTTAAACTGGTTTGAAGCTTTCCTGTTGCTTCCTTAAACTAGCAGGGAAATTCCTTGGAAAAAAGCCTAAACAAATTTTAATTTTTTATTTCTGCAACAGAAAAAGTATTAAACATTGAGAATAACAAACAAACAACAAAACAAATGTTATCATTAAAAAAAAACGAGATTAAAAACATACAATTAATGCAAAACAAAATAAACTAAATAAAAATTGAACAGAACATAAATTTAGCTTGTAAATATTAAATTGAAGTTAAAGTTGAAAGATTTTATCGATAAATAAAAGAATAATTAAAGAAATAAGTAAAAGAAAAATAAATAAAAAAAAAACACTTGAAACAATAATTTAACATAAAAAAAGACCAGCAAACAGTAATAAACATTTAATTTATTTAAATACGTTTTGTTAAATGTAAAAATATTTAAAAAAAAATTTATATTTTAATGAACCCTCTTAAAAACCAGGCAGACAGACAGACAGACAGACACAGTTTAGATTTAAACTAAATTATAGAAATATTTTCTTAAAACAAAACAAAAAAACTGTATTTGTAAATATTAGAAAAATTTTAGTTTCAAACAATAACAAAATGTTGTCAAACATTTTCTTTTAATAATTGAAAAACCATATTAAAAACTTAAAAAAAGGACATTCACACTTGCAAACAAAAATAGTAATGTAGTAATTTAACATGTTAAGACATAAAACCATTTCAAATCCTCTACAAAAAAAATATATAAGAAATATGAAAAAATAATATTTAAATCGATTTAAGAAAACAGCCCCAGAGAGATCTAAATAAAGTAGTTTTTAAATGTGTATAGTTTATAAAAAAAAACCAACAAACAAACTTAAATAATAGTAATAATAAAAATAATAACAGAAAAAAAAAACACACAGCAAAATATTTGAAATATTTAAAATACATAAAAAAAGAGACATAAATAGTTTTAGTACCATCTCTTTACATTTACAAAATAATGTATGTATGTATGTATGTATATTCAATACATACATACAAGTAATTCAAATAATAACAATGATGATGATTATAATGATAAAACTTGAACTTAAAGTAATTTAAATAAATTAAAAAGAAAAATTTATTTAAAATAATAACTAATTTCGTTGATAATGATTTTATTAGCTGTCGAGTAACAAGGTAAGTATGAAATTTTATAAAAAAAAATTAATAAACTTTTTATTTCACAAATTGTAACCAAAAACAAAAAAATGGATTTCGTTCAAAATTAAATTCGACTTTGAGTAAAATTCGAACGGTTTAAGATATCGTAACAACAAACAGGCATGTCACATAATTCGATCGGTATGATTTCAATTCCGTATTTGCAAATCGATCGTTTTAACTTTGCGTTCTCTAGATTTTGATCGATTTTGTTTATTCCCAAAAAAAAAAATTAAATCTCGGTTTTACCTTAAATTTGAAATAAAATTTAACAAATTTTTTTTAAAATGACCGGAATTTCAATAAACAAAGACATCAAAACGCAGTTGAAATGCTCCGTCATAATCCAGTGCTCTGTAAACATTTTTAATTTTTGTAATTTTTTTGACAAAAGTTTTCTTGGTAATGAAACACACCTACTTTGAAATATTTAACATTTGATTAAATACCAATGAGATAATTAAAAAAAAAAAAACAATGAATTAATAAAACTAATTACAGTACAACTTCGACAGTCCGGACATGCGCCAGTCCGGTCACTCCAATAATTCGGACACTTCTACATTTCGGACAATTTAAAATTTTTACCTCAACAATCCGGACAAATTTCTTTTAAGCATGAATAAATACTAAAATTCGGGGGTTTCCCGTTTTTTACTCGCATGTTTAGTTATTCATACTTTGATTTACATTTTGCACTATCATTACTTCAGTTTCGGTTCGTTCTTTCGCAAGCGTGTTTGTCTAATTTTCCATTCCAAGTGTCATGTTTTTAAATAATAAACGCAAACATAAAACACTAACCTTAAAGGAAAATTGTGATATTTTACAAAGGCAAAAAGCCGAAAAATTCCATGTTCCTAAATCAACGATTTGCGACATTACAAAAAAAATAAAGAGAAGATAAAACTATTTATTTCGAATACCTATAATTACTTATTTTAATAATTTAATATAATATGTAATTAAATATTATAGTTTATGGTTTTTTAATAAATCATAGTACAATGCATGTATGTACATACAATTAAGTTCACTTATCCCCTACTATAGTCCGGATAACTCGTTAATCCGACCGACCCTAAAACTATATGTGTCTGGATTGTCGAATTTGCACTGTATTTAATTGTCATTATTAAATGAGCTCTTTTCAGTATAAAATCATAAAAAATAACAATTCCACTTTAGAAATCTAATCTAATCTAATCTATTTAGTCCCAATTTACGCGGAGCCATACTTAAACTTAAGCTCATCATACAATGTTGTCTGATGTAGCAATGTACTGACATTGAAAAATTGTTAGCAAAAGGTCAATGCTTTTTGTTACAACGTTGAAAGACAAAAATTTTAAGTTTACACGTTGGGTAGACATTTTCTGAAAATTTTTCGGACAACATTGTAAGATCTGACAACCGTCTATACAAAACTTTATTGAAAAGATTGATAAAGTTTTTTCCTTGAACTTTCTCCGGTGTTCAAACAGCACAATTCTTATTGCTTAAATCGCTCGTAAACACATTTGTATACACATACATAAGTAATACAAATAAGAGAGTAACACGAATTGCACGTTCAATCAAGTGTGTACTAGTCTTATCTTCCCCTCACCTCGACGTCTAAAAGGTAATTAGCTTAGCTTAAAGAATTGCTTCGTGTAAATTGGAACTTATCTAGATCAAAGTCAATTTTACTGTCTGAGCTGCTAACTTCTGTCATTGTTTTTGTGTTTTTGCGGCTGCGCGGCCGATATTTACCGCATGTTTTTCCTATTGGGTTTTAGTGTATTTAAACTACATAAAAAGCACTCTGATCGCATAAATATTTTCATATTTATGTAACAAAAAAAGCGATTGCATACGATTAAAGCTGCTACTCATTTTCTTAATACATATTTAAGAAAAGCTAAAAGAAGAAACTTTAAATTTTCTTAAAAAAATTCTGTGATTTTGTTTCCATGGATTACATTAAATGCCACATAACATTTGACGCCACCTAAACTTCATACTTATTTCAAATCGCTAAAAAAAAAAAATTCTACTGATAAGTACTAATGTACCATAGAGCTTTAGCTTTGCTTTGATAAAATGTCCAAAACTGTGGCCACTTCTCAATTAATATTTGTTTCAAACTTATATACAGTGGGGAGCACAAATGAGTACACGTTAGTATCTTGTGAACAAAATTTGTGCATAAAAATTAAACTAATAAAGAAAAATTAAAAATGTTTATTGACAATTTACTTTAGGTTTAATATTTAACAAAATAATTTATAAATCAAAACTAAAATAGTCCAGTTCTAATAAAAAATACAACGAAACGAAAGAATAGGCGTACTGACATACAAAAACTTAAGGGAATAATAGTATTTTTATTAATTAGACCAAAGCCAGTTATTTTGTAAAACACGTTTTTACATTTTGGCAGACTTTCCACCAATATTTCAATTAATTCAATTTTAATACTCCCTCCGTCATTCACACAGAATCCCCTGCCAAAGTTCGTCCAAGTAAGTTGGATTTAACGGGTATTTGTCTCATCCGGCTCTTCCGATTGACCAAAAATTCTCAACCGGTTTGAGGTCGGGTCTTTTTGCTGGCCAGTGACCACTGCAGCAAAAGAAAATTCTTCACGATTTTGGAAGTGTACTTGGAGGCACCATCCAACTGAAAACTAACCTCATCCACATGATGGCCGCTCTTATCTACTAAAATGAAACGATGAGTTTGCAAAATACGCAGATAGTTTCGCACACCGTGCTTCAATGTTTCCTTAACATGGTGTATTTCAATGCTGTGGGCTGTTAGGATCCAACAACATTGTTTACCTTCGGATTTAAAACGATGAAATTTGGCTACCAAGTATTACATGTTTCCAGTCATCTACTATCTAATTTCTGTGCTTTTTGGCAAACTCTAACCGTGCCTTAACATTTTTTTTTATCGACAATGCAGGTTTTCATTTATTTACAGCAAAATGTAACCAATATCGCGATGGGTTGTCTAAGGGTTTTGCCTATAGCTATAGCAGCATCTTTTGGTGTTAAGCACTGGCCTCTTTTCCTTGGTGTTATCATAAGACGTGCGTCCGTGTACGTTAATAGATTTTTTAAAACTTTGATTTGTGGTTTGGAAACAATAGAACACCTTTTTAAACACTTATGTCCACTGATTGATTTACTTAAAGCTGTTTAGCTATTACGCTATTACTTTTTGTCATTGCTACAATATTGTCCTCAATGACTTTTGACAGTTTCTTCAATATTTATTATAATTTGATTTGTGTTGGATAATTTGCAAAAAGTGTTTACTACATGCAATTAAATAAATATCAAAATGATTTTTATTAAGTCATAAACACAGCAAATTCTTGCAAATATAAAGTTAAACTTTGATATTTTTATATAAATATTTCAAAAGAAACACTTGTGGAAAATTGAGTACATGCAAGATTTTTTTTTCTAATTGTTTATTTGCCGAAAGTTATTATTTGCCGTTTTATAATGCAAAGTTTTTGTTTAGAATTAAATCTAAAATAAATGACAAAAAAAATTAAATTTTCTTTAGTAGTTTAATTTTCATGCAATAAAAAGTGCACAAGGCACATGCTTGCACTTTGATTTTAATTGTTATATGTAGCACAGTCTGTCTGTTGAAATCAACTTTCCTAAGGCCCCATACAACTAACAAGTAAGACTGATGGAACAACATATCGTTTACAGTCCTAGTTCGGTTGCTATTTAAAATCAGTAAAATGGTTGCACTAATGGCAGAGGTATAATCAAAAATCGTTTACTAAGTCATGTACATAGACAATATGGATAGCAACTGAAAATCATTTCAGATACCTTGTTCATGTTAAGTGGTGTATGTACATATTTTTAAATATTAAATCCACCTACAATATTCTAAATATGTACATATATTTAATCATTTTCCGTTTTAATGAGAATCTACAAATTGAAAGCTTTGTGTTCGTTGGATAAAAAAGAAAGCAGGAAAACAAACGATACAAAATGTTTTCTTTTTCTACAAAACATGATTTTCCTTTTAGAGAAAAATTGTACAACTGACATCTACAAATGACCAGACATAGAACCCTAAACATACCAGGAGATTGTGGACAGAGAGGACAGGAGGAGGTAGGAACAGCACACATTCAATTATCAATTTATTTCACTAACCACCAGAAGAATGGTTTTGCCAATTTATTTTCATTTTATTTTATTTTTCTTGATTTCTAGCTTCTATTGTATTTTCATTTCTATTTCTAGTTATTGTCGTATGAAACATTTACATAAGGATTTGTTGTTGATTTTTTATTGTTTGTCATTGTTGTAGCTATTTGTAGCTTGTGGATTTATGAATAAAAAGAAAAGAAAGGAAAACATGTCCTTGTTAAAGCAGTTGTTGTGTTTTACATCTTTTATTTCTAATTTAAACTATAGTTTTTTTCTATAGTTATTTATTTGGTTTTTAGTATTTCTAAGTTTAAATTTTCAATTTCTGTTAAAATTCAGTTAAAGCCAGGTTTTTGTGTAATAATTTCAAATTTAATTTACAGTGTTAGAAATATATTTATTAATATAAAATTCGGAACATTGCTAAAAAAAAAAGTTTCATCAAATACGGCTGTTAGAGGAGATAAAAACAATAAAAAAATGTTCTCGGCGGCCAAGCCTATTTTCGATTTTCGAGGGGGCGGCCCCTAAAGTTGAAAATATATAAGCTTATATCTCGAAAGCTACTTTGTAATACACCCAATTAAAGGTATTAAACGATATATATCATGATTATAAAATTTAGACCGACTATGGGTTAAGTTCGAGACATATATTTTTTTAACCGAAATTTTTTTTAATATCCAAAAAAGTTTAAAAAAATTTAATTTAAGATATGATATGTGTCTGTAGGTACTATTATTTTTTCTTAAATGTTCAAAATTTAGTATACAGGAAAGGCTTTTCTTCTTTATGGTAGTACAGATTTCCTGTATTTTTATGGTGACATTTCATAATCTTTCTTTAATATCTTCGGATATTACCTACACGGTTATATTTTACCACAAATTAAACTTTAATTTATTGACTTTTTAATTTTGTAATTTATATAGACGTTTTTCCCGGATTTTTTAGATTTTTTTAATCCGACTTCGTATAGTATAGATTTCCAGTATTGCCGACCTATGACCGGGCGGAAGGATTTTCTCCTTTATAGTATAAGAGCACCGGCTTCGCATAGTACAGATTTCCTGTATTTTTTATGGTGAAATCTTTCTTAAATATCTTTAGATCTATATTACCTACACGGTCATATTGCACCTTAAATTAAATCTTAATTTCTTGACTTTTGTAATTTATATACTTACTGATATACACCTTTTTCCCATATTTTTTAGATTTTTTAGAAAAAAATCGGATCAAAAGATAAATTTCCAAAATTGACCTTATAAATATGTTATGTTACATATCGTTGGAAATAATCTTTGAAATACATATCATTTGATATATATATTCTCTAATAAAGAAATTTAGTTTTTAAGATATAACTAAATATATTACAAGCTTTGGAGCCCCGCCCACTCGAAAATAGGCGTGACCGCCAAAAAATTTATTTTTATTTTAATCAAAATTTAAAATATTTTTAGTAATAAAATTTGGGAAGTGTTTTAAAAAATGTCACTAAAACCGACTTAAGCCTTAAATTTTATATTGTATTAGATTGTCCTTGTACACTTTATTGAATTTGAACATGTTCTTTATCTATAATTCATTTATGTCTAGAAATTTTAAGTTACACAAACAAATTTATAAAATTTTTATTGCCTTGAATCACAAACATATGATACAATATTAAATACGACAATTTAATAGTAAAAATACTTTGCCTCCATAACTAATTGAAATAATTGAAAAAGATAAGTATTATGATTAAGTACTTTAAAAATATTTTAAGGGTAACTGCAGTATTTATTTTCGTACTTCGTATTCAAATTCATAAGAACTACGTACTGGAATAATAAAATATTTTTTAAATAATATCCTTAAATTGTAAGAGAAATGGAGAGATGGATGTGAGGAGAAAACTATTCAGTTTTAAATAAGGCCCACTTTACACGAAGCAATTTTGGTTGAAAAAATTAATACAATTTTTTCCTTAAAATTTCTTCGGTATTTACACAGCACAATTCTTATTGCATAAATCGCTCGTATTTTTAATTGAGAGTTTACACACATTTGTATATACATACATATGTAATACTAATAAGTGAGTAAAGAATTGCAAGTACAATCAAGTGTGCACTCGTTTTATCTTTCCCTCACCACGATGTGTAAAAGGTAACCAACCAAGCTTAAAGCATTGCTTCGTGTAAATTGTGACTAAGAAAAAATAAAAGAAATCGACTGACAGATTAAATCACTAATCCAAAAGTTCAGAAACAGCTCAAAATTATGTACAAAGTCATCAATAATAATTAAACTTTTACAAAAGAATATTGAAGAAATAATGGTAAAAGAATTAAAATGAATTTCGGATTGCCAAACGGGCAAATTTTAAATTGATTTAAATGGTCAGATGAAGAATTTGTTTTACCGAATTAACCAAGTTAAACAAATAGTTGTCAATTTAAATCCGGTTAAAGCCTTTTGTCACAGTGATATGAATCTGATTTACTCAACAGTTTTAAATGTTTAAAAAAAAAACTCAAAATTAAAGAGTGAATTTGACAATAAGATAGAAATGTTTGTTATAAGAAATTAATTTAAAACGTAGATTGCGAAACGAATGAAATGATGACACCTAATAATGGCTGTAGTGATATGAATAAGGCTGTGTTCAAATATGACAAATATTCACCCCTACGTGAATAAAAATCCACAGGAAATTTGTTCCCATTTATTTTTTTAACATTGAATTTTAATGGGAAAAATGTGAAAAGGGAACAAATTTCATGTGGAATTTTTATTTACGATAGGTGTGATTTATTCTAAAAACGTGACCACTATATTTAGCACATATTTGTTTGATGATGTTTAATTTTATGGTACGGTCACATTTGGCAAATATTTACTCAAAAATGCTTGTTTTAGAACAAATTTGTTTGACGTTGTTTACTCCTACAAGAGTTTTGCAAGATTAAACAGCATCAAATAAATTAAAACTAAATATTTGTTGTACTTTGGCCTCAATAAGAAAAGTTTTTTTTAAATAAATAAACGAGTGCAAAAATATGTTATTTAGTGGTTGCGTCTTTTTCGGCAAATGTTTGGCAAATGTGACCCTACCTTTACAACTGTTTTATAAAAACAAACAGCATAAAATATAACTAAAAACTAGCAGACCCGGCAAACGTTGCTTTGCCTTCAAATTTTATTTTTATTGGAAAGGTTTCTTGCCAATCGGTCCACGCGTCTTTATCATATTTGCAGCAGCACTTAAAAAATCCACACCAAACCGACGTACCAAATTTTGTTCAAGTACCGTTATCAGGAGCAGAAATAATAGATGTTTAATTTGTGGTTTGTATGTATGTCCAATTGGACCGAATTGTAAATCTAAACCACCCGGGGCGCCACCCAAACGCATACACAAAAATGTATGCAAATCGGTCCAGCCGTCTAGGAGGAGTTTAGTCACAACACACGTACAGTAGAATTATATATATAAAGATAAACTGCTGCTGCAATTTGTCCTTAGTAAAAGAAGTTTTCCAAATAAACACAAGAATTGAAACCAACTATATTTAGTGGTTACTTGTTTTTCGTCAAATATTTGCCATGTGTGACCGTACCTTAAGAAAAACAATTATTTGTTTCAGATATTGAGAAAATATTGTACATACAATCAGCATACAACTATTTGTGAGAAATGTTGAGTACTTTCATATGTTGGTAACAAAATTAAATCGAGATTCTCTTTACTTTACGTATATGCTTTAATATTTTTAAGAAGTTTTTTTTTCAGATCGAACGATAAATAAAATTGCTTTTAAATCTATATAGAAATTAAAGCCGTTTGTCAATGTAATATAATTACGTTTTTAAATTATTAATGGTTTAAAAAATTTTGTTTATAAAATAAAGGATTTGCTTTATAAACTTTTAATAAATTTAAAAGTGATAGATATAAGTGCAGGTAATGCTTTCAAACATATTTATATTTAATATACATTTACATTTTTAAATCCCCAATCCCGGGATTTGCAAAACCAGTCGCGTTTGGCATCCCTATATGTTACTACTACAGATATGCTGCAACATAATCAGACTAAAATAAATACGAGGATGAATTTATATTTGGCTTATTAGTTTTGCCTCAATGTTTCAACAACTGATTACAGAAAGGTCTAATAAAAAAAAAAAATTAAAATAAAAACAAGTAAGAGTGCTATATTCGGCTATGCCGAATCTTATATACCCTTCACCTTTGTTCTGGATGCATAATTATATTATATACATACATACATACACATATATATTATATTGTTACGTTTTTACCTTTTAAAAACGCTGGTTTATTTCCTTTAAATAAACCGGATACTTTTTAATTGCAAAATAAAAGCGTCAAGTAGTTTGAAGAAAATATAACGAGCCTTTATTTATTTAAATGCACACAAACACAATTAAAAAAAAGAACACACTGTCTTTTTACACACTTAAAGTTTTCGAAAACTTTTTACACACTTATATTACGGTTTAAGAACAAACTTAAACACTTTGTGTGATCAGCGCCATCTGTTTATGAAATTATTTGTAACAATATTAATACACTTTGTGTGTTCAACGCCATCTGTTGATGAAATTATTAGTAACAATATTAATACACTTTGTGTGTTCAACGCCATCTGTTGATGAGTTTATTAGTTTTTTTGATGAAATTTTCAGAGGTTGTCTCGGATTTTTGCTCATATCTCCGTTATTTGTGGACGGATTTTGCTGATTTTAAATAGCAAACTTCTCGGAAACATGTCTGACAGAATTATTGAAGATTTGGATCCCGAAGATATCTAAGGACTTCAGAAAATTGATTTCAACAGACAGACAGACGGACATGGCTTAATAGACTCCGCTATCTATAAGGATCCAGAATATATATATTTACTTTATAGGGTCGGAAAATTATATTGTGGAAATTACAAACGGAATGACAAACTTATATATACCCTTCCATTGAAGGTGAAGGGTATAAAAAACATACCCAGCAAAGACTTCATTAGTTGGTATAATAACTTATTTTTGTAATACCTAATACATACATATGTAATTATTTATAAGCAGTGGCGGTAAGTACTTGCCTCCTATAATACTACCGTTTCAAAATAATGCCATTGAATTTCATTGTAACAGAATTTAGCACTAAAACACATTACTGAATTCAATCAAAATAGTTATTTCACTGTGTCTTCAAATAAATAATATAAATCAAGAGATACCATTCGATAAAAATATATGGTGCCATTACTCCCGGATCACACAATGCAACTTTTGCTGCTCAACTTTTGAGTTTTTGTGTGAGAGGGGAAAAAAGAGAGAGAGGGACCACTCTTCTCTTGGGTGAGAGGGGAAAAACAGAGAGAGAGGGGACCACTCTTATTTTCCCTATCACCAACAAACTCAAAAGTTGAACAGCAAAAGTTGCATTGTGTGATCCGGAACTTAGTTTCCCTTTTACGAATTGCGCCAATTAAAAGTAATTTCAAGAATCAATATTTAATTTAATTTAATTTCAGCTTATCTCACATATTATAAGTTACCAGATTGATTATGATGAATATTAAAGTATCATAAAGTTCCCAATTTGGATTAAAAGTTTTTATTTATCACAGATTTATACAACAACCCTCGTATGTTTAGATAACACATCGTATATAAGCTTTTCCACTGTTCAGAACGCAATATTCGCATGTGTAGGAAACGAAAACCTACAATTTTGTCCAAGGTATAACTGTATTTACTATATAGAATATCTTATGTATGTACAGTGGGGAGCACAAATAATACTAATAAAGAAAATTGAAAAATGTTTTTTTTTGTCATTTATGTTAGATTTAATGCTAAACAAAATAATTTACAATAGAAAATAATAATTTTCGTGAAATACATAATTAGTACAAAAAAATACTTGCATGTATTCAATTTTGTACAAGTGTGTATTTTAAAATATTTCCACAAAAATATCAGAGTTTTTCGTTGGATTTGTTAGTTGTGTTTGCTTTGTTTATGACTTTAAAAATAGCATTAGTTTGATATTAATTTAAATGCATGTAATAAACACTTTGTGCAAATTGCTTTATAAAAATCAAATTATAATTCATAATGAAGAAACAGTCAAGAGCCATTGAGGACAATATTCTAGCAATGACAAGAAGTGACTATTCTACGCGAGTAATAGCTATATGCTTCAAGTAAATTACAACAGTTGGCAGCGACTTCTGCGCGAAATTAATTGAAAAATTGGTGGAGAATATGCCAAAACCTGTCAAAAGTGTTTTACAAATTAAAGGGCTTAGGACTAAATATTCCTATATTTCCTAAAGTTTTTTAAGGTGCAAAATTAACTTTATGCGGGTGCATTTTTTCTTGACTCTTGATATTTGTAGTTTTAATTTAGAAATTATTTTGTTTAGAATTAAACCTGAAATAAATTACAAAAAACATTTTTTTAATTTTCTTTTTATGCAATAACCAGTACACAAAGTACTAACATGTACTCATTTGTGCTACCCACTGTATGTACATTAGAGTGCTTCAAGATTGTATGGAAGACACATTTCAAGCTACATGCTAACTCTGGAATTGTTTTATTAATTGTAGCAATACGTTGTGAAAACCATTAGGATGATATAACTAGTGCCACAACGACTCTAAAGTTTGGTGGTACATTTACAAGGTTAAAAAAATAAACTTTTTCAGTTTTTGTCAAAATTTTGCCATTAAATATTTGTTTGCCTTTTAATGTAAAATATATTCTAATAAGATATTGACGACAAACATTTAAATTTTAATGTTATTGAAAATTCCCCAGGCCATTGGTTTGTTACTGAACACTTGAATAAGAAATTTAGGACAAAATTTAAAAAAAAAAATTAAGAATTATTCGAATAAAAGCATAGTTTTTTTTTTTTTTTACTTTCAATATAAACGTACATATCGTCACTTGAAATGCCCAAAGACGTAACCATCACAAAATCAAAATTAGTTTTTTATTGAATCTGGAACACAAGGCTAAAATAAAATGCTCCTAAAAATGTTATGCTTCTACGTTCCAAACTAACGATTTTATTCAAGAAATGGAAAAAGACGTAACATCATTTAAACGTTTTCATAAAACACAAAAGACTTAACCCACATTTCTTTTACAGAAATAAGTTTGTCGTCTATATACATATATAATATATTAAGACAATATGTGAAGAAATCACGATTTTCAGTTAAATAGATTTCATTTTATAACATTTTATAATGGTTTTTGCTTCTCCTGTAAAATTATGATAATGAGGGTTACGTCTTTGGGCATTTTAGGTGACGATATTTACTTTTAAATGAGTTTTTACCTTCGTAGCATAATATTAACATAGTACATATTATTTAGTATGACCAAAAATATTCAGGGCCGTTTAAAAACTCCTTTTTTGAAAAAATTTTCTTACATAAAATTTAGAAATTTTAGAACGTTTCTTTGGGTTTTATTAAGGATATATATCTGTGATTTTAATTTTACGGATTTCGGGAAAATCTAATACATATTTTAACAGTTAATTTGTGTAGGGTTATGAATTTTAAATAAAATCCATTCAGAGTATTATAGTCCAGAAAGTTTTCCTAAAAACGGAAATTAAGCTCAAAAGTCGAACATCGCACTATTCAACACTTAATATAACAGCGCTAAAATCTAAAGTAACCCATAAATTTAGATTTAATTTACAATGTTTTTTACACAATGCAACATTTATAATTTGCTTTCATTGATAATCAACAGCACCATTCAAATTTACAGTATTTTTCATAGTTTTTAAAGTTTTGGGTCATTTTGTTAACAAGTGCATTTAATGGTTAATTTAGATTCTGGCGCCTATATAATGATATTTATATAAAAGAATGCCTGCTGAAATGTTTGCTACTTCTTATATTCTTCGGTAAAATTTTGAGTAAATGTATAATTTTACACAAATCCTTTACTCCTAAGCATTCTATGGAAATGCCCATATGTAACTTATTACCACTACACAATCAGACAGCCATCCGCCATCACTCGTATTTGATTTACTCACACTTCCTTTCACTTTGTGTTCACGTTTACAATTATACAATCAATGTTAATTAAGAGAAAAAGCTGATTTTTTTTTATACATATTTGTTATTTTTGTAGTTTTTCGTTTCTTTTTTAAACTTTTTTCAATGGTTTTTTAAATAAAAATAAGCAAAATATTTATAATAAAAGAGAAAAAGAATTGGCAAAGTATATGAGACTTACACAAACACAAGCCAGGACATCAAAACAACAAACATAAAACACATAAAAATGCTGGTGTAACTGACATTTTGATGGAAGATCGGAAAGATTTATTCTTATTTTATTTTATTTTGTATGTTAAACCAAGTGGGAAAAGTTTTCAAGTGAAATTATTTAAAAATATTAAAGTTTTTAATTGGCTAAGAGATGATTTTTGTAAAAAAAATATCAAAGGATATTTATTAGTTGGAGTATATTTGTAAAAGTGCTAAACAATGGAAAATCAAAATCTAAAGCAAATCATATACAAAATTTCTTGAAATGTCACAGCACAAGCTTTCAAAAAGAACTAAAAATGATGTTATAAAAATAATGCCTGCGGATGCCTTAATTAATGCCTTATTAAGCCTAGTACTCTGTTCAAAATTTCAAGTGGAATGCTGTCAAATACATGATAAAAAAATTCACATGAAATTTTCATGAAAAAATGTTGCAGAAGTAGTACTCTGTTCATTTTGTGAAAAACATATGAAATGTATCTGGCAACATTATTTTTTCACAGCGAAATAATTAAAGTAGCAATTGTTCCACGTGGAATTTTCATCCAAAAGCTCTTCTGTCGCAACAACAAGCTGCACAAGCGGCCAGTAATATTTGTTCATTCATTCTTATTTAACGATTTCGAATCAACACAGATTTTTAAATATTTTAACTTTTATTTATTTTTGATTTAAATTCACAAAAAAGCAAAACATATGTGTTTTGTTTACACAAGTAAAACAATGTGGCATACTTTCAATAAAAAAAACCTCAAATTATGTAAATTCGCGTGATAGGCAACATTGGCTACACGTCAAATTTTCCGTATGAAATAATTAATGTTGCTCAACATTTTTCCCAAATTTGAACAGAGTACTAGGCTTTAGGCATCACAATTCTTCCGTAAAGTTTTGGCCACATTTAGCCCCCTAAGATTATTCAAACGCTACAAGGGATTGGTATCGAAGAAATCAACTTGCACAGTGGGTGAATTAGTCTGTAATTTGGAAAGGAAAAGTCCGATTTCAATAAAATTGCACATGCACATGTGTTGTGGAGTTTATGTTTTGAATTGATCCTCATAAAGCCAACAGGGGCGGGGCCAGAGATCCCCAAAATGTGCACCATTCGAATATGTTAGATATTGAAAAGGCTCCCAATTTTTCGTTTTATATTATAAATAAAATCTACTAGTCGAGTACTAAATACTAAATATTCGCATATGACATTTAACTTTTGTAGCCATCCATGTTTGCTGCTACACAGAAAAAAATAAAAATGAGGTTTAATTAAAATATTTGTTTAATCAATTAAAAATTTAATTGAAATCGGACCTGTAAACAAAATGATAGTATCAATTAAAAAAAAATTTGAGATTTAATTGAAAATATCAGAAAAATCAGAAAAAGTAATTAAATCAATTAAAATTTTATTTGAAAATTATTTTAAAATCAATTGTTTTTCTGTGTAGTGGATCTAAATCTTTCCCAATTTCGCATCAATATTTTCTTGCAGACTACTTACATAAACCTAGTAAAGAAATAATTGTTTAAAAATCATCACACAGTCAAAACTTATATGCATTTAAAGTTAAAGTTAAAGAAGACTTATAACGTATTTATATTTTTTGGAAAGTTAATTTTAAAAGAAATATGTTGTCTGAAAAAAGTTTAAGAAACTTTGTTACCGTGAGCACCAGTCATTAAAAAATAAAGCAAAAAAAAAACTAAAAATAAGAAATTTGTGTCTTGTTTTCCATAAAGGTCTTCCATGAATTTCTAATAGGCATTTGACAAAACTTCTATATACATATTTTAAAAAAATATACAAAATTTCCTATCCATTGATATATAATTGCTCAATTCCCAAGCGATGTTGTATGTTGTACATTGTATGATACAACTATCTAATTGTGAACACACAATTTTAGCTAAGTCGTTTTTATGCTTATGTTGTCAAACCTTCAAAATGACAAAATAAAAATAAAATAAAGCGTGATTCACTTCGGGGTTCCCTATTTTTTGAAAGAAGAAAACACAGAAAATTCAAATTTAATGGGGAATGTTTATTATGATTTGAAAGAACATTCTTTAGTATTTATTTTGCTATGTCGCAGATAGTTTATCCGTTGAGTCCAATTTTCGGTGACTGGTTCGAGAATTTCGACTGGTAACTGGCGAATGACACGCGTAATGTTTTTCTCCAAGGCCTGCATCGAAGCGGGTTTGTCCGCCTAAACTTTAGACTTTGCATATCGCCACTGGAAAAAGTCTAACGGTGTGATATCACACGATCTTGGTGGCCAATCGACTGGCCCAAAACGTAAAATTATGTGCTCACCGAAGTGTTGTCTTAATAAATCCATTGATTGTCGCGATGTGTGGGATGTGACGCCGTCTTGGTGAAACCAAATTTCAGGCGCCATTGACGGTTACGTTCGCATCGGCATCATTTTTAAGGAAATATGAACCGATGATTCCACCGGCCCACAAACCACACCAAACCGTTGTTTTTCTGGATGACGTGGCACTTCTTGAATCTCGTTAGGTTGCTCTTCGTCGGAAATGCGGCAATTTTGTTTGTTTACATACCCATTGAGCCAGAAATGAAATTATGTTGACCACAAGTTGAGAGAAGTTCACGAAACACATTCCTCACAGAACGTGAATTTTCGTAATAAAGTTGAACGATTTGTAAACGTTGTTCAGGCGTAAGTTTTTCTATCGTGAAATGCCAAACAATACTAAACAAAACTAATATGACAGCATGACACAACTCACACGTGATCTGTTAAAAAAAGGCTTTTGAAAAAAGTATCTCTACATTAACCACCCTAATGAATAGTGTCAAAAATTAAAATTTTTTTGTTTATTAATTTTATTTCCTTGTTGAGTTCCTTGAGTTTCATAGTTTGGTTATTTTTTTTTTTTTACTAAAATAAGTAATTTTTATGTTGAGATACAATTTAAACTTTTGTCAACACTTCATACAGCATCGAAAAACATATGGAAAAATTCCGTAGGTGTTGTACAAAATATTTATATAGAAATTATTAACAAAATTTGTACAACTATTGTAAATTCACACGACGTACAACTCCTACGACACTACAACATCACTTGTGTATTGAACAAATATGTTCGCCTTGTCTTTTCCACGTGTCAAACTAATTTGAAAAGAGTTAACAAGTCATGGTAAATTTGTCGTTTATTATTTTACCGATTTTTTTGTCAATAATATAAAGCTACGAGTATTGATGTAACTTTTTTAAAAGCATTTAGAAATATTAGTAATCACAGATCAATCTCCTGTCTCAATTAAAATCTTACATTCAACTGTTAAAGAAAATTTAGAAGTTTTTCATAAAAAAATCAACCTTGCTCAATTTTGCTTAGGATTACAAATCGAATTCTTTTTCTCAATAAAAGTTATTGACGATTTAAGATTTATTGGAAGTTTACTTTTCTCTATATATCTATCTTCGATTTAATATTTACAGCAAAAAACCCGGATCCAATTCGTGAGAATAAAACCGTTCCAAGCTCCATACAAAAAAAACCCACTTGCAGCCAAACACATGAAATTCTGACTTAACGATGCTTTTGTGTGTCACAACTCAGATTTGAATGTGAGTCTTCTGTGTCGTTTCTTTAAATATGTAAAAAAATTAAAAAAAAAAAAAACTTTGTTACCCAGGGGACCAGAATCATTCAAAATATAGCTATTTTTGTAATGTTTTATGTAAAATTCAACTTGTTTTGTAAATGATTTCAGTCCATTTTTGGGATTTTTCAATATAATTGCAAATTTTTATTTAAAAATATTAATAAGTAAAAAAATAACGAGTTTTTGGATTTTTGTAAGTCTTCCATGAATTCCTTATTTATTAAAGGTTTTATATATTTTTTTTAAAATATACACAATTTCCTATCCATTGATATATAATATGTCTTCCTTGTCTTTTCTATGTCAAATTAATTTGGTAATAGTTAACAACTCACAAAAGTATTCTTGGTTACATAAATATTTACCTCCTTATTAAAAAACGATTGTTAAATTTAACAAACGTTTATTAAGACAGATTTGCATATAAAAATTTGCTTAATAAACGTTTGTTAAATTTAATAATCGTTTTTGAATAAGGGGGTTAGTTGTTCGCAATAAATTAACTGAATCAAAAGCTAAATATAAATGTATGCCAAATGATTTTAATTTTTGAAAAATGACATATTCCAACTGGGTTCCTTCTATAGTATTTCTACCAATGTATATGAATTTACCAAAACATGTTGTGTCCTATTGCAAAAGCGTAGAAAAAAAAAACATGAAAAGCTTCGAAGGAGTTTCAAACAAATTTGCAAATGTTTGTTTTTGTTTAAAACCTTTTAAATAAAAACGTATTGATTTGGTCTGTTTTGCAAAAATTCTTTAAAAAAAAAACACAAAATTAATGAAAAACTGTTAATGAAAGCGAACTTACAGTGACTTGTTTGCAAACATAAAATTAGTTTTCGCTTTTTAACAAATGAAATGTACATCTGGGTTGGACAATTGTGTGCTAATGAACTTACAGAATAATAAACATTTTTCAAACTATTGCTGAATATAAGCGGATTTTTGATTTTCTAAAATTAGATGGCAAATTACTTTCATAACCTTTTATTGTTTGAATCTTTATGAGCAATACAAATGTAATTTTAATGTATTCTTTCTTTACAGTTCAATATCTTTAGAAAATATCAATTTCCCATGCCTGCTAACACACAGCAAACAAACAACAAATGAATGCATATAAAGTTTTAAAGAAATTTAATTTCAGTAAATTTAAAAACAAAGTTAATGTTCTAAATGTTCGAAATAAAAGTTTATTGGTTTCGTTTTATGATAAACGGAAAAATTTAATCAATATAATTGAATTTAAAGGCTCCTTAATAAAGCTATTGGCGATTTAAAGTTGTTTCGAGTTTAAAATGTAAAACAAAGTTATTTAGAAATGTATTTTTTTGGCAAAAATTTTATATATTGGGAGTTATTGGAGATATCGTAATAAAATTGTACATGGTTGGAGCTGATGTCTTTTCGAGTATTTGCAATGGTTGGCGCCAGTGGGTAGACCCTTAAACTTGGCCCTCTGGGGCTTAACATAAAAAAAAAATGGAGAAAATTACATTTATAATTCGAAGAAGCTGAAATTTAAACTATAAATACACCTTAAGAAGATCAACAAAAATATGCTTACATGTGCACGTTATCTTTTTTAGTTTAAGAGATATTTATTATTTTTTTTTTTTGTTTTAATTTTGAGATTTTTTTTTTTTTATCTATCCGGGCCTACGGAGAATCGAAAACAGTTTTCTAAAATAACAGCTTCATTTGTGATAAAATTCTGAATAAAATTAAAACAACATGCTAACAGTTGTCTCGTTTTTATAAAAAGTTAATCGTATCCAAAATTGGAACATGCACAAAAAAGGCCTTTTTTTTTTTTTTTTTTTTTTTTCAAAAAAATCTCAATATATTTTCCTTTATAGAAGCAATTTTTCTTTGGACATATACATACATATATACTGAAAGTGAATTTAATGAATAAGCGTGTAAAATAAAATTTGGCTATTTAAACAGTAATAGACCCTCCGCAGACCCATCCAAACTTGTGAAGAAAAAAAAATTAGGTTTCAGAAAAAGTTCTAAAACACAAAGCAGCGATCTTCGAAAAAGCTCCATATTTGTATGGCCCTATATGTTGCAAAGTTTTTGTAATATCACACGGTAAATCACGGCACACTGGACCCTCTTATAATAAAGAACTCAGTTTTTGAAAGGCATCTTCCCCGTTTTAGGAATTTCGGAATTTGCAAATATGAATGCATACATTGATTAAAGGACATTTGTAAATTTTGTTGTGATATCTTTAAACGTTAGAATTTTACATTAATTAAATTATAAACTTCTTGAATGAACAAAACGTTATTCCAGTTCAGTTTCAGTTTCCGTGAACAACATGGAACTATAGAACAAGTTAACCGTTTTACTGGAGAGATAAGAAAATCGTTTAAGCTAAAACAATATTGTTGGGTTATCTTTTTAGATGTCGCACAGGCCTTTGAAAAAGTTTGTCATAAAGGTCTAATACATAAGATTAAATGCTTACTGCCTCCTGGTACTCACAGATTACTAGAGTCTTACCTCTTACGCAGTGATTATGTGACAAGTGACTACGAAATTAAAGGTTGAGTCAAACAGGGAAGTGTTCTCGGACCAACACTTTACTTTACTTAATATACACCTCTCATTTGCCAACTAATGAAAGTTTAATCATTCGCCAAGAATCTATTAATTACCATTTTCGAATAACGAATAATTGACATAATCTAATAAAATGCAGAAAAAATATTCGAGAATATATCTGTATGGTGATGAGGTAAAATAATGAACCGCTAATACTTTACTGTTAATGTACGTTTGCACTTGACAAATATTTACTCCAAAAAGCGTAACCACTTGTTTTAGCACAAATTTGTTTGACGTTGTTTACTCTTACAAGAGTTTTGCAAGATCAAATAGCATTAAATAAAATCAGACTCAATATTTGTTGTGTCCTGTCCTAAATAAAGGAGTTCCAATATATTTTCTTTAGTGGTTACGTCTTTTTCGGCAAATATTTGCCAAGTGTGACAGTGTAGGATATAAAATCGATTAATGGCCAGAAATATTATACATTTTTTAAGATACTCTTAATAATTCATATATTTTTTTTCTTTTTGTTTAATTTTTGACAATCTTTAATCATTACAAACTGCTCTTCTAACATTGATAATTAATGAAAACCTTACATTTAACACTTGACTACATAGCCAAACCTCATAGACTACACTAAATAGCAACACTTGTCGTGGCAGTAGTCTACCATGACATGGTGAAAACAATTTGTGACAGTTGCAATTCCAAAACTTCTGTATTCCACACATGCAACGCAAATGTGGCATTGTGTTGGTTGCAAAACAAACAAGACAACAGAAATCTCCACTAAGCCAGAGCAACAGGCAACTGTTAATGCGACCCTAAAAATAAAACCCAAATAACTAGACGACACTTTTATAGACACGCATACAATGCACATAACACAGATACAGAGACACAAAAATGCTGCTAATGTGCAACATTTCATATCTTAAGACTGTGTAATTCCTTCGTTATATTTTTATTTCCAGTCAACTTCATTTGTAAGAACCCAAAAATACGAGCGGAGCTACTTAACAATGCTGTGCTCCTAATCTAATGCTTTGCTCTTAGCATATCATTATCAGGAGTGTCGTTACTGTACGTACATACATTAACTCGTTCATTCGTTCATTCATTCATTCTACTTTACTCTGTATTGTTGCAGTATCTTTCTACTTCATTCCATATGCAAACATTCATTCATATGAGTTGGTACGTACTAACTTAAGTAGTAAAGCTTTATGCTTTGGGGGATTTGAATAGAGCAACAAAGGAGTTCCAAGAACAACTACTTTAAGGAAATTTAGTTGCGGAAATTGAACATATGAAAAAGCTCTTATATCTAAAAATCGTGCAAAATGGAGGAGGTTCGTTAATGATATGATGTTGTTTTTCTTCGTCTTGTTTAGGGTGCAATTTATTGAATAGATGGAAAAGGTGATTGGAGCTGTGGATTACGTAGAATTATTGTCAATTCAAATGCTACCTTTTATGCCAGAGAAGAAATGACGTTGTAATGGGAATTCATGTGAAACTATGATCTCAAGCACACAACCAAACCAGCTAAGTTTTGGTTTAAGCAAAACAAAGTACAGGCAAATCCCGGTATAACGGATCATTCGTTAAATTGAAAAATTTGTTAAATTCTAAAGGTACGGTCAAATTTGGCAAATATTTGACGAAAATATACGTAACCACTAAATAAAATAACGGATGATTCAAGTAGAGATACTGTTTTCAATAGCCTTTTTTTAACAGATCACGTGTGAGTTGTGTCATGCTGTCATGTTAGTTTTGTTTAGAATTATTTGGCATTTCACGATAGAAAAACTTACGCCTGAACAACGTTTACAAATCGTTCAACTTTATTACGAAAATTCATGTTCTGTGAGGAATGTGTTTCGTGCACTTCGCTCTTATGGTCAACATAATAGACCTACAAAGCGTACATTTCTGGTTCAATGGATATGTAAACAAACAAAATTGCCGCATTTCGACGAGCCACCTGAAGAGATTCAAGAACTGCCACTTCATCCAGAAACAAAAACGGTTTGGTGTGGTTTGTGGGCCGGTGGAATCATCGGTCCATATTTCTTTAAAAATGATGCCACTGCGAACGTAACCGTCAATGGCGATCGTTACCGTGCCATGATAACCGGCGTCACTTTCCACACATCGCATCAAACAATGGAGAACACTTCACATTTTGGGCCGGTCGATTGGCCACCAAGATCGTGTTATAGCACACCGTTAGACTTTTTTCAGTGGCGATATGCAAAGTCTAAATTTTATGCGGACAAACCCGCTTCGATTCAGGTCTTGGAGGAAAACATCAGGCGTGTCATTCGCCAGTTACCAGTCGAAATGCTCGAACGAGTCGTCGAAAATTGGACTCAACGGAGAGGCTATCTGCAACGTAGCAACGGCCAATATTCCATAGACATAATATTCAAAAAATAAATGCTAAAGAATGTTCTTTCAAATGATAATAAACATTCCCCATTAAATTTGAATTTTCTGTTTTTTTTTTCTTTAAAAAAGTAGGGAACCTCAAAATGGATCACGCTATATATTTGAACTCGTTTATTTAAAAGTCTTTATTGAAAATGATTCTAAATGTGATTCATTTGGATAAAGATAATTTAAGGTAACACTTTATTACGAAACGAGCGTTGTTTCTTTGCTTTAATTTTGGTTGCTGCAGACGCTTTACCGCAAATTTAAATTGTTACTCAATCTTTCCATAACATTCTGCTTGGAGCATTAGTTTTTAGGTGCGCCAAGATTGCGTATTTTATTTGGGTATTTAAAACCCGGGAAAATAAAAAAACCCAGGAAAGTCAAATATCAGGCAAATAAAATACACAAATATCGGGCATTGTCAAGTAAGCTTCTGAAATATAATCTGAAGTGTCCCAGTCAAAAACGATACAGATTTTAAAAGTAGACACCTTAAGGGGCAAAATAAGCGAACCGTGCAAAAAATCCATCAGAGCCGTTTCTCCACAAAATGAATGCGTCCATATTGGTCACGAAAATCATTGCTGATTTATTACAGGGAACTCTGAAGTGTCCCAGTCAAAAACGATACAGATTTTAAAAGTAGACACCTTAAGGGGCAAAATAAGCGAACCGTGCAAAAAATCCGTCAGAGCCGTTTCTCCACAAAATGAATGCGTCCATATTGGTCACCAAAATCATTGCTGGTTTATTACAGGGAACTCTGAAGTGTCCCAGTCAAAAACGATACAGATTTTAAAAGTAGACACTTTAAGGGACAAAATAAGCGAACTGTCGGACCAATATGGACGCACTCATTTTGTAGAGAAACGGCTCCGACGATTTTTTGCAACGGAATAAAAATGTATCTCTGATATATATCTGAAGAATCTATAAAACACATAGATTAATAAAGAATTTATCAATTATTCTGAAGAATTTAAAAGTGTAGCCCAAAAAGCTTGGCACAATTTAGCTCCCCGAGGTCATTCAAATACTGCAAGTATCATGGATCAGAAAATGTATTCGCCAAAAGAAGTACGTCGAGGCCGTAGCATGATAATTTGAAATGTTTGTGATGCAAATAACTTGGAGTATACAGGTTTCGAACAGTTATTGTAGAAAAATGCATAAATACATCTTACTTTTACTTTAACACTTAAGTACTTGAGTACTAAACATAAAGAGCACACATACAGATGAATACTTAAACAACTCGTTTATGCGTGTATCGGACGAGGGTCAATCTAAAAGTAAATTTTAAAATTATTGAATCGATTTAAAAGCAAGTTTAAAAAAACTGAAACTGCCATATTGTAAATCGGCTAAAAATGCCGTCAAACTCAATGAAATAAACTGCAAAACACATTGTTTGTTCAGTTAGTATTCGGTTTATATTGTTAAAGCAATTTTTTAAATTGACCTCGTAAATGTGCATTTATGTGTAGAGTGTATTTGTATGAGTATAATAAAACTCATTCTCATTACCACACTGAACTAAAGTATTAAGTCGAAATACGTATGTATGTATATGTAAAAGGATATAAGAGTGGTTGTTTGCTTGCTCAGAATACATGTAAATATATGTATGTATGTATATGTGTTTATAAAGGAATATTCATTAAAGGAGTATGTAAAGTGTGTATTTCAAGTTAATACAACTCATATGAACATACATATATTTACAGTGTGGAGCACAAAATTGTTTAAACGAATAGAAGACATATTACGTTTACCCTCCCACAGTCCAAATGAGTGTGTTTAACTAACGACCAATTTAAATTAAGCCTTGATTGTAAAGTCATCCTGCATAAGACTGTTTTGAAACCAATTTGGGCACATGGAATTTAATTATGTAGAACTGAAAGTAATACCAGTATTGGTCTTATACAGACTATCACAAATTCTTAGAACCATGACGGGAGCACCATGGTATATAAGGAATGAAAACATTTTATAGAGATTTAGAAGTACTTACTAGAACTCTAACAGAAACAAGGATTCATAGAACTGATTTACCACCCTACTAATTTAAGACCCATTTGTGCAGTATGGCTCTCTCAACTGAGAGCAAATAGTTTTTCTGGTTTATATAAATTATAAAAAATAATGTAGGCACTGTCAAGAGCCCTTGAGGACAATATTTTAGCAATGACAAAATGTAGCTATTCTCAGCGAATTATAGCTAAACAACTTCAAGTAAGTCAATCAGTGGTATTAAGATACAAGCTTGCTACAGAGCACAGAATTTGGACAGTAGGTAACTGGAAACTGGAGCTTAGAGAATTCAGAGACACGTCATGATATGGGGTTGCATTGCAAACACATCTTTCTGATTTTGTAGATAAGAGCGACTATAATTGAATGAAGTTACTTTTCAACAGGCTAATGCCCCAAAGCTCACGTCTAAAATCGTAAAAGTATGGCCCAGCGAGCAAAATTTCCCTTTGATGCAGTGGCCAGCAGAAAATATTAAAAATACTATAATTCAAAGAAGTTTTTATATGGTGCAAAATTGAGTAGATACATGCAAGTAGTTTTAGTTTTGTTGGTATGTTTCTTAGTTTTGATCTATCAATTGTTTTGTTTAGCATTTAACCTAAAATAAATGACAAAACACATTTTTTAATTTTATGTATTAGTTTTGTTTTCATGCAATATTATAAGCACAAAGTACTCATGTTTGCTCCCCACTGTATGTATGTGTGTGCTTTCATGTGAATCTATACAAACACTCTTACAAAATGCCTATTGAAAAAGTGTCCTCTTAGTTTGGCATAAAACTACAAACAACAACATGATGCAAGAAAAAAAAAACTACACAAATACTAGGGTGAACGATTGTTCGAATTTTTACACAAACCGGATTCATCTTCCATTTCTTCCTTGTTAATTAAAAAATATATTTCAGTTAAGAAATATGTACTTGTTTGAGCATTTGGAAAAAAGGGAAATAAATTTGTAATTTGTAAACGATAAATCCAATTTTCACATGTCTAGAGAGAAAGTGTTGTCCTCATTTGGACCTCATAGCAGCACCTCGGTTATGTGAGAAATTTAAAACGACCCCAATTCTTCGTTTGTGATTCGATTTAAAGAATATAATATATATGATATCTACTAGTCGAGTACTAAAAAAAACTTTATCATATTATCTCTTAGTTTACGAAATATTCGGATATGAAAATTAATTTTTAAAATTTTGTAGCCACCCTAGTCCGGTTTATTAATAAAAGCTGATACAAATATTTTCCGCAAAAATTGTGAATCAATAAAACCTTTATAAACCTATTAAAAAAAATATATTAAAAATCATCACATAGTTAAAAATTATATGCGTTTAGAGTTAAAAATTGTTTTTGACATTAAAAGGTTTACATTCTATAAAAAACTTATAAAAAGACTTATAACGTATTTACGTTTTTCGAAAAGCTAACTTTAAAGGAAATATGTTGTATAAAAAAAAGATTAAAAAACTTTGTTACCATGAGCACCAGTCATTAAAAAAAAGCAAAAAACTAAAAATAAGAAATTTGTGTCTTGTTTTCCATAAAGGTTTTCAATGAATTTCGAATAGGCATTTTTAAAAAATATACAAAATTTCCTATCCATTGATATATAATTGCTCAATTCCCAAGCGATGTTGTATTTGTACATTGTATGATACAACTATCTGATTGTGAACACACAATTTAAACTTTTGTCAACACTTAAGCTTTCCTACAGCATCGAAAAACATATGGAAAAATTCCGTAGGTGTTGTACAAAATATTTATATAGAAATTAGTAACAAAATTTGTACAACTATTGTAAATTCACACGACGTACAACTCCTACGACACTACAACATCACTTGTGTATTCCACAAATATGTTTGCCTTGTCTTTTCCACGTGTCAAACTAATTTGGAAAGAGTTAACAAGTCATGGTAAATTTGCCGTTTATTATTTAACCGATTTTTTTGTCAATAATATAAAGCTACGAGTATTGATATAACTTTTTCAAAAGCATTTAGAAATATTAGTGATCCTGTCTCAATTAAAATCTTACATTCAACTGTTAAAGAAAATTTAGAAGTTTTTCATAATAATAATTTTCTCAATAAAAGTTATTGACGATTTAAGATTTTTTGGAAGTTTCTCTATTAATCTATTTACGATTTAAAATTTTACAGCAAAAAACCCGGATCCAATTCGTGAGAATAAAACCGTTCCAAGCTCCATACAAAAAAAAAACCCCACTTGCAGCCAAACACATAAAATTCTGACTTAACGATGCTTTTGTGTGTCACAACTCAGATTTGAATGTGAGTCTTCTGTGTACTTTTGTCATTCACTCGTTGCTCGTTACGTTTGTTTTTGACTCTTTTTGCTGTTTGTTTGCTGCTATTTTTAGTTTATTTTTGTTTTTGTTTGATTATTTGTTGCTCCTTTTTTCCTATATTATCCTGTATTTTTGTTATTTTTGTTGTATACTATTTTTCACTTTAACAAACCATTTTTGTATTTTTTTTTTAGTTTGTTGCTTTCTTTTGAGGACGTATATTTGTGATAGGAAAGGATTGGCTGCTGCTAGAGAGATTGTAGTTTCCTAGTTTATTTCATTGGAATTTTTATGGCCATTGTTGTGTGTGGTGGATCTTTTTGGCTGGAGAGAGTACATTTTATACAGTTCTAACAACATGACATGTAAATATGTTTTGGATCAATGCCATAACATTTTGATAACAAACGTTTAGTAAAACAGAAAAGTAAGTGTCCTCTTTCAAAACGAGAAATGGGAGTAGACATGTGTTTAGGATATAAATTGGAATATGACTTTAATAGTGGTATCCAAGTTTGTAACAAAAAAAAAAAAAAAGTTGAAATACCAAACAAGAATATAAAAAAGAAAAGGCATTAGTTTAAATAATAATATTTTAACAAAGTAATATAGCCTTTTCGGCCAATATCACACAAACTTGTAGTCAACCTCTTAAAATTTTTGAAGTTCACATTCATTGAAGTAACACAATCACACACAAATTTTGAAATTGAAACAGGGTCTTCAAAACACCTGGTATATACATATGTAAATACATTTTGCTGACTGACTACTGGTCACCAGAGTGATGAGTGTTAGCAAAACTACGAACCGGCTTTCAAACAGTCTCTGAAATTTATACCGATTAGGATAAATAAATCTGCAATTTCTAAACGGCTGATCCGAATGGGTTAAAAGTTTCCTAATATAAGTTTTGTAAATGGAACCGATACAACCACCAGGGACGACACTGTGTGTACACAAATTTAGTTGGACACTTTTTGCAAGTACAGTTTTCATTTTTAATAATTAAACAATTTAGATATTTACTTTGTTAAATATATTTTGTGTTATTTATCTCTTATAGATTCCAAATATGAAAATTAAAATTTTGAAATTTTTCCCAACCCTGGTACGATTTTTTTTTCAATATACAGCGGAATTTTGCATCGATTTTTGATTGTTAGTTAAACAATAAAATTTGCAATTATACACAAAAAGTTATATCTTTAACACGTCTAAAAATTAAAGATTTTTAATTTGAAAATTTAAAAATGTACATATGTATTTTTTATTCTTTTTTTTGCTAATAACTAACTCATTTTTTATTACAAGAAAACTTTCTTTAAGAACATATAATAAATTTGTATTTTTTTAAGGTATCCCTATAGACATCATTTTAATATAAAAAAACATGTAACATTTTTCTAATATATATGTTGTCCGGATGCCCTTTCGAATTGGACCTATTTTTTTTTATCAAAATTAAATTTTAGGCAATGTTTTTTTTTTAAGAGAAAAGTTTATTTATTGAGGCTAATAGTTCGAATTTTCAAGAATACTGTTGTAAAGTACCGGAGCAATTGGCAAACTGGAATGCATTTTCTACCCTGGCAATTTTTCATTGTAAACATCATCTATTTAACTCACCGTTTTTTTTTTTTTTTTTGTTGAGAAATGGAATTCGAGAATTATTATATTTCTTTTTTACGTGTTAGAACGAAATTTACGTAAGCTTTCATCTATTTCTTATTTATCCTTAAAATATTTTACCAGCCCCGATTGAAAAGTGGAACTTAAAAGCAAAACTGTTTTAAAAAAAAAAATTACATATTTGGGTTTTTCGTCTCATTTTTTTGGAATTGTAGCATCTATTTACATTTTGTTATTCATAATTATACATTTAATGTGTGTTAACAATTCAATTGTATTACGCTAATTAATAAATATTTTATTACAAATTAGTTATTTGTTAAATCTCTAAAAATTGTGTATTTTTAGCAAAATTTTTATATAATTGCAGATAACGGGAACATACTTTTTTTTCATACCGATCTTCGAATCTTGCGAAAGAAGATTCAAGTCAATTTCAAAAAAAAAAATACGCCCCTGTAGGGTTCGTATATTATAAATGATATAAAATGATTAGTTTCCGACCTAAACCGGTTTTTCAGGCCGAAACCGCACCAAAACTAATATTCGGCCTAATTCGAAACAAACCTACACTTTTAAAATGTACTATCCATTTCCAAAAAAAAAATTATTTATTTTAATTTTATAACAGGTTTAAATAATTTAAATCTTGTTTTTTTTTTGATCTTGAACTGACAATTTTTCCGTCTCTTAAATATTTTACAATAAAATATAAATTTTTGTTGTCTATCGATTATATTAAACACTTGTATCACCTTAAAAATTCCATAATCTATGGTTTTCTCTTTATAAAAGTTTCCTAATACGAAACCGAATACTTGGTCGGACTTTAAAAACGATACAAGAAAAAATAAAAGAAACCAGGAATTTATTTTTAAAAATGCTAATCCCTAGTCAACACCAGTGTAAGTGTGTGTTCACACATAGCAAGTCTTAGTAATAAGATTCTTACTTTTTGGGTGCGCCAGACAAGGGGAAAAGAACAGAGTACACACAGAGTACTTTAAAAATTCGCCTGGAAGTTTTAAGCCTGGAGTATGAGACTTGCATTCTATAAACGTCACAAAAGAAAATGTTAGTTTATTAATAAGACCGGCAACGTGTGAACACAGACTAAGTAAAAAAACATTTGAATGATGGCTTTTAAAGCTATCGAGCAATTACAATATTAGTTATCCAAATCGTCGTGTAAAAGCAGATTGGTGTTACTATAAAACGAACATGCGACAATGTTTTAACTCAATTCAACAAATGCATAAGAAAAATGAACATAACATAAAAGATATGAACGACATTTGAACAAAACTATGGATTTTTATAAGAGAAATTATATTGTTTAATAAAGGTTTATTACTATTGAGTAGAGCGAACTATCCAGCAAACATAAACATAATTATATAAATTATACAAAACAACTTAGATAGGAAACATACACTCACAATATATTTTCCGTAACATATAAGAAATTAACAAAGAGATATTGATATACAAACGGAACTTCTAATACTTCAAAAGCTTATTACATGCATGTTGCCAAATGCATTATCAATCATAAAATATTTTTCGTAATTCATTATTAATTTGAAATGTATGTTGGGAAGTATTTCTAAAAAAAAAAAATATAAAAGCATCCGCCTCATGTGCACACATTGCTGTCTTAATGACGACTGAATGAAAGAGATTAAGTGTATGTGTCAGCAAGTGCTCTCTGCACAATTGTGCTATAGGATGCCGAACTCTGTTATAGATGGATGATGTTTAAAACTAACAACCAGATAAAGCATTTATTTCTAAGGTAAATGTGCCCACGTACATATGTAAGTCCGCCAACAAAGTGATGGTTGGTTTATTAATGTACTTGGGGAATATTGAGCCGTCGAATTTACGCTGAAAATCGATAACATGAAAGCATATATCACATAAAAGAAGCTGTTATAGCTGCTTGGAGCTCTATATCTGCAGACATAAGAATAAATGTGGTGAATAGTAAGCCTCATAGAATTTTTGAGTTAATTCAAATAAAAAATAATGAGTTTGAGCAGGGAGAATTTACCAACCTAGCGGAGATTTATTAATAACTTCTGAACTAATGCTTATATTTTTTTTTTTTCGAAAAATCTTTTTACGTAGATAAAAATGCATTAAATAAAAATTAAGACAAAAATAATTTTTGATCTAACTTTTTTTTTTTAAATGGTTTTGTATAAAAGTGCTCTACACAGTATCTGATGAGCTATCGTATGACATTCTATTTTCCTCATACGTAGTAGAGAGCAGACTTAAAACATCATTATCTAATAGCTCATCCTTTTTTGAAGAGGACACTGAAGTTTTCGACAACATGGCAATGAAAGGATCTAAAGAAATTAATAGACTATGTGCCAAGTCTTCCATTGGATTTTTCCTCGAATTTTTTCGAGTGTGATGAAGGCGAAATTTTCTGAGGTCTTTATTTTTTAAGCGGTTACTTTATTGTTAAGTTTATTTAGTCCCATTGTCATTCTTAATCAATTACAATAAACCTTAGCATCAATTAAATTTGTCATGGCAATCTATCTTCAAAATAATTCAAATTCTATGTATTTATATTACTATTGCTTTCACACAAAAGCAGACATTTTTTTTAATATATAAATAACAGCCTGTAATTTTCAAAACAAAACCTATCCCACTTACCACACAATTAAGGAACTGTCTTTTTTAAATCGATTTAATAATAAAAAAAAAGTCACATACAATTGTCTGGTCGTAAACCCCCTACCACCAAAAAAAAAACATAACTTCGTTTTTAAAAAACCATTTTTAAGTTTTAACATAAAAAAGTTAAAAATAAATGTAGCTATAAACCAACCAGCCATTACATTTAATAAAACCGACAGAATAAAGTCATAAACTAAGCTGACAACAATGGTTTCGGTTTTTTTTTTTTTTTTTGTTATTGTTGAGTGTCCTGCAACAGACCAACAAACAAATAAAAAACAACCACAATAAATGTACATTTATGCGGCAGAACCAAGTTACGAAAACATGAACATTATTCCAGTTTAAAAAATAAAATAAAAAAAAACATAAATGTTTTACCTTTACTGGGGCACAAAAAGCAAGCACTATTCTTATCTACAGTGGGAGTAAAGATTTAAAGACAACTAAAAAACTTCAAACTTTAAAATCAAAGTGATTTAAATATTTTATAGATTTTGAGCTATACCTATATAAAGGGGGGAAATGGCATAAATTTTTTATTTACAAAGTGTAAAATACTTACAGGACAATAATTTGTTTAAATTTAAAACTGGCTTACCTGCAAAAAAAAAACAAAATAAAATTGTTTTAATTAATTATTAAGATGCAATAAATGGGGAGTACGATAAATCAAAATAAAAGTCCAATAACTAATTTTATATTGTACCAATCAGCATCACTCTGTATAGAGATATCTATAAATTTGTATTAGGGTGCTACTTTTTTTGTCTACTTTTTTCGAATTTGGAGAATGCGTTTCAGAATACAGTACTTTTCGCTTATAGTCACATCGCTGAGTTGCACGCAATGTTGTGACTATATCGCTAATGTGAATATAAGACTAATTTTTTATATGCCACAATATGGCATATAAACAAAATAGGATATAAACAACTTATGTGATTATAAAAAAAAAACTGATTTATTTCATTTATATATCCCTGGACCAGGAGTACTCCAAACATAATCCATTTGTATAAAAAAAAGTAGTTCATTAAACATTACGATGTCCTAGGACTGGACCATATAATCCAGCTTTGCATAACACGGGACTAGTCCCAAAACTACTCCTTGTAACTACTTCAAATATTTTACAACAACGATTACAGTCGTTAAAACACGAATAATTGTCGTGTAACAAGAAGTTATGCTTTGTAAATGAAATGGTTCATAAGTGCATTACACAGGACCATGATGTAGTCACTACAATTTAGCTACAATGGACCACGTACGCCACAGATTTTTGCAGGGATGTACATATAGTATAGTATGTATGTACATATGCATATGTATTATAAACAAATACATAAATACATACTTTGTGCGGTAAAAGGCACTACTTATATATTGATTAAATATCGTTAAAAAACAAAAATGTCAAAATTGCTGTTGTATTTTACCATTTGATTTTTAATACATTTTATTGCTTTGTACACAGAAAGAAAAATGGAGTACTAAAATCTAGTATTCTATTCTCAATTTTAGCCAGAATACGTACCTGAAAATTTAAGTACGTTTATACTACCATTTACTTAAATTAAGTAAAAATCGGGATTAATTTGAAAAACTAACCCTTATATTACTTAATTCAAGTATAAATTGCTCAAATTGACTAAAAGAAATGTTGATTTGAGTACAAAACAGGAATAAATAAAAAATAACAAGTGTTTTGCTTGAATTAAGTAAACAAAGGGTTAAATCAATCCCTGAGAGAAAATGAGTGAATTAAAACTTTCTCTCTCATGTGCTCTCAATATGAAGTTGTTTCATATAATGCTTGAAACAAGCACGTTTGCGCTCAATTTAACCTTATCTATAGGTTAATTCAAGTACGAAAACGAACTTAAATTAAGTTGATAATACCCTAAACAAGTACGCTTTAGGATTAATCCAACTTCAGACATACTTAAATCAAGTATGGATCCGTCATTAAATCAAGAAAAAAATTGCTTAAATCAAGTACGTGCTGAGATCATTTCGACCCCAAATAGGATTAAATCAAGTATGGATTCGAGCTTAAATCAAGAAAAAGAAATTCTTAAATCAAGTACGTGCTGAGATCATTTTGACAACAAATATGATTAAATTGCGCTAAAATCAACTTTTTCGTACTTGGAAGATTCATACTTGATTCAAGTATTTTGTACTCGGTTCAAGTAAAACCGTACTTACCGTACTATTGATTAAATCAAGTACGTGCTGAGATCATTTCGACCCCAAATAGGATTAAATCAAGTATGGATTCGAGCTTAAATCAAGAAAAAAAAATTCTTAAATCAAGTACGTGCTGAGATCATTTTGACAACAAATATGATTAAATCGCGCTAAAATCAACTTTTTCGTACTTGGAAGATTCATACTTGATTCAAGTATTTTGTACTCGGTTCAAGTAAAACCGTACTTACCGTACTATTGACCCCTATCTGGCTTGATTCAAGTACGGATTACTTGATTCTTTTTTTGAGTGTAGCTTAAATTGCTATGAAATAGATATTATCTATATGTATGTGACAATACCCTAAATAATTTGCATATAAGTAAGCTTTAAATAACCACACATAGGTGGCATATATGTCAAATGTGATTATATCGCTCATGGATTATATCGTTAATATTTTGTATAAATTTGAGTTATATAGCGCTGTAAAAACGTGCATTTTGGACTATATCGCTAAATGGACTATAAGCGACCTGACTATAAGCGAAAAGTACTGTAGTACCTAAATTAATTTAAAAATAATATGGAAATCAACTAAAATAAAATTTAACACTTTTTTTGGATCAATCAGATTTTTAACAAATTTTTACCCCAAATACATAAACATTGTATAATTTTTTAAAAATCCTTAAAGCTAAAATTCATTTTAAAACAGCTTCCATTTATGATTTATAGCGATCTAACATTCTACCTTTATGTTTCACATAAAATTAACATTTACTTCAACTTCCATCCATCAGTAATATTTTATCACAGCGCCCTCTTCCCTCTTAAATAAAGACTATAAAATCAAGCTTTAACAATAATGCGCCTACTCACCACCAGAGACGCTGCAATTCTGCACTAAAAACAAACAATGCGCAATTGCAGAGTTGTGATATAAAAAAAGCTTTCTTTTTTTCACCACCTTTACTTCTCCAACTATCCCCTTTCCAAAGAAAGTAACTCAATTATATATAGGCATATTAATTGCCTGAGTGTTTTTATCTGTAATGAATGCTTCAGTGTGGATCAAATTCTTTATTTTTAGCTTTCGAACGAAGGTTTTGCCATCAGAACCAAACAATTTTATCTTCTATCAAAACCAATTTTGATTTAGATGTTTCTTAGCAAATCAAAATCTACTTTTAAGCAGAGACCGAAAATAACACGTCCACTTTAATTCTAATGGTTATAAGGAGTTCACATGCTGCGACTTTTACCTGCGACTTTTCTCCTGCGTCTCGAGTTTATAGATGATTTTGTGAAACGAAGCAACAAATTTGACATTTCTTGTTTTCTCTTGTATTATTTTTATTTCATTTACCGGCAATGTTGCCACGATGAAATTAAATTTTTTGGGAGTACAGAAATTGTTGTTTTAATTTTAAATAAATAAATGTGGTCAAAAAATTTAACAGAAAATTTAATAGTGAGTGTAGTGGCCGAAGTAGGAGTAATTTCAGTTTGAAAAGGCAAAAAGGTCCCTAGAGACCTTCTTACTCATCGGAGGGTTAATAGTGCTTTCTGAAGCCTATTTATAATTTCGCCACTAGTAACAGCTGCACATACATAAATCAATTTCGTGCTCTTCAGATGACCAGAATGTGATTTTTTAAACACTGATTAAATGGTGTCGTTGTTTTACGTTTCTGTGAATTGCTTGGAAAACCTTTGTTTAGGAATAATCTATCAGTATTGCAATTTTTCTCATATTTTTCCTTGTTTTCGAAATTTTAAAATAATTTATTTTTCAGTGCTTTGCAAGACCCATATTATTATCATTTTTTCTGAACTAAAGAGAATTGAAAACATAAACGAATGGGTTTTAACTATGATACTTTTATTTTCTTGTTGAAATAAAATTCAATAATGTCTTGAATACAAAACTCAAATAGTTAAGAAAATATTGTAGATCAAGGACGATCATATACTCGTACTACCCTACATTGGTTATCAGTAGGTAGCAGCAAAATCAGATTTTCCAAATGGGCGCTATATGGGAACTATCATTGTAAAATATAGTAACGTCACTTCTATGAACACTTGTAAAAGATTTATGCATTTTAAAGTGATTGTCTGCAAAATTGCACACCACTTTACATGGGCAGCCAGACGGACACACCTACGGATGCACAAAGTAATACTGCACCGTTCGGTATACATACTTTAAAGTGGGTGATAGTTTAAACTTTTTGGGCGTTACAAACATATACCATACATACACGCACTTTGGTGGTGTAGAGTATAAATATCAATCTTCTTATATTTTCCAAGCAAATGCATAAAGAAAAAAACCCATTAAAGAGATTAATAGAAAGCTTATTAGTATAGATTCACCGTTCTTATTATTGTTTCCATTACTAGATATACAGTGGGAAGCACAAGTGGGCACATGTTTATTCTTGGGCACTCTTTGTTGTATAAAAATAAAAGAGAAAATTTAAAAAATGTTTTTGTCATTCATTTCAGGTTTAATGCTAAACAAAATAATTTACAATGCAAGATAATAATTTTAGTGAAATAAACTTGCATCTACTCATTTTTGCACAAGTGCGTCTTTTGAAATATTTGCAAAAAATTATTAAAGTTTACCGCTAGATTTGTATGTGTTGGCTTTGTTTATAACTTAAAAAAAACATTAGTTTGATATTAATTTAATTGCTCGTGGTTAACACTTTTTGCAAATTATCCAACACAAAAAATTATAATATATAATGAAAAAAAAACAGTGAAGTGTCATTGAAAACAATATTCGCGAGTTAGAGGTAGACAGCTTAAAGTACTCCTAAGTCAATCAGTGTTAAAAAGAGTTCAAAAACGGCATTCCATTGTTCCCAAACCATAAATCAGAGGTCGCAAAAATCTACTAACATATGCGGACGCACATCTTATGATAACACAAATGAAAACAGACAAGTGTTTAACACCTAAAGATGATTCTATAGCAAAAGGCAAATAGTACAAAAACTAAAACCTGTTTTGTCAATTAACAAAAAAAAAAAAAAATACACGGATAAAGTTTGCCAGAAAGCACAGAAATTGGTTAGTAGATGACTTGAAACGTGTAATCTAGTCGAACAAATCTTAATATAATCGTTTTCAATCCGAATTCAGCGAATTCAAAGACACCATGTAAAGGAAAATATTAAGGTAGGAGGAACTTTATGATATGGCGTGCATGCTGACAACTCGGACCACTGTAAAAAAAAAATCGAAGAAATAATGAGGACATGGGACTATCTGCTTATTTTGAAAATCATCTAAGCGGGTTTTTCAGATAAGAGCATCTATCATAACGATGAAGTTACTTTCCAGCTGGATAACCCAAACTGTTGACCCCAAGAATTTTTTTTTAAGCAGTAGCCAGCAAAACGTCACGACCTCGATCCGATTGCAAAATTTGCGGTCAATCGTAAAGAGACAGTTGGGACAATACCGATTAACTTTATGCCATTTGAACGAGCTTTAGAGAGTATTCCAAATTAATTAATTGAAAAATTAGTGGATTGTATGCCAAAACATGTAAAAGGTGTTTTACGAAATAACGAACTTTGAACTAAGTATTAAAATATTTCCAAGAAGTTATTGTGTGGTGCACAATTAAGTACATGCGAGTTGTTAGCAAATAAACAAAGTACTAACATGTACTCATTTGTGCGTCCACACTGTACATGTATGTATGGATGAATGTATTCCACAATATAATAGGACAACAGGACTTATGATGCAACAGCATCAGTAGAAGGAACCAAAAAAGAAAACAGAAACACATACATACATACAAATAAATATATGTACATATGCAAAGGTGAGTACTCTGTATAAGTAGTTGTGTTTTAAACTAACCAACTACAACAACTAAGTACACGAGTATGAAATATGAATGTATAACAATAGTGACTTTACAAAACTATAAATAATATACAACACCAAGAACAACATGAACGACAACAAGAATAATAGCACTTAACCTATATTAAATAAATATCTGCATATCTGCATGTATGTGTGTATGAATTTATAAAAATTTGAGAAAATATGGGTGAGGTGTGGTATCTGTAACTGTAGCTACCTACGTATCTGTGAATACTATATATGTATGTAGCTGACACAATATATAGCAAAAAAAAAAACAGAAAACATGCAGATAGCAACAATACATGTTCATAGAAACAAAAAATACTGTATGATGAGAATGAATATGTCATAATTTAGCAGTAACAATGACAGCAACAAGAACAAAATATTATGACAAAAATTATAACAAAAAATTTATAACATAAATAATTTGTGTATGTATGTTTGCAATTTTTGTTTCCTTTTCTCTTTTTCTCTTTTCTGCAAATTCATATTTCTGGGTCAGCATAAATAATTTTTTTTTTAACATAATAAAACAAAATAAATTAAATAATTGCTGTTTTAGTGTTACTTTAAATTTGAAATAAAAAGTATGTATAATAAATAAATATTTTCATTTGTAGGAAACTTTTCAAAATACAGTATGTACTCGTATAATTTTCAATTGATTTAGGGCTGTTTTATCATTAGCCGATTATCTTTTTTCCCAACGAAAAACTGCCGATTAAAGAAATTTGGTTTTCTCAATGTCTCATTTGCTTCTGTGTATTCTGTCGCAAAACTAACCAGCCCTCATCTGCCGATTATTTATTTGTTGTACAGATAAATTCAAGCAGCTGACTGCTGTTCATATTTTTGATGTGGCAATACCTTCAGTTTTTGTAAAAAAAATTAAATAGATTTAAAAAAAAATGTTTAATACAGGAATAAACATTAATTTGATTGAGGATGAACTCGCAGAACATAAATTCCAAGAAGAGTTTATCATACCAGACCTAACTACCTGGCAGACAAGGATATTATTTATTTTTTAAAATATTTGTTTTTTTTTTTGATTTTATTTTTTCACATTTGGAAAACAGCTGATTTATGTCAACAACTTGTTCCCAATTTCCACATAAATTTTGAGAGGTATTGCCAAATGAAAATAATGTTTCTGTCGTTATATTGAGAAAACCAAAATTGTTATCGGACATATTCACCCCTATCGTGAATAAAAACTCCACTTGAAATTTGTTCCCTTTTATTTTTTTAACATTGAATTTTAATAGGAAAAATGTGAAAAGGGAACAAATTCATGTGGAATTTTTATTCACGATAGGGGTGATTATTAGTCGAATAAATTTATGTCGACATTTAGTAACAGGCAGTTTGTCGACACATTGAGAAAACGGGCCTTATACTGTCTCATTAAGCCAAACGCATACATTGGGCATTTATGTATGGTTCATATAAAACCCGGTCGCTTAAATGTTAAAATATTTATGAATTCTTTTTAAACACAAATTGATAATCATTTAATACTCATTTATTTAAGAAAATATAAAAAATGAAATTTACAATTCTTTAATTTTATAAATAATTTTTAAAAATGCTATAAAAATGTTGTACAATATTTTGATCCACCTAGGGCCTAGGCTGTATGTTTTATTATTTACACTGCTGCTTTAACTTTCCTCTAAAAATAGCCCAATATTGTTGAATTGAGCAAAGTTGGTGGCAATAAGGGTTAAATTGTTGTATAGGGTGTGTTTTTTTTTAGATGTGTAGAATTTTAAGTTGGCAACACTTTTTAACTGACGGCCATTTTGTCAGCTGTCAAGTAATTTATGTTTGAAATGGCTAGTCTACGCCGATAAGCCCGAAACGATTGACCACTTGGAGATCAACATTCGCCGCGTTATTGCCGATATACGGCCATAAATGTTGGAAAAACTGGATCTACAGATTAGACTAAGTCAAATGCCAAAGTCATATGTAAATTATAATGCCAGAAGATTATCTTTCGAATAAAGTAAATTTCATATAAATTTGAAAAATAATCTTTGATTTATGCCATTTCAAAGTTCTATACAAACAAAATAAATTTGCGCAATTTGGAAACTTTGTTTGGTCGTCTGTCTATTCATATTGAAATGCCAAGCCAAACTAAACATAAATCACTTGACAGCACCCTACAGAGATGCAAAAGTTGGTACAATTGTACTTTTTTTTAGCACTATTTGAGAGTCAAAAGTACGATAGCAATCCAATGACTAATTTAGCACTATTTAAAAATTTTCCCTATATTATTACATTGCAAATGTATTTTAAAAAATTCATCATTATGGCATTTTTTGTGTTCGTTCCATATACAGTATTTGAACTTTACCTAAGTAAGCTTAGTTAAAGAGTCAAGTTATGAAAGCATTATTTCATAAGTGTGTCTTAACAATAAATAAATGCAAAGTTTTGGTAGAAATTACTTAAACTAATCTTTATTACAAACGTGTAGACAAATTATGTCGCGTTATAAATGTCCAGTGTTAAACCATACCAAAGGTTGTGGAACACAAACGAATGCACACATTTCAATATGAAAACTTTCACCAGTAGACTTATTTTATAGTTGAAACAAATAGCTTTTTTTAAACTTCATAATTCCTTCGCTTAAATTACCTACGAATAGACCGTGGAAATGCCCATATGTGAGCAGTTCAATTCACCCTGTTTAAATGTTCCACATAAAGTATCATAAATTCGATTAAACCATCTGTAGTGATTTCATTTAGATTTTAATTTAATTTCTTATTAAAAAAAATCTAGCATTAAATACAGACTTGTCCGCTTGTTTTTATTTAATCAGTTATGGCAATTAGTTGATTTTATAGCACATTTTGATTAAATAAAACACAGCAAACCAAATTAAAAAATAAAATCGATAATATTGCAAAAGTTTTGGTTAATTTGTGATTAAAAATTGGGTCAGCGTATTTAAAAACCGCATAAAATAAGTAATGAGGTTGAAAATTAATTAGAGTTCTACGTGTGCAAAAATAAAACAACAATAAATAGGATTTAATGAAACAGAAAAGGACATTAAAAAAATAATTTGACTTTTTCATTAAATAATTAAATATATTGAAACGAAATAAATAATAAGTGACATTACAGGTACATTAAGTTAAATTCAACCAACATGAATTTAAGGTGATTAATTTAGAGGTTTTTTCTATGGTCTTTACAAAAAAACAGGTTGCAACGCGCAGCTACCTCAACTTAGCATGTGTTATATTTTTCAAATTATCAAACAGTTGATGTGAATTTTGCTATAAGAGACGTAACAAACAAGAATTAAAGGACAGACCTAGTTATACTTTCCTGGCGGGCAACAAAGCATAACTAGACAAAAACCAGTCTTAGTACCTCATGGTTAACCGAAGTGGGCTGAAGAATTTATCTCATCAGTTTGTAGCCACAACTAACTATTGTTTTGCTCCTAATTAAATATTAGTCGATCGAGAGCCCAAGCCTTTCCTTCAGGTATTGTTTACAGTTGTCAGTAAAAAGATCAAGGTAATGTATTAAAAGCTTAAACAAGATGGGTTTCAGAGTAAGCTGACCTCCTCTAAAGATCCTGAATGTAGCAGACATAACCCGGATCACAAGAACGGCGTATTAGAAAAAGAAAGTAAAACGGTGGTGTTGTAGTTCTTGGGCACACAAATAATTCCATTCATCAAAACAAGAACGTAAATTTTCAGAAGAGAAAGTTAATTTTATTCTTTTATTTTTCTCAATCACCCCTATCGTGAATAAAAATTCCCCATGAAATTTGTTCACTTTTCACATTTTCCCTATTAAAATTCAATGTTACAAAAATAAAAGGGAACAAATTTCATGTGGAATTTTTATTCACGATAGGGGTGAATAAATTTGGAAACATTTACCAATGCTTTATGGCTTTATTGTTAAGACATTTTTCTGAGGCCTCCTAATCGTGGATATCACACCTCTAAAAATGTGTCTGTATGTTTTAGATTAAAGTTTTAATGAATCCAGAGCTTAGTTTTAAGACTAAACAAAACCTCATTTAGTTTAAAGTTTAAATAAAGCCGTGATACAGTTTCCAGCTTAAATAAAACAAAATTTAGTTTAAAATTTAAAAAAAAATTAATTGAAAAGAGGGTTAAAGGCAGGTGTTATTTAAAATTGAATTACAACCAGCATTATTTATTAAATAAAACCATGATACAATTCCAGGTTTAAATAAAATTAGGACTTAATTTAATTTTTATTAAAACCGGGGTTTAGTTTCACCATGATTCAGTTAAATATTTTTATAAAACCTAATTTAGTTTTAAGTTTAAGTTATACCAGGATTCAGTATAAAATTTTATTAAGCCAGGTTTTAATTCAAGTTTAAATAAAACTCTAATTTAGTGCCCAGTTTAAATAAAACCGGGACTTTATTCAACTTACAATAAAACAAGGATTTAGTTTCAAGTTTAAGTAGAATTAGGATTTATTTTGAAGTTTAAATAAAACCAGGATTTATTTTCAAGTTTAAATCAAACCAGGATTTATGTTCAAGTTTAAATAAAACCAGGATTTATTTTTAAGTTTACATATGTCCCAATTTCGTTTCAAATTTATACATAAACCTAATTTAGTTTCAAGTTAAGTTGAAGTAAAACCAGGATTCAGTTTAAAATTTTATTAAACCAGGTTATAAACCAAATTTAAATAAAACCATATGGTTTTAAATCAAGTTTAAATAAAATTATAATTTAGTGCCCTTTTCAAATAAAACCAGTACTTTTTCAAGTAACAGTAAAACAATGATTTATTTTCAAGTTTAAATTGAACCAGGATTTATTTTTAAGCTTAAATAAACCCATGATTTTGTTTCAAGTTTAAATAAAACCAGTATAATCATAAATAAAACCATGATATAAATATATAATTTAGTTCAAAGTTTAAATAAAATCAGGATTTAGTTTATAATTTAAATTAAACCATGATTCAGTAAAAATAATTTTAAATTTATATAAAACTTAATTTAGAACGAGAATTCAGTTTTAAAGTTTTATTAAACCAGGTTTTAGGTTAAGTTTAAATAAAACCACAATTTAACGCCCAGTTTACATTATTTAAGTTACAATTAAACAAGAATTTATTTTCACGCTTAAATAAAACCGCGATTTATATTGAAGTTTACATAAATCAGAATTTTGTTTCAAATTTATATAAAACCTAATTTAGTTTAAAGTTTAAATAAAACCAGAATTCAGTTTAAAATTTTATTTAACTAAGACCTGCTTCAAGTTTAAATAAAACCATGATTTAAATATATGATTTAGTTTTAAGTTTAAATTAATTATTTGGTGTCCAGTTTAAATAACATCACGATTAGTTATAAGTTTTAACAAAGCTACATTTATGATTAATTTTCAAATAAAAGCAAGAATAATTGGCAAAATTAAACAAAAACAAGTAAGAGTACTATATTCGGCTATGCCGAATCTTATATACCCTTCACCTTCGTTGTGGATGCAATTCTTACCATAATTTACAGAGTTTGTCTGATGTTCATAATAATCTTGAGTGTAATTTAACAAACAGAGTATAAACAATACGGTTTCAGTGACTGCTCAAAAAAAAAAAAAAATTCATCAATAGGGTTTTTAGAGGAGATGCCAGAGGGGGCGGGCCCGTAAAGTTAAAAATATATAGGCCTATATCTCCGGAACTACTGGGTGTCTGATAATTTGTAATACATTAAATAAAAGGTATTAAAAATACCTTTCCAACGATATATATCATGATTATAAAATATGGACCGAATATGGGTTAATTCCGAAAAGAATATTTTTTGACCCGAATTTATTTGTTTTTTTTTTTTGAACTGGTTCTTATATGGCAGCTATGACAAATTATGGGCCGATCTTCTTCAATTTTGGAACAGTGATTTTCATACATATGAGGATATTTAACGTCGAATTTCAACATAATAACGGTATATTTAAGATATATATTAGTATTAACGTGAATTTCGAGAGTGGACCTTATATGGGGGACATAGTCATATATGCATCGATATTCTCAAAATCCTGCAGTTCGATTCAGACATGTATGTAAATGATCCGTGTAAAATTTTGTATTGGTACCCTTATTTATAAGAGATTTATGATTATTAAAGTGATTTTCGGAAGATCGCTTTATATAAGACATACGGTTAAAAATAGACCGAAATTCACAAAATTTTGTGGGATGATTTTTGTATATATGTAAATGATCTGTGCAAAGTTTTGAGTCGGTACCGATATTTATACAATATATATAGAGATAAATGTCTTTTTCAGATGTTGTCCTTGTACGGGAGCTATGACCAATTCTGGGCCGACCAGCACAAAATTTAGTACAACAATTTATTTGCCTATAAAGATTATTCATGTCAAATTTTAGCCGTTTAACATTATTTATATCTGTTTTATACGTATTTAAGTGAATTTTGAAAGTGGACTTTATATGGGGGCTATGGTCAAACATGAACCGAACTAAAAAGAATTTCGTTTTGCGATTTATTTTTGCATAAAATTTATTTTTGCTGAATTTCGTCTTGATATTCCAATTTTATAAGCATTTATGTATAATTGAGCAATATTTCGGGAATATTTTTGTATGGGGGCTATGAGAAATCGTGGACCGATTCATACTATTTTCCGCACACTTTCTTCTTTTATCATAAAAACAACGTATACAAAATTTCATGATATTATCTGCAATATATTTCAAAATATTGCAATAAAATGGACAAAAAAATATCAAATTTTTATGGAGGTTGTCTCACATATTGGTCCATAACTCTGGTTGGCCTAAACCGATTTTGCTGATTTTAAATAGAAAACTTCTCGAATTATTGAAGATTTGAATCCCGAAGATATCTGGGGACTTCAGAAAATTGATTTCAACACAGACAGACGGGCATGGCTTAATAGACTCCGCTATCTATAAGGATCCAGAATATATATACTTTATAGGGTCGGAAAATTATATTGTGGAAATTACAAACGGAATGACAAACTTATATATACCCTTCTCCTGAAGGTATAACTAGGATTAAGTTGCAAGTTTAAATCATACTACATTTATTTTCAAGTTTAACTTAAATACATCTAACTAAAGCCAAAATTAAGTATAAATATAAATAGGATTTAGTTTAAAGCTAAAATAAATAAACGGTTTAGTTTCAGATAGTTCAGATAGATAGTTTAATAAAACCTCATTTAGAAGCAAGTTCAACTAAAACGATTTAGTTTCATGTTTAAATAAGCCAGAATGTAGTTACAAGTTTACGTAAATTCTTATTTAGTTTCAGATTTAAAATAAACCATGAATCATTTTCAAAAGTCGTAATTCGCGTGATATCGGTAGCACTGCTAGAATGAGTCGATTGCAAACAAGACGTTGCGAAAGAGCCATCTACATTTGAATAAAATTATCTTGAAAAATTAAATGTCAGAGACTACTATTTTGAGTCGTATAAATTTTAAAAACAAAACTATAAAGGAATGCTTGGATAAGTATAGCAACAAGCAACAGACTAGATATGACTGCAATAAAATAAACTGTAATCAAAAGATACTGTGGTCTACTCCCTATTGTCAAAATTAAAATTCCTTCAGATGAATTTTATAGCGAATATTGCATTAATATTTAATGCATTTTCACAGTTTTATTTTTGGTACCACAACTACAGGCAAAAAATCAGTTATGCTCCCATTTTGGGATACGTTTTAAAGTAATAAACGACCATAAACAGGAAAACGTTAAACATTACAAACAAACCGTTTTCATTCATATTTTAGTTAGAATGAACTTGTACTTATAAAACAGTAACTTAAAAAGATGAAATCAACCTGAAAAGAAGGCAAACTATTGGGCTAAACAACTTTAATTTGTTGTACTGGTTAGGATTGAGCGAACTTGTTCATACAAACTACTTTAGAACTCTGTTTTTTATGTATATTCTAATTTTTCAAACATACATACATACCTACTTATTCAAGTATGCAGCAGCAGCAGCAGCAACAATACATGGGAACTCATCATATGAATGTGTGACATGTAGTAAATGAAGTTTAATTCATTTCTTTTCCATTTTTTTCTTTACTCAGTGTTGTTATTTTGAGTCGTTTTGAAATTTGTATGGAAATTCTTGTTGTTCATAGTCGTACTATGAACTGCAACAACAACAAATATGGAAATAAAAAAGTAACTCTACAAGATGGAAAAAAGTGATAGAAAAACGAAAAACTTCATTTTCTGGTATTTGCATTTTTCCAGTCAAGCATTACACACAGCACACATGCAGACGTACATGCATATATTTAAACATTACGCTGCTCCAAACTTGTATTGAGACTAACAAGCTACAGATGCGGATTTTTATAGAATTTTGTGACAAGTGTTTTCTAAAATTCAATATTATATCGATGTGTGTCATTTTATGACAAAATGTTCTTGAATTTTACTCACAAAAACTTAGTTAAACTTTATCGTTTAACACAAAGAATAATTACATGCACAGAAGTCATTCCACTAGATTTTTGGATGATCGGTCCATAATAGGTCAAAGCTCCTATATAGAACCCATTTCCTAAAATCTGTTTTTACACACATCCTGGTGTAGTGTATTATATGGTCGGGGTTGACTTGTTTGTTTTTAACGACTACATAAAGGTGTCCGAAAGGATTTAAGTGCGAGGAGTTTAATGGCATGGACCTTGTTTCGCTTAAACCAAGACTTAAATATTTTGGATGTATGCTTGGGATCATTGTCCTACATGAATTCCCATATGAGCGACATTTCTTCTCTGGCATAGGGAATTTTGCAATATTGCTACGTAATCCACAGCGCATGTTTTTACATCTATCTAATAAAGAAAAACAACCACTTTTCATTAATGAACCTCCTCCAGGCTTCGTTTTTTTTTTTTTTTTTTTTTTTTTTTTTTTTTTTTTTGGAGTATAACTAGAGTCAAATTCTTTATTCTGTGGCCTTTGAAGAAAGGTTTTACTATCAGAACCACACAAATTAATCTTTATTTAATCTGACCAAAGCATATTTCCACAATATCCCCGCTGTAGATGTTTCTTAGGGTAGAGTCATACATGACAAATATTTCCTCAAAAAAGCGTAACCAATATCTATTGTACAAATTTGTTTGACGGTGTGTAATCTTACGAGTGTGTTGTAAAAACAAATAGCTTTAAATTATTTAAAACGAAACTGATATTGTGAGTTTGCCTTAGTAAAATATGTTTTCTAAATAAAAACAAGAATTAGAACAATTTTCGTTTAGTTGTCACGTCATTTTCGTCAAACATTTGTCATTTGTGACCGTACGTTTAGCAAAAAACTATGCTTTTATGTATTAAACATTGATCAAATCGTGTCATGGCTTTCTGTTGCCCGTCTATTGTTACTGGATTTACTTTTCTGTGAACTGGCTGAAAACAAACTATTTTGAAACAAATCATTAGTATGAATGTCACTTATACTTTTCCAAAGCTTAAAATAATTTATTTTTCAAATAAAGTGCAGTGCTTTGCAAGACCCAATATTAACACCTTTTTTTTGACTACAAACAATTGAAAAGATTTTCCATAAAATTAGCTTACTAAAATTAACTTATGACAATTAAAGAGATTCATAAAAAGCTTATCAGTATTCAGATTCATCCTAAAACATCATCAGAAGTTTGAGAGCAAGAAATGACAAAGTTATTCGTTTTTAAGATTTTCTTCTTGGCATCATTGAAAATGAACGAGTGATAAAATGTCATTGTTGCAGCCGTTGGCTGGGGGCTTGTTGACATAGAGCTTTGACTTTAACTAAAATACAATGCTGTTAAATCACACGATCCAAAGGCATACTCTGATCATTTAGAAAGTAAACTACAACGAAATTTCTCATGTACCTATAATAATTGAATTGAAGAAGAATTTGATCGAACAGTGTCAGCCAAACTATCAATATTATTGAAATATTGTTTAAGAATGTTCGCCAGTGTTAGTACTCAATAACTTAGATTTCAATGCAATCGAAAGTAAACTGTTTTTCAGACAGTTTTAGGGCGACATTGAAGTTTTTACTTTTGCTTCATACAATTAAGGTGCTACCTAATAGTTGTACATCTACATGTAGACACAAATTCTTATAGAGCTAACACAGTGGAGCCGTATCTAAATCATATCATAATTATATAAATTTATAACAAATTAACATTTTCTAACATTAGATGTTGATGAATTTATCCACGTTCTAGGAAAGTTAAGCCCAAATTAATGATTTTATAGTTGTTTCTGGAGTTTAAACGTTTTTTCAGACTGAAACCGAACCGAACCTAATGGGAAATAAACCGAAACATGTTTAATGAGGTGTAATTTTAGACAACGTCAGTACTTTTTTTTAATGTACTTACTCTCAAATATATTTTGTACTTTCCAACCGTTTTCGTACCTTGACTCATATTTTATTTTTGCAAAATTTATAACATGTTTCCGCAATTATCAGGTAAATTAAAATTTGCTTAATTTTTCAAATAAGTATAAATGTTGTTAATAATATTTTTTTTATTTTTATAGGTCCTTTAAAATGAGAAAAGAAACTGAAACAGTAAAAAGCGGGATTTTGGTTTAAAAAGACTGGTTTCAAAAGCAAAAGCGTGATGTATGGCACGTTACTTATGTGGTATATAAACTTAAAAACAAAAACCAAAAAATCAAAATGGAATTTTATATCTTGTGTTTAAAACTTGTTGGATCTTAATATGCATGAAAGTTCAACGAAACATTATTATTATGTGAGGCATAAAGGTAGATTGATAAGAAGTTAGAATTAACTCTCAAGAAAATTAATTGTCAAAATTTCGCGCGAGCAAAAAAGTTTCTAGTTTGAAGGAAACAGTGTGTTTTTTTTAATTAATTGTTAATATCGTAAAGTAGTATAGCTATAAATTTTTAGAAAACAAACGAGTTTGTGAGAGTTTGTTTGTTACACTGCCTTAGTGTAACGCCCCACTGTGCTTTAGTTTAAGTTTGTATGCATTGTATTTATTTATTTATTTGTATTTCGTTTCTATTATTTGTGTTGTTGTATGAATGAGATTATAAATGTTGCTCAAAGTATACTTGTACCCAGCATACCATTCTAGGAGCGCTCCGAAAAAGGAGTCAGAAAATAGTCCAACTAAAAAGCATTTTCGGAGCGAAAGAAAAATTTGCTTACAAAATTATTATTTTTTTTTTTCATTTTTATATATTTTATTTAAATGAATTGCATTTTATTTTTTTACTGTAAATACAATTTATTTAATATTTTTCCATTTCTAATTTAGTTTATTTGTAAATGAATTCCCTTTTTGTTTAAGCAAAAACAATTAAAAAAAAATGTGAACTTTTAATTTTTTGTATTCAAAATTGCAATGACTGTTTTCTGACATGATGTAAGAGCTCTTCTGAGCCCAAAAAACCCTCATAAAAGACTATTTTCTGACAGTATCTAAGAGCTCTTTCTGACGGACCATTTTCTGAAGGTTTTTTGAGCTCATAAAGAGCATGAACGCTCCGGAAAAGACACAAATAGCTATGGCTTGCTGGGTATGTATGTATGTATGTGCCTTAGTATGTGTGTGAAGTTATGTATGCATGTGTGCAAATAACTCAGTGTATGTTTGTTTGGGGAATTTAGTCTGGAATGCTGCTCATTTTCTTGAAATTTTCATTCATTTTCTGCTTTTTTTCTACTTCTATTTTTGTTGTTGTCGATGTGGCTGTGTCTCAAGGGAAAGTGAAAATGACAATTTTAAATTTTAAGTACAATTTCATTCCGTTTGTTTCTTTTTTTTCACAATTTGTTGCTTCTAAATATATTTCCATTTTATCTTTATTTCATTTATTTACTTGCAAAATACTTGGTCTAAAATACACAACAAAAAGTGTGAAATTATAAAATAAATAGAGCTGCAATAAAACTAGAAAGGTAAATTATTTATTTTATAAATTTAAAATTATAAGAATACTTGACTACGATTGCATAAGAGCAGCAGCAGGCAAGTGTTTGCAATTGAAATTAAACAACTGAATGATAAAAAGAACTCCTTTATTTTGCAGACAGATGCAAGAATTGAATTGTTTTAAGTTTATAAGTAAATTTCATAAATTATCTGTTTAACAAAAATGGAAAGTTTATTTCCTTTCCAGCTCTTAATAAACCATTTTGGCATACAGTCTGAGGTCTGCTGTTAACTAATTTATTCTTATTATTTTTTAATTTATTTAGAGGCTCTAACACCACTGCCATTAACATAATTTTGTTGGATTACGAAACAAGCAAATAAACACCAAAAAAACTTCATTTATCAAAGAGCTTTAAAAACGCCGGGACAAAAATAATCCTGTGGCCAGATTGGAAAATGAATGCAAAATAACAATTTTTTTTTTGTTTTGTTATAAATATTTAAATTCCATCCAAACACAAAAAATTTACCGTAAACTGACACTTTTCCTGTGCAAAGGCGCTAAAAAAAATATTTATTTGCTGGCAGGGTGGAGGGATGAATGATTACGTGAAACATTTTGTGATGCTGGGCATAAAAATGGGGGAAAATATCAAATTTTTATAATCCAGCGACTAGACGATAAAAAACCCGCAACAATGTTTTCAAAAGTATGTGACTGAAGTAACGTCACTGTGAGTGTTGGCCAACAGTCGTCGACCAGCAGTGAAAACCAGTGAGCGTAAATGAAACAACAATGAAATACAATCAAATAGGAATTGAAAGTATTAAAATATTGATGGACATGTGACATGTTGGAAAAAATATTAAAGTTTTTTTTTGTTAATAAAGAAAAAGAAAAACAGAAAACACGCTATACAGTTTTTAGTTAAAAAAAATGTTTAAAGAGTTGAAAAACTTTGCACACAAGAAATGCCTGAAAGGTATTCATGAATATTTAATTGGTGGACATTTTTTTATTTTACAAAAACATAATTTTGAAGAGTGTCTTTTATTAAAACAACAAGGGAGGAATGTTAATTTGTAATAAATACTTGTTTAACCCTTGAAAGTATCAGCATATTCAGTGATAAAGAGGGCAAGAGAGAGGTTAATGAAGATGGTAATTGAGATAAAAACAATACGAACGATATTTCTCAATTCATGTCAAATAGCCAATAACGTTATCCCTTCCTCAGAAACAAATTTGATTTAAATCATAAGATGCTGATAAATAGTATAACAACAATATATTTTTTATTTTCTTCAGGATTATTGATAGCTTTCTACCAATATATTTTTATGTCTTCCATGACCGTAATATTTAACACATAGATTCCAACAGTTTTGAGCATATTTCGGCTTATCATTTTTGTTTTTATGACTCCCCAAAACTGCTCAATACCGTTTAAGCAAGGGAACAGTGACAGCCACTCCATAACATGGACTTTATTTTGCTTAAACGAAGACTTAAGTAGTTTGAGTGTATGCTTGAGTTTAGTATCCGGCATGAATTCCCATTAAAGCGGCATTTCCTTCCTAGCATAGTGTAGCAGTTGTTTTCTCAATAATTCTACGTAATCCATCGACCGACACTAGATTAATGAACCTCTTGCATGCTTCACGCTGTTTTGGATATTCTAAATTTTGGGGCCTTCAAACAACACAGAAAAAAAATCAAGTGTTTTTTTCAATTAAACCTCTAATTGATTTTAAAATAATTTTCAATTAAAATTTTAATTGATTCAATTACTTTTTCTTACTTACTTTTTTCTGTGTAAGTAATGAAAACCAATATCGTTCCATGCAAATCCTATGGATTGCAAGAAAAATATAAAACATGGCAGCGGTAGCAAAAATGTATTTTCAGACACTAAAACAGCAAATAAAGAACAATACATCCCTGGAACAAAAACGGAAAAGTGTTCCGAATCTTTTGTGAGAAAAGTGAAAAAAGATAAAAAGAGTTCGTGGTTGAAGAAAAACTTTCCAAAAATATGCTGTATAATAGACGAGGAAACGTACGTGCCGTCATATTTTTACAATTTCATATTAAATGAATATCTCATGAAACATTATTGAAATTCCTTAAGAAGTTTTACACAAGAACAAAACGTCTTCAGAATCACAGACACTAATTTCTTCGTGTTCATCTCTATGAAGAAAACGTGTCATTGTTCTGGTATTTTTCATAGTGATCTTTGTAAGTTTTTAAAATCGCGGTCTTTTCGTATGAAAATTACATTTGATTGCTGACATATTTGTGCGAACGAATGTTTTGATAAAGTAGTTCGAGAATAAAACATCCACAAGAGCTGTCACACATGACAAATGCACATGTTCGGACAAGAGATTGTCTGTTGAGTAAACAAATTGATGTCAATAGCTTCATTAACATCGTAAGATTCGCGAATGAGTTTCCAATCTGATCTAGTTATTTCTCATTGTAGTAACAAAGCAGTTGCATGATACCAAACGAAACGGAACGGGCCAGAGAACCGCCTAATTGAAAGATATTAGGTCATAGTAAGACATTTATTTAGAAGAGCATAAAAAAGTTTCACAACACAATAAAAGCCTTAATTAAAGTCATTGTGGAAACACCAAACATTGTCAAACCATATGGTTTTCAACAAACATGCTCACTATGACATTCAAACAAAACTCAAGTAAATTATATCGGAGCTGAGGACGCTTAAAATAGGGAATATTTGACATGTAATTTCTGTCATCCAAATTTTAAGGTTCTATTATTTTCTGACAGTAGACGTCACAGAGTATAACTATATACTCTGTGGTACGCTTCAAGCTACATAAAAAACATGCTTGTGTACTATTTACATGTTACGGTTTTCCAGTTATATGCATTTAAAAATTGCAATTTCAAAACTTTGCCTAATTTTGCAAACATGTTTAAACATCGGACAAAATTTTAAAATAAACAAATTTTTTTCTGCTTCGAAAATGTTGTATTCTATACCAACAAAACGTCAAAACACACCGATTGCTCGTTGAAACTTATGGTGAATGTTTTACGTCGATTTCAACGTGCGAGAGATGGTTTGTGTGGTTCGGAAGTGGTGGTTTTGACACGCCCAAATAGTTTAAAGACCAAGAATGCAGTCATTGCTTCATGAAGATTGATGTCAAACTCATCAACAGCTTGCAACAGCAAACGCGCTGTAGCTTAATTGGTTAGCGCATTTGATCATTGAGCATAAGTTGGTATTTGTAGACCGGGTTCGGTTCCCAGCCGTTGCCACTCCAACAACATCAGTTTCAGATAATTATTAGTTTTCTTTCTATCCATCATAACTAATATTTATCACGGCGCCCTCCTTCGGTGGTATAGCATTCAAACGCCACCGAAGTAAAATAATCAAATAAAGGCTATAAAATCAATTTTAAAACAATAATGCGCCTACTCAACACCAGAGGCGCTGCAATGCTGCACTAAAAACAAACATAATGCGCAATTGCAGAGTTGTGATATAAAGCTTTCTTCTACTTTCACCACCTTTACTTCTTCAATCTATCCCCAAGGAAAGTAACACAATTATATTAAAAAAAAAAAAACGTTTGCGAGCAGCAGGATTCATAAAAAAGAAGTTAAATTAGGTTCTATATGAATTGAAGCCGAGAGGTCTTGAAAAATCTTAAAACCTTAATGCAGCTTAAACACTATAAAAGCAAATCATTTTTGCATTTATTACGATATGTGAAGACCGGCCAACCAGCCGAATTGAAACAAAAACCAAATATCTATGGCGCTAAAATAATGTTAAAATCTGTCCAGACAATGACAGGGAAATTGTATCGCCTGAAACTGATTCGTTTGAAGCGAGCATTGGCCAAAACAAAACCAAGCGTAATATTTCATTCTGACTACGCTCAGCCGAATGTTGCATCTTTTTAAAACTATTTAATAAAAAGTGGGTGGGTAATTTTTCCTTACCCGCATTATAGTTCAGATCTTGTCGCTTCTGACTACTATTTGTTTCGATCGTTGCAAAACGCTCCCTCTGTGATACGCCTTAGAAAAGGGTATATAAAATTGGGATGATTCTTCTTGGCCTCAAAAGATGAGAGAAGATCATATCTGACAATGACCAGTAATTTGAATAAATTTATCAGCCCAATTATGACTAAAAAATCCGTGGGAGTTTTTTCCCTTTTCCCATTTTTCCTATTTAAATTCAATGTTAAAAATAAAAAGGGAAAAAACTCCCGCGGAATTTTTATTCATGATTGGGCTATATATTCTTTTAATATTTGTCACATATTTTTCTAGAACTAATTTATTTTATTTAGATAAAATTAAGCAGAGGTGGTCAAGCACATACTATGATGTTTTTATTTGTATTGGTTAAGCAGCAGAGAGCTTTTTGTATTAAGAGGGAGTTCACACGCTGCGACTTTTCTTCAGCGATTCGAATTTATAAATGATGTACGTAGTGGAGAGCAAAGGGTAGCTGGTGTCGCAGGTTTTGTGAAACGAAGCGCCAAATTTGAATTTTTTTATTCTTTTGTTTTATTTTTATTTTCTTTACCAGCAGTATTGCCATGATGAAATTTAATTTTATGGGATTACAGAAAATGTTTAGCAAGACTGAGAATAAATAACTGAAAATTAAAAAGAAAACAAATTGTTGTTTTAATTTTAAATAAATAAATACTATGTGGCCAAAAAATTAATAGAAAATTTAATAGTGAAATATCAGGAATATGAATACCTGTAACTAGGTTATATATGGCAACACATCTGCGAATGAGCGAAAAAAGGAGAAATGAACAATTTAATGTCAAAATGTCGCAAGAATGGTGCAACAAATGTATCACTATGTGAACAGACGATGAATTTAGAAGGAACACCAAAAGAGAACGTCAGCAAAATCGCGGTGATAAATCAAAGCGTATGAACCCACTCCAAGAGAGAAAATCAGAAGCATTTAAAAAATTGAGTTGCTAGACCTTACTTGCAGAATTGCTAACCAGAAACCGATTTAAGCTTGATCTCTGAGATTACAACAAAGCAAGAACACAACAGCTCAAATTAGTAAAACCCACAAACAGTGCTGCCAACTTTTTTTGGAGAAATCGTCAATTTAGAGAATAAAAATCGTCAAGTTAAAAAGAAAAAAATCGTCAAGACAGAAATACGTTAAAAATACCAAAAACATTTTTTATTAACTTTTTAAATATTTTTATTTTATTTACATGTAAATAAAGTTATTATTTAATAAAAAAAAAATAATTGATTTAATTTTGGTATATGTGACTTTACTCTTCTGGTACATTTTTGTGTGACATTTTTAAATAAGTCATTTTTAATTGCTATATTAATAAACTGAGTATTATTTAAATTAAGATAATCTTTTGAAAACAATATTCCTTGTAATGTTGAAGAATCCAAAGCATTACCGGTTTTTGTTTTATTTAAATTTACAATATTAAAAATTCTTTCAACGTTGGCCGACGAATGTGGTAGTGTCATTAAACTCGAAACAAATTGTGTTAAAATTGGGAAGGCCTTTGCATTATTGACTCTCTTTAAATTAGAAACATTTTTCCAAAACGCCAATGTTTCGAGTTCGGTGAATTTCATATTACGTAATTCTCGAAATTCATTATCAAGTTCTTGATATTCTTCTCCATTTCATAAATTAGGAAAAAGTTTGGCCAATTGTAAAATTGAATAATTTTTTTGTTTAAAAGCTACGCTTAGTTCAATGGAGTTTAATCCTTCTAAAAGTTAATCGCCAAAATCAAAACGTTTTAAAATTTGTGAAACCAATTCAATATAAAATTGGACGCAGAATTCAACAAATATATTATATTGACTATATTCAACATTCAAACTAGATTCGTTCTCCTCTACGTAAATGCCAAGCTACACTTCATCTTTATTTAAAAACATGTCTTCGTTATTAAAACTTTGAATTTCAAAATTAACAAAATACTCTTCTACAAAAAAATGTCCAGTACAGATAGTCGTGTACTATACACTCTACCTCTTCAAACCCTCGCCAACAAACTTGGTCTGTCTGCCTTTCAATTTCTACATTGCAAAAGGGGACTTACAAAATTTGAATGTTAGGAAAAAAGGTTACCATATGTTTTGCTTTTAGAAAATCGTCATTTTTGTTCGCGGGAAAAATGAAAAATCGTCAATCGTCATTTCAATAAATTTGACTTAAAAAATCGTCAAAGTTGGCAGCGCTGCCCACAAATAAGTTAATAGTATGTATATACGTGTGTTACCGTAACGTAAGCAAAATTTTTGGGCCAAGTACATGTTATAGGAAATTTCAATTTCGCCCATGACTGCTGAAAAGACTTATGGCCAGTTTTTAACTTAAAAATTAAAGTGTGTTTAAACTTAAATTCTGTTTAAATACAAAATTCATTTTTACAGATCATATTTAAATAGAACTTAAATCACTGACTACGTCCATTTAAATACAACTTAAGTTTTTCATACTACAATATGATTTTGACAGTTCTGCAAGTTGTGAAAATTTCACATTGAATTTTTTTTTTAATATTTGATAAAAATATTTAATAAACTTGCCGCGAATAAAAACATTGTGCTTATTATTATCAATATAAACTAAAACAATGAATTTAGATGAAGAGGACATGAATGATGCAGCTTTTGTCCATTTAGATTACAACAATTTGTAAACTAAATATGAAATCAGCTGTTAAATGAAAAAGTTGTTTATATTTTTTTTTTTTGATATTTAATAGTGCTACTATACTTTTATCATAATTAAATATCAAACTTAATTTTAGACTGAAAAAATGAAACCGTATTTAAATACAACTTAAGTTTAAGTAAAAATTAACTATTTTCGTATTTAAATATGAAGTTAAAAACTGGCCATTAGTCGTAATTTACACGAGGCAATTTTTATTGAAAATACTGATATAATTTTTTCCTTGAAATTTCTTCGGTATTCACACAGTACAATTTTTCTTGCTTAAATCACTCGTATTTTTATTTGAGAGTTTACACATACGAGTATGTAATACAAATACGATAGTAACATGAATTGCTAGTACAATCAAGTGTATACTAGTCTTATATTCCACTCACCCCGAAGTCTAGGAGGTAATCAGCATAGCTTAAAGAGTTGCTTCGTGTAAATTGAGACTTATTAACCAAATTATTGTCGCTAAATTAGAAAAGGAAAATATGTACATAGTTCAGTTTAATTCTTATTCCCTCAAATATGCTTTATAGGAAAGCAGCAGACCTTAAATTTTTAGCAGTTGTAGAATAAAAATTTCCAAAAATTTATTGCAGAGTTTGAAATATGAAAAAAAGAAGTCTTTTACATACTATTCATTACTAAAAATCATTTATAAAATGTGTGTTGTAAAAAATTTATGTATACAAAAAATGAAAATATAAACAAAACCTAGATCCTTCATCGACTCCTCTACAATACAATTTTTTTTGTACATTTTTGTGATTATGTTCATTTGAAGTGTGAGCATTATATTTTTCTCCATTCAATATTATTAATGAACAATGGTACCACAAATTCGATTTTGTGGTTTTTTATATTGTGAAGCGTACGTGTGTCGTAGTGTACGTGCAAAAGTATGTGTATTTGTGTGTATGAGTATTGAATATTGGATATGTGTTTTTTTTTTAATATTGTTACACCGCTACAGGTTTAATATTTTTTTTTATCATTTATATTTCCCTTTCATTCTTCCGCACAAATTTGTGGTTTATTCAATTATGCCTTTCGTTGCTACAAAAGGTGTATAGAAAGTATAGCAGGTGTTTTGCAATTTTTAGAGTAATTATTGTGCTGAATATTGTTTTTACATAATTCTGCTAGGGCCGTAGTTGAGAATTTTAGGGATACTGAAATGTTTGTAGATTTATAAAAAACAGGGTAATGTCAAGCAATCAATAATGGCTACTGCAAGTATTACTTAGAAGTTGCGTAGTAATGAGTTTAAAGTTTAATTTATAAGTACTTATTTACTATAGATGTCGATGTCAATATACAGTGTCGGTAAAAATAACCGTTTCTTTATTTTCAACGAAACGAATAACTAGTTATTTTTACTGCCAAACTACTGCCGAATTTATGCTGATAAGCCTGTAATGAATCTCTTTGCATTACTGGTGGATTGCTCCAACATAAAGGGTTTCCAAGCAATTCACAGAAAAGTAAAAGGTGATTTTTTAGTAACTTTATTTTTGGCAAGACTGCTTTTGGCAGCTCTGCTGTTTTCGTGTAACATGTTACTGTTAAACATTTTCAGTTTGGTCTGTAATTTAACCATAAATCGACTTACAAACGAACAATACTTGCAGATTAATGAATTTCAATATCAAAATTCATGCTCGGTTAAGAAAGTGCATCGTCCACTTTTTTATCAGGGAATTGTTAGGAATAAAATAAAATTGCCTGCCTGTAGTTTTCAGGTCCTTTTTTACATATTAATAAATGTTTTCGAGTTACAGTACATTTTTGTTTCTCGGTAAAGTTTTTGGACATTAATAAATCTATAAATATTTTTTATTATGTCTTTCGTATCAAGTGTCCGAATAACAACCGGACAAATAGCACAAGATTTTCAAATCCTTAATAAACTCTTTGGACTAAATGTTCAATGTATCAAAAATCTTATTTATTTAGCTTCGGCTGTGTGGCACGTAGCGCCGTCCTGTTCAAACCAAATGTTGTCAATATCCTCCTCTTCAATTTTTGTGAACAAAAATTCGTTCAACATGGCCCGATAACGACTGTAACGGCCACTCCTGGCTCATTTTCGAAGAAAAATAGCCCAATTATGCCTCTGGACCAAAATCCGCACCAAACAATGTATGCGTGCGGGTTTTCTGTGCCCCAAATGCGACTATTTTGCTTGTTTACATTCCTGCCAAGATCAAAGTGAGCTTCATCTGAAAAGATGATTTTTTTTTGTCAAAATCGGCATCTTTTGTAAGTCGATCTCAGGCCCACTTAGCGAAGCGAAAACGCATTGTATGGTCAGTTGGCTTCAACTCCTGAACCAATTGGACTTTGTATGGTCTTTATGCAAAATTCGTCTCAATGATGTCTCCGAAATTTTCAATTGTTGAGAACGACGGTGAATTGATGTTGATGGCATAGAGCCTTGACCGCTTTTTTATTGCATAAAAATAATACTAATTTAAACAGAAAATAAATTACAGTACAAAATTTAAAGTAATAATTTTCGGCAAATAAACAATTAGCATAAAAAAACTTGCAGTTTGCACAAGTGTGTCTTTTAAAATATTTTCACAAATATAATAGTTTAATGTTACATTTGTATGTGTTTGCTTTGTTTCTGACTTAAAAAAAAAACATTAGTTTGATATTAATTTAATTGCAAGTGGTAAACACTTTTTGCAAATTATGCAACACAAATCAAGTTATCAAGAGCCATTTAGAGAAATATTATATTTTTAAGGGAATAATGGTTAAGCAGCTTAAAGTAAGTCAATCAGTGGTCATATATTCCTAGAACCACAAATCAGAGGTAGCAAAAAACTATTAACGTATGCGGACGCATGTCTCATAATAACACCAATGAAAAGAGTCAAGTGTTTAACACCAAAAGATAATTTGGTCGATGGACAGCAACCCAAGCTTTTTGTGATATTGGTTACCTCTCAACAGTAAAAAATGAAAACCTGCATTGTCGATAAGGCACCAATAAAGTTTGCCAGAGATCACAGAATTTCGAAAGTTTATGACTGGAAACGTGTAGTCTAGTCTGACGAATCAAAATTTAGTTGATTTCAATCCGAAGATAAGCAATAAAAAACAATAACAACACAAAAAAAACACAAAAAAACACCTCGGTCCACAGCACGAAAAGACTAACTGCGTATTTTGCAAATTCATCTTTCCGATTTTGTAGACAAGAGCGTCTATCATCTAAATGAAGTTACTTTGAAAAACGTGTAGAAAGTTTTTGTAATGTGAATACCTGCAATTTGTTTGTTTTTTTTTTTTTTATTTTGATAGAGCTTGATGCTTTTAGTTTAATTTTTATAAATTGTTTTGTTAAATTTTGAACAAAAAATATATGACAAAAAACATTTTTTTAATTTTCTTTATTACTTTTAATTTTACACATTTGCACATAGTACTCATTTATGCTACCCACTGTAAATGTTTAACCATGTGTTTTTGTGGTCTAGATTCCAATTTATATTTATTTGCACGTTTATACAACTTTATTAAATGATAATAGCAACAATAGCAACACGGACAATAGCAAAATTGTTAAAGTGAAAATAAGCCCGAGGATGAGAAAAGGGCTGATATTAAATGAAAAAAAGGGTACAAGTAATAAATATTACATCTGCAAACAAATACAAATGCACAAACAAACAACAAATGCACATAAATATACATTTATTTAAACATACATGTAGACATGCACAAATTTATACATATTTTTTATGTAAATGTTTACAAACAATTTAAAAATAAGCAGCTGCTATTTAATGCAAAAATATATATATTTTTAAAACTCTACTTTTGTTTTTAGTCACACAATAAAATTTCACTTTGTAATTATTTCACAGCAATCTTTTGTGCCCTAATAAATTCACGTACAATTGATATTTAGTACAGTTGATGAGCCTCTATTGTTATTATACTCATCATTTGTTATTGTTTATATTGAAAATTGTATTTATTTATCTGTATGCAGACACAAACACGCAGTCATACATATGGCTGTGTTGAGATGCATACATATAAATATATCCATATTCATAAATATTTATGTATGTTTGCAGATGTATGTTTGAGCAATACATATACAAATCTACAGTGTTGAAAAAAAATAATAAGAACGATACTTTTCAATTCATTTCTAACTATATTTGTAACATATACACATATACATACATACTTCAATCAGGTTTAGCACTATTCAAATACCTAGTGTGTTACATGGCCTTTAAAGTTTGGAGTAAATTATATTAACAATTTTTATTTTAAAATAAGATAATTTTTTCTGAAAACAGATAAATGATTCAAGTTTAAGATAAAAATATAATAGAAGTTATTGCGTCATTGTGTTATTCTAAAAAAATCTTTGTTATTGAATAATAAAAGGACTTAATTATGAAGCTGCCGTAATTCCATAATATGTTAAGCTAGATTTACACGATTGAAATTTTCTTAAAAATTGCTCTTCAAAATGCTTCCAGCTCGTTCAAACAGCAAAAATTTAAGAACTATTAAATAAATAAATTTTGAAGAATATTTGTTGTTTAGACGAGTTTGAAGCATTTTGAAGAGCAATTTTTAAGAAAATTTCAATCGTGTAAATCTAGCTTAACATATTATGGAATTACGGCAGCTTCATAATTAATTAAGTCGAGTAAATGCAACAACAGTTGTAGACCACTATTTTGAAGGCCTTGCGGAAAACTGTTTTAATCAAGGGATAGAATTGCTAGATAGGCGTTGGACTAAGTGTATTGACGTTTCAGGAGAATATATTGAAAAATAAAAATGTTTTTGAAAAACTAACTATTCTCTTTCTGTGCTAGGCTAAGAAGTTTCCGAACCGCCCTCGTAAAACGAAATTTTGTTTACATCAGTTCAAATCTGACCTCCATATAATGTCCATATAGCAACAATTCAACTACTGAAAATAACTTAAATGCCCACAAATCTCTTATAAAAATCACTATTACGCTTAAATCCGATATAAATAATTCACATGCACATATAAATCATATTTCATATTTGAGCATAACCCCACTGCCGAAAATTTTTAAGTAAGTCAGAATTATGAATGTTGTCGAATCATTGAATATGGAAAAGTCGTTCTATTATTTTTTCCGACACTGTACAGACACACATGTCTATTGTTAGTCCACCAATTGTCCTAATTAATAAATAGGAAACTCTTGTTATAATTGTTCTTTACAACCTCAAACACACACAAAGAATATATGTAGATGCATATGTACATATATTCAATCATATTGATTTTGGTTGTAGTTTTGTAATTTGCAAACATTTTTGAATTGAATTAATTGAACGATTTTATCGCTATATAAATAAATTACACATACATATTACAAAATATCGGTAAAAGGTTTTAACGTGCACTCTGTGGTTGTTAAATTTCAATAGATTTAATTGTAATTATTGGAAAAAAAAGAACTAAATAGCACACTTACCTGATGTTATGTTGTGCATGAAAATTTCTCGCATTAACAGCATTTCATCTTCAGGAGCGGCAGACATGGCACCAAAAACATCATTTTCAGGCCAGACTTCTCTGGAAAGGCAAAGATTGAAATAATGTTTAAGGTAAGTGATTTTCGCAAGTACTTGACTACTTTAAATACAAAATTTATGATTGGAATATCATATTGGAATTCATTCATCCATCTAGAAACTAAAAGAAAACTGCTTGTGATTACGAATTTCCAGGAATTTTACCAGCTATTGTATGTTAAAATCAAGATGTTAATAAATTCATTGGCCTTTAAGGGTAGAACTTTTTGATTATGACAATAAACAACAAGGCTTTTAGAATTTTGGCTCAATTTTCTTTTATAAACCTCTTATTATTATTTATCCACTGTTCTGTTCTAACATCTTATTTAAACACTAATTGTACTTAATACTCATGACAAGTATAAAATAACACTCAAAGTACTTTATTGCTACATTTCAGTAAAACATCTGCATTCTACTCTAAATACATTTATGCGTCCTAAAGTGCAATAGTTGTCACAATTAATACTGATAAATGGTTTTTGTTGCTTGTTGCATATTTGCCAACAGGCGATAGAGAAATCTTCTTCAAAAAGATTCTGAACAAATTTTCTAACGTAAACTTGTGTAGTTTACATTTCTGTTACACTAACCTACAGAGCGAATGCTGCTACGAAAACAGAAAAACGAAAATTAAAAAAGAAAAAAAAAAAAAAACACTTTCGCTCATATTTTATAATTAAATTTTAATGCTCATATCATTTAGTAACGAAATTCACAGACTCAAAAACTGAAACAAGCATACACAAGCAAACAAACCAAAAAAAAAGTATTAAAACATCCAGCTTAATATGACATGCAACAAACATGAGACACAAGGATAAACATTTCAATGTAAAAAGGACATAAAATATCAACCAAAAACAACGATGGCACAAACAAAACGTGGTAGAAGAATATAAAGAATTAAATTGAAGTTGAGCGCTTACTAAAATGCGTTTTCATTTTATATGCATGTTACATGTAGTTATTAACAAGTGCAGTGAGAGCTAAAAGTATTTTGACATTTAATAACACTCTCTCATAAGCAGAACGGGAAATTATTAATTCATATTTTGCAGTTCTTTGTAAGTTATTTTCAAATTGATTTGAAGTCATTTTAATCAAATAATTTAGTTTGCTTTTTTACCAGGGTAGTTAAAATTTTTCCTTACGAATTATATTTTATTTTCGTTATAAAATCTGTTTTGACGACTTTTTGTAACGCTTATTTATGTCAATTCGTCACTCCGCTAAACACAGACCTACATAAGTATGTGGGTCAATTTAAAAAAAAAACGTACAAAACGTGTTTTTTCACTTCGCCTGTAAGAGTGGCCAATTTATATAGAAATTGATAAAGAATCCGGCGGTACTTTTAGGCTCTCAAAAAAATCAATATTTTTCGATTTTTTTTTTAGGTTTTCTATGATTTCTCTTGAGCGACACACACCAAATATGTATAAAAAATCGCTAAAAATGCAAGAATATTTGAAATTCAAGCTTACTACGATGTTCTTTTGTTTCTCAAGATTGACTCTTGCGAAAATCATCTTTTCGATTATAAACAAAAAATCACGATTCAACTTGATTTTTAATTTTTTTTTTAAGTGACTAGTTATTTTAAAATTTTAAGATGAAAATATGTAAATTTTTGTTTAAAAAAAGACTTGAACTTAGAGCTTATTTGCAAAGTAATAGGCTTGTAACAATGTTTTAAGGGAAAAAATCTAAGTGTGACGCTCAAGATATTTTGTGACGATCAAGAGATTTTGTTGCACGTACACAAGAAATAATGCCAAACTTTAAGTTTAACGAAAAAAAGTTTATTCTTTTATAAAAAGAAAATAAAAAAAAACAAAAATTTTCATACAAAACTAAACATGTATGTACATATTCTTTGCTGTCTTTAAAAAAAATGGAAAAGAGGAAGTAATCTTGAAGAAACTTATACACATATGTAAATATTTGACACAAAACAATAACAAACTTAATTTAATTTATAAATTTTTATTCGAATTCTGATTCTATATAAACTTCATGAAATGACAAGCGGCTTTGTTTTTTTTTCATTCTCATTCATTTTTACCACTTTCGAATCAAGTTTGTGGATTTTGTTGCTTTACTCTTGAAAATTAAAAAAATAAATCAAAATTAAGCTATGAAGCAATATATTTCAAAAGTGATGCTCATGAAATATTTGCCTATTTTGGTTTTTTTTTCGTAGGCAATTTATTTCTCAAATTCACAAATTATAAAAAAACGAGTTGAAACCATGTAAACAATGATTGTCAACTTCAATTTTTTACATTTAATATATTCACTTTTAAAAAAAATTAGCGTGTCTCTCAAGAAATTTTATCGCGCCCTTACCATGGTGTGCACAAAAACTACGCTTTTTCACTTTTGTAATAATTAAAGCTTGTACTTTCCTTACGTTATTTACTTTATTTAAACTTGAAATTGAAAACTATTATATTACTAGTTGATTTATAAAAAAGTGACGCTCAATGCAAATTGTAGGGACAACCTTTCTTTGCAACGCCAAATTCGCACTAATTAAGTTTTGACGACTATAACAAATCAAAACACAAGAAAGAAACAAAATAATTCAAAAACTGTTATTAAATGTTGCATATTTTCTTTTTTTTTGATTTTATTTTATTTTTTTTACTAAAAATTCTAACGGGGACTCATGCTTTTGTATGGAAGCAGTCAGAGGGAGAAACAAAACACCATTCTGAATAAACAAAAAAACAAACATACAAATTTGAGAATTACGTGTTTTAGTTACATATTCCTCACTGATCACTCTCACATTTTTGTTTTTTTTTACCTAAAATAGTAGTGTAAAGTGCGGGGACACAAAAATTGCGTTTTTTTTTTTTTAAATTGACCCATGTACATAATTCTAGTATGTGCAATACAACAAAAAGATTTTTCAATAAAAGTCAAACAAATTTTAGTGCCAGTCTTATACACAAATACTTCATGTAGCAAAATAAAATTTGCGGATAAGTAGTTTTAATCCAATTTGTAAAGGAAATTATCCATCATGCTTACTTTATATTTTATTTATTAAATTCGCGATTCGAAAAGAAAAATTCGAATTAAATTCGCTCACGAAAGAATTCAATTCGAGCATTCGCGGTATTCTGAGTTTCACCTTCGAATTGTTAAAACTCGTTGAAATTCAAAGAATAAATTTTACACTTAGCTGCGTATTATATGACGTATAAAGCAAGCCCATATAATTAAGGGTTTTCAAAAAGAACGCATATTGGAATAACATAGAACTTTTATCATTTTACTTGTTGACATATCAGTAGTAGAAACTTTTCAATTGGTACAATGTGTAACAAATTCAATGGTCCGCATTTATTCATTTCATTTTATGTTTTTATTATTTTTTTACTAGCGAATAAGACTACGAATTGTAACACTCAAGTAATTGTAACGAATAATTATTGTGAAAAACACAGAAAGAAATATGTTCGAAAATTATCAAAATTGCATAGTTATTGTACAATTCCATATAATTTAAGTTTGTTTTTACATCATGAATAAACAAAACTTAACTTACTTTAAACCCATTAGCCTGTTCGCTTCAATTTTCTTAGGAAAGAAATATTACAAAAGCTTTGAAATTAAATAAATTAAATCAAACTTGAAATATTTTCTCATAAAATTAGGAATTTGTTCATTTAAATAAACTAAAATTATAAATTAAAATCTTAAACTATACTTAAAAAATAAATAATTTACTTAAAATACATTATAAAAAATTTAATTTAAAATTAATAATTAATGCAACTTAAATTTTAAAAGAAACACTTATTTATATAAATTAAACGCACACATACACACACACACATCTCATACAACATACATACATAAAAGGTGAGCTCACATTCCTACACACATTCACTTATGTGTTGATAACAAAACCATAGTTATCCAATTTAAAATTAATAATTCTCTAACTTATTCCATTTTAAAACCCACCCTCGTATAATTTCCCATGATATTAAGAAATTATACCGCCAACAGTCCAAACCTCCTAATATCACAAATCCCAAAAAACTCCGAAATTCTACACAATAAATTAAATTTAACTCGAAAATCTTTAGACGTTAACAATTCATATTGCAGTATGTCGACTTGTGAAAATTCAAAAGCAATTGTCACTGAAATCATGAATTTAATTGGCCACTCGATAGTGCCTCCGCCTATGCGGAGCTAATCTAATCGATTACCGACCTAAAACTCAATATCCGTAACGTGATTAACTATATTTTTTTTTATTACAACTTTTTATTATTTATTGAATCTGCCTTATTTCCGTAGGCCTAACAATAAGTATTGAAATCTTAAAACTAAAATAAATCTAATTACTCTCTAACATAGCATTAATTTCTTATTGGCTGTTAAGCTCTACGAAGCCTCGACTCCGTCTGGCTCTGAGCTAGAATTCTAGCCAGCGGATTCGGGACCCTTCTGAATTCATCCTTTACCAATGGTACTCCTAGATCTCTGTGGATGTTTTCATTTCTTATGTACCATGGTGCGCACGTCATGGTCCTAAGAATTTTTGATTGGGCCCTCTGTATAAGTTCAATACTGGTATTACTAGCAGTTCCCCACAATTGGATGACATATGTCCAAATTGTTTTTAAAATGGTTTTATACAGGGTGACTTTATAGTCCAGGCTTAGCTTAGATTGGTCACTGATTAAGCAGTGAAGGGTAGAGGATTTTAACTTCATGTGTAGTCTCTTGGTTTCTATATGACGTCGCCAAGTAAGTCTTCTATCTAAGTGAATACCAAGGTATCTAACATAATCGGACAATCGGTATATTTACATTGTTAAGTGTGACAGGTCGACAGCATCCCCTCCTCAATGTGAACGTAACATGTTTGCTTTTTAACTCATTTACTTACTAGATAAATACGCCGTTTGGCAAAATTTTACTGAACATTTTGACCACATCTGCGTGATCGTTGTGGACATCCGTCCGATAACATTTTTCATTAATAATTGTCAAACTTTACACTAAAGGAGAAAAGAAACATTTAAATAATTTTCATAAATCTCGTCAGGTCATTAATACTGGTACATAGAAAAATCGACTCCAAATGAAAACGAATTAATATTTTAAAAAATGCTGTTTGTTTTTATTGGGTTATTCAATAGAACAACTTAGGAGGGAAATGACTTCTGTTTGACTTCCAGCACGATGTGGCCACCATCGATTGCGAAACCACAGTCGGTTCTAAGCACCGGAATTAGCCGAGATTTTCTTTTTTTCGCAAACGCCATCGTAGCTCACATCCCATCATACCATTACACACGCGGGTTCAAAGAACCTTCGGAATGATCTAGGATGCTTCTCTGGATGACCGACCATACAAACGATCAATCTGTTTATTGATCGATCATTATACTGTGAAGTTTTTCTCCTCAGACAACAGTGAGTGTTCTTTGCGTACCGGCTGAGTAACGCTTTCGATTTTCGATTTTTTTCCTTGAATGCGGCTGTAAGCAGATGCCCAGTGTGTCGCTTGAACACGCTGAGTCCCAAATCTTTTTTGATAATGCCAGACATAGATTTTTACGAAATTTGCATTTCCCACGACAAGATTTTCTGTTTTCGCAGTAGTTTTAGGTCTACTAGTCTCTTCCGGTTTTCATCGCTTTCGAAGTTCTCACAGGGTACGGACGGCCGGATCTTTGACGATCTCGGACATCACGAGTTTTTCGCAGCACGATGCACAAAATTGCGAGTGATTCCAAGCGGTCGCAATTAAGTAGGCCAAGTACAAAAAATATTTACGTCGCAATGAAGAATAAATGTCAACTGTTAAATCGCAATCAATACCAAATGAATGCGCCCAGTGTTGTATTCGCAATGAGTGTGTTCAGTTGTGTACCAGTATTTATGACTTTACTAGCTAAATTCATTGATTTATTTTATTTTGAGAAGCAAAGTTCTTGTTGTAACAAATTCGATTTCTATTAGTTTCCTTCGATGTTCCTTTATTTTACTGAGTATAGGATAACTTTCATCACATACTGTTTACTACTATAGAAGAGATAACAACGACAACATAACATGATACACATTTTTATAAACATTTCTATATATGTATGTTTTTAAAAATGTATATAAGAGCACTCTTTGTCAAACATTGGAGTTAATCCTTATGTAACACATCCCACACAATTTGATCAACAAATACTTGTATATAAAACTACCAGTACAGGCAAATAAAGAAAAAAATAAATGCTTGTTAACCTCCTTCCTCCTTGCCCCTGCAACTAAATAACTCACCTAACAATCTTTACCAACAACAGCAACTGCAATTCTATGCACAAAGTAGGCAGTTGGGAGGAGAATTTATTTTCTATTTTAGTTGAAAATATTTGGTGTTGTACATTTACCAGTCACACGTGACAATGTGATGTGGCATTGCAGCGGGATTTTAAATGTTGTGTCTTGTTGCAGTACAACAATCTTCTGACAAACACACACAGACAACACGTTTAAGTTTCTATTTTTTTTAATACTTTATTACATTTTTGGTTTAAATTACAACATGAGTCGTCTAATTTTTGGTTTTGTTATTTATTTACCCTGGCAAAATTTTGCAATTTTGTTAATTTTTTTGCTGGTATCGCTGGCATTGTTTTGCCAGCGTGTTGGCAATTTCAGAGTTTTTTTTTCGGTTTTATCTTTCTAAAATTTAATATTGTTTAATAGTGAAGTTTATGTGTAAATAGAAAAACATCCTTTACTAGACACGAAACATGATTGTCTAGATGGTTATTAGGGCGATTGACATACAAAATTATAAATTTGAAATTTCTCCAGACTTCTAAACTAATAAGTATTATATGTAGCTGGGCTTTAGTTACACATTGCGTATCACAGTGGGATTGAGTATTTCTATCACTCGGCTCGATGCCAAACCTATCTTACGTAGGAATAAATTATTTTATCTTCCAACCCAGAAAATCCTTCAGCTAGGACATAAACAGCCAGATTAAGGTCAAGTTGCTTGTTCCCGAGCCAGCAGGGCAAATGCAGACTCCTCAAATTCTTTATCATGAAAAGTTCTACAGAAATCATTTAAATGTAGATTAAATGTTTTCACATGTGCACCTATCGAAACCTTTGTACACAATTACGAAAACCTCAAGCTGATCCCATGAAAATTCCATCAGAGCCGACGACTTGCAGCAGTCAGGTTCAAAGTATATCATGTGGTCATGAAGGGTAAACGCCAACCAAACAGAAATTACAAATGGGAACCTGTTCAAAAATGGGTAGGTAATGTAGAAACTGCAAGATTGATTGGATCAATCTGTTAAGATTACAAAAGCGTCATCACAAACGTGTCCTCTCAAGGATAGGGAAAATCGTCTGTTGAGGAACGGTGTAGATGAGCAATAGTTATCCATGTTAGAGACAGTCAGCTGTTCAGCTATTTATTCTGCCGGCATGAAAATGGTAGTGAGCATGGCAAAAGACTCTAAAGATGGATTCACCCATTCGTTCTTAAAAAAAATTTTGTTCGAACAATTTTTTTTATATGAAGTTTGACGTCTCTCTTTTTGAGAGAGAGAAAATATTTTTTATATTTTTTCTGGACAAAAATGAATTGAGTTGCCAATAGTTGCATTTTTTCATACAAATAACAATGCCTCATGTATTTCCATGACCATCAGCAAAAGCAACTTTCTTTTTTCATTCATTTTTAATACACAATACTTTAAAATAATTTAATATTTGTTTTTTAACACTTGAAAACCAAAGCAAAATAAATCAATGGTCGCACTTGTAAAACTAATAGATTGTTTACATATGGCAGCTTTTATTTTTCAGAAAAATCGTTCGAAATGGGTGAATCGTGTTGCAAAAAACTCTCAGTAAAGAAAAATTTTCTCCGGAAAAAATTTTTGTTAGGAACAAATGGATGAATCCACCTTTATACAATATAATATGAACTAAGGTTTATATTATTTAAATTTTACAGTCAAGAGTGAAATCAAGACATCACAAAATATGATTGACAGTGTCAAAACAGTGCCATAAAGCTAAAGTGTGTCAAGTTTGGATAGAATACAAGCATTATCTTTATGAAATTGACATATTATAACTGCGTAAAATGGATAAAGAATTTTTCAACAAGAACTTTCTTTTGCATATTGTTAACTCATCAGTAGTTGAAGCTTTGACAATTGTTACAATGTACTAAATTTCGCTTTAAAATATTAAAAATTCACTTTGGAAAAGCTGAATCTGTAAAAGATATATTTCATTGAATTCGTGATATTTTCGGTCTACATAATTCTGAGATCTCTCGATAAATTTAAGACGACTGGATCGCAGCATAATGCCAACATCAACTCGTGTTTGAACGGGCGTTTAAGTTTTGAAGTAGATTCAATTGAGGATATCCACAACGGTTTCATGTTACACAGCCACCGAAACAATGTGCTTATTGCAAACCAAATTTCTTGATCGCATAATTTCACAGAATGAACTATAGAGTCTATACAGACCCAATTGAATCGATTGCAACTTTAAAACTAAAAATCCGTGACGTAGACACGTCATTTTGCCAGAATTGTTGCTTAAAGAATCGACGGATTCATTGATAATTGTCAAGCCTTTAAAAAACATTAAACATTTAAATGATTTTCATATATCTAAGCTTTATTTTGTTTTGAAAAACCAAATTTCTTGTTGAAAACCCCTGTTTGTCGCTTTGCCATCATTCGGTACATTGTAGGGCCAGCATTTTATACAGCATATTGCCGTGGTAACACGTTCTTTATAATTGTAAACTAAGAAATGTCCGCGAAAGTATCATCTCAAACCACTTAAGCGTTCTGTTGGCCTGTTCTTAGCCCTTGTCTGCATGTAAGAAAACAATATTAGGCTATTTTAAAAGAACATTAAGGAAGGCTGAAGGCTGGGGTGCTGTAGCTTAATTGCTTAGCACGTTTGATCCTTAAGCTTGAGTTGGTATTGGTAGTCCAGGTTCGTTTCCCAGCCACTGCTACTCTAAAAACATCAGTTTCTGATAATTATTAGTTTTATATCCTATCACAACTAATATTTATCACAGCGCCCTCCTTCGGTAATATAGCTTGGTAAAGCCACCGAAATTAAATAGTTACATAAAGGCTATAAAACAAGCTTTAACATTAATGCACCTACTCACCCCCAGAGGCGCTGCAATGCTGCACTAAAAACAAACATAATGCGCAATTGCAGAGTTGTGATATAAAAAGCTTTCTTCTACTATCACCACCTTTACTTCTGCAACCTATACTCCTTTTCAAAGAAAATAGCACAATTAAATATAGACATGTTAATAGCCTGAGTGTTAGTTCTCCTAACAAAAGCAATGCCTATAGAATTAATTTGAATTTAGCATTCAAATTCAAAGAAAATATCGTAACAAACTTCAGTTCAAGCATCACATCCAATAGTATAATCATTGGTCAATCATAAAATAAACTTTAAAGAAAACAAACATGTCAAACATAAAGAAAACAAAATATAGAAGATCAAACATTGTCAAGTCAAGTTGTGCTCTTTAAACACTCGAAAGCTAAAATAAGTTACAGACATGTTTTTATTATAATTCGAAACATTGTTATTTAAATATATAGCTTTTATTTAATATTGGCTCCACACTACACAATTAAATCACTTATAATTTTAAACATGTGTATGATATCACCCTAATTTATAAACACTAATGGCAGAAAGCTGTTCTCTGTATTGACAACGAATTAAAAAGTGGTCCACTTAAAAATTATTCGGTCATATTGAAAAACAAAAATATATGTACATTCACTTCACAAACTTCTAAAATATGTGATTCGTGTAGACATTTTTTAAACCCTGCCCGCTGTGATAGTGGTGGGTATAACAAACGCGTGATCTGTTTAAAACAAAACAAATTAAGAAAATTACCTTATATGAGCTGTAACTGATCATCTGATCTTACAGCAGTTGTACAAATGTTTATAATTTTAACTTTTGCTTTTAGAATGTTGATTGAAGAATTTGCGACATCATCTTTAATAGGCCTCGGAAAATATCAAAACCTAAAGCTATTTGCTTTACCAAATTTTAATGAACAAGCAGCCTGGTAAATAGTGCAACCCAGTAAGCCAGAGGGTCATTACATTCGAAAATGGTCCGTCAGAAAGATAATGTTAGAAAAGAGTCTTTTATGAGGGTTTTTTTGGGCTCTTAAAGATCTCTTAGATAATGTCAGAAAATAGTCTTTTATGAGGTTTTTTTTTTTGGTCTCTGTGTAATCTTGTTTTTGATCATTCTTGTGTGGTACAGCTATGTGTTTTTTTGTTCAGGACAACAACGCTTTGGTACACACATAATTAAGTGGAATTTCAAAGTCATACTGCGTGCCGACTCAGGACAGTAACAAGCAAATTTTTCTTTCGCTCCGAAAATGATCATTTGTTGGACTCTTTTCTGACTCTTTTTTTCGGAGCGCTCCAAAAATGTTCTTTTGTTGGACTCTTCTGACTCCTTTTTCGGAGCGCTTCTAGAATGGTATGCTGGGAAGTATCTCTTCGGTACAATAATTTGTTCACACATACATACGTCATACATACTATATGTGCATACCTTTTCTGATATGCAGATAGATACACAAGGTTAGTTGTACATATTTTATATGTTGAAGCCTTTATATATAGTCGAACCTATTTAACGATATTCATGTTTTTGCGCCAACAACAAAATTAAAACTGGCAAAAAAAAAAAAAACAAGACACATTCACATTCACATCAACTTAATTAAACGGTTCGTTCCAGTTAGTTTGTTACCTATACTTTCCTTTTACGGCTTCTAGTCAGTCAGTTAGCTCGAAAGTGTAGAGCGCAGCAAAATGAAAAAAAACAACATGACTTAATTTTAGTTCTGCATAGAGATAGAATGAATTTTATGGCAACGTGTTTTACTCTACATAAATGTTGGTATGTATGTGTATATATTTAAAATACAACTTTAATATCACTACCACAGCATTTACACTTACACAGATTTATACACATTCACTCAATTTCAGTTAACATGCATTCATTCAATAGAAATTTATTTGCGTGGGAGGCTGTGTCAGTGGAGTTTGTTGGTGGTACGTAGTCCTCCATGCAGAGCATGGCTGAAATTCATGAGATGAAACTACTATAACAAAAAATTTCCGCCATATCAACAAAAACACAGTCATTTTATACCAGCACAAACAATATCACACATATTCAAACTCATGTATGCTCTCATATCTAAGCAAACGGATGGGTATACTTACCGTCGCGACGGACAAGCCATTTCTCAAGAAGGTGCATTTTATTTGACTGTATATTTTCATATCACGACTATTGCCTTGGTATTCAAGTTACAAGATTCAGTAAAAATATATTTGCAGATAATAAAACGAAAAGTTTGCAATATAAACGCAGCTTTTGTTGGGAGAAATTGGAGAACATTAGTACACTATGACATGCCCCCGATATGTTTTCTATAATAGTTCCAATTTACACGAACCAATTCTTTAAGCTTATTGATTACCTTTTAGACAGCGGGGTGATTGAAAGATAAGACGAGTACGCACTTTACTGTACTAGCAATTCGTGTTACTATTTTATTTGTATTACATATGTGTATATGTACTCTCAAATAAAAATATGAGCGATTTAAGCAATATGAATTGTGCTGTGTGAACCCTGAAGAAATTTCAAGAAAAAAATTGTATCAATATTTTCAAAAAAAATTGCTTCGTGTAATTTGGCATACAAGTACATCTGTAGGTTTCTATATATAATGCTAGGAACACAACTGAGACGAACGACGAATTTTTGGTCGCAAATATAGCTTTTTCAGGATAAAACTTTTTATCCTGAAATGTGTTTTTGTTAATGTTTATTTTTTATATATATTTTTGTTAGTTATGGCCACATATTATTAAAAATTATCTGAGCATTTCGGTAAATTGGATATATGTATGTATGTAGGTCAAATTATAATTGAAATGGTTAAAAAAAATTAATGCTTATATAATTAAATGGGATACAATTGGCGGGATATTAAATTTATCCGGTAAGAATACATTGAAAAAGTTTTACTCGTACAGTGTCCTGCAAAACAATATTAACAAACTCTATTTTTACAAACAAACAGATATTTTTGGTATATATTTTATTTTATTAAAACAAAAAACTATTTCAACATTTTATTTATAAATTTTATTTACAAATTTTATTTATATTCATATTAGACCGCTTCATCTATAAAAAACATCCTTTGAAACGGAAATGATACCATTGGCTTAGTAAAATTTGTTTCTTTGATGGATGTTTCAACACGATAACGACACACATCGAGTGTTTTTAGAGGAGAATGGTGTTCAAGTCCTTGATTGGCCGGCACAATCACCCGAATTGAACCCAATTGAAAACCTTTTTGGAATATTGAAAAGGAGTATTTTGGGAAAGCGATTCCAAAATCCTAATGAACTTTTTGAAAGTTTAGAAGCTGAGTGGAAACGTATTCCCGAATGTCCCAAAGTAATAAAAAATAAACGATTCTATACAAAATACTAAATTGTTTTGCGCACCTTTATAGTAATAATTGAATAGTTTTAGTTTAATTTTATGGATACAAATAGTTTAATTTATATGTTTGTTAATGTTTTTAATATAAATAAAATGTGGAAATAGGTTTTTGTTTTTAATAAAATATATAACGGAAAAATTTGTTTATTTGTAAATATGTATAGAGTTTGTTGCCATTCTTTTGCACGACACTGTACATAGCTGTCAATTATAACAGCTGTATTTGTTCTGTCATTATTGTGCTTTATATGACGAATTTACACAGCGAATTGGTACCAAATAATTCGTCGTGTTGGGCGAAATTCGTCGTACGTTCCAGTTTTGTTCCTAGCATAATGTGGTTTGGGCACCTGGCGTTCTTACGAGAAAGAAGCAGAACAAGCTGTCATTGCAGAACAAGATGGCATAGATTGCAGCGGTTGATATTAAAACAGATAATAGTTTTATGATTACCAATTTAAAGCCATATACATATATAGTCTATGACAACACTGTCGGGTCGACAAGACTGATCGACAATTTGTCTATGACAACACTGTCCGGTCGACAAGTTTTATATGAGAAAACTTTCGATCAAGTTTTCTTTGGGAAAACTGTCTGACTGACAAGTTTTTTATGGTAAGCCTGTCTAGTCGACAAGTATTTTATGGGAAAACTGTCTGATCGGCAAGTTTTATATGGGAAAACTGTTTGGTAAACATGTTTGCTTATAAGAAAAATGTACTCGTATGTCGGCGATTTCTCTATAATTTCTTTTAGTTCCGCTTTGTTAGCTGCATTTTACTCCATTTCATTGCTACGTTTCTGTGGCATGTTATAGTAGCAAATTAGACACTAAGTACAATATTTATGTTTGTATTTTATGTCAGTGTTCAAAAGCGATAGTGCGTCTACAACACACAACAACGTTTTGCTTTTATTATAAAAGTTTGCTTTAGTATTATTGAATGTTAGGAGCCTGAGATGTATTTGCGTTTGTATGATATTTCGTTCATAGAAATTTGTATTCCACTATGTTTATGTATAAAATAGTGAAACCAAAATCAGAAATTAAACATGAGTTGGAATGTGTGTTTAAGTGGGTGCCGGTGGAAGTGCAGCTACGTATGTGGGTAAGTAAGTGTATGTTTCATGCATGCTCGCCATATAAAAACTGTTAACTTTTACACCTGAAATGTGTTGTTGCATGCCAAACTAAATGTCAGAATTTCTCAAACATTAATTTGGATTTTATAAATTGAAAATAATTTTACAGCTTTTTCTTTAGTCTGATTTGGCATGATTGGCAACCTCTGCTTTCTGTTTTGTTCCCTCTGTTGAATGCTCGTATTTAAGGTTTTGTTTTATCCTGTCATGGATGAGTGTGCATGCATGATTGTAATCAAGTGTTTGTGTGGAATTACATGCATTTATTGAATTTCAGAAGTTTCAGATTGCACACCACGTCATATTTTGGTGTGTTTTCATGCTTTGATCAGTGTATGTGTGTGTGTGTGTGTGTGTGTGTTTGTGCACTTGTGTATGTGTGTGCGTGTTCAATTAATTTTACTTTAGCCTGTCTCTGCAAATAGCTTTTTCTCACTTATAACTCCGATGCACAAGTATACAAATACGCTGTTAATTAAAACATGTTCATAATTTATGGTAAATAAAATCTGCTTACTTTTCCATATAAAGGCCCTCATAATTTGCATTATTTAGCGTTTTGCTGTGTTCTTTTTTTCTTCTACTTAACAGTTTTAGTCTTTGCGATTAAAACGAAAAATGTACAGAAATAATCTTGAGGTTTTGAACGAAGCAATTTAGATTTCTGGCAAATTACACAAAACTGTTGGTAGATAATGACGAATGATGGTGTTTAGAAATTAAGGTAAAGCTATTGGGTCGTAATACAAATCTTCAATATAGAAAAAGTATTTACATATTTCAAATTTAATGATAGATAGTGAAGTTTAAGATAACCAGGCAGTTTTAGTGGTAGCAATGGTGAATTTTACACTACAATCAAAGTATCAATTGTAGTGTTAAGTTCACCATTGCATTGCTCAGATTTATGTAATAATTAGTAATAACGTTTCTATTTCTACGCGTAAGTTAAAATCTACTTTCGGGATTCGAAATTCTATCCACAAGTTTAAAAATAGAAAAATTATCGGCCAGACAGATTCACCGTAGAAAACTTGTTGACCAGACTGTTTTCGCATAAAAAATTGTCGACCAGACAGTGTTCTCATAGACTATATGTCTTTCAATTGGTGACCATAAAAATATTCCTACAGAAAACTTGTCGACAAACAGTTGTTTTCCTACAGAAAACTTGTCTACAGACAGCTGTTTTCCTATAGAAAACTTGTCGACAAACAGTTGTTTTCCTATAGAAAACTTGTCGACAAATAGTTGTTTTTCTATAGAAAACTTGTCGATAAACAATTTGCCTATTGAAAAATTGTCGATAGACAGTTTTTCTGTAGAAAACTTGTAGATAGACAGTTTTTCTGTTGAAAACTTGTCCACAGACAGTTGTTTTCCTACAGAAAACTTGTCTACAGACAGCTGTTTTCCTATAGAAAACTTGTCGACAAACAGTTGTTTTCCTATAGAAAACTTGTCGACAGATAGTTGTTTTTCGGTAGAAAACTGGTCGACAAACAGTTGTTTTCCTATAGAAAACTCGACAGACAGTTGTTATCGAACAGAAAACTCCAGAGACAGTTGTTTTTCAATAGAAAACTTGTCGATAAACAATTTTTCTATGGAAAACTTGTCAATAGATAGTTTTTCTGTAGAAAACTCGTCGGTAGACAGTTGTTTTCCTATAGAAAACTTGTCGATATAAAGTTGTTTTCCTATAGAAAACTTGTCGACAGATAGTTGTTTTCCTACAGAAAACTTGTCGATAGACAGTTTTTCTGTAGAAAACTTGTCGACAGATAGTTGTTTTTCTATAGAAAACTTGTCGACAGATAGTTGTTTTTCCGTAGAAAACTGGTCGACAAACAGTTGTTTTCCTATAGAAAACTCGACAGACAGTTGTTATCGAACAGAAAACTCCAGAGACAGTTGTTTTTCAATAGAAAACTTGTCGATAAACAATTTTTCTATTGAAAACTTGTCGATAGACAGTTTTTCTGTAGAAAACTTATCCTGGTTTCCTATAAAAAAATTTGTCGATAGACAGTATTCGAAAGTATTTGTATTAGATAGCTCAATGCAATAGTTTAAAGCTAACTTTAATATCAGAAAAAAAATACATCTGTATGATAAAATATTCGAAAACCTAAACAAATACTCATTACCAAGAAATGCAAAGAAAGCTTTTAATAATTTTGCTACATTAGCCATGAATATTATTGAAATATAAATAACTTTGCTGCCAGTGCCAACAGCAATAAATGACCAAAATAGCAACAGCAATCATTGTTTTATCAATTTACACAAGTTACTTTCTTCTGCAAACACTGATTACGACGACTGAGCAAAAGACAAATGCGTTGTTGAACACTAAAAATTGTAAATGTTTTGAGTGACAGCTCGAGGATATAAATATTTCCAAGTCATTTAATTATGACATCATTAAAATCTTCCACCTGATAAACAAACATTATAAATAAAATTTACTCGCTCTCGCACACAGCACGCACACAATCACAAACAATAAATTTTATTATATTTTTACACGCTTGCATGCTGGATTTTGTTGAATAATGTTTCTCCTTAATCCTTTCATCGTCATAGTTTCAACAATACAGCAATAATAATAGTACTCGTATAACGATAATATTAATATTATTAAAAAATAAAAGCACAACCACAAAGTAATAAGTTATAGCGTTGAACGGCCATCCAGAGCGAATCAACTCACCACAGTTAAATGTAATTTCCCTTTTATTTGCGGCGAAAGGATTTCAGGGAGTTCAAAGAAAAAATATCACATTTATTTAAAGGCTCTCTTTCATGCGGTTTCATTATAGTGATTATTTAAATTGTTTTGAGCACAGTTTATTGAAGGGATCTCAGTTGTTATGAAATGGAAATATTTAACATTCCTATAAAAGTCATAAATATTTGAATATTTGTGTTTGCATATGATTTCCTCAACATCCACAAATTACAATAAAAGAAAAAATATAAATAAATAATTTGCCACAAGGATATCTTAATAATTCCATATTTCAAGGACTTTTGATAAATTATCATTTCGTCATCATCATCGTCAGTTGAATTTATTATAAATCTCTGGTTACTGACAACCAAGGCTTTCGCAAAAATGCTGCAAGGCAAATGGTCCACAATTTGTGGTATTGCACAATTAAAATCAAAGACAAAAAAATCTGCAAAATAAAAGGAAATAAAGAAGAAAAATCATATTACGAAATAATTTCGTCTGTGACATGTGATACATGTTGACAATAAAACATGAATTGAATGCTTGAATGCACGTAATTAATTGTCATATTCATGTTCTTGCAGCAGCAATGTGTGGCTGCAGTTGACTGCAAATGAAATGAGAAGAAAAACTGTTAAAGAAAGAAACATACATAAATAAATACAAAAGCCTCCTGGTAACTCAATTCCACCAATGACACATTTTAATGAAAGACAAAAGCATTAACAACAATAAAAATTGAAAATACAAATTAATGTAAAGAAAAAGAAAATTTATATAAAAGAAGGATGAAGAACCGAAAAGCTATTGGATATTATTTTAATTATTTAACAGCAACATAATATGCAATTGCAGTTTTATGTAAAGAAATTTTGTATGACAAACAGTCCTAATAGAAACAACTTTCTGTAGCCAGATTTGCAGGGCATTTTTTACTTTTACAAACACAAACTGCGGATCTTGTCTGCAGAAAACAGACAGAATCTTTTGAGGAAAGCGTACGCTCTGACTGATACTCCAGCACACTATTTACCAGTCTTTCGGAGAAATGCAGTCAAGTTCTGAGCCACTTGTCTATGGGGAAATTAATCAGAATATCTCTGTGAAAGTAGCACGATTCTGAGAAACTCTTTTGTAAAAAAGTACTTTTCTGCTGAATAAAACTCAAAATCTGAGCAACGTTTCTGGGAGAAAAGAACTCCAAATCTGAGTGCCTATTTTGTGGGAAAATACTTCCGAACATGAGCAACCAGTGCTGCCAACTTTTTTTTTTTTTTTTGAAGAAATCGTCAATTTAAAAAATAAAAATCGTCAAAATCGTCAAGTTAAAAAGAAAAAAATCGTCAAGACAGAAATACGTGAAAAATACCAAAAACATTTTTTTATTAACTTTTTAAATATTTTTATTTTATTTACATGTAAATAAAGTTATTATGTATTTAATAAAAAAAATAATTAATTTAATTTTGGTATTATGTGACTTTACTCTGCTACATTTCTGTGTGACATTTTTTTAATAACTCATTTTTAATTACTATATTAAAACACTGATAATTATTTAAATTAAGATAATCTTTTGAAAACAATATTCCTTGTAATGTTGAAGAATCCAAAGCATTTCTGGTTTTTGTTTTATTTAAATTTACGACGAATGTGGTAGTGCCATTAAACTCGAAACAAATTGTGTTAAAATTGGGAAGGCCTTTGCATTATTGACTCTCTTTAAATTAGAAACATTTTTCCAAAACGCCAATGTTTCGAGTTCGGTGAATTTCATATTACGTATATCTCAAACTTTATTATCAAGTTCTTGATATTCTTTCCATTTAATAAATTTGGAAAAAGTTTGGGCAATTGTAAAATTGAATCATTTTTTTGTTCAAAGCTACGCTTGGTGCAATGGAGTTTAATCCTTCTAAAAGTTTATCGCCAAAATCAAAACGTTTTAAAATTTGTGAAACCAAATCAAAATAAAATTGGACGCAGAATTTCACGTATTTAATATTTAAACTAGATTGTGAAATCAATTCAATATAAAATTGGACGCAGAATTCAACTAATATATTATATTGACTATATTCAATATTCAAACTAGATTGGTTCTCCTTTACGTAAATGCCAAGCTACACTTCATCTTTATTTAAAAACATGTCTTCGTTATTAAAACTTTGGATTTCAAAATTAACCAAATACTACACACTCTACCTCTTCAACCCCTCGCCAACAAACTTCGTCTGTCTGCCTTTCAATTTCTACATTGCAAAAGGGGACTTACAAAATTTGAATTTTAGGAAAAAAGGTTACCATATGTTTTGCTTGTAAAAAATCGTCATTTTTTTCGCGGGAAAAATAAAAAATCGTCAATCGTCATTTTAATAAATTTGACTTAAAAAATCGTCAAAGTTGGCAGTGCTGTGAGCAACTATTCTATGGGAAAAGGACTCAGAATCTGAATAACTTTTCTGAGTACAGAATCTTAACATCTATTCTGTAAGAAAAGAACACAGAATCTGAGCAACTATTCTGTGGGAAATTAATTCAAAATCTGAGCATTTTTCCTGTGGAAAAATAACTCAGAAGCTGAACATCTAATATGTGAGAAAAGATGTCAGAATTTGTGCCACTTTTCTGTGGGAAAGGAATTCAGAATCTGAGTATCTTTTCTTGAAAAAAAAAAAAAAAAAAAAAAAAAAAACATTATTTTAGCTCACAGATTATTTAAGACAAGTGGACAATAACAGTTGTTTGCCAGTCCTGGCAAATGATAATATGTTACTTTCGTTTAAATGCACATGTTGTATAATTATTTATTTATTTAATTCCTTTTTAACAAATTACTAACGCAATTTCTTTTATTTCTGTTAAATTACATATTTGTGTACATATTTGAAGTTTCTGTTTAAGTTTAAGTAGATTTTAATCTTGCTGTTTTTTTTTTTTTTTTGCTTTTCATACTCATATTTAATGATATTTTAATTAGAAAATAAATATTTAATTTAAAAGCATAATTATTATTCTTTCTGTTTCTGTTTTTGTTTGTTTCTTCGTGCTTTATATTTCGACATTCATTCATTCATTCTACCCACTTAATTTTCCACACAATTTCACTTTTATTTTTATAATTTCTGTTAAATTTTTGGTTTTTTTTTTTGAGTTCTGTTCAACGCACAACACCATAATTACGAGAGCAGGACATTTTCCGTGTAGTGAAAAGGAAGGGGAGATGTATAAGTGAAACGACTGGACTTTGGAGTGAGAATTACTAAAAGAATGATTGAGTGAAATTGTGGGCTTAGTACATTTATCTTAAGCTAGTCACAATTATTAATTACCTCGGGAAATGTTCCCTATGTTTGCTTTATCTTATGCGTGCTACAATAGTTGTTGTTCTAGTTTGTGTTAAAAAATTTTAATTCTTGTAAAATTATTTGAAATTTAATGCTGCTTTTATACTTTTTTCGTGCGCCACCTTCTTCCATTCTTTAAAATGCCTTTGTTACTTTTTAATTGCATTTTTTACAGCAATTACGTTTTTTCGAACTTGTAGAAACATTTTTTTCTTCTTGTTACATTTCTTTCTTTTTTGTATAGTTTAATTTCACAGTGTTGCGAATTTTATTTATGTAAAAAGTTTACTTTTTTGGAAGTATTTTTTTTTTCTAAACTTTTTATTATAATTTTTTGTGTTTTTTCCTTCGTTTTTTTTTAGGTTTTGCTACTAAGAATACATTTAGTAGAATACAATAAAATTGAAATGTATAAACAAAAAAGTAGAAGGTAATTTCCACTTTTTAACGGCATATAAGTTAATCAAAAGTTAAGAAAATAATGAAATAAATAAAGTTTTTCAAGGCATGAAATTACGACTTGCGTCTTTCTCGCCACTGATAAGAATGTGGGCATTTAGTTTTTAAAGAAGAATTATTTTTTATTTCCCGTAATAGATAATATGTATATAAATAAAATGGGTGTAAGATAGATGAGAAATAATCTAAAGATTTTTGGGGTTTTTATACACAAAAGCAGTTTAAAAATTTTAAGACAAATACAATATGAGTTGAAACTGAAAACTAAAGCAATCAAGTATCAAATTTATACAACCACATGTTACATCTGCATTAAACACATACACATATATACATATATGTATTTCTATTTCACTTCATAAATATTTTAAATATTTCAGGCATATATAATAATTTTGCCTTGAACTTTTCATCTTGGCTCTTACACTTGGCTGGGTGTCATCATCTTCATCATCATCACTCATATACCCAAAACGCAATACCAGATGTTTCAAATGAATTTGTAACAATAAAAAGCAACAAACTTGTTTTCAAAATGAAAGAAACCAAATTCAAATAGAAAAATAAATACAAGACTTAAATGTCTAGACAGTGGGTGATTATGAATTTGCCAAATATTCAAAAAAGCACAAATTTTAAATACCCAAAAGATAAAACAAAAGAATTTTATTTATTGGCCGCAATACAAACACATATCTATCTCACTTATGGTCAAACCGAAAAAAGTTTCCACACCAAGGCAGATTCTCTCTGTTGCATTTCAATAAACTAAAGCCCCTCCCAAACCCCCCACCACCCAAAAAAAAAAGGAAACCAAGAACAATACAAACAACTGGACAACTTGGTTTGTAAAATGGAGTACATGAGAAATATGAAATGCAAACTAACAACAATCCTAAAAAAAATGCTAGTGTTTATTTTGTTCTTTATTTTATTTTTTATTTTACAAACTTTAAATAAACTATAAAATTGTAAAAACATTTAGAAACAACTAAAAACTAAAGAGATGAAATGCACACGAAGCTGTAGCTTGCACACACACGTAGCTTAAAGGGCTTTAGTACACTGGAAGACAAAAGCGGTCGACACAGATACTTTATTATAAAGAATAGAACATTTAAATGAAATGTATTTTTTACACTTGCAGTATTCCAAAATGTTATTTAAATTACACTAGAGCCCCGTTTTGCGTCGCCTTTCTAAATGTGGTTTAATCCGTGTTGCGTCGTTTTGATTCCGATTTGCGTTGGCTTTGAAAATTTGTATCAATCTGCTTTGCGTAGTTTTGCTTCCGATTTGCGTCGCTATATACCATAATTCCATAATTACATATGAATATTTTGCCTACTTGCGTGTAAAAAGGGAAATTCCCATTTTATTTATTTTTTCTAACAACTTTTCTGAACGAATCAGTACCCAGATTCTGAATAATTTCCTTAATGAAACAGTCCTCAGATTCTGGCAACTTTTCGTAACGACAAAGTACCCAGATTCTGAATACTTTCTCTTAAGGAAATAGTACCAAGATTTTGAATGCTTTTCTTAACGAAACAGTTCTCAGATACTGACAACTTGTCTTAACGAAACACTGCTCAGATTCTGAATAATTTTCTTAACGAAACAGTATCCAGATTTTAACTATTTTTATTAACGAAATAGTTTGAAGATTCTGAATACTTTTCTTAACGAAACAGTCCTCAGATTTTGCCAATTTGTCTTAACGAAACAGTACCAAGATTCTAAATACTTTTCTTAACGAAACAGTGCCCAGATTCTGACTACTTTTCTTAACGAAATAGTACTCAGATTCTAAAAAAATTGCTTAGCGAAAAGGTACGATGAGATTCTTAAAAGTTTTCTTAACGAAACAGTACTCAACATCCGACCGACTACTTTTCGTATGACAAGGATTCCAAAAAGGAACATTAAAATTCTGACTACTTTTCAAATTTAATTAATTAAATCCATTAATAACTGCAATCCATAATCTTTCATTTTGTGTCATCACTGCTGCTTAAACTTAGAGCTAATTTTAGCTCTTTGGTACATACATACAAAAAATAAACTCATTTATGAATTTGTATAGAAAAAAATACAAATTACAATGACACAGCCATAGGAAGCAAAGAAAAATGAAGTGGCATTATTTTGCATAATAAATTAACTTTTTGGTTGCACCTATAGAGAGAAAGACACAAACACACGCGTAAGCACAGACACATTCCAGTAGCTTTCACTACTTAAAGTTTATTTTTTAAGTTGCTATTTTTAATATAGAAAACTATTTTTTACGATTTACTTTTTATAAAAAAAAAAAAAAAAAGAAAAACTATAGAAACAGTAAGTGCACGAACAGTTTCTATGTATCAACATTAACTCCATTTTATCGTTTCCGACAATATAATTTTTTTTCCTCCTGGTGGCCATACAAACAAAAACTAACTAAATGATATCAGCAGCTTCGTAGTCGTATGTTAGGTGCTACATAGTGTATATTAAAAATGTTTTTAAAAACGGCGCAGATAACTAGGAGTAAAAAACGTACAATAGAAAACAAAAAAGAGGTCTTAAAAAATGGTAAGCCATTGTTGTGCTTAAAAGCGACGAGCTTACTACAGCTCTTGTGGCAGACAACTTTTACAATGGCCACACGCTTTCAAGTGGTTTTTTGTTTCCGTTTTGTTTTTGGTCTAGGGCGCGCACGGCGTTTGTCTTTGGAACACACAAAGCACGAGGTAGTTGATGATGGGTTGGTTTGTTGGTTGCTATCGTTGCAATACACATCAGTTGCGACGCCTGTAGGAATATTAAATAGTTTTTATTTATAGTTACAGATAAAAAGAATAGAATGTTTGGATGTGTATGAGTGTTTATGTTGTTGCATCGCAAAATAGAAGAGGTGGTGGATACCTGGTAAAGTTGACTACTTTAACTTGGTGTCCTTATACAGCGAGTGTGTATGTTTGAAATTATATATTTTTATATAACAATACTCTCGTGCCCAACTGGCGGAGATATTAAGCTGCTTTTCAGATCAGACGAACACAGACAGAAATCCATCGTTACATTGGTTGGCTTTCGTTAAGCTGCTGTGCGGCAACTGAAGTTCGTTTAAAACAAAACAAACATAAACAAATTCATTGTATATTTATGCAACAGAGATACAGTCTAACAGCATAATATAATCTAAGAATATATTTCTTATTCTTAAATATTAATATTTACCAAATTGTTAGAAATTTATTGTGTAACCTAAAACATATATTGACCAATTTCAATTCATTTCCTTTTCTACATACATACATTAATAATACATTTTAATAAATAATACATTTTGAACGTTCACATAATTTCCTTATACTGTCTTGTCTTGTTAAATTCGCCGTAAATTTGTTAACCATAACACATCCTAAATTTGTACTTTAAAAAAAAAACTTAACAATAGAAGGGGGTCTTGTCCTTTATTTGTCCGTAATTTTTGTTACATTCCTTTATTTTGTGATTCATGCAGCATTTTTAGGTGAATATAGAGTAAAATTTAAAATAGTTTTTGTTAAATATTTTTCATGAACAACAATCTATTCGTAAGGAAAATTATTGAGTTAGAATCTGAGTACTGTTTCTTTAAGAAAAGTACTCAGAATCTAGAAACTGTTTCTTTAAGAAAAACAGTCAGAATCTGAGAACTGCTTCTTTGAAAAAGTACTCAGAATCTGAGAAATGTTGCTTTAAGAAAAAAACCAAAAATATGGGAACTGTTTCTTTAAGAAAAGTAATCAGAATCTGAAAACTGTTTCTTCAAGAAAAATACTTAGAATCTGATAGCTGTTTCTTTAAGAAAAGTATTCAGAATCTGATAACTGTTTATTTAAGCAAAGTATTTAGAATCTGAGAACTGTTTTTTTAAGAAAAGTAATCAGAATCTGAAAACTGTTTCTTCAAGAACAATACTCAAAATCTGAGAACTGTTTTTTTGTTTTTTTTTTTTTAAGAAAAATACTTTAAATCTGAGAACTGTTTCTTTAAGAAAAGTATTCAGAATCTGAGAATTGTCTGTCTTTCAGAAAATAATTCAGAATCTGAGAACTGTTAGTTTAAAAAAGTGCTCAGAATCTGAAAACTGTTTCTTGAAGAAAAATACTTAGAATCTGATAGCTGTTTCTTTAAGAAAAATACTCAAAATCTGAAAACTGTTTCTTTAAGAAAAATACTTAGAATCTGAGAACTGTTTTTTTTAAGAAAAATACTCAAAATCTGATTACTGTTTCTTTAAGAAAAGTATTCAGAATCTAAGAACTGTTTATTTAAGAAAAGTATTCAGAGTCTGAAAACTGTTTCTTCAAGAACAATACTCAAAATCTGAGAACTGTTTCTTTAGGAAAAGTACTCAGAATCTGAGAAATGTTGCGTTAAGAAAAAAACTCAAAATCTGAGAACTGTTTCTTTAAAAAAAGTAATCAGAATCTGAGAACTGTTTCTTTAAGAAAAATACTTAGAATCTAAGAACTGTTTTTTTTTAAGAAAAATACTCAAAATCTGAGAACTGTTTCTTTAAGAAAAGTATTCAGAATCTGAGAACTGTAATCAGAATCTGAAAACTGTTTCTTCAAGAACAATACTCAAAATCTGAGAACTGTTTCTTTAGGAAAAGTACTCAGAATCTGAGAAATGTTGCGTTAAGAAAAAAACTCAAAATCTGAGAACTGTTTCTTTAAGAAAAGTAATCAGAATCTGAGAACTGTTTCTTTAAGAAAAATACTCAAAATCTGAGAACTGTTTCTTTAAGAAAAATACTCAAAATCTGAGAACTGTTTCTTTAAGAAAAATACTAAAAATCTGAGAACTGTTTCTTTAAGAAAAATACTCAAAATCTGAGAACTGTTTCTTTAAGAAAAATACTCAAAATCTGAGAACTGTTTCTTTAAAAAAAAAAACTCAAAATCTGAGAACTGTTTCGTTAAGAAAAATACTCAAAATCGGAGAACTGTTTCTTTAAGAAAAATACTCAAAATCTGAGAACTGTTTCTTTAAGAAAAATACTCAAAATCTGAGAACTGTTTCTTTAAGAAAAGCGTTCAGAATCTGAGAATTGTCTGTCTTTCAGAAAATAACTCAGAATCTGAGAACTGTTAGTTTATAAAAGTACTCAGAATCTGAAAACTGTTTCGTTAAGAACAATGTTATTTTTGCTTTTCTTTCTTATTACTTCCTTTATGTTATCGCTTCATTCTTATGCATCTGTAGCAAGTGTTAATTATGTCTGAAAAATGTTCTTTTTTTTCATTGGACTATTGTACTTTTGGTCTAAATTTAACCACTACTTTCGTTTGTAGTTACTTTTAGTTTTTACATTTCTTTTTTCAGTGAATAAAAAATGTCTAAAGTTATTTATGTGGCATTAAATTTAAACTTGATTTAGAATTTTTGATAATACAAGTACTAACTTTGAGGCAGACACACACTTTAGGAGAATCGCACATAATTAGTTGCTTGTAGTTGGTTTTAATTTGGTCTAAAGTCTAAGCGAGATAAAGTGAAGGATTTTCTTTTGTTTTTAGAATTAGGGAGGATAAAATATGGTTTAATATGTTAAGTTTATAACAAACAAAAAAAAAAACTACATTGTGAAAGGTATGATAGTAAAATAGAGGTGTTGTAACATGTGTTGCATTAGTAACGAGTAGTTTTACAAAAATTTAAGCATATTTTATTCGTGCAGCTTTTGTATAGAAAATGCAACATGATAGTTAATCTTTTTCTAAAAAAAAATAATTGTATTGTCTGAGCAGTTTTTAGAGGTTAAATATATTTTAGTTGTTACAGCCTTTCCTATATGAAAAGTTGTCGGCATCTGAAAATGAATCCTACAGGACAAAATAGTCAGATTGGGGGCATTTTTCGTTGCAAATTGTTAGTGGCTGAGTAGCATTTTCGTAGAAATTTTTGTTATTGTATGTTTTCTTTTAAAGACATTGTGTGTACTCTTAGATTATTAAATTTTCTATGAATTTTTCACAGAAAATGTTAAAGCTACATTTGTGAAATTCCAATCAAACTCTTTCTTGAAAATAGTAAATATTTTCAAACGAACATGATTGAAATATGAGATATTCAATCTTGCAGTTTCCTTTAAAACAAGGTCACATATTTATACTTCTGAGTAAAAATGTTTCATATTAAGACAATTGTGTATTTATTTTCTTGTGCTTTTTGGTTTTGTTTGTGTGTGTTTTTTTAGCTAAAACGCATATAAACACTTTCGATATTAAAGTGTAATCAAAAATACATTTCAACAAAAAGAAATCATAAAAAAGAAACGCATTAGTGGGTGTTTTAAAAGGAAAGGAAATTTCAAACCAGGACTTTTCTTTGATTCTACACATTACTATCAGTCGATTACAATACAAAATGTTTAAACATGTTATCAGGGGTTGGGTGGATGATACAAATAGAGTAATAAACTTACCTGGCAGCTCGCATTAATGCAACGCCATGTTCCAATTTACCAGTGCGCAACATTTTATGAATTCTTATCATACAATCTTCCCTGAAAATAGACGAGAACGTAGAGAGAGAAAAAGACAAATTGTTATCAAAGTATATGAAATGAAATAAAAAATAAAGTTAATCTAGGAAAAGGAAAAGAACGCTGAGTTGATGATAATGTAGTACAAATAAAATAACAAGATTCAATCAAATTTAAAGCTATTTTTATAATGTTTTTATTTTCCATCTTTTGAAAGGGGGTTTCCTTTGTTGTGTTTGCTAACAGAGCATCTGAATATGGATGTCACAAAGTGAATGTAATTTTTGATTTCTTTTTACATAATGTGCAAAAGTATTTATAGATAAAACTAGAAATCAATCCAAATAAACTTCTAATAAGCTAGACGATTTAGTAAGATATGAAAATAAGGAGGTACAAATTTTATAGAAATAGGAAGGTGGCCCAAATTCGTTATCTTGAAATATTCTTACAGAGGATGCTTCTCGAGAAAAAAAATAAGTCCTGTTTCACGCTTTTCACTTTTAGCTGACCAGTTTTTGTTCAATTCTCTTTTGAACTTGCCATTTCAGGCACACACGTCAATTCAATTTTCGTACTTTTTAATGCTAATCAACATGCATGAAAGATAAAAACAAAAGGAGATAAGAAAGTTTGTACCCCTTTTATTCTCTTTTCCCTTCTCATCCAAAAATACTTGTCTTAACTAGTCAGAATTGAAAAGTGTTATAGCAGACTAAAGTAGTCAGAATCTGAGTACTTTTTCGTTAAGAAAAGTATTCAGAATCTGAGTACCTTTTCGTTAAAAAAAAGTAGTCAGAATCTGGGCACTATTTCGTTAAGAAAATTAGTCAGAATTTGGGTACCATTTCGTTAAAAAGAGTAGACAGAATCTGGGCGGTGTTTCGTTAAGAAAATTTTTTAGAATCTGAGTACTATTTCGTTAAGAAAAGTAGTCAGAATCTGGGCACTATTTCGTTAAGAAAAGTAGTCAGAATTTGGGTACTATTTCGTTAAGAATAGACAGAATTTGAGTATATTTTCGTTAAGAAAAGTATTTCATGTAGTGTGCATTTTGATATTATCAAACAAATATCGCAAAGTAACTTTTCTTAAAATTCAAAATATGTACTTATAACAAGGAAAAAAACGAACAACAATTATTGCTGATACCTTCTTAGAAACGTACACACGAACAATATGTTAGCTTACATTGAAACAACTTATCATCATCAAAAGAACGAACAAGTATGAAATGAAATTGTTCAATGCCCCTTTTTGTCACCAGAAGAGCATATAAGTCTGTGTGTGTGAATTAGGGATGCCAAACGGGACTGGTTTTTCAAATCCCGGGATTCGAGATTTCAGAAATGTAAATCCCGGAATCCAGGGGTTTTCGAGATTTTTGTTTCATATTAAAATGAATTTTTTTTATAAACAATAACAATTTATTTTAAAAACGTTACTTATGTTAAATATGAATCCCAGCAAGCCATATGAGTCCGAGAAGAGCCCAAAAAACAACCATTCGAAAATGGTCCGTCAGAAACATAATGTCAGAGAAGAGTCTTTTATGAGGGGTTTTTGGGCTCAGAAAGAGCTCTTACATCATGTCAAAAAAGAGTCATTGCAATTTTAAATACAACAAATTTAAAGGTCTCATTTATTATTATTTTTTTAATTGTTTTTACTTAAACAAAAAGGGAATTCATTTACAAATAAACTAAATTAGAAATCAAAAAATATTATAAAAAAATATTATAAATAAATTGCATTTACAGTGAAAAAAAATAAAATGGAATTCATTTAAATAAAATATATAAAAATGGAAAAAAAAATTAATTTTTTAAGCAAATTTTTCTTTCGCTCCGAAAATGCTTTTTAGTTGGACTCTTTTCTGACTCCTTTTTCGGAGCGCTCCGAAAATGCTCTTTAGTTGGACTCTTTTCTGACTCCTTTTTCGGAGCGCTCCTAGAATGCTATGCTGGGATGTGTTTGAAAACAAAAAATTTGATTTGAAATTGATTAAAAATTTATAAACCATTAATAAATGAAAAACATGATAACATTATATTGAAATGTTAGATTGACAAAAATAATAAATCATTTCGCCTTTAACTTCTATATTAATTTAAAAGCAACAGATATTAGCGATGGATAAAACTTCTTAGAAATATTAAGGTATCTATAGTGAAGAGAAAATTTGATTTAATTTTAATATATGAAGCTGCTGAAAAACATCGTTTGTGGGCAATATTGTTGTATGCTGATTACATAGACAATCCATTCTCATCCTCCGAAACAAATAATTCTTATTGATAATTTGATTTCATATCATAACAGACATTATTAGGTGTTGTGGGGGCTTTTTTTACACATTTAAATTGCATTCATTATTTCATTAATTTCGCAATCAACATTTTTAATTCATTTCTAATACCAAACATGTCTATCTAATTATCAAATTCACTAGAGTGGTTGGCTCTGCCATACAAAAAAAGTTGTGTCACTCACCCCCTAGGATTAAATATAATGTAAAAACAATTCCAGAAAAAATTTTTTTTATTTTTATGTCACGCCTACAAATACCGCCCTTTTAGTATTTTGTGCACTATGTTGCTATTTTTAATACCAGTGTGTATGGCTCTGTAAGGGCTTCATTTCTGTCCTTAATCATTTTTTAATACCACGTCAAATCATTGTCATGAATTTTAGAAAATCGGTTCAACATGATCAATATTTGAATTTGACGTGGTAGTAAAAAATGATTAAGGACAGAAATGTAGCCCTTGCAGAGCCATGCACACCGGTATACAAATTGTTATAATCGGACTAAAAATAGACACCGTTAACAAAATATTAAAAGAGAAATAACTATTAATAACTATTAAATAAATAAATTTTTAAGAATTTTTGCTGTTTACACGAGTTTGAAGCATTTTGAAGAGCAATTTTGAAGAAAATTTCAATCGTGTAAATCTAGCTTAAGATTAAACATACTAAGATTTTTTTAAGCACCTTTCTTTTAATTTTGAACATGGATTATATCACCTTGATTTATTTCACCAACAAAGAAGAAATCATGGTTAAATAAATTAAAGCTTTTTATATAGAAATTTCCAAATTTCAAAAACTGTAGATACATCAAATAGTGCGCTCGAGTTTGGCAATCCAAAATTAATTTTAATTCTTTCACCTTTATTTCTTCGACATACTTTTAAAAATTTAAATTTTTGTTGATGACTTTGTAAACAAATACTTGTTTTCGACATTTATTATTCCCGAAAAAATCCGGGAATACCGGGAAAGGGGATTTCTCAAATCCCGAAAATTGAGATCGGGATTGGCATCTCTAGTGTTTATGTACTTAAGTTGATGAAATTCTATAGAAGATATTCTCGAAAAAAATATTGTGTTAATGTCGGGAAAAAAATTAAATACAATACAATTGTACAGGAAAATGTGTGCAGGGAAAACATTTTTTTTTGATTCTGTAAAGTAAAACGCTATTCGATTTAGTGTAATCAATTTATATTGATTTGATGTTGAAGAAATCATTGGAAAAAAAGACTGTTCTGTTTCTGTTACTGTTTTAATAAAGCTAGCAGGAATGGTTGTAAAAGAAGGAGAGGAGTTGAAATAACACTTAAATCACAGTCTAGTAATACAGTCTAATCTCGATATAACGACCCTCAGTATAACGAATTCCTCGATTTAATGAATTTCTTGAAATCCATACAAAATAAACCTCTTTATTACGAATACATTTGTCAATAGCCTCGTTATAACGAATTTTCATTCATGCAGACTAACGAAATAGAAATAATCATTTACCTCTATTTAACGACTTTTGTCAACTTGCAACCTTTGCATAACGATTTCCATCAATTAAGCCAAATTATATGAAACAGATACACACAAAATTATTGTGTTTGCAACGGTCTCCAGCAAACCTACATTCGTAGTCGACAGCAGCATGCATTAGACTAACGGCTGAAATCTTCGAAGAAAATGTATTGTTGCCAAGTGTTTGTTTACAGTGTTTTCCTTCAAATGTGTTTTGAATTATTAGCGGAAATCGTTCGCTATGTTATATCAGATGATGATTAATATACAAAATTTTTTATTACCTCGTTGTAACGAATAGAAGTGCACTTCACCTCGATATAACGAATTTCATTGTAACGAATTATTCGATATAACGTTTTTTTTCTAATCCCCTTAAGATTCGTTATACCAAGGTTGAACTGTATGCCTACGTTGACTGTCAATTTCAATCAATAAATTAAATAATTTTTACACTTTTTGATCTTTCAATTAAAATGTAACTTTAATTAGTTTGGTAATTTTAACCCAAAATGTATCGCAATTTATGTATTTTTATTTCAATATGTTGATGGTTTGTTTGAAATTTTTTGAATTTCAATCAAACTATTTTTTAACTGTGTTAACCAACAGCAATCATTGGGCATATAAAAAAAACTGTAAGTTTTTAATTATATGCCATCAGCACATCCCTAACTAAATGTGCCACGCCACATCACTACATCCAGCAATATTTAAATAGTTTCTCCCCAGTGGCAATAGTTAAAATAAAAATAAAATATTGTAAAAAACATGTTCGAAAAAAAAACAAATTTTAAAAATAACTTTGTGTTTTACGACACAAAAAAATAATATAAATATTTTGCTACTAACAGTTTTGGTGACATGAAATATTTACTTGTTTGAAATAATAGATTAGGGTAACATCAATTAGAGTATGCAAAAATATCAATAAAGTGAGAAGAGACAAGTTCGAAGGACCATTTACAATCTTATCGATAAACGGCTCATTTGCTCTTATAAGTTTAAAGGGTTGGGTAACATCTTAAAAAGCATAATGTCCTGTATACAATAGTAAACACACTCAAATAAAGTTCACCGTAATACTTTTTGTGTTAGAACCTTATAAATAGTAACTACATGTGTCTATATATATATACATATATATATTAAAATTTAAGTGACGTACCTTTGATCATCAATTGGAACATCTGAGGCCGAATCAAATGGTATGGGTTGATCTTCTTCTGCCAATTGCAATTCGTTTGACAATATTTCTGAAACTTCACCAGCCATTTCAGCCCAGCGATTGGATAGTTCCTCCTAAAAACAAAACAAAAAAAATTTAATAAACAAAAATTCAGAAAATTACTAAAGGAAATTCAGATTTTAAAGCACTTAAACTAAAATTTAATAAATATCTAACAGCATACATAGTTTCAAATCAAAAACAAAAAAAATTGTGCTTCAGAATGTATCAACATTTAAACAAGTTAGAGTGCTATATTCGGCTGTACCGAATCTTTAATACCCTCCAGCTAAACGTAATAAGAAATTCAGAAACTACACTGGTTATAGAACTAGTATATCCTAATTCTGTGTTTTCTATTCAGTTTTAGTGAAAATTTGATTAGTATTTTATATATTGTTGGTCGTAATTCACTAATGTGATTATATTTTAAATGTTTTGAATTTTATCTAATTTTTACCATTTATAATTGATGTAACTACCAATTCTTTCTACAATTTACAGAGTTTGTCTGATATTCATAATAAGCTTGTGTGTAATTTAACAATTGATAAAATTAAAAGATCATTGTTCCTTATCCACAACAAGTTAAGAAACAGAGTACATATAAAAAGGGTAAGATATAATGTGAGGCCTTTTTGTTTGAATTTGATCGCAATAACATTATTTACAAAATATTTATGGGTGACCAGTTGTGGACTGATAGCTTCCAAATCCAGCATCCACCAATGTGGTTTCTATGTATTTGAGGCTTATTTTGGTTGAATTTCATTTCAATAACATTATTTTCAAGAGTATGATTGTTTAGTATGCTCGGAAGTGGACTTAATTCGAGAGCTATTGCCAATTATTGACCGACAGCTACAAAATTCAATATCATTATTGCGGTATAACCGATATTGGTATGATTTCTGGATTAAAATTACTCATTTATATAAAAGTTGTTTCGATATCGATATTTATTATACATTTTTTTAGGTATATTTGTTTTTCCGAAATGGTTCTTATATGGCAGCTTAAATTTAAAATAAAATAAATTTTGGAACACTGATTTTTATGCATATGAGCATATCTCACGTCGAATTTCAACCTAATAACGGTATATTTAAAATATATATTAGTTTTAACTTGGATTTCGGAAGTGGCCCTTGTATGGGGGGATATAGTCAAATATAGACCGATATTCTCAAAATCCAGCAGTTTGATTTTGGCGTGTATGTAAATAATCCGTGTAAAATTTTGGATCGTTACCGTTATTTATAAGAGATTTATGAGTATTGAAGTGATTTTCGGAAGGGGGGATACTACAGGGTGGGCCAACTTGGACTGACTGATTTGAAATGCTTATAACTTTTGCATTTTTAATTTTTTTTTTTGCAGATAATACAGAATTTTATAAAATTTCATAATGTCATCATACTCAGTGGAAGAACGTGTAAAAATTGTTGAATTTTATTATGCTTCCGGACGATGGATAATCTGATTATGAGCGATGAAGCACATTTTCATTTAAATGGATATGTGAATAAACAGAACTGCCGAATTTGGGGTACAGAGAATCCAAGAGCATTGCATCAGCGACAATTACACCCTGTCAGATGCACTGTTTGGTGTGGAATCATGGCTGATAAAGTTATTGGTCCATATTTCTTCGAAAATGAGCTTAATGAACCACAAACCGTCTCTGGGGTGGTATACCGGACCATGTTGGAAAATTTTTTACGTCCGATAGTTCTCAATAATCGTAACATATGGTTCCAGCAAGATGGAGCTACAGCTCATACCGCAAGAGCCACAATGGCACTTCTGCGAGAACTTCAGTCAGTCAAACTTGGCCCACCCACTCTTTTCGGACTCATATGGCTTGCTGGGAATGCTCCTCATTGTATGAGAAGTATATATATTTAAAAATAACAATTAGTTTGCTTTCCCAAACCGTTTGAATTTCAAAAATCGGTTAATAACTCGGGTATATTGAAACTTTTATGCCCGGATTGTTAACATGCTCACCAACATCTTTAATGCACACTAGGTCATTTCAGAAGTGTCCAGAAAATGTTCAGAAAATATTCAGAAAATGTTCAGAAAATATCTTACAACCGTGTGAACTTAGAATTTTTGTCTTCTAACTTTGTCAAAACATTGTAAGACAAGAATATTGCCAGGCATCTAACAATCGTGTGAACACATTTTTTTTGTCAATGTAAGATTGTTTTCATATAAAAATAAATCACAAAACGATATTTTGTTTGAATCAGCTTATATTTGACCATAGCGCCATATAAGGTCAACTGCCGAATAGGTAGACAGGTAAATACACATAAATCTCTTATAAATATCATTATCAAGTTGTCACTAGAAGCAAATAATCCTCATATCCACCATATAATCCGCAATAACCGCAATAACCATTATACAGTGGTGGCCATATCATTAGAAACTACTTTTCAGCATATATATTTGTTCATTTATTTTAAAAATTTAGTTCTACATATTAAAACTAATAACTAGAAATACTAAAGTAACAAATTATTATTAAGTTTAAAATAAAAAAAACTATTTTAAGGAAAATTAACTTAAACACCAAAAAACGCAATATCAAATTGGTCACATAAATAGAAACTAAAGAAAAATATATGCAAAAATCCAAAGTGAGGTTTAACAAAACGGACATATCCTTTAATATTAGAGAATATTATTTTAGTAACGTGGATCATTTCTGAGCATTTCTCATTTAAGCGTCTTCTTTTTGTCCGTGTGGATATTTCTGCGTTTATTTGCTATTCAATTTCAGCCTTTATTTCGCTTTTAGATAAAAACAGATTTTTTACTGTTTTTTAACTCTATCTTCTGCTAAAGTGGTCTTTCGTTTTCTAGGTTTTCTAGCTGGGGTTGCAAACTCCTTTGTATTTTTTTTTTACAAGTGAATTGCACCAAATACCATTTTTTTGGGCAAGAAAACTTTTGTGCAATAGTCAACATTGAAAGTTTTTCATTTTGGTAACACTGTACATTTAACCGTCTGATTTCTGAAGTACATGGCTTGTTTTTGCCCATTTTCGAAACTAGACCATATCAAAATTATTACAAGTTAATCTATTGTTTAACAAATTATATAGAAAAGTTGAAGAAAAAATGTGCGTTTGTAATTACGTGGCCAGAAAAAAAAAACAATTGTGAAAATAATATTTTTATAGTTTTTTAATTAAACTTAGAACTCAACGTGTTGTGCATCAACAACAATGTTGATTGTTCACTAATTGAAAAACGGTTAAAACAATTTACAGTGTAGGTCTTTAAAGAAGCTAAACAGCGATTTTATTATATCAAAGCATCGATTCTAATTATATGTCCACAAACTTCCGAAAAACACATTAACTTACATATCAATCTTATAAATATTAAACTGTAAAATTTGTAAAACGTCCGACCACCCGTCATTAAAAAAAACAATTAAAACACGGTCCTAAACGAGAAGACCTGAAAGAATTTGCTACATATAGTAGCTACATGTAGTAGGTGACAAAAAAAGGACAAAAAATGGGTAAAAACGAACATTTGATATTATTTATTCAATTTAAAAATAAAAAAAGATAAAATATGCTTCCATTCACACAAAAAAAGAACCCAGAACATGCTATTCATGACTCAAATATAAAGGTGTAAAAAGGGGCAAAATTCAGTACACTTATATTGGTACTATTATGAAATTCATTTCTGCTATTCTATTCTCGCAAAATATGCATCTGATCACGTTATTATCTTTGGCAAAGTTGTTGTGCATGAGCCCGGGAAGGTTTCTGAGTTGATATGAACACGCCTACTCTAACGCCCACTTTTTATAATTAATTACAACGCCTACCAGGAAAGCCAGACCGCTGGACCGATCTTACCAAAACTTTGACGGGATATAACTAAGACTCCGAAATGACTAAGAATACCTTTTTCGACCGCTTACTTTTTTTCAAAATGAACAAAATCATTAAAATTACTCAAAATGAATTTAATATGTGTGTAATGCATTTCTTTCAAAATAATTTTAATTGGTGGCATAGCAACGCGAGCAAATGCCATCTATACTAAATATTGTTGGTGGGTAAATAAGATTCCGCACAGAGAAATATAATACTCCTACTTAAATTTTAAATTTTAACAATTCTAAAAAGAATATTTCTTTAATAAATTTAAAAAAATAAAATTTTGGCCGGTAAAAAAAATCTCAACAAATTATAATCCTATTGTGCTAAAATAAACTACAAAAAGATAAAACAAACAAAAAATAACTTAAACCATTTATTATCATTTATTATCAATATTTTAAGTTTTTTTCTCTCTACATACATATATTTTTTAAAACTTGCCATGTATTTTTTCATTCTAGTGCAAATGTATAATGTCTGGTTGGTTATTATGGTCTATAATTTTTATTGAAAATTTATGCTTATCATCAAATTTAATTGAATGAAAATATTGTTGTATCAGCAGCAATTTTTGTTTTAATTTAAATTTAAGTAAAATAACAAAAGAAAAAACTTTACAATTTATCTTTAATCTATAAATACATATGAAAAAGAAAGAGTTACCATCAATATACGATACATATTCGTATATGAACATTTTGGTAAAGTAAGGCGTCGGCATACTACAAATATTAATGAATACAAAAATGTGTTAAAAATTTCCTGGCTGAAAAAACAGCAGAATAATATAAAATACGAGTATGCATTTGAAAAATTTTAAAAATAAAAAATTCTGGCTTTTTGTTTTTCTTTCAAGTTCTACAGGACTGTTAGCCAACAAAGCCAGCCAACCAGCCAGCCTCTTTAAAAATGAATATTTTTATTTATATTTCATGTAATAATTGTCGAAGGCACTTTTTTTTGAATGGAAATGTGAATGTGTGTGAATGCGGATGTAGCATAAATGAATTGGAGCTGAAAAAAGCACATACATAATATGTAAAAATTCCATACATATGTTGAATAATAATGGAAAAAACATACGCACAACAATATATAAAAGTACTAGTGTAGACACAACACAGTTGTCTGTGTGACCTTTCGTACTTTTTGCCACAACCTGAAAATGCGGGCCCAGTGTGCAATAGTTTAAAATACACAGTTGGCAGTTTCTTAAAATCAAATGTCAACAAAACAAAATTAGCATTTTGTCATTAGTTTCTTAAAAATAGTTTAAAACGTAAAAACCAAACATCAAGCACTGAGTGTCCCATTGGAGTCTAGCGCATGATAGTTGCAAACAAACTAAATAAAATATTATTCACATAAAATACGGCCTCTCTACAACAGTTTTTTTTTTTTAAACCTTTAGTTATTTGTTTTTTTTTAACCATAACAACTATTATTCTATTAAAAATTTAACAGCCAGAATCTACTGTAAGTGCGAGTGCTCGACAATGGGAGATCCAAATAGAAAGAATATTTTGCACAAATTCCTTATGATCACTGATTGCAAATACAAGATAAAGCTTGCAAAAAATAACAGTTAAAAAACGAGTTTAATTGTCTTAGGTCTTTCCTACGAGATTTACAAAATTTACAAATTTTACAAAAAATATATGGCTGTGTAAAATTACCATTTTTTGGTGGTTTTTTAAAGAAAAAAAAAACACATAAAATTCAAATTTATTATCATTTGAAAGAACATTTTTTAACATTTATTTTTTGAAGATTATCGCCTATGTTCTATATTCCACTACGAAGTGAAATTAAATCGTTTTCAATTTACATGGACAATTTCACGGCGTTCTAGAAAACGAGGTGAAACTTTTAACTACGATGAACGAAACTAAAAGTGATATTTTACTTTTTCAAATCATTTTCACAAATGTTAGAACACAAAATTAATGAAAATTTCACTTCCACTTCATTTTACAAATGTAGAACCCAGGTGTATGTCTATCAAATATTGGCCGTTGCTACGTTGCAGATGGTCTATACGTTGAGTCCAATTTTCGATGACTCGTTCGAGCATTTCGACTGGTAACTGGCGAATGACACGCGTGATGTTTTCCTCCAAGGCCTGAATCGAAGCGGGTTTGTCCGCATAAACTTTAGACTTTACATATCGCCACAGAAAAAAGTCTAACGGTGTGATATCACACGATCTTGGTGGCCAATCGACCAGCCTAAAACGTGAAATTATGTGCTCACCAAAGTGTTCTCTCAATAAATCCATTGATTGATGCGATGTGTGTCTTGCCATTGACGATTACGTTTGTAACGACGATTCCACCGGCTCACAAACGACATCAAACCGTTGTTTTTTCTACCAGTTCTTGAATCTAGTCAGGTTGCTATTCGTCCAAATGCAACAATTTTGTTTCATTGAGCCAGAAATGGGCCGATTATGTTGACTATAAGTTGAGCAAAGTGCACGAAACAATTTCCTCACAGAACGTGAATTTTCGTAATAGAGTTGAACGATTTGTAAACGTTGTTCAGGCGTAAGTCTTTCCATTATGAAATGCCCAACAATACGAAACAAAAATAACATGACAGCATGACACGACTCACACGTGATCTGTAAAAAAAAGGCTATTGAAAAAAGTATCTCTACATGAATCACCCGTTATTATGATCATATATATAGTCATTAGCTTCTTTATGTATAAAGCTAGGAAAATTTCATAATTGGCTTACTATAAACTTATAGCGATATCCTAGCTAGTAGATAAATCATGACCTAATGACTTGTGTCGATAAGATCGGCTAAAACTTGCTGTAGTGTGCTTCTGTTGTTTTACTTTAATTATCAGAATTGCTATTATATATTTTTAATTTCATAAGTAGTGCATACTGTAATAAAGAATTTATTTTGCCAATAACACAACACATAATTATTCTTGAAATTATATTTAATGCGAGGTTTTAGTAAATTATTTGTTAGCAATTAAGTATTAAACACAAGTGATCAAATAATCAGGCATATTAATTACACAAATTTTGATTGTGGTACATATTATCAGAGAAGACTTAAGGTACGGTCACACTTGGCAAATATTTGCCGAAAAAGATGTAACCACTAAATAAAATTTTTTTGAACTCGCTTATTTAGTAAAAAAAACTTCATTTATTTAGGACAGGACACAACAAATATTTAGTCTTATTTTGTTTGATGCTGTTTGATCTTGCAAAACTAAGAGTAAACAACGTCAAACATATTTGTGCTAAAACAAGTGGTTACGCTTTTTTGAGTAAATATTTGCCAAGTGTGACCGTACCTTTAGACTAAATTCAAAGTATAATAAAAAATAATAAAATAAGTTAATTTTAGGCTGTTCCTATTTGAAATATATCCTAGTGGGAGCTTTTCAATAAAATAATACACAGAGGGAAAAACGACGTTAAAAACCCGACAACGGTTGGTGTCATTTTGACATCATGCGGTGTCACTGTTTTTCGACACCGTACGTAAACAAATGGTTACGAATCGACAACGCAATGTTGCTAAATTACACGCCGACGCAGCTAGCGAGTCGCAACAAGCGACGAAAATTAATTAGTTTTTTATGTCACGCCACACAGTGGCACTGCCTCATACATTTCTTGGAAAGAAATAGAAGAAGTGGTTGTACAGCAATGAAATTTTGCAGCAACACTTCTCTGGGCTAAATTAAGAAATTATGAAAAAATCTTGGAAAACCGCCCACTGCCACACCCACCTCCCATATAACTGCACTTGACAAAATTTTTATTTTTGGACCTAGGGACTTGAAATTCGGGACACTTCTTAATTGAGTTCTCCTTATGAAAAAAATAAACATATTGGGGATGCCACGCCTACTTTAGATTTTACGCCCATTGAAAGTTGCAGATTTTAGGTGTTTTAGGTGAAAGAGTCGTTGTCGTAAAAAGAAAACGATACTCATAATAAAGCTGAATATCCCCAACAACCCTCCGCGAAAGATACTAGCCTTCAAATATACCGAAAATATCGCACAAATTCATGCCGCTTTTCTAGTCAAGTATGCCAAGTTAAAGTGTGTAACACCCTTTTAAATGCTTTTTAATGAAAAAAATTGTGTTAGTTTTTATTTGTAATATTATTCAAGCACCATATCTAGTTCTAAGAAAATTTTGTTCGAATGACGCCTTATGCTACTTATGTAAGGATCCGAAGTTAGAAGAAGTCTGTTCAATACATCAGTATTTGTGGAAATTCGATTACACTTTCTCGAAATCAATCAATCGATACTTCTTGTAATCCTTGTTTCTGGCTTCCTCTGAAAGCATTCCTATTGCTAATACGGCAGCAGCCATTATATCCTTACCATACATTAGTACTTTGTGCACAGTAACAGGCATATAAAACCAATATTTTTGTACGAACAGTTTCGCAGTTTCCGACGCATATAATTTAAATTTGTCATATTAATATGAACTATATAAGTATGTATACATATGAATGAAATTTAATATATTTTAAGCCGTGAAAACTATATGTTTATATTTCGATTGAAATGTCATTCAATTTCGTTACGCCTACATATTCCTAAACAAAAATAATGTTTCACTTATAAATCGTTTCAAGCTTTAATTCCCGAAAGACTGAAAGTATACCCAATTTTTTGTCTTATTGACCAGTTGCATGAAATATTGGAAGTGACTTTTGAAATTAAAATCGATGTTATTATAAGGGACGGTATTTGGCGGTTGTTTTTTTTTTTTTTCTTAATTGAAAGTACAGACTCGGACCTTTCATTTTTTTATAGTTAGAGGGCTAAGCAAGGCAAAGCACATAAAGTTTTTTTTCAATCTAAAAGTGAAAAGTTGATATTTTTTAGTATAATTTTTGATAAATTATAATAATTAGTTTACTTTTTTAATAATAATTTTAATAATTCTTTTTTTTTATAAAAAAGTAAGTGCTATATTTTCACTAAAATATAAAACAAAAGCCATAGCTATAAACATACACACAAAAAACGTTCTTTTTTTGGGCAATAATTTTAATCTAATTTCATTGAATAAATTTCCGTTGACTTCTATTAGTTTTTTAACTACAAAATTTCACTTTTCAGAAAACCTTGTTGAATTTTTCTTATCCAAATATTTCTTTACAAAACCAAATCATTAAAATTTTAAAATTGGAAAGTTGAAAACCCCTATTTTTCCGCCACTTTGCGCCACCGCACAGATTAAAAACGTATTCTTTTTTTGGTGCAAACAAAATGGAGAAAAATTTTTGAATATAATTGGTATAAAGACCAAGTTTGTGAAGAAAGTTTAATAGTTTTCGACAGTTAATTTTTATTAGATGAAGATGCTGGCAGTGTAACAAAGATAAATAGACAAATACAAAGTTCGTCGAATCCAGTGACGACATTCAAATACAAAAACTTTTGTAAACAATAAATATGTCTTCAAGTTTTGTCCATTTAAAAGATAAGTAAGGTAATCTATATATTAAATATCGCAGTAGAAAGCGATAAGTTTTTGTTTGTTTTTATAGAAGCTCAAGTAACATTTAAGAGCTTGCTGGATTTAAAGAAAGAGGATCTAAAAGAAGCTGTGCCACCTTATGGGCTGCGGGAAGAATTTAGAGAAAAACTCTTTGCTTGAAAGAAAAAAGAGGTAATGTTCATTTGAAATTTTAAAAACGTAACTACACATACGTATGTTTATACACATTTATATGTAGTTTGTAAAAATGTATTTTAAAATTAGGTATTTTTAAAATTTTCTACCTATTATAAAAATTAAATTTTATAAATCAAATCCAAAAAAATAATATAATTTTTATTTATTTGGGGTGGGTTCAGAAAGGAAATAGACAACGATGCGGTGTCAAATCGACAACGGCAATTTATTAAATTGACAACGATTCGGAGTCAAATCGACAACGGTGCGGTATCAAATTGACAACATTCGTTGTCAATTCTTTGTTACAAAATTGACAACGTTCGTGTACGATTTGTGCCCATACGGGGTTGATACACTTTTGACACCGTTTAGTGTCAAAACGTACACGTACTAGACGTAAACATGATAATTTCTTTAAGAAGCGTTTAAACCAACAAATTACAAAATCACAATATTTTCTTAAGTTTAAAATGGATCTTTTTTAAGGCTATTAAAATATATTGCTTAACCATAATAGATAAGTTCAAAAAAAAAAACTGTAATAAAATTACACAAAACAGAAATAATTTTTTCCTGCAAACGTTGAAAAATATTGCATGTCAGAGGTGCCCTAATTGAAGCCGTTCCTGACAGTTGTATGGGGTTAGTCGTCAACAATTGAGCTCGAATGCTTCTCTGTTAAATCTATGAAAAATTTGATATCATTCAGATCAACCAGTTAGAAATGCCAAATTTATTTCCAAAATATTTTCTTTATGCTCTACTGTGCGCAGTTGTCAATAGGCTTCGGGCTGACTGTTCCCATATAACGAGGAAATACTTTTGTGAAGGGTATTATAGCCGAATATAGCACTCTTACTTAACATCTTAACATCTCAGATAATTTCCATGATAATTCTCACATTTCGTTTAATTTTTTTTACATGTTAAGTTTTTTTTAGTGACGCCTCCTTACTTCTTTAATTTTTATTTCAATTTCTTGTTTTGTGTTTTAATAAAAATTCAGTTTTATTTATGTTGTTACCACATCTACTGTTGGGTCTGTATGCTGATATAAAATCCCTAGTGGTGCTTAACGCTCAGTGTGATATCCGACCGAGACACCAACCCCCTCCCCCAATATTCAGGCTTCTCCAGCAACAATGTTGTTTCAATTTATTTTTCAATACTCTACTTACCACAGTGGACGAAATGGCGAATCTAGCGGTATTTAATTATTATCTCGGCTGTTTCTTATTCGATCTTAGTGAAACTTTCCGGAAAAGTCATTTATATATCTCCTAATATATTTCCAAATCGGGCGACTATATAGCATATTTTCCATATATACAAAAAACAATTTTTTTTAATATGAAAATTAATATGAAAACTAAGTTAATACTATTATATTATTCAGAGTCTGGGCTACTATTATCTAATATTTCAGAATCTAAATCGGCATCTGAAAGAAGATTTAACATCTCTTTATACAATATTTTTTTCGTAAACAGCAAAGATGTACTTTTAGATAAAAAATATATCAGAGAATCAGATGAAACTAATAGTGCGTGCATTAAGTCCACCATTGTGTGTTGTCGCGAAGTTTTGCCTGTATGATGCAGACGAAAATTTCGGCATTCCTTGTTCCTTGATTCTAGAGCCTCCTCCGAGGCATATTAAAATTTTATGCACGGAACTAGGCATGTAAAACCAAGGATATTTTTCGTCCAGTATTAGTTGTGGGATCAACCAATAAGAGTGGCCCATCCAGCCATTCTTTGTTTTTTGTTTCAAAATTTGTAAGAGTTCTGTTACTCGCTTTCTATTTTTCCACCAATTTCATGATAAAATTTTTTAACCTTTTGGCAATTTCTAACTTTTGTTTCGCTGTATAGTTGTTCCTATCAATTGGTAAATATATGCGACTTCACTGCAGAAAACTTTTTTAAAGGGACAGGGTCTTCGTGCCACACTAAAAAGAGGCTACGCTTGAGAACGGACATTGTTCCTGAAAAATTAAATTGCATAAAAACGGGCACAAACTTCTGGACACTTGACGATCACAAAGCACAATATTTACAAAAAAAATAAAAAACTAGACCAAATACCGTCGTATTTTAAAAGTTACACTCACGAAAGTTAAAAAAGTTATTAAAAAAATATTAATAAAAGGATTAAATTCGATCATACATTTTGAGTAATCATATAAACACAGGTCACAAACATCCTAAAACTTATTTAATAAATACCTCTAATATCAAATAAATACGCCTCTTTTATTTTAAAAGTAATTAACTTAGTTTTTATACCTAATTTCAGTAAGCTAAGTAAAAAATGCGGAAAAAATAATGCTCGTGCTGCATCATATGTTACGTTTAGAAGCTCATAGTTTTTTAATTATCGATTTTACTGTCAAACAGTTAGTACCGATATGTTAGCCATCGAAAGGAAAAGAAAAATTGAGCAATTTAACATTTTGAAATTTAAATTAAACGACGCTATATCGACCATTTCGTCCACTGTGCATACGTTCACACAAATTGTGTTTTGTTGTTTAAAGAATTTTATCGCTTCAAATTAAAAATCCATCATCATAAGTCAAGTAATAATAATAAATATTAAACGAGAACAAAATTAAACGGAAAAGTTTATATTGTGCAAAAATCGATAATGTTTAAATGAAAATAAATGTTTTGATTTAAAAAAAAAAAAAACTCTTGCTGAGCTTACCTCGGTCTCTGGTGCAGGCTTCTCGGCCTTTTTTACTTTTTTATTCGAACGTTTCTTAATGCGTTTCTTATCCTGCACCACCACCGAATCCTTGCAAAATGTCTCCATCATTTTAATGAAAATATTGGCAGTTTCAACCACATCACGCAGATAGGCTCTAAAAAAGAAATTTAAAATTTAAAAGAATTTAACTAAAATATTTTAAATTTAAGAATATGATGCTTTTTTTTATAAATTCACTAAAAAGTTTTTGAAAAATATTAAAATAAAGCTTTTAAATTTCACAAAAACTTCACAGCAAATGGGGCGGAATAAATTCCATAGAATTTGTTTAATACAAATTGAAATAAAAAAACTTATACTCGTATATAAAAATGAATTGTATTTAATAAAATTAAATTTTTTTCTTGAAAAAATGCTGTTCAGTTATTATTATGCATAGTTTGAATTAAAAAATATATTTTATTTTTGTTTATGCAAAAAAAAAAAAGGAAAAAATAAAACAAGAGCAAAACATATAATGTTTAACGTGATAATATTTAATGATTTTCTAGGTGGTTTGTTTATTTAAAAATAAAACTCAGCAAAAAAACAAGTAAGAGTGCTATATTCGGCTATGCCGAATCTTATATACCCTTCACCTTTGTTGTGGATGCATAATTATGTCGATAAACACGCCATCTGTTGATGAATTTGTTCGTAACAATATTAATACACTTTGTTTGATCAACGCCATCTGTTGATGAATTTGTTCGTAACAATATTAAACACTTTGTTGATCAACGCCATCTGTTGATGAATTTGTTCGTAACAATATTAATACACTTTGTTTGATCAACGCCATCTGTTGATGAATTTGTTCGTAACAATATTAATACACTTTGTTTGATTAACGCCATCTGTTGATGAATTTGTTCGTAACAATATTAATACTCTTTGTTTGTTCAACGCCATCTGTTGATGAATTTGTTCGTAACAATATTAGTACACTTTGTTTGATCAACGCCATCTGTTGATGAATTTGTTCGTAACAATATTAAAACACTAAGTTTTTTTGATGAAATTTTCAGAGGTTGTCTCGGATTTTTGCTCATATCTCCGTTATTTATGGACGGATTTTGCTGATTTTAAATAGCAAACTTCTTGAAAGCATGTCTGACAGAATTATTGAAGATTTGGATCCCGAAGATATCTGGGGAATTCAGAAAATTGATTTCAACAGACAGACAGACGGACGGACATGGCTTAATAGACTTCGCTATCTATAAGGATCCAGAATATATATACTTTATAGGGTCGGAAATTATATTGTGGAAATTACAAACGGAATGACAAACTTATATATACCCTTCTCATGAATGTGAAGGGTATAATAATTTGCTAAATAAAGTATGTAGTTACAAAGCAGTACGTACATTTGTGCGTTTTATTTTCACGCAAGTTTATGTGTTTGTATTTATTTTAACAAATAAATATAAATATTTGATCAAATGACTTTTTTTTTTTGCTTTCTGTCTGATTCCATAAATTTATTAATAAATTAAAAATTCTGTTCATACAGTTTGTACGATTAATGATTTTGTAGCAGTTAATAAAATGTGAAGTTTTAGAGGGCTCATTTACAAATTCGTTCCCAGCTAACGCAAATGCTCTGTAATACATAGTAATATTATTGGTCTAGAGATTAATAGGATATCTGAATCAGTTAAAACAGTTTGTCATTATTGAATTTTTTGTATTTGATTTTTTTTTTAAATATTTCTTATGGTACGCAATAAATAAGTGCCGTATAGATATTTTTTGCAACAATAATATTTATTAAATATTAAAAATCTGTTATACAGATGTAAATAACTTTAAAGTGATTTTCTAATTCCTGCCAGTCATTCATTATAATTTCACTTTTGTATTAGATATAACCAAAAAATACAATTTCTGTCACAATGTCAAACATTATTAATTAATTCATTGGGTTTCTTTCAATTGAAAATAAAATGTTGCAATACCAAACATTCTCTCACATACAATTACAATGAACGGCAAAAATTAATCATTATATACAAAATTAATTCTTTGTAATTAATTAGTCAAATTTGTATAGCGATCCGACAACCACCGCTGTCTCCCCCAAAAACTATGCAGTATTTAGCTTTACTCAGACTCATACTAAAGAAATATGTTTGGTCATACATACATATGTATGGAAATGTGTATTAGGGTGGACCTTATTTTCAGCTGTATTTGAATTTTCTAGTTTTTCAAGGTCTAAAATTGTTCCACATCAGCTAAAAAGCAAATGATGAAGATTTTAGCGAAATCGGACATTTTTACAGGTTGCATATTAACTTTAAAATCTCAAATTTTAACAAATTTTTTTTTTATCAAAAACAAAATGTTGACCTTATGATCACCGAAAATCCCTGCTCTAAGTTTTTTTAATTTATTATTTCCGTATTAAATAAAAACCAATTAGAATAATTAATCATAAAATATATGTAATTATACTCGTATATGAAAAGAAATGAAAAATAGCAACATTATTATTAATTTATAATAAAATGGAACAATACCAAATAAAAGTTGAAAACAAAGCAGTCAGCATGAATATGAAAATACGCCAGTAAAAAAAGAGTCAATATTCGTTAATAATTAATAAATACATTTAATGTAATATAGAAGAAAAGAAACACTAGTAGTTTGTTCAAAATATCATTTCATAGAACACAATGTAATTACCACGGATATTACTAATTAAATTGTAAAATATCCCTCAATTACTTAAGGTGCGGACACACTTGGCAAATATTTACTCAAAAAAACATAATTAGTAATTACGTCTTTTTCGGAAATATTAGCCAAGTTTGACCGTACCTTTAGAATTTAACAACTTTTTTTAATTTAACGACTGGTCCGTTTTACCGGGATTTGCCTGTATTGTATTGTATTGTATTTGCCTGTAGTCCCAATAACAAAAAGCAATTTTTATTGCAAAGATTACTATTTCTTGTCATTTCTTTTCACACAGCACAATTCTAATTGCTTCACTCGTTCGTATTTTTATTTGCGAGCATACACATATTTGTATACACATACATATGTAATACACATAAGAGAGTAACACGAATTGCTAATACAATCAAGTGTGTACTCTTTCCCTCACCACAATGTCTAAAAAGTAATTAGCTTAGCTTATAGAATTGCTTCGTGTAAATTGGTTAAACTGATTTTAAAGTTAAAGTGATTTCAAAGTTAAAGTGATTTTAAAGTTTTACCCCCTTATTCTAAAACGATTATTAAATTTAACAAACGTTTATTAAGCTAATTTTTATATGCAAATCTGTCTTAATAAATCGTTTTTAAATAAGGGGAAAGTGATTAGTTGGAGCTAAAATGTTTTGCACTAGCCGGAATAGGGGCCAATGGATGGCACTTCAAAGTTGGTCACCTCGGGTCTCACATTTTTAAAATTGTTTATATAAATAGTCCTTCAGAAGAAGAATAGTCAGTTTATTAGTTTTTAATTTGTGAGCTGGAGCAGTCTTGCTGTAAAGTTCATGGCTTGTTGGCGAATATTGATTGGTTGAGAGGCTTCACAATGGGTTCCAAGACTGTCGATTGATAGACTATGGCCGATGTTTTCTCAACTTTCTCCCAAAAATGGAACTTGATAACGACATCGTAGCTCACTTCCCATCATACCACTACAGACGCGAGATGGTGGCCTATTTGAACCCTCGGGATGAATTGAGATGCTTCTCTGACATTTACAACATCGTTCTGTTTATTGAACTATTCTCGTCAGTAAACAGAATTTGTATGTAAGTGGTTTTCGCGTATCGGCTTAGTAACGCTTTCGATTTTCGCTTCCCTTTTTCCTTCAATGCGGCAGGTATCCGAATCATCTTTGATAATGCGAGACATGCAATTTTGCAAAATTTTCTGTTTTCCCAGTGATTTTCGGTTTATTAGTCTCTTCACGGCTTTGGTCGCTTTCGCAATTCTCACAGTGTGAGGACAAACAAATTCACAGCACGATACACAAAATTGCGAGTGATTCCAAGCGGGCGCAACGGCGTAAAGATATTGCATTTTTCTATGTAGCATTTTAGTAGGCCAACTACAATATTACGATTATCGATGTTGCCGAATTACATAATTGTAAACAATTATTGTCAAAAACTTTTTACTTCGCAATGAAGAATAAATTTCAACTGTCAAATCGCAATCAACACGAAATGGATGCGCTGAGTGTTGCATTCGTAATGAGTGTGTTCAGTTGTGTACCAGTATTTATGACTTGACTAGGTAGAGGTTCTACGAAGGATCGAAATTTTTTTTTTATCAAAAACAAAATGTTGACCTTATGATCACCGAAAATCCCTGCTCTAAGTTTTTTTAATTTATTATTTCCGTATTAAATAAAAACCAATTAGAATAATTAATCATAAAATATATGTAATTATACTCGTATATGAAAAGAAATGAAAAATAGCAACATTATTATTAATTTATAATAAAATGGAACAATACCAAATAAAAGTTGAAAACAAAGCAGTCAGCATGAATATGAAAATACGCCAGTAAAAAAAGAGTCAATATTCGTTAATAATTAATAAATACATTTAATGTAATATAGAAGAAAAGAAACACTAGTAGTTTGTTCAAAATATCATTTCATAGAACACAATGTAATTACCACGGATATTACTAATTAAATTGTAAAATATCCCTCAATTACTTAAGGTGCGGACACACTTGGCAAATATTTACTCAAAAAAACATAATTAGTAATTACGTCTTTTTCGGAAATATTAGCCAAGTTTGACCGTACCTTTAGAATTTAACAACTTTTTTTAATTTAACGACTGGTCCGTTTTACCGGGATTTGCCTGTATTGTATTGTATTGTATTTGCCTGTAGTCCCAATAACAAAAAGCAATTTTTATTGCAAAGATTACTATTTCTTGTCATTTCTTTTCACACAGCACAATTCTAATTGCTTCACTCGTTCGTATTTTTATTTGCGAGCATACACATATTTGTATACACATACATATGTAATACACATAAGAGAGTAACACGAATTGCTAATACAATCAAGTGTGTACTCTTTCCCTCACCACAATGTCTAAAAAGTAATTAGCTTAGCTTATAGAATTGCTTCGTGTAAATTGGTTAAACTGATTTTAAAGTTAAAGTGATTTCAAAGTTAAAGTGATTTTAAAGTTTTACCCCCTTATTCTAAAACGATTATTAAATTTAACAAACGTTTATTAAGCTAATTTTTATATGCAAATCTGTCTTAATAAATCGTTTTTAAATAAGGGGAAAGTGATTAGTTGGAGCTAAAATGTTTTGCACTAGCCGGAATAGGGGCCAATGGATGGCACTTCAAAGTTGGTCACCTCGGGTCTCACATTTTTAAAATTGTTTATATAAATAGTCCTTCAGAAGAAGAATAGTCAGTTTATTAGTTTTTAATTTGTGAGCTGGAGCAGTCTTGCTGTAAAGTTCATGGCTTGTTGGCGAATATTGATTGGTTGAGAGGCTTCACAATGGGTTCCAAGACTGTCGATTGATAGACTATGGCCGATGTTTTCTCAACTTTCTCCCAAAAATGGAACTTGATAACGACATCGTAGCTCACTTCCCATCATACCACTACAGACGCGAGATGGTGGCCTATTTGAACCCTCGGGATGAATTGAGATGCTTCTCTGACATTTACAACATCGTTCTGTTTATTGAACTATTCTCGTCAGTAAACAGAATTTGTATGTAAGTGGTTTTCGCGTATCGGCTTAGTAACGCTTTCGATTTTCGCTTCCCTTTTTCCTTCAATGCGGCAGGTATCCGAATCATCTTTGATAATGCGAGACATGCAATTTTGCAAAATTTTCTGTTTTCCCAGTGATTTTCGGTTTATTAGTCTCTTCACGGCTTTGGTCGCTTTCGCAATTCTCACAGTGTGAGGACAAACAAATTCACAGCACGATACACAAAATTGCGAGTGATTCCAAGCGGGCGCAACGGCGTAAAGATATTGCATTTTTCTATGTAGCATTTTAGTAGGCCAACTACAATATTACGATTATCGATGTTGCCGAATTACATAATTGTAAACAATTATTGTCAAAAACTTTTTACGTCGCAATGAAGAATAAATTTCAACTGTCAAATCGCAATCAACACGAAATGGATGCGCTGAGTGTTGCATTCGTAATGAGTGTGTTCAGTTGTGTACCAGTATTTATGACTTGACTAGGTAGAGGTTCTACGAAGGATCGAAATTTTTTTCGAAAACATCAGCTATATTTGTAATAAAATACTATTTAATAAAATTAAAACAACTTGCAAAGTTACACGCATCCAAAGTTGGAACATGTAATAAGGGACGTATTTTTTTAATTTTTCCCAAAAGAATCGTTATAGTTTTTTTTATAGAAAAATATTTTTTTTCGGATCCACATATAATTTGCATTTAATCTGGAAAGAGATCTTAAGGCATAATAAAATAAATGACAAAAAAATATTTTAATTTTCTTTAGTATTTTAAAGCCGTATTCAGAAAAAATAAAGTAGGTTTGAAGTGTGCTTTTAGACAAAATTTTCTTAAAGTACATTTGAAGTCTACTTTAATTTTTTCTGAATAAGACTGTTAATCTTCACACAATAACAAGTGCACAAAGTACAAACAAACAATTCATTTGTGCTCCCCACTGTATAGATACAAATGCTAATTTGCTGGGTTGCTGCACCCCTTACGCAGATGGTCAGATATATTAAATATATATATTTGTAATTTGTGATATTTATTTAGTTAGGCTCGAGTTCATTAAATTTAATTTTCATTATTGTTTTACAACTTGAAAAATTTGTATTATTAAAATTTTTATTGGTAATTTTCTTGGCTGGGATTCGAACCTGGGTTGTTGAATTTACATATGTTTCGAGAAACACCACTTTCTCTCATCAGAATTCTTTGCGTTCTAACATCAATCTTTTAACCAGTGTTATCTGGTGGCTCGAAATTTGCTGTAATTATCATTTTTATTTATTAATTTCTATTTACATGTTGCCTCAAGTTGTAAAACAATTCCTACCTTCAGTAAAAATAATTTAATGAAAATTAAATTTAATGAACTCAAGCCTAACTAAATAAATATCAAAAATTAATTAACAGTTCAAATAAAATAATAATTGTTCTTATATATATATTTGTTTAACATTAAATGTAACTTAAATAATTTTCAATCACTGAAATTTAACTTTTGGCAAAAATATGCTGCATAAATAAAGATTTCATTATAATAATTTAAATAATAATTTAAGTAAATATTCGATAAAATAAATATTTCTAAATTGAGACCCTTGCAGAAACTAAAGCTTAAGTAATAGTTAATTAATTTAATTTGTTCATTCTACATTATTTGAAAGTAACAAACAAAGCCCTAAGAAGCAATTAAATTAATCTTTACATCACAGTTATGATGCCAATAAACAAAATATCACAATAGAAAGCATCTATTAATTACTATTTTAATGTAAAACAATTAAAACAAAAGAAGAAATTAAATCCTATAACACTTATTTAATGACAATTAATAAAAATCATTAAATAATTAAAAAAAAACTACAATGATTTAAAATTCTCTCTCTCTCTCTCTTATATTTACAATACAAATTGACTGACATTTACTCAGTCAAGTTGATTTAAAATTCAACATAAATTGTTTTACAGGTACAGGCACAAGTAAATGCAACTACAAAATTTTGAAAAGGGTGAGAAAATTTAATAAACTTCATTAAGGAAATTATAATGTTCTATATTAATTGTTTATGCACTAGTTAAGCTTGCAAAAAGAATGAATTCCATATAAAAGCTAATACCAACACTCTACATTATTCCTAGAATTCTTTATTAGCATTCTGATAATTTCAATAAAGAATATGTATGTAATTAAGGTAAGTAATGAAATTGCGTAACTCCTCTAGCCACATAAACTGTAAATATTGAAATGTAAAATGCTTAATGATCTATAATTAAAATAAATTTAAACCTAGAACTTACTTTACTTTACTGGCAACAAACAAATAAATGTAGTTTATTACAAGGAAAGTGTTAAAGAATTGTACAACAAACACAGCATTATTTAACAATTAAGCTGCACTTACATTCCACAATTAAAAGAGAATTTAAGTAACAATTCAATCCCTTTTTATGCTGCCCCATTTATTATCCTGCAACCACTTTTACTGCAAATATTCATGTAAAGCAGCAACAGCAAAATTAAGGTTTCCAACCACGGCGATGATTAAAGAGAGAATACTGCACAAAAGAGTTAGTGAGAGAAGGAGAGAGAGAATGGAGGGAGAGAGTAGCTAAAGGATAACATTAATACTGATAAATATTTGTTTATTTGTTTGCTTGTTTGTTTATTTGCCTTACGGACAAATGGTCATTTAAACTGTCAGTTTTTATAGTTGATGATGATGACGATGACGATGGCGTTGGCGTTAGCTTTGGCATTGGTGGTAATGGCACGAGCTTTAGACTTTAGTGGTTGCAGTGATGATGCTGGTTTAATAAGAAAATATGGCGTGTAATAAATTTTATCGTTCGCTGGTAATTTGCCTACATTATGGTTTAAAATGCAAAAATGAAAAACATTGCACAGAAACCACAATAAAGCTGAGGCTTTAAAGCGTAAATAGTGGCATAAATACAAACAAAACATGTTGAATGTGTGTAGCTATTTTTGTTGGTTTTGTTGAAACTACACAACTAGCTTTGGCAATTCATTCAATCGCAAAGGTATCTGAATTCCTTAACACATAGATAGTAGCAGAACACATTTGCGATATATAGCAAAGGTGTGGAAATTGTGGAAGAAAAACTTACAACCAGCATAATTTTTTAAAACAAATTTGGAAGAATTTATACCCAATGTTTATCTCCACAGAATTAATATTCTTAAGGAAGTGATGTGCGCAGCGCTGCCAACTTTGACGATTTATCGTCATTTTGACGATTTTTTAAGTCAAATTTATTAAAATGACGATTGACGATTTTTCATTTTTCCCGCAAACAAAAATGACGATTTTTTAAATGCAAAACTTATGGTAACCTTTTTTACTAAAATTCAAATTTTGGGACTTACAATGTAGCTTTAAGATATTAGCTTTAAGTTAAACTTGACTTAAGTTTTGTGGTCGTTTATTGTATATTATATTTTTATTAATTATTTGATTATTTATACTAAAATTCTGTTCGTGATGCCCCGTTTTTAATTAATAATAAAAATTAATATCCAATGATAAAAAACAAAAAAATCTATTATTTAGAACGAGACCCCTGAAGAAGTTAGAATAAAACTAACGAAACGTTGGGAAAATAAAATAAAAAATAAAAATCGAACAAGTTTTTTATTTACGTTTGGAAACAAACATTTGACCAAATTAGCCTGAAGGAAACTCCTTAAAAATTATAATAATTATAAATATTGGTCACAAAAACAAATTAATTAAATTAATTATTTTTTTTATTAAATACATAATAACTTTATTTACATGTAAATAAAATAAAAATATTTAAAAAGTTAATTAAAAAATGTTTTTGATATTTTTAACGTATTTTTGTCTTGACGATTTCTTTACGATTTTTTTTTTAAATTGACGATTTCTCAAAAAAAAAGTTGGCAGCACTGGATGTGCGATTATCAGTACTTAGGGGGGATTTTTGGTGATAATTTCAACTTTTAGTTTAGTGAAGTGCTGAAAATGACTTATTTCTGTTACTCTGTTATATCTGTTACTAGTCACACAAATATAAAATATAAATAGACTTCAGGAAGCTAGGAAACATCTGCACCAGGAACATTTGCGGAAATGTACAAAAGAAAAGAAATTTGTTATACCTGAGGTGTATAATATAGGTACATTGTGCAGAGAATTGTAACATGTAGTTACAAAAATAAATTCATCCACATAGCATTTTCGAGAAAACAAATTTATCAAGCAAATTGTGCTAAGAAGCATTTAGCAGTTTTTAAAAATTTCAATGCATTTTAGGTGTTGTTCACCTAATAAGCAGCGTTACCGTTTTAACCCCAAAGCGGCAATTTGACCCTTATTTGAGGCCTTTACCACTTTTTTATGCCCCTCTTTTCAATAGCCTTTTGTATCATTATTCATTTAAAATCTATTAATGCTACTTTTTGACCCTTTTTAAATAATTTACTTACTATTTAAACAACACTGATATAAAACCGCTAATACTAAACTTTCTAACAGACTTAAGGTAAAAACTTGAGAAGCTAGAAGAATGGACTCCGAGTAAAGATTTAATAACCAAATGTAGAATAAATACATATTTCAAAAAAGTATATTTTCGAAATCCTAATTTATTTTATCATATGTAAATAAATGACAAATCCAAAGTACAAATTTTAATATTTAATAACATTATTATTTCAAAATTTGTTATTTTTGTATACAACTATTTTTTATACATATGTATATTGAATAATTTTATATTGAAAAACAAGTAAGAAGGTATAGTCGGTCAAGCCCGACCATATAATACCCTACACCCAGTATATGTATAAAACAGTTTTTCAAAAACGAGCGCTATAATGGAGATATTACTTATTATGGACCGATCATCCAAAAATTTAGTGTCATGATGTCTGTGAATATAAATATTGTGTATGTTAAACTTTATCTCGATAAAAATACTTTTAAAAGATTTATGGAGGTTAAAGTGAATTACGGAGAGGGTCTTATATGGGAGTTTCGACTAATAATGGACCGAACATTATCAAATTGTACCGTATTATGTGCATACATACGAAATATATTTGCGTTCAATATTATTTGGATACCGACATTTTTGAGCGAGTTACGGTCTTTAAAGTGATTTTCGGAAGTAGGCTTTATATGGGAGCTACGAGTAATTATGGACAGATCGTCATAAACTTCTACCATGTTATATGTATATATACAAAACTTATTTGTGTTCAATATTATTTGGATACCAACATTTTTAAGAGTTATATATACAGAAATAATGACAGCTAATTTTGTAATGGTCGGTCCATAATTAGTCGAAACTCGCATATAAGACCATCTACGTCATACACTTTAACTTCCATAAATCTATTAAAAGTATTTATATCGAGATAAAGTTTAACACATATAATATTTATATTCACAGAAATCATGACACTGAATTTTGGTCCAAAATAGGTGATATCTCCCATATAACGCCCATTTCTGAAAAACTGTTTTATATTTACATATATACTAGGTGTAGGGTATTATATGGTTGGGCTATATCCTATACTTTCTTTCTTGTTTTTTACTGTATTTTTGATTACGTAGAAATATTGCAAAATTAATAACTACTTTATGCTAAGGAAGAAATGACGTTAATAAGGGAATTCATGCAGGACAATAATAGCGGGCACCGCAGTGGTGCAGAGGGTTAGAACGCAAAGAAATCTGATGAGAGAATGTGGTTGTTCTCGAAACATGTAAATTCAACCCAGGTTCGAATGCCAACCAAGAAAAATTATCAAATAAAAAAATTTTTCAAGTTGTAAAACAATTCCTACCTTCAGTAAAAATAATTTAATGAAAATTAAATTTAATGAACTTGAGCCTGACTAAAGAAATGCCAAAAATTTAAAAATAATAACAAATTGCTGATCTGTTTTATACCAGTCAGAGGCGCTCCAAAAACTCCGGTTTTACCAATAGCAGCTGTCTGCCAGTAGCAGATGTGTTTAATTGTTGCCCGTTCATTTCGTTGATTTCATACTTCTTGAAGAGTTTAGTTTTATGCATGCTGACGTTGTTCCCTTATGTATAACTTTGCTCATCTATGTATATGTCTATATGTCCTTAATCTGCCAAACTCCCATAAACATTTTCCAAATATCCGAAACATCTTTTTTCACGCTTTTACAATTTTTAATTTTATCAAAAAAAAAAAAACTTTTTGAATGTTGATGCGTTGCGTGGACGGTTAAGGGGTGCTCAAACAAATAAGTATATTCGATCAGAATTGTTCACACACATTAAAATTGAGGCCTTCCTTCATTTTGTATAAACATACACAAACACTAATATGCTCACAATAGCTCAAACTCATTCGCATGCAAACTCAATTTGACCGCCATTTTTTGCAATTGAAAGGCAATTAGTTTCATTCATGGTGGAAAAAAGAAGTATTCATCAATTCAGTGATTTTGAAAAAAACAGAAACGAATGTGGTTCAGTTGTGTTACTTTTTTTTTTTTGCTTTATTTTCATTTTCGTTTTTTCGTACATACTTGTATGTAAAAACTTTTTCAACTTTTATAAACCCCCTCAAAAACTTTGAAATGCTAAATATAACATATATTTAACCAAAAACGAAAAACTCCTCAGCACCCATCATACCCACTCTACGTAGATTCTAATAGCTACCCATGAACTTTTCCCAAATTTACAATCACTTCGCAGTGTTCAGTTCTCAAAGGGTCAACAAATTTTAAATTGTCATGAATTGATTATTTTTTTTTTCTCTACCTCTCTCCACTTTCTGTCATTTACTTAATAGCTGAAGAGGCGAAGCGGGACAAATAACCCAAAACTGCTAAAACGTAATCAATCATTTTAACAACAAATTTTTTTTTGGAGTCCAACAGAGGTTGATAGACGGCTGTGTGATAAATTTTGAATATTTTAAAGGCAGTTTATACTATATAATATAATATATGGGACTGTAGCAGTTTCTATAGTCTAGGACTGTAGAACATTGTATAGTCTGGGAGAGTAGGACATTGTTTAGCCTGTTAATGGAGAACATTCTATAGTCTGGGATTGCAGAACATTGTTTAGTCTGGGATTGTAGAACCTTGTATAACCTGGGACTGTAGAACACTCTACAGTGTGGGAGTGTGGAACATTGTTTAGGCTGTTAATGTAGAACAATCCATAGCCTGAGACTGCAGAAAATTGTAAAGTCTGGGAGTGTAGAACATTGTTTAGTCTAGGAGTGTAGAACATTCTATAGTCTGGGACTGTAGAACATTCCATAATCTAGGACTGTAGAACATACATTGGGACTGTAGAACATTTAATACTGTACATTGTTTAGTCTGGGAGTGTAGAACATTCCATAGTCTAGGACTGTAGAACATTCCATAGTCTAGGACTGTAGAACATTCCATAGTCTGGGACTGTAGAACATTCCATAATAGAATGTTCATTCTATACATTAGGACTGTAGAACATTTTATACTCTAGGATTGTAAACTTTGTTTAGTCTGAGAGTGTAGTCTGGGACTGTAGAACATTCCATAATCTAGGACTGTAGAACATTCCATAGTCTGGGACTGTAGAACATTCCATAATAGAATGTTCATTCTATACATTGGGACTGTAAAACATTTTATACTCTAGGATTGTAAACTTTGTTTAGTCTGAGAGTGTAGAACATTCCATAGTCTGGGACTGTAGAACATTCTATACTCTGGGACTGTAGAATATTCCACAGTCTGAAACTATAGAACATTCTACAATCTGGAAGTGTAGAACATTATATAGCCTGGCAGTGTAGAACATTGTTTAGTCTTGGACTGTAGAACATTGTAAAGCCTGGGACTGTAGAACATTTTATACTCTAGGACTGTAGAACATTGTATATCCTGGCACTGTAGAACATTTTATACTCTAGCTGCCGTATTTTTAAAAAATTAAAGTAGACTTCAAGTGTACTTTAAGAAAATTTTGTGTGAAAATTTTGTCTTAAAGCACACTTCAAACCTACTTTATTTTTTATAAATACGGCAGTAGGACTGTAGAACATTGTTTAGTCTGGAAGTGTAGAACATTCCATAGTCTGGGATTGTAGAACATTCCATAATCTAGGACTGTAGAACATTCTATAGTCTGGGACTGTAGAATATTCCATAGTCTGAGACTATAGAACATTCTACAATCTGGAAGTGTAGAACATTCTATAGTCTGGGACAGCAGAACATCAAATAGTTTGGGAGTGTAGAACATTATATTCTAGGCAATTCTAAAACATTTAATATATCCTACACTCAATGTTTTGTAGCCATTCCACGTAAAATGGCCTTGATGGCTAGGAGAGGGTGGTTTTCGTTAAAATCGTAAAATTTTCAGATGTTTAAAAATCACTGTCAGTTCATTATGCGAGTGTATGTATGACATTCTGCAGAAAGGAATGGTGGAGAAGGTTTGTTTTTAGCTTTTTACTTTTTTTTTTGTTTAAGGATTGTTACAGATTTTATTTTTATACATGAATAGAGTATAGAAATTTTGGTAGCATACAAGTGGGATGAGTAAAAAACAATTTTTGTTTAATGTTTGTAATGAACATGGTTGGTCGGTCTGTTAATTTTGTTATTGAGGTCAAATGATGGATTTTTTAGAAACTCCTAAATACAAAAAAGATAGATAGAGAAAAAAATTGTTTTATAGTCAATCATTTATTTTGATAGTTGCACTCTATTAAATAAAGAGCAAATATCGTACGATTAAATGGGTTTGTTTTAACAAGAATAAAAAATGTCAGGAAATATTCAAGGTTGGTATAAATTTGAGACAAATATTTATATAAAATGAAATTATATTTAACTTAAAGTGATTGTGATAAATGGTAGGGTATACATACCTCTTAAACTGTTATGAAAATTTAACATTGAATTTGCACGAAATTCGAAAGTTTAATTGATATGTATGAAAATTGTTGTAAAAGTTGTTAAATCAACTAATAAAATTCTCAGTGATATGATGAAGCAATTTGTAATAGTTTCGTATTGATATAAAAAAAATTATATATAAAATGGTTTTTTTCAACCCTTTTAAACAAAATTGTCAGGCATAATTAAATTATTACAGAGATTTAAAATACCATACAATCGCATGTACTATATCACAGTTGTATTTTAATCAATATCAATATTATTCATCACTTTGCTACATTTTAAATTAATTTTAAAAAGCAAATCCATTTTTCAACATACATAATTACACCAACTTTAAAATGTTAGCAATAAATTCTTTGATTTTATTCAACCTACTGAAAAAACACTCATGTCTACCCACAATATTTTGAGCTCTGTAAGAAGATGTCTTGTTAGCAAAGACTTATGTAACAACTCGAGTTGTTTTTTTTTTTTTTTTAATTTTCTAGGTATAATGAACTTTTCAAGTGTAAATAAGTGTCTTCATATTTTTATCAAACACAAATCATTTTGTACATTTAGATTTTTGCAGTTTTATTTTTTTATTTACTCTTAAATTTATATTTTATATTTTATTACCTGTATAATAAAACTATGTGTATGCAGTAAATTTCATTTAAATACAATTTTGCAATTTGTGTTCGAAAAACTTTTCAATAAGCTAAATAGCAATACTCAAACAAATTGATAAAAGGCCAGTGGGAAATTTTGAGAAACCTACTTAAGTGTTTATATGTATATTAGATTTCTTTGAAAGATTTTTTGTGAAACTTTCTGTTTTTTCAAACAAAATCCATTGAAGAAAATTCTCTAATGTTTGTTAGTACTATTCCACAAAAGATAATAAACATTTGCTAAGCATATTGGAGTCGAATGTTAAATAGATAATAGCAAATAGAACTTTGCAATTACTGGTGCTACCTATTCGAATCTTAGATTTTAGAGGGTGTGTTAGCTGTGAAATTTTAGCATACGAATACATCGTAAAAATAAATTGCCACAATAATGGCTGCAAAAATAAACGAAGTAATGCAGCAATGTGGCAATGGATTTTAGTCCTTAATTTTTATTCGACTAAAGCGATTATGTTAATTTTCAATATCCATCTAAGCAGGACAATGGTAAATAATATTGGTAATTCTAATTCATTTCGCTTGTGTATTTTGGACATGAGCGTGTTTTACACACACACAGACATAGCTAACAACAATTACAATTTCATAGCTTGTGGAATCCTAGCTGAATATTAAGGTATAGTCACACATGGTAAATACTGGTTTTACCTCAAATTTGTTTGACGTTGTTTACTCTTACAAGAGTTTTGCAATATCAAACAGCATCAAATAAATAAAAACTAAATATTTGTTGTGCTTTGGTCTAAATAAGAAAAGTTCTTTTTAATAAATAAACGAGTTCAAAATATTTTATTTAGTTTTCGGCAAATATTTGCCAAGTTTAGTTTAAAACATGGAAAACGAAATTTATAACATACAGTAATGGCCATCTAATTAGAAACAACTTTCAGCATATATATTTGTTCATATATTTTAAAAATTTAGTTCAACATATTAAAACTAATAACTAGAAATAATAAAGCAACAAATTATTATTAAGTTTAAAATAAAAAAAAAATCACAGCATCAATACTATTTTAAGGAAAATTAACTTAAACACCAAAAAATGCAATATCAAATTGGTCACATAATTAGAAACTAAAGAAAAATATATGCCAAAATCCAAAGTGAGGTTTAACAAAACGGACATATCTTTTAATATTTTGTTGGATAACCCATGTTTTTGGCAACATTCGCCAGCCTTTTTGCTAAACTCTTAATTAAACGCTGGAATGTTTGCAGAGATATGTATGTTTTCCAGCTTTGTTGCACCAACTGAAACAAAATTCATCATTATTTCGTGGATTTTTGTGCTTTAGGTCTCTTTTTATAATTGGCCATAATTTTCAATTGGCTTAAGATCAGGACTTTGGGGTGGCCAGTCAAGAATATCAATATTTTGATGCACAAATCACTGTTAGTGAAGTGTGCTTTGGGTCATTATTATGCTGGAAAATGTATTGGACGGACATATTCTCAAAGCAATACGGTTTCATTAAATTTTCCAAAATGTTTTTACATTGATGCTGATCCGTATTTCCCTCAACTCGTGCAATTGGACAGACGCCACGCCAAGAAAAGGCACCTCAGACCATAATAGACCCGCCAGCGTGTTTCACTGTTTGAACAATGTACCTGGGATCTAAGGCTTTATTTGGAGGACGTCTACCATACGATTTTGCATCAGATTGGAACAAGTTAAACTTAGATTCGTCGCTCCAGAGAACTTTATTCCAGTAACGTGGACCTTTCCTAAACATTTCTCTTGCAAACTGCAACCGCTTAATAATATTTTTTTTTGAGACACGAGGTTTTTTTCAGTCTTAATTTCGCGCGAAAATAAAAATTGATTTTTTTTACTGGATCTATAAATAATTCTATCTTCTGCTGAAGTGGTCTTTCGTGTCCTAGTTTCCTAGGTTTCCTAGTTGGGATTGCAAAGTCCTTTGTATTTTTGTACAAGTAAACTGCACCAATACCATTTTTTTTTTGAGCAAGAAAACTTTTGTGCAACACTGTACAATTAATCGTCTGATTTCTGAAGTACATGGCTTGTTTTTGCCCATTTTCGAAACTAGACCATATCAAAATTATTACAAGTTAATCTATTGTTTAACAAATTATATAGAAAAGTTGAAGAAAAAATGTGCGTTTCTAATTACGTGGCCAGAAAAAAAAAAACAATTGTGAATATAATATTTTTATAGTTTTTTAATTTCACTTATAATTCAACGTGTTGTGCATCAACAACAATGTTGATTGTTTACTCATTGAAAAACGGTTAAAACAATTTACAGTGTAGGTCTTTAAAGAAGCTATACAGCGATTTTATTATATCAAAGCATCGTTTCTAATTATATGGCCACTAATGTATATAAATCGAAATTGATCACGAGTTACCGAAAAAAATATAAAATTTTTATCTTTGAACTTGACTGTTTTGCTTAATTAATGTACATACATAGAATTTAGTCAACAATTCAGCCCTTCATTCCCCCCAAACATTTGAATCATGCAATAATAGATTAACTTACTGTAATGTAAATTTCCAAAAGATCCTCTTGAATTCAAATTACTATCACTTGTAGCTTTAAACGCATATAAACGCATTCATCGACAAATACATATATGCATAGATTTGGCTCCACTATTTGCATACACAACTCATTTAGATACGCATGTATGTTTGTATGTATGTAGATGGCATATAATACCATTACAATTCGTGTTAATGAGCTGTGCATATTCAGTGATAAAATTTAACTAGTACAAACGACTAAAATTCTCTACAACCATAAAAGTAATGAAGAGGAATCGAAATCGAAAATGTAGACAAATGATGGTACAAATACAAACATACACACGCACACAGATTTACAAACACAAATTCAATACAATTACATTTCTGATTTATAATATTTTCTAGTTGAACATTTTCTATTTGCCTACAGATTTTTTATAGATAGTAATGTATATTTGTGTGCCCTACATTTGGAATTATTAACAGTCTAACAGGTTTTTAATAAATTTAGAAGCTCATTCTACAGAGACTCACAGCTTATTTTATGCAGTTACTATTTTTTTTTTTGTTTTCTACGCTCCATAAAAATAAAACAAACAGGAACATAAAAAGGGAATTAGTGTAATTTAAAAGAAAAAATGTTAAAATCTAACAAACAAAAAACATTTATTGCAAAAATGTACACTTTAATATATTAGAACAAAAAAATGCTCGTTTTTTCACTTCACAATTAATTTTATGCAGGCATTGTGCATATCGAAAACTTTAATTTTAAACCGGCTTTGGTAAAGTTGATTTTCTATGCAAAAGATAATGATAAAGATTTATTTGGTTGCCGAAATCGACTTCGGTAGGCAACATTGCTAGAAATTCCGAATAATGACGTGTGACTTGGATCCGAGAGATTTTAAATGTATGCAGTATTAATGTAATCAAATCTACACTCGTCGAATGCTGAAGGTTGAATTGTTAGTGTTGCAATTATGTGAATTATTATGGAATTAAGTGTTTGTTTGCCTTCTGAGACCTCGTACTGAACTTTTCGAAAGTTCTCAAATAGAATATTGTATGCCCTTGATATTGCTATTACATTCCTTTTGTCAGAGTTGATGTGTGCATCGTAGATACAGTGAGGAGCACGAATTAGTACATATGGATTTTATGCAGAAAAATAAAACAAATAAAGAAAATGTTGAAATGTTTTTTGTCATTTATTTTAGATTTATTGTTAAAAATAATAATTTTGAAATATTGGCACAAAAAGATCAAAGTGTAAATTTAGATTTGTATGTGCTTAATTCGTTTGTGACTGCAAAGAAGCATTTAATTGCATGTGGTAAACACTTTTTGCAAATTATCCAACACAAGTCAAATTATAATACAAATTATAAAAAATAATGAAGAAACTGTCCACAGCCATTGAGGACAATATTCTAGCAATGACAAAAAGTAACTCTTCTACACGAGTAATAACAGTGGTTATCAGGGTCCAAAAAAGGCGCTCTATTGTGCCCAAACCAAGCACGTCTCATGATAAAAAAAATTAAAAGGGACAAGTGTTTAACACCGTTCTTCGATAAACACCATGACGAGCCTTTCGCGATATTGGTTACATATATGAAGTAAAAAATAAAAACCTTCATTGTCGATATAAAAAAAATGTAAAGGAACGTTTAAAGTTTGCTAGAGAGCACAGAAATAGTAGACAGTGGACAGTAGATGACTGGAAACGTGTAATCTGCTCAGACGAATCCAAATTTAATCGTTTTCAATCCGACAGTAAACAATATTGCTGGCGTCGAACAGACCAAAAAGTTCAGAGACCGTGTAAAGGAAATAATGAAGCACGGTAGGAGGAACGTCATGATATGGGTTTGCTTTACATGGTGGCCCCTCGGACAACTGCCAAGAATTGAAAGAATAATGAGGAAGAAAACTAAAACTATAAGAGTGTTTGTCATGTGAATGAAGTTAGTTTTCAGCTGGGTGGTGACGTAAACCACTCTTCCATAATATTGGTCATGTCCCGATAATTTAAGGTAAATCGTTATAGTTGGGACAATACCGATTAATGCCAACCCATTTGAATGAGCTGTGGCAGCGGGTTCAGCTCGAAAGTGAGAGCATTCCAAATGAATTAATTGAAAAATTTGGTTCAGAGCATACCAAAACGTGTAAAAAGTGTTTTACGAAATAATATGACATGCGGGTTCTTAATTTTAATTTTTTCTTAGAACTTGAGTTTAGTTTAGATTGATAAATTAGTTTATTTAATATTAAACATGCAATAAAGGAAATCAGTTTAATTTTTATGCAATAACAAGAGCACCAAGTACTAACATGTTGTTCTTCCCGCTGTATGTTCAGACACCAACAGTAGTTTTCATTTAACATTTAATCGTATTACCACATTTATATTTTTCTTCATAAATTTTAAGAAATAAAGGATAATATTATTATTCGTAAAGTCTATTATGAAACATTCAAATGCTATAGACTGAAACAAGCCACGGAAATTGTAACTATATCTTAGATAAATCTAGAAAAATTCTGGAGATGGGTAGACAGCAAGTAGTGGCATGTGCATGGCCTGAACCTAGATGGGTAAACGATTTCACGATGGACAAATGGATATCACAAGTAGTAGAGTAGTAGACTGGAGAAATTGAAATGCTATAAAGGAACTTAATGAACAGAATGACAATGAATTCTAAAAGTCTCTGAGTGTAGCCCCTAAGGGAATTCAATTTCACATATCGATTCGAAAATAAAAATGTTTGAAACAAATTTTACAATTGGATTTGCTAAAATTTCTTATCTTTTTTCCAGCTGATAGAGGCTCCTTTGAATTCATTGCAATAGCACGAAAAAATATGCATTTGATTTTTTTGCCCGTCGTTTGACTATCTATCTATATTTGCATCTGTATTTGATAAATGCATTTTCCATTCTATTTATGTGTATTTGCCAACAACAAATAACCAATAATTATTAGAAAATATTCTAATATTGTATTGGCAAAATATTTATTTATGCGAATGTGTTTAAATATGTATTTAGAGTGTTAAATTCAATATTCGTTAGAAATAAATTTTATAAACAGCAACAAATTAGTCTGTATTCCACATAAATTATTTATTTATGATGGCAAACACACACAATCAAAATTAGATCATTTTATTTTTTTATTTTATGTTTTAGTATGTTTTATGTTTTAGTATTTAATGCAACAAAATATGATTTTAAATAGTTTATTTATTTTCATTGATTGACTTAAATAAATAGTTAAGCATAATTATTCCCTACACCACCATAGTGGGAAGGGTATATTGGATTTGGGCTGATGTTTGTAGCGTACAAAACTATTAGTCCAACATCCACGTCAAAGTATACCAATTGATACTTACATCACATAGATTTAATGATGTCCGTCCGTTCATCCGTCTGACTGACTGCATGCATGTCCATGTAAAGCTTGTGCGCAAAGTAGAGGTCTTATAGAGGTTTTATATTTTGATAAAATTTGGTACATAATATTTTTTCGGCCCATGGACGATTGGAATTGAATTTTGTTGAAGTCGGTCCATTGTTTCACCTAGCTCCCATGCAAATGACCTCCCGAAATAGGGCTTTATCATTCATAAATCTTTGGTTTATAAACGTATCAAAACAAATGTCGCTTCCTCGTATATATAAAACCAAATCACACCTATAAATGTTGTACAGATCGGTCCATAATTATTCTTAGCTCCCATTCCAAATTTCTTAAAAATCTTGGTATCGAAATAAAATTCACCAAAAATAAGTTATATAGATTTATAGATAAATCATGTCATCCAATTTAATAACGGCTGGTCAAAGCTGCCATATAAGACACACTTCTGAAAATCACATCAACATGGACAAATCTTTTAAAGTGATTGTAACGAAAACAAATTAAACACAAAAAAAAAAATTTATATACTCAGAAGTCATACCCCAAAATTGCTGGATGATCGGTCCATAATAGGTCATAGCTCCCATATAGTGATGATTAATATACTTAGTGTAGGGTATTTTACGGTTGAACTTCTATACTTTCTTACTTGTTTTAAATCTCAAACAAGAAATTGAGAATAATTTAAACATAACACATCACAGCGATAAATTAAATAAACATTGTTATACCTTTCGTTTTACTAATAATAAAGCAACAAACTAATTGATTCAGACAAATCTGTAACGATGATATATCACACTGATATTTAATGTAATTTTTATTATGCATCGTGTTAAATAAAAGACAATCAATATTTATGTATGACTGAACATAAAATATGCAAGAAAACAAAAATAAAATACGAGTAACAGCAACTAAATGACTTGGTAAATATTTATTTCAAACAAATTTGGAGAGCGAAAACAACAAGAAAAGAACATTGAAAACTTTACAGACTTCCACTGTGACATTTTGAGATATTACGATGAGGATGAAGCCGACAACACCGAAGGAGATGAATAAGGAGCAGAAGGTGTAATGACATGAAAAGGATTTGTTATCGAATATATGCCAGAATGTATGTGTAAGAACGAATAAATAAAATAAAAATAAAAAAAAAATAATAATAATAATGAATGACAAGAAGATGAAGTTAAATAAAGTAATTTTATGCCAAGGCACGTTGTTATATTTTAATATGATAAAAATATCTCAAAAGTAAAAGAAAATTCAATTGATCCCTTCTCATTAGAAAATTTGAGCTATGAAAGATGAAAGAATATGCCAGGAATGAGAAAATAAGTTAGAATTTTATGAAAAATAAGCATGTAGCACTTTTAAGACTGCTCCATCTATAGTGGCAGTATATGGAGCAGTCATATAGCATTAGTACGCCAGCCAACCAGCCACCTTAGAGTAGGACAATAAACTATTTGTTAAAGTATGTTTAGTTAGAAGAGACAATTAATGTCTAGTAGGGTGGTATCTGTTGCAAAATAAGATTTTTGCAAAGTTTGTTTGGTGAGCAATAAAGATGTCAGATGTCAAGATGTCAGGAAATGTGCAGCTCGCTACGCTTAAATAATCTACAGAAGCTAATTTGGAATATTCGAACAAAATTAACTTTATCAATAAGTTTTTTAATTTAATTTACTGTTACCGAAATAGTACAAAATAGCGTTACCATTTCAAATCGATAGCAATCCTCGATTTTATGTGATTAATTTTTTATAGCTGAAAATAACAGTTTAGATTTATCTCTTTTCCTTTTATAACGCCGCACAGTGGCTGAAAATCGTTTTTCATTGGCCAAAATTCTGTAACTTTTGAACCGATCAAAATATTGAAGTAATTTTTTTTTAATGGATAGATATTTAGTTCAGCTTGACTCAGTTTTAATTACATTAAAATTGATTGATGACTTCTTAAGGACTTATAGGTCAAAGTTGAACTTTTGATTTTTTTAACTTTTAGAGTGAAATATGGGTTTATTTTTTTATTTACATATTAAAAAATTTAATATTTGGAACTTAATAATAATTATAATTATTTTTTGTGATAATGGAATTTTTTTAATGTTACACTCAAAATAATTTTTACACTCAAAAAAATGTTAACACTAAAAAAAATAGTAAAATTAACTGGAGATTTTGCTGTTACTACAGAAAAATTTATTCTTTTTTGCTGTCAGATTTCATAATTTTAAAAAACATTTTAAAAATAAAAACTGCAATAGATTTTATTAGCATTTGTAACAATAGTAGGTTATATTTATTATTATTTTTAACCGACTACAAAAAGGAGGAGGTTATCAATTCGAATTGTATGTTGCTTTTTTATGTTTGTTCCACGATAACTCCGCCATTTCTGAACCAATTTTAAAAATTCTTTTTTTGTTTGAAAGGGTTTGCGTGCAGGTGGGTCCCATTTGCTTCTTTTATAAACTGTTGAATAACTTCGTGATTTATGAATCAATTTTAAAAATAATTTTTTATTTGGAAGATATGGCTTGCAGAAAAATATATTTAAGGTAAAAAAATGAAAATTTCAGAAATTGATTGAGATATATCGGGGATATATAGCATAAACCAATTTTTAAGAATATATCGAATATGGGTGTCAAAATTTAGCTCTGGTAATGGGAAAACAGTATATATTTAGCATAAACCGGTTTTTTAGAAGATTAACAAGATTTTCAAAATTCTTTCTTTCAATCAAAAAAGTGCAACAACATTAGTTTTATTAAACATTTTTGAAAATTAATCCAACATTTTTTGCTGAACAAAATAAAGCCATAAAACCCTTTCGCAGGTATTATATTTAATTATTTTAGTTTAACGGAGTCTAAAGTAAAAAAAACCATAAACCTTTAGGCGAAAAAGTGAAAATTTAATACACCATTGTATACGAGTAATTATAGGGCTGTTTAAATTATCGTAATTTGAATTTTTTTAGAGTAATTTCAAAAAAATTAAAAAAGTGTTCTACCTGCGGGTCGTGTCGGCTGCAAAAGTATGTATAGGGTTAAAGAAGACACTTTCACCTTTCTTCGGGTGGTATACGTTTCTCGTTCCCTTTTGTTCCCTAGAAGTTCTATTCCACTAAAGTTTAAATTTCAGAAAAATATAGTAGTTTCATAAATATTTCATAACGCCCCTAATATTGAACGCTAGAGCGGTAACCACTTACCGTAACCTACCAACATTATAAAAAAGACCGCAGGCCATTATCGATGATAACTTGCGAGTAGTAACCATTTATTTTTGACAAAAAACAAATAAAAAACACCTTTTTCTGAAGTTGAAAACAGTTGAGTTTGACAGCATGCCACGCCCACAATTATTAATAGTTTAACCTAATTTTTTGGCTACCTTAATATGGATATATTAGCTCCAAAAAGATGTAAAAATTTTAACAATCGGTGACAAAAAAAAATTCAAATTTTGGCCAATGAAAAACGATTTTCAGCCACTGTGCGCCGCTGTGAATGAGTATATACTGAATGAAATGGGCCTATAAACGCCCCTCTACTCAATCTTAACTGAACTAACGATTTAGATGTGGTGTAATCGTTGGGTCTAATTCTCAATTACAGCATTTAGTATGTCGCATTTAATAACGCTGAGAATATTGTCTTGCAAGTTACCGGTATCATAAAAATTTAATCATCGTTGTTAAATCGCACAAGCTTGTAGGTTAAAACAAATCATTTGCTACAAATACTATGTGACATATTTCACTGTCAAATGTGAAATGAAATTTCACATCAAATTAACTCAACTTAGTAACGCAAACGCCATGTGGCATTGCTCACCAAGAGCCGTATAGTTCAAAATGACATTTTTATTGTGGAACCAGTGACTCCATAAGCTTATAAAATATTCCTTGATATCTTAACAATGGCTTCAGGATTATGTTTATTTCAAATACGATAGTTTTACTTATCAGAATCAATAGCAATATTGTGTTTATCCCACAACGAACTATTTATGAAAAAATAGCAAACCAAACTAAAAAAAATAAGTCATGTGACAGGTGTCAAAATAAATGATACTGAAGACATCAATATAAAGATCTATATATACCTGTTAAAGATCAGCATTTTTTTTATTTTAGTAATAGTAGATAACTTAATTTATTTTGCTCCAACTAAATCTGGGAGCCCAGTTTTCGATCCATTGACATAACAATGCAGTTACTAGATAAAATTCTGCGAAACACGGCTTTGGAAATTTTTATAGAGAAACACAAAAAATGTACGGATTTGAAAATCGAGATCGGCATTTTCACCCAAATTTACTGGCTGCCATCTATTGCCTCATGAAATTGCAAACCGCATTGTTGTATTAATAAAAAATGTTATTCTTGGTTAATTTTGGATTATTATGCATAAAAACATTATTTTGGATATGAGACATGAACGAAATCTGGGGATGTCAAATTGCATATATTTTCAGGAATACCAGGATTCGGCATTCCAAAATGAAGATTTGAAGATTTTTAAAGTCGCGATTCGTAGTTTCCTGTTTGACACCCCTACACGCAAATAAAAAAAATTATTTGCACATCATCAATTTAATAGGTTTACAAGTTTTTTAATAATGTCACTAAATTATTTATATGATTGAGCACACAGTAAAACGTCGATCGGGATTTCACGAAAGAATCCATTATTGTTTAAATGTAACCGAAAGAAGAGACTCAAATTCGCAAAGAAGTACCACCATTGGATGGATGTGGAATGGAAGAGTATTATTTTCGGACGAAACAAAAATTAATAGGGACTTTACCGATGGAAAAAAAATATGTTTGCCGGTTAAAGTTGAAGGAATTAAATCCAAAGTAACACCCGCGACACTTTGCAGCATGGAGGAGGTTCTATAATGCTTTGGGGAGCTATTTTGTCACATGGTGTTGGGCCGTTGCACAAAGTTGAGGGAAATATGGATAAGTTTCAGTATGGAAGAATTCTAAGCGATACAATGGTGTCGTATGCTGATGAGAACATGCCAGTAACATGGATTATTCCACAAGATAACGATCTGAAGCATACTGCTCATCACGGCAATAGTTGTTTTACAAATCTGTTACCGTTCGTGACTGGCTTTCATGCTTTCCTGACCTCAACACGATTGAGAACATATGGCAGATTGTAAACGTTCTGTGTATAACAATTTTAATGATTTTTTTTACCGATACAAAGAAAGCTTGGGAAGCCATTCCCAGTACACAGAAAAAAAATCATGTTTTTTTTTCAATTAAACCTTTAATTGATTTTAAAATAATTTTCAATTAAAATTTTAATTGATTCAATTACTTTTTCTGATATTTTCAATTAAATCTCACATTTTTTTTTTAATTGATACTATCATTTTGTTTATAGGTCCGATTTCAATTAAATTTTTAATTGATTCCACAAATATTTTAATTAAAACTCATTTTAATTTAAAACTTTATTTTTTTCTGTGTAGTGTTTTTGAAAAATTTTGGTGACCTCAATGCCTCGCAGATGTCAAGCTGTTAGTGATAACAATGGATTTGCTACAAAATATTGGTTTATTTTTAAATAAATACTTTTTTTTTGTAAAATTTGTGATATGTCCTTAATTATATGCACAATTTATATCAATTTTATTTGAAAATATGACTGACAGATTCATAAATAATAATTAATTTGACACAATATGCAGTTATTTTCTAGGAGTAAGAGTTAAATTGACTAAACTACGACAAATTTTCGTATTATTTACTTGAAGTTCACATGTTAGTATCGTGTCCTTAATTAGTTGCACGTAGCTGTATATATGTATATGATTGCTATAATCTTATGAAATGTAACTTTAACTTATTACAATTGCCGCAGAGTTAAATAAGTCTCTTTGTTTAATTAATAACTATTATTGCTGTAGTTGAAAGTAAATTCTTGTTTAAAAATTATTTATACATTTCTGAGCCGCCCAAATATCTTTACATAGACCAAAATCTTAACTAATATATATTGGAGAGTAGAGTAAAATCAAGTACAACAACAGGAACTATATTTTAACAATCAAGCACGTATATCAAATATTCTTTCAATTTATCACCTCCTTGAACAGCATTCAACAACATAAAAACTACGTTGTCGTCCACCCACCACAAAACAAACTCCTTAAAGAACGATATAATCCTATTAAAAAACAAGTGGACACTAAAAGTCAAAAACACTACTACGGCAACTACACCATTCATTTAAACATCACATCACATTGAAGTCAGTAGCAGGAGTAGAGTAGTAGTACTCATGGTAGCAGTAGTTACAAAAGTGGTAAAAGTAGTTAGTAGCAATGTCATCATACTCATATACAAACATAGCAACTCAAACTCTAATGGGGAAACAATTTCAATTCCTTCAAAAAAAAAAAATAGATAAATTCTAGCCCCCAACCATTAAGAAAATTCTAAATTTTTATATTGTAGTTTGTTTTTTTTTTAGTTCTACATGCACAGACTTGATGACAAATATGTGATAGTATTTCTCTTCTAGATTTTAGCAAGTTTTTTCCCCCCTAAAAAAAGTGCATGTTCACTTTTACATACACCCATATTATTACACACTTCCTTATACTTACAAACATATGTACAGTGTGGGAAAAAAATAATAAGGACGTCTTAAAAACAAACAAATTAACTTGTTAATTCTTACTGTCGAACTACTGATGATTATTATAATTTATATAAATTTAACGTTCTTATTATTTTGTCCACCACTGTAGGTATATACATACTATTATAGCAACTATATACATGCATACATATATTTACATATCCATATGTATGTACATACATACATAGAACATAGAAATTACTTACTTGGTACTGTGCGCCTCATTGTAGTTCATTAACAGATGCAATATTGTCTCTCGATATTCCAGGACATAACAGACATTGTTCAATAACATATCGAACAGTGCTCGAGCATTGTCATCTTGAAGTTTTTGTAATGCCAGCAGACTATGAAGCAATTCACGGAATGTCTTTAATTAAAAAATAAAATAAAAACGAACGAGTTTAGAGAATAGCATAGAAAATTGTATGGAATGGAAAAATAATCAAATAAAATGGGGAAAATAAGTAGAAAGAAGAAAAAAAAACTAGTTAAATTTAAACGATTGTAGTCTGGGAGTATGTGTATCAAAAAATGTAATAGATGATGAAAATTTGAGGCAAAAATAAATGTGAATTGAGAATAGAAAAAAAAACAATATGGTTTATTAATGAAACTCAATATTGTTAAATAATGCCTGAAGGGGATGTTCACAGATAGTTTTATAATGTCAGATAAAATTTTTAACTATCTTTATTAAGGAACATAGCAATGGGTTTCCATTATATGAACTTCATAACTGAAAATAACAAACACCAAACTATGAGACTTTTGGCCATCAGACAACAGTCATCAGTATGAGTGTGTAAAATGTGATATGTGCTCTGAATAGGAGATAAGTTCATGCCACAAATTTCAAACCAATAGATTTATTTCTGATGCCCCGTATGTGATCTCAAAGTGAGCCGTGAGCTAATAAATAACAATTTCGCCAATTACCAAAAAGTAGCCTTTAAACATTTGCTCTTTCGAAAGTGCAAAGTACTTTACCATAGCGGCGTGCACACAGAAAAAAAAAATCATGTTTTTTTTCAATTAAACCTTTAATTGATTTTAAAATAATTTTAAATTAAAATTTTAATTGATTCAATTACTTTTTCTGTTCAGTGTTCAGTGCAAATGGCATTGTAAAAGTGCAAATGCATCGTAGCTTTTTATTGCAATCCAACAACAAAATACACACAATTGTATTTGTCAAAACATTGCGTTCATGCAATACTAAAATGGTATAGTTTTTTCTTTACGTGTATTGCATTTGCAACTCTGACATTTAAACAGCTGACAGATGTAAAAACTAATAAAAGAAATAAAATTAAAACAATGAAGCAAACAATTCCACAGAAGAAAATTAAAAGGGAAAAACCAAACAAAAAGTGGACGCCTGAAGAAGTATATACTAAAACATTAAATGTGTATGTGCCCCCATTCCAAATTGTTTCTTATTCTTCTAAATATTCAACAATTTTTTCTTTGGCACTTTTTCGTGGCATTTTTAAAATACGTTTAGAAATTGTTGTTTATGTAGATCAACTGTTTTAGTTTATAAATTGTATAAGTATCGCGAAGTACGAAATAAATGGAGTGCTCACAATCAATGTCAAAACATTTGCAAGTGCAAACTTTTGCAATACAAAACGCATCGAACATCGAATACCACTCATATGCTTGTACACCAACGAATCGCTGTACTCTACTTTGCTCATTCTTTATTTATTTTTTTCTCTTTATTTCACTTATAAATATTAAGGCAATTTATAAAATTATGACCTTTAGCCACTGTCTCGTCGTGTTCATTAATTATACTCAAATACAGCATAATTTGTCAATTCATCTGATAAGCTGCACTTCTTGCTTTGTACAGTTTTGTTTTTTTTTTTTTGTTATTAAAGAATTAAGTCAAATTTGTAATTCTCCTTGATTTTGCTGCTCTTTTTTCTGTTCCGTGCATGTTTTAACATGATTAATTTTAACAAGATTTTATAGTTTTTTCCTTGCATTTCCATGGCTGTTGCAAAGATGTTATTGCTGTCGTTGCAACGTTTTATGTTTTATTTGCTGGTGTAACGTTCGTTATTACACGTAAATGCAATGAAGTGTAAAAACAGCATTTTTCGTTCCTTTTTTGCTTAGTGTATGCTTTGACTTCCTCTACCAGTGCTACGAGATCAGCTTTCGTATTGCATAACATGCAACACGTGACTTTGACTTTCGTTGCAAATATTTTTCACTTTTTTTCAAAGCATTTCAAAACACTCTCAATAACAAGGAACAAAAAAATATCCAGAATTTATAACATACGGTTGGTTTCAAGGGAAATGGAAAAGACTTACAAAAAAAAATAGAGAGAAAGTTTAGAAAATGTACAGTCAGTGAAAGGGGTTGGTACACATCCCATGGTACACATCGAAAGTACAATCAAACTTTTTTGAAATGCTTTAAAATGTATTTTAGTTTCATGCTAATTTTTTGGACTTACTTTCCTTTAAACAGCAAGAAAAATTAAAAACAAATAGAACTCCAGTCATCCCACCGATATTTTCAACATGTAGCCGTGAGCCGCTTGTAACCTACAAAATTATGTTAGCATGTGTCGGCATCTCTGTAAGTCAATTTGTTGCTGTATTTTGTAAAGAAATGTTGGCACCCATCTAAGATTTAAACGCAGCCTGATTGTCAAAATCATGAAATCATCACAGTAGTATCTTAGTAAACCATCTTTAAATGACAAAAAACACTGGCAACTTAAACTTACACAATTTCGAATGCAAAGGACGACATATCTCCTAATCGTTGAAGAAAATTATTAGCAATAAGGAATACTCGTATATCGTCGTCGAAAAGCCAAAAGTAATTATGATACGTTATTTTGTTTCAGACAACACAAATACAAAAGAACGTAACAAATATAACTCAAAAATTATTTCGAAAACATTAGCTAGAATATTCAGTCTGCAGCCAGAGCATTACAGCACAAACACCAGTGATCATTAGTGCCGAAAGACGCAGGATAGTTCCGTAGTTGATGCCGCAATAGTTACATTAAGTGCCGTATACCAAACCAACTAACACTAGAGTAAATTTAAAAATGTTGTTGAAAAGATATTTGACGTTCATAGGATTTGAACAATAGGTTTTGACTGCAGCCCTCGAACATGTATCAGTTTTAATAAATTTAGGTGTTTAGGTACCACGAGCGTTGGAAGTTTACCATGAATCCCAGATACTTCGAAATATCAATCTACATCAATTAAGTACAATATCAATAATATGTCGTAATAGAAAACATTTTCTCCTGCAGTTCGTTTAAAATAGTACAATATTTGTTTTTGGTACAAGATGTTGAAATTATCTAATTACTGCACGTTATCCTTAATTGTGTCGGTTGATGATGAGCCCATGTTGATCTAACTTTGCATTTTTCGAACCTTGAATAACTTTGATTATTTTCAAGAAATTGACAATTAAATTCCTTTTATTCGAATTTTAAATTTACTTTGTTTTTCTAGGTGGTAAACGATGATGCCGACTGTCTGGTGCAGAAAACAGTTGTCAAATAATAATTATTGAAAAAGCTTAATGTTGAAAAATCTGTAGGATGTTTGAGAATATTATTTTGTAGGTTGAAATGACAGGTCCACGTGATAGCAGAGAAATCTCTGGCACTGTATATTAAACCGTAATCTTCACAGTCTAAATACGAATGTAATGTATTTTTTTAAAAGAACTCAAAAAGCTTTGATATATTTGATTTTACTAAAACGTTATTACAATGAGGTGCTCGAAGACGTTCGATTTTCATTAAACAACTTGTTCACACATTTCTGTGGAATGTTAAAAAATCAATTTGAAGTCATCTCAGATGGATCAGCTTTACGTATATTATTACAAAAGTTTAACGAATGCCTTTATCTTCCTATATTAAAGAACAGTCTTCGCAGTATTGATTTGGATGAAAAGTAATTTTTGTAAATGAACTCACCAAGGTTTAATCGCTTTCATTTTGCCCAAAGCTTTTGATTCGTCACGAAGTGCACGAAGATGTACGACTTTCTTTAAAATATTTCTACACTCATTTGTGTTAAAATTTCAAAAAACCATTTGAATTCACTTGAGTAAAAGAGGTTATTATTTATTAGGTTCAGAATCAACAACTGAAGAAATACACTTTATGAACTGAAACAACAAATTGAATTTCCAGCTTTTAATCTTATTGGCGCATATTCAGAAATCGTAACTAAAGTCGAAACTTATTAAACAGAAACTAAAAAATAGTTCATAAATAGTTAAAGATCTTATTCACAAATCATAACTAACTTAGCAACTGCTTTCAGCTGTTAAAATATATGCAACACTGCATTTAGTAGATTTTTGTTGACGAAAAACACATCTCTAATTTGTTTTCTTTTTTTTTGTGATTTTTTTTTTGGTCAAAATGGACAAAATTAGCAAAGAAAATAAGGTAAAATTATTATTATTGTTAGAAAATATATGTATTTATTGCTTTGTGTATTTTAGAGAGACTCAAATTGGTCGCCAGATGAAAAAACTACATTTAAAGAATTGGTGGCCAAATATGTTAACATCATCGACGACAAAAAATAAAATCAATCAGCTGTTCTTTAAATGTATTTGTTAGTTGACATTTAGTTACAGCTTTACCCATAATTAAGTTGTAACTTTTCGTGCTGAACGTAATCAACTAAGAATAACTTAAGTTGGTACTTAAAAAAGTTTAAACTTAGATATCATTTCTGAATATGCGCCATTGTAATCAGTTACTTTTAAAAACCAGATTTTAAATTTATAAAACCAAAATTTCTGACGCGATGCCAGAAAATTAAGTTGATTTTATAAGCAATACCTACACAGAGAAGGTTAAAGGAGAGCAATGACGAAAGGATTGAGATAAGTTTAAGAGAAATGCCGAGACAGAGAAGGTTAAGAGAGAACTGGAACAGATAAGATTATGTTACAATATATTTATTTTTGTTTTTTGCTTTTGACTATAAACTAGGTTGGCGGAGAATTAATCCCTAAATTTCGATTTAAGTAAGTTCCAAGTCGACCTATACCTTTAAAAAATCTTTAACATGTGACAACTTCGAAAAACGGTAACGCTGTACAGTTAGACTAAGCATTAAACCAATGCAAGAGTGAAAGTTCTTATAGCCAAAAATGAACTTAAGCTAGATTTACACGATTGAAATTTTCTTCAAAATTGCTCTTCAAAATGCTTCAAAATCGTCTAAGCAGCAAAAATTCTGCTGTTTACACGAGTTTGAAGCATTTTGAAGAAAATTTTAATCGTGTAAATCTAGCTTTACTGATATGTTGAAATTTACATTTACCATCCAAATGTCCAGAGGGACAAAGTTCCTGTTTGGAAATCTTGTTGTCAAATTTGTGTTCCCGAAATTCTATTGTAGCAGTTTCAAAACTAATCATAAGCTGAACGATCTATCAGAGACGAAAATGCCATAAGTTATAGAAACTCTTTATTTTAAAATAAGACATCTTCAACACAGCCACTAACTGTAATTCAAGGATTGGATTTTTAATGCAAACAATAAAAGTGTATTTATATTAACTATGAACACAAAAGGTATTAAAAAAAAGTTTTTTCTCAGATAACACAATACACAATAGTGTAAACAATATTGTCAACCCCTTTAACAACACTTTGAAAAATTAGCAGACGTTGAAATAATTTTAAATAATCACAAAAGAAAAACACACACATACTCTAGATTCGAAATAGTCTAACTTTTACATACAAAAAAAAACGTGTTGGTATTTATTATACATCGTCGTAGCTGGAGAAAATTATTCCAACTTTTTTAATATTACTTACCAGTAAAGCAACATGTAAACGTTTGGCCCAAAGACGAGCTTGTTTCTTGTCGCTAACAATCATGTCCATATCATGTTGCATACGTGTTAAAACCCAATGAAAGCACTGAACGCTCAATGATTCGCTATAGAAAGGAGAATAAAAGAAAAGTTACAAAATATTCAAGAAAAAAAAAGAAAATAAAACATGCAATACATAGATATTTTTACAAAGTATTACTCTTAAGCACTAGAAGAAAAGCAAATGAGTTTTTAAATAATGTTGGGAAAAATTAAATAAGTATAAGGAAAATTACAATAAACACAGGTAGAAATAGAAACGTAGAAAGAAAGGTTCTTAAAATAGCATAAGTTTCTTGAAAGTTACAGTGGTTTTACTTGGCGTTTAAACATTATATACCTGTATACAAGGAATGTGTAGGTGTCAAGAGAATACCTTATTCAATCGATCACGACGATCACGGAAGATTGTATTGTCAGGGTGGAGGCAATTAATGTGTGAGGATTGTTTTTTGTTCGAAGACTTCGGTATCTTTATTGTGAATGTTTGCTTAGTCCCAATTTCCACGAAGCAATTCTTTAAACTAAGCTAATTACCTTTTAGACATTGGTGTGAGGGGAAGATAAGACAAGTACACACTTGATTGTACTAGCAATTTGTGTTACTCTCTTATTCATACTAGATACGAGTATGTGTATAGAAATTTGTGTACATATATCCTCAAATAAAAATACCAGCGATTTAAGCAAGAGGAATTGTGCTGTGTAAACACTGAAGAAATTTCAAGGAAAAACTTGTATCAATCTTTTTTAATAAGAAATTAGTACACAGATAATTTGACAAAATCTTTTTAGTTTCCTCAAAGACGGAACAAATTAAACCTTTGTCTAAACTAATGTCAACAAGTAAATGTCAGAAGAGGGATTCCTAAAGAGAGTGATGCCAGAAGATTAAGACTTTTTTAAGAACACTACAGAAACAGATAAAACAATTCCAACAAATGAATATTATAAGAAGGAATCCTAAAGAGATGCGAAAGGCCAAGGTAAGCAATTTCTATAAGTAAATAATAAGAATGATACCGAGATAGAGAAGTTTAAAAGAGAGTTGACAACATAAGATTAAATTTCATGCATATAAAGACTAGTGAAGAGGACAATGCAGAGCTATAAAGCACTAGATAATTCAATGACAGCTTAAAATTGCTAATTTTGAAATTATTTTTTGAAGTTTGGGAGCTATGGTCAAATATCGACCGATCAGCAAAACAATTTTAAATGAGTTTTTATACCCTACACCACCATAGTGGGGAGGGTATATTGGATTTGTTCTGATATTTGTAACGCCCAGAAATATTGGTCCAACATCCAGCTTAAAGTATATCGATCGACTCAGAATCACTTCCTGAGACGATTTAACGATGTCCGTCCATCTGGCTGGCTGGATGTCCATGTAAAGCTTGTGCGCAGAATACAGGTCGCAATGTTGAAGATATTTCAATAAAATTTGGTACGTGATATTTGTTCGGCCCAAGGACGGATGGGATTGAAACTTCTGGAAATCGGTCCATTATATCACTTGGCCCCCGAAATAGGAGTTTGACGAACATAAATGTTTGAATTATGAAAGTATACAAACAAATTTCATCACAAATGAGTAATAAATGAAGCTAAATCACATCTAAAAATTTTGTAAAGATCGGTCTATAATTAGTCGTAGCACCCATATAAGGCCCACTTTCGAAATTCACTTCAAAGAGCTCAACTCCCTAAAAAATGTTGGTATCTAAATAATAATGAACGCAAATATATTTCATATATATATGAATAATATGGTACAATTTTATTATTATCAGTCCAGAATTAATCGTAGTTCCCATATTAGGCCTACTTCCGAAAATCACTTTAAAAAGCATAAATTTCTTAAAAATGTTGGTAATCAAATAAAATTCAACATAAATACGTTTCATGTATAAAGAAATGATGACACCTAATTTTACAATGGTCGGTCCATAATTAGTCGAAACTACCATATAAGAACCTCTACGTAATTCACTTTAACCGCCATAAATCTTTAAAAAGTATTTATATCGAGATAAAGTTTAACACATATAATATTTATATCACAGAAATCATGGAACTAAATTTTTGGGTGATCGGTCCATAATAAGTAATATCTCCCATATAGCGCTCGTTTTTGAAAAACTGTTTTATACATATACTTTCTTACATGTTTCATATGTAACTTCTTTGTCATGAAATTTTTATAAATACGTATACAAATCAGACATTTATGACCGATTAAGTCTTATTGCGGGAGGACATTTGTATGGGGGCTAGGTGAAATAATATACCGATTTCAACCAGTTTCAGAAGGCCTGGACACGAAAAAGTAAAATGGCGGTAAAGCGTATAATAAATCACAAAGAGGAAATATTAGACTATGATACGTTTAACGAAAGAAGTTGAAATGGCTGATTTAACCTTATACAGAGAGATTATAAAAAGAACAGAAATATCTCTGCTTTCTGATTATGATAAATATGTATGAGATTTATATTGCAGCTGTCGGGAAAATTATGTATAATTTCCTAAACTTCTATTGTTTGGCGTCCATAGCTCACTTCGGAAAACAATTTATAGTGCAAGGAGTCAATAAATCCCTACAATTGTATTAAATTATAGATAAGCAAATTTGCATCAATACACTAACAAAACCACAGTGCATCATAATAGACATCAACATAAAAGAAATTGTTAAGCTTTCAAAATACATACTACTATTTAAGACCATCGACATCATCATCGTCAACATCATAGAAATTAAATGAATGACTAGTCGACTAACTGACTGAATGAAAGACTGACACACTACTTAGTTGAGAATAATAGAGCAGCAAAAGAAACACTACGAACAAATAAAAAAAAAATAAACAGTAAAAACAAAACACAAGGATATTAAAACTCTAAAAGGTAAAACTAAAGCAGCTTAGATTTTCCACTAGTTTTCTTGCTGGTAACACAAGGTAAGGGAATTTTTCCAACAAACACTCACTCGCTGACTCAAAATTCAACACAAATTCACAAAAAAATAAAGAAAATCTAAAGAAGTCAGGTTTTAAGGAAGCAAAACTCATTAACGAAATTAAATTTCTTCAAGTGGAAATAAACACTTGCAAATACAACATCACTCCACTCATCTTTTGGTTGAACCACAGCTACTTCCATTTCTACTCCCAAGTATATAATCGTATATGTATGTATGCTATAGTATTGGGAGAAGAGTATTTGCTATTTGTTAGCCATCATAAAAATGTATAGAAACGTTAAATATGTCTAAGGATACTCTTTATACTTAAACTAGTATGTAGGAAAATAAAATTAAAACCTAGAAAAAAAAAAACAAACACAAATTTCGTCATACAAGTAAACTTATGTGAGTGTATAGATTAATCCATAGAAAAGAAGTAAAATTTATAAAAGAAAAAAGCTGGTATAGAAATTGAAAAGGAATTTTTAATTGGATTTAATTTTCAATGTATTTAATAGACTTAAAGGCAAAGAGTAGGCAAAGTCAGTTTGGGTAAATGACCGTATTAGTAGTAGAAGTTCTCTTAAATGCATTTAAAATGATTGAAATATCTAAATAGAAACATAATTAAAAAGAATTAACAATGATCGCCTTGTCTGAAAATAATTAAGCAGGCTTAAATTTTAACCGTCTACTGCGACAGCATACGATTTACTGTATTCTTCACAATATTTTCAGACAAAAATATAGTGTTGGAAAAAATAATAAGACCGTAATTTTCAAAGATGTTAAGAAGTACAAATAACATTGTTTGTTCTTAGGGCACGGGGTGCGGTCACACTTGCCAAATATATACTCAAAAAAGCATAACCGTAACGTATTTTTAAGCACAAATTAGTTAGACGACGTTTAATCTTACAAATGTTTTGTAAAAGCAAACAGCATCAAATAGAATTAAACTAAATTTCTATGATCATTTGTTCTTAGTTTTCCAAATAAACACAAGAATTAAAATACATTTTATTTAGTGGTTACGTCTTTTTCGTCAAATATTTGCCTTTACTGGCAAGCTACTGATGACCTTATGGTGAATGAAAATTTGCCTCGCAATGTCTTGCTGGTTTCTATTCAAGTGTTGTGTAGAGTGTCTCATTATAGACATCATATCCACTTGATTATAACAGTATCTATGCAAACTAGTGTAATGTCAGATAGTCGTTGACATGAAAGATATTAGGTTTATCTGGAATGTTTGGACGTATTGAGAACTCTAAACCTTGTTAACAAATTTCTCCAAATACTACTACGCCAAGTTTATATAATCATCATTCCTACATTCCCGATTAAAAATTTTGATCGTGTTACCAAAGACCTTAAGAAGCGTTATGTAGCTGCAGATTTTATTTAGAAAAGTGGGAAGCATTCCAAAGTCCGTAAAATGCGTTATGTAGTTGAAGTTTTATTATACAGGATCCTTGTGTGTCTACACATTCTAGATCACCAGTATCCTGGAAATAATCATCACCGCATTGTAGGTGTATATGGTCATTGAGTAAAAGTGCAAGAGTTTAGAACATCAGAAGGACTAGTTCGTATCCTTCCTAATGTGGTCAACTATACTACCGAACCAAGTGAATATTGAACTTCTTGCTGACATAAACATCTACATACATGGCCAGCTTAAGGCTCAATACCATATAATTATTCTGTGCTGGTAGTAAAACATTGAATCGAATCAGTAAAAAGAATTAGAAAGCGCAGTGTTTGAATGTTGTGATACTTAACAAGTAAGACAGGTATATTCGGCATGCCGAATCTTATACACCCTTCACCTTTGTTGTGGATGCATAATTATGTCGATAAACACGCCATCTGTTGATGAATTTGTTCATAACAATATTAATACACTTTGTTTTTTGATGAAATTTTCATGGGTTGTCTCGGATATCTCTGTTATCATATCTCCGTTATTTATAGACGGATTTTGCTAATTTTAAATAGCAAACTTCTCGAAAGCATGTCTGACAGAATTATTGAAGTTTTGGATTCCGAAGATATCTGGGGACTTCAGAAAATTGATTTCAACAGTCAGACAGACAGACGGACATGGCTAATAGACTCCGCTATTTATAAGGATCCACAATATATATATACTTTATAGGGTAGGAAAATTATATTGTGGAAATTACAAACGGAATGACAAACTTATATATACCCTTCTCATGAAGGTGAAGGGTATAAAAAAAGTAAAAAGCAATACAAGTACAAAGCGGCTATTCCCTAATCCTAATTGAAAGTCTTTGAGTGTTGTGATAATTTAAAGAGCAAAATTAAATTTTCTAACAATAAATATTTGTGTATAGATATTGAAAACCTCCAGGATATTAAGCTTTTAAAGCTATTTTAAAGCTGGATAAAACTCTTGCTTTCATATAAAATATTAAATTTTTATGAAAGTTCCAAAAATAATGATTAAATGAAGTTAAAGGCAGCAGCTGGCAATGTTAAATGTTGCTGCTGCTTTGGTTTTGTTGTTGGCTTTTTAAATGTAATGTAAACAACAAATTGCTATTTTAGTTTATTACGCTTTTAACAACAATAACTTATGGAGTTTTTGTTTCTTATTTTTTATCTTTTTTATCAACAGTAAAAGAAAAAACGCATTTCGCTTTTTGTTTTTTTTTTGTAACATAAACTAAAGTGCAGTTTTGGGCAAAAAGAAATTTAGTAAGTCACAAGAACAAGAAAAAAAAACCAAACGAAACAAAAGACAAATTGATGCAACACAGATTTGACTTAAAAGTCTGTATTTTGAAAACGTATCACAGTGGAAGGCAGCAACAGCAACAACTAACGATAACAGCTTGCTGCAGATGATGATGATGATGAAGGAAAATGAAAATGAATAAATTGGTGAAACTTTTGAATAATAAAACTAAAACTTGTCCACACTATCCCAGCTACAACTACGAGACCCAAGCATATTATTAGGGAACATTGGTGATGTAGGAGAGGGTACAGAGTGTTGAAATATTTCTAGGAATGACAACATTTTTGTAATGCCTCGTTTTTGTCATTGTATAGAAACTAATTCTAAAGTAACCAAAAAATTGTTAAGATTTTTGGTGTTGTATTCCTAAGACTTTTTACTCAACGCCAATGTTGTCACATCACAACAGCGCAGAGAGGCGGACAAACGATGTAAATAAACACAATGGTCCAGATTGAAAATATAGACATACTCAAATGGGAAGAGCAGAAACATGAAGTAAACCAAAACATTGTTTTAAAACATTATTATGAAAAAAAGGGGAAGTATAATAACACAGTGATTAGAATTGCAAAGAGTATGAAAACATACAATACTTTGTATGATAAAAAGGACAGCAACTTCTTGTAGAGACCCTTAAAATGAAATGGTTATAAAGTAGCAATAGATTTGTTATAATTCATCCTAAAAATGCAAACGTTTACATATCCAGATCATGGAACCGACCGACTGTATGAGTTGTGTGCTGTTTTCAAGATGGTAGTAGCTACAGAAGATGGGGTGGTCATCATGCAATCCGTCCCAAGGTCTTCTTGTAGACTTCCTGACGAATGTAGTGCTTTCCAAGGGGGATCAGTCTATATAAAGTTGGGTTGTGGAGCGATGTTCCGGTTAATGAAATTGCAGATGAACTCGCACGAAGAGACTCTGCTTTGAGCTTCGGGGAGAAGGTAAATGGGTGAAACAACCTATAACCAATAGTTATCTATATATGACCAATCAATCCTAAAAGACCAGAACGGACTGTTGTGTCTCAAGGGCTATATGGCATAAGTTAGATATATCAGGCACCAAATTACTATTAGAATTAAGCAATGTTAGCTTGAGGATTCTTGTAGGGGCAATAACGGGCCACTGTCCGATAGGTACCAGAATCAACCTCCCGATTCCCAGCAAGCCATATGAGTCCGAAAAGAGTCTTTTCTGACACCTTTACCGGAGCGTTTATGCTCTTTATGAGTCCAAAAAACAATCATTTTTGCTCCGAAAACCTTCAGAAAATAGGGTCATTACATTCGAAAATGGTCCGTCAGAAAGAGCTCTTAGATAATGTCAGAAAAGAGTCGTTTATGAGGGTTTTTTTGGGCTCAGAAAGAGCTCCTACATCATGTTAGAAAAGAGTCATTGCAATTTTAAATGGAATTAATGGAATTCAATTAAATAAAATATTTAAAAATGGGAAAAAATGTCAAGCGGAGCCTTTAATTTGATTTTCTTTTTCGGCAGTTAATAAAAATTTTTCGAATAAAAGAAAAGAAAAACTTAAGGATTTTTGAGGAAATTAAAATCATTAAACTAAAATAATGTAAATCCCGTTTGCATTAAATATCCTTGAATAGCCTCAAATAAAAGAAAACTTTAAACTCAACATCAAACTAAACAACTGTGCCAAATAGCCAAAATTTACTACAGGAGAAAAAAACCAGGCAAACTATTTGCAAGTTTTCATTTCTTAAGATAACACAACTAGAAAAAGGAACAACATCGACAGCAGTATTTTTAAGGAAATGCATAAGGAATATAAACAACAACAAGCAGCAGCAGCAGCAAACACAGCAATAATAATACACAAGTACAACTTCTTGTAAAACTATGTTAAATTTAATTTGTTAAAGAACAAAACTAGAATAGAGATTGGAAAACTAGATAAAAAAAATAATCGAAGAAATGAAAGTAACGTAAAAGAAAAAAAAAATACAAAATATATAGAATTCTACCAACAAAAACTTGCTGATTCCTGGGAGAGAATGGCAGTGGGAACTAAACAAAATAAAAATGGAAATAATAGAAAACTCTCCATGCAATTTTCTAAAAGGTGTTTGCTTATTTTTTCCACATTAAGTCCCGCTACCTCTTCGTTTACTTCTTGCATTACTTTTTTAAAGGCCAAGAAATAAAACTGCAAAACTTTGCTTAAAAAAATTAAACTAAATTAAATAAAACACAACAACTAAAAAATTATAAGAATAGGAAATAATAATAGAAAAGTTTGAGTAAACAATGAATGAAGTGCAGCAATGAACAGGGAATGAGTAAAAGCAAACAACTTTTAAGTAGTTCTAGCAAAATGCATTACTTAAGAAAAAATTAATTTACTAAAAAGAGAAAAAAGAAAGAAAAAACTTACCTTACTAATTCCAATTTCATATCACTTAGACGATTGAATTCCATAAAGAAACGTATGACCCACAATAAGTACGAATCATCATGACTGGTTGATCCTGAATTCCTTTCCAATACACGTCTTACTTGACGTACTAATGTATTGTATGCCGAACGCAAGATTTCGATACAATACTCACGTAAACACAAACTGCAAGTAAATCGAAGAAAACATTGTGTTATAAGATTTGTTAAGTAAATAAATTTCATCGGATTAAATAAATAATTACACAGTAAAGTAATAAACTAAAAGGAAAATTATAAATAAAACTATAAAAATAAATGCATAAAAAACTGCATTGCTTTTAGATGATTGCAGTTTTGGGAATTCTAAACTATAGGGAAATGGTAAAAGCTAGTACATATAGATAATCTCCAACATAAGACATTTTTCATATCAAATCCGTCGCTTAAATGTTTAATTATTTGTGTAACAAATCCAAATCCTTAAATATCACTCCGCTTTAGCTTTACTTCGACAATAAGCCCATTATTGAACAATTCGCCGTAGCTGGGAACAATTGCAAAGGTTGATATATTCTCCTATTACGTCTACCAGATGTTTTTGGTACCAATTAATTACAGCTTTGGAATAATGACAGCGCGAAAACTTTACAGAAAATTGCTGGCGTCTAATAAGAGGCAGCAAACGTTTCTGCTGGCATATATTCTAAAGAAAATGTTTTATGTCATGACATGAACAAAACATATTTTATGTCATAATGTGACATTTTCTAAAGAAAATATTCCATAGCATGACATGAACAGATAAGAGTAAGAAATAATATGTCTAACGAAAATATTTCTCAAGGGCTTTATGGCCTAAGTTAGACCTATCAGGCATTAAATTACTATTAGGTTTGGACAAGGTTAGCTTGAGGATTCTTCTTTCACTGAAGAGTGGTGACGTCTAATAAGAGGCAGCAAATGTTTCTGCTAACATATATTCTAAAGAAAATATTTTATTTCATGTCATGACATGAACAAAAAAAATTTTATGTCATGACGTGACGTGCCATTTTCTAAAGAAAATATTCCATGTTGTGACATGAACAGATAAGACGAAGAAATAAAATGTCTAACGAAAATATTTCTCGTTCTGACATGATATTGATATTGTTATGACGTGATATTTTCTAAAGAAAATATTCCATATCATGACATGAACAGATAAAAAGAAGAAATAAAATGTCTAACGAAAATATTTCTTAACCGGATATGAGCAGAAAATAATATTCAATGACAATATTTCATGTCATGACATGAGTAGAGTTGTAATATACAAATAAAATCATTGAATTAAATTCATCCTACCTATGATTGCCAAATAAGAATAACGTATGTCATAGAATGCATCTTATATATTACGAATCCGTTGAAAAAATTAGGTTTGCTAAACAGGCGCATTCTTGAAAATTGTTTGTGCACTTATTGTAGGTTTTTATTGTTCTGAATAATAGTGTGATCTAATTACGACACATTTTTAGTGGAATCTGTAATGTTAAAGGTGGCTTTAGTTATTTTTCTCGCACTCTTGAATGCTAGTTCAACTTCTTGCACAACATTGATACTCCTTACTATTAATAGTTATGGCTTCAAATATTTTTAATAAAACTTCTCCTCATATTTCCTATTTATATGATAAATAATCCCTAAAGAAAGACATAACATAAATAGAAATATATTTCAATTTAATGCACTCTAGTAAAAAAGAAGACACAGCCAAATATCAAAGTAGAAATTTGCTGGTAGCCAGCAAATAATAAAAATTGAAAAATAAACCGTATCACCTGCATAGAAAGCAAAACAACGAAACAAATATTAGCTCTACAATGGTATATTGTTAGCGAGTTGTAGTTTGCTGCGTCAAAAAAATAACATGCAAACAAAAAATTGTTGCAAACTGTAACAATAATTTATGTTTCACTATTTTCACAACCAGCAAGCAGTCTCAACAATAGTTGCAGCAGGTTAATGTTTTGCCGCCAGGGGTATTTACTAAACGGCGAAAGATTGTCTGTGAAAAAGGATATAAAAAATATATACATGTCTTATACATACACATAGATATTGTATAAGTGTGGTAATATCAAGAAATGCAATGTAAACAATAAACTTTTTAGCTCATACTGCAACAGATACTGCTGATACATGTTAGAAAAAAATCCCTTTAAAGGTGCTGTATATAAAAAAAATTATAAAAACATCCATTTAGTTTCACGAAATCCATTTGTTAAGGTCTTGCGGTTAAAAAATGTGAATTGTTAAGAAAACTGGGGGGAGATTTGGTCAGCAAACAAGAATAATACTAATACCTACTTGATCTCTTATTTGTGGCCAATAAGTGGAAGTTTGTTGATCCGTTTGTGGGTGTTCTTGTATTTGTCAAAATAGAAGAGACTTGCATTTATGTTGCTAGTTTCCATTAGAGCACAACAAAAATCTAAACAATGTACAAAAAATGGCAAAAAAAAAACTGTTTTGATTTACCGCCACATCTGGATGGATGAATAGATGGATACCTTGTTGCATTTCTTTTTCAGACTTTAGTCTAGGAAAATCTTTAAATCTCTGCATAGTATGATTTAGGAGCAGAGGTGTGTCATCACCAGCACGTAAAACACGTAAACAGCTACTTAATCCTAAAAAGACAACCAAATAAACAGTGATCTAAATAACCTCAACTCTGGTTCTGAAAGAAATGTTTCGTAAATACTCCAATATGTAAATAAGCAATGACTACTAATGAAACAAATTATTATTTTTTTCATGCTATAAGTCTAAAAACCATATAATCCTTTAAGTATTGCACAGTTGGCCATCACTGTACATCCTAGGATTTGTTTATGATACCACAACAACACGTAAAATAAACAATAAGAAAATAATAAAAATTGTATATGTATGTAGCATACTTTATCCCAGCAAGCCATATGAGTCCGAAAAGAGTCTTTTCAGACACCTTTTTCGGAGCGTTAACGCTCTTTCTGAGCCCAAAAAACAATTATAATTGCTCCGAAACCCCTCAGAAAAGAGGGTCATTACATTCGGAAATGGTCCGTCAAAAAGAGCTCTTAGATAATGTCAAAAAAGAGTCTTATGAGGTTTTTTTGGGCTGTGTGTAATCTTGTTTTGATCATTCTTGTGTGGTACAGCTATGGTTTTTTTTTTGTTCAAAGCACAAATAACAGGACAACAACGCTTTGTTACACACATAATTAAGTGGAATTTCTGAGTCACACTGCGTGCCGACTCAGGACAGTAACAAGCAACCCAGCAAACCATATGAGTCCGAAAAGAGCCTTTTCTGACACCTTTTTCGGAGCGTTAACACTCTTTATGAGCCCAAAAAACAATCAGAATTGCTCCGAAAACCTTCAGAAAAGAGGGTCATTACGTTCGAAAATGGTCCGTCAGAAAGAGCTCTTAGATAATGTCAGAAAAGAGTCTTTTATGAGGTTTTTTTGGGTGCTGTGTAATCTTGGTTTTATCATTCTTGTGTGGTACAGCTATGTTTTTTTTTTTGTTCAAAGCACAAATAACAGGACAACAACGCTTTGGTACACACATAATTAAGTGGAATTTCTCATTCATACTGCATGCCGACTCAGGACAGTAACAATTTCGCTCCGAAAATGCTCTTTAGTTGGACTCTTCTCTGACTCCTTTTTTCGCAGCGCTCCGAAAATGCTCTTTTGTTGGACTCTTTTCTGACTACTTTTTCGGAGCGCTCCTAGAATGGTATGCTGGGAAATTTTTTTTTCGCTCCGAAAATGCTCTTTTGTTGGACTCTTTTCTGACTTCTTTTTTCAGAGCGCTCCGAAAATGCTCTTTTGTTGGACTTTTTTCTGACTCCTTTTTTTTTGAAGCGCTCCGAAAATGCTCTTTTGTTGGACTCTTTTTTGACACCTTTTTCGGAGGGCTACGAAAATGATCTTTTGTTGGACTCTTTTTTGACGTCTTTTTCGGAGCGCTCCTAGAATGGTATGCTGGGATGTATGTATGTATTTGTGTTTTTTCTTATTTATTTATTAATATTTCGTCTCACTTTTTATACTCCCAGGATGTATAAAAAGTCCTCATTGCAGCAGCCATAAAAAATATACTATTCTTATCTATTTCTTCATAATATTGTTTTCCCCTGCAGTTGGTGTTTGTTGTTATTTTATAGACAGTAAACAAAAGTCACATGTCGTATGCTGTATTGGCAATTTTGATTAGAAATTCCGTATGACGGAAATAATATCATGAATTATTTAATATTTTTCCTTGTGTGCAAATAAGAGGGGTGGGTCAGTAGTTTTTTATTCTTTTCCGGTTTGTATAAAATTGCAATCAAATGAGTAATACTAAAGAATATTATAATATTATTTTGGGCTTGGTCAATTGTACTCAGTGGGAATATGTATATGGGTCAATTTCAAAAAAAAAAAAAACGCAATTTTTGTGTCCCCGCACTTTACACTACTATTTTAGATAAAAAAAAAACAAAAATGTGAGAGTGATCAGCGAGGAATATGTAACTAAAACACGTAATTCTCAAATTTGTATGTTTGTTTTTTTGTTTATTCAGAATGGTGTTTTGTTTCTCCCTCTGACTGCTTCCATACAAAAGCATGTGTCCCCGTTAGAATTTTTAGTAAACAAAATAAAATAAAATCAAAAAAAAAGAAAATATGCAATATTTAATAACAGTTTTTGAATTATTTTGTTTCTTTCTTGTGTTTTGATTTGTTATAGTCGTCAAAACTTAATTAGTGTGAATTTGGCGTTGCAAAGAAAGGTTGCCCCTACAATTTGCATTGAGCGTCACTTTTTTATAAATCAACTAGTAATATAATAGTTTTCAATTTCAAGTTTAAATAAAGTAAATAACGTAAGGAAAGTACAAGCTTTAATTATTACAAAAGTGAAAAAGCGAAAAAAATTTATTAAAAAAAGTGTGCACTTGCGTAGTTTTTGTGCACACCATGGTAAGGGCGCGATAAAATTTCTTGAACGACACGCTAATTTTTTTTTAAAAGTGAATATATTAAATGTAAAAAATTGAAGTTGACAATCATTGTTTACATGGTTTTAACTCGTTTTTTATAATTTGTGAATTTGAGAAATAAATTGCCTACGCAAAAAAAACAAAATAGGCAAATAATTCATGAGCATCACTTTTGAAATATATTGCTTCATAGCTTAAAATGCTTAATTTCGATTTTATTATTTAATTTTCAAGAGTAAAACAACAAAATTAACGGCAGCTGAACGAGCACGGAGATATCGAGAGAAAATAAAGCTCGATAAAGCGCGTAATGACGAATATAAAAGAAAGAAAGGAATAATCGTGGTATATTTGAGTTTAATTTTTATTGTTACTGACTGTTTCTGTTTTTGCCACAAACTTAATTCGAAAGTGGTAAAAATGAATGAGAATGAAAAAAAAAAACAACAAGCGGCTTTGTTCATTTCATTAAGTTTATACAGATTCAGAATAAGAATTCGAATGAAAATTTATAAATTAAATTAAGTTATTGTTTTGTGTCAAATATTTACATATGTGGATAAGTTTCTTGAAGAATTACTTTCTCTTTTCCATTTTTGTTAAAGACATCAAGGAATATGTACATGTTTAGTTTTGTATGAAAATTTTTGTTTTTTGAAGAATTTTTGTTTTTTTTTTTATTTACTTTTTGTAAAAGAATAAACTTTTTTTCGTTAAACTTTAAATTTGGCATTATTTCTTCTTTACGTGCAACAAAATCTCTTGATCGTCAGAAAATATAAGATATAAGCGTCACACTTAGCTTTTTTCCTTAAAACGCTTATATTGCAGTTTTTTAAAATACATTATTACAAGCCTATTACTTTGCAAGTAACCTCTAAGTTCAAGTCTTTTTTTAACAAAAATTTACATATTTTAATCCTAAAATTTTACAATAACTAGTCACTTAAAAAAAAATTAAAAATCAAGGTGAATCGTGATTTTGTGTTTATAAACGAAAAGGTAATTTTCGCAAGAGTCAATCTTGAGAAACAAAAGAACATCGTAGTAAGCTTGAATTTCAAATATTTTTGCATTTTTAGCGATTTTTTATACATATTTGGTGTGTGACGCTCAAGAAGAAATCATAGAAAACCTAAAGAAAAATCCAAAAATATTGATTTTTTTGAGAACCTAAAAGTACCACCGGATTCTTCATCAATTTCTACATAAATTGGCCACTCTTGCAGGCGACTTGGAAAAACTTTAAAAATAAGCAAAACAAAACACGTTGTGTACGTTTTTTTTTTTTGAAATTGACCCACATACATACACATATTGTATATTCTACATCTATTGTTATTGTTATTTTGATTTCTTGTTAGGCGAAGTGGTTTCCTGTTAGTAAAATCAATTACATATACAGTGGGGAGGACAAATAAATACATGGTAATACTTTGTTCACTTGTTATTGCATAAAAATAAAACTAATAAAGAAAATTAAAAAATGTTGTTTGTAATTTATTTTAGGTTACCTAATAATTTTAATTAAAACTACAAGTATCAAGATTTAAGAAGAAACTCAAGCGAAAAAACAACCCGCAACTCAATTTTGCACAATTCAAAAACTGTAGTGAATATTAGTATTTTTTAATATTTAGTCCACAGCTCATTATTTCGTAAAATATTTGTTATACATTTTGACATACTCTGCACCATTTTTTCAATTAACTCATTTGGAATACTCTCTAATTTGCGCTAAACCCCTTGCCAAAACTCTTCCAAGATTGGTAGGAGTTAATTAGTATCGTCCCAACTGTGTCTTTACGATTGATTAATTTTCAATCGGATTGAGGTCGGGTTAGTTTTTATTGGCCGCTGCATCAGAAGGAAACTCTGCCATTCTTTTACAATGAAAAGTAACTTCACCCACATGGTAGACGCTCTAGATATACAAAATCGGGAGAAAGTCATATTTCCTCATTATTCATTCGATTCTTTGCAGTAGTCCAAGGTGCCACCATGTAAAGCAATCCATATCATGACGTTCCTCCCACCGCGCTTCATTGTTAACATAACATGGTGTCTTTGAATTATTTGGGCTGTTCGGTGTCAGCAATATTGTTTATCGTCGGATTAAAAACGATTGAAATCATTTAACGTTTCCTGTCTTCTACTGTTTCTGTGTTCTCTGACAAACTTTAAATGTGCCTTCACATTTTTTATCTACAATGCAGGTTTGCATTTTTTTGCTCCTGAGATGTAACCAATTTCGGGTCGTCTTACTATCCACCGACTAACGGGTTTGTCTATTGCTATTGGTTTTAACACTTGTCTCTTTTTATTTGTGTTATCAGTAGACGTGCATCCGCATTCATTAATAGCTTTCTAGCGACCTCCGATTTGTCGTTTGAGAGAACGCCATTTTAGACACTACGACCACTGTTTTACTTACTTTATGCTGTTTAGTTATTACTCGGGTGGAATAGCTACTTTTTGTCATTGCTAGAATAATGGCTGTGGGTAGTTTCTACATTAATTATTATAATTTGATTTGTGTTGTATAATTTGCAATAAGTGTTTACTATGTGCAATTTAATTAATATCAAACTAATGCCTTTTTTTTTTATTTCGATACCAACATTTTTAAGAGAGGTATGCTCTTTAAAGTCATTTTCGGCAGTGGGCCTTATATAGGCGCTACGACTAATTATGGACCGATCTGCACAAAATTTGTAAATGTGATTTGGCTGCGTTTACCACTCATTTATGGTGAGACTTGTTTAGATACTTTCATAATTCAAACATTTATAATAGCTAAACCCCTATTTTCAAAGTAAATTTGCTTAACTTGGAAGCATTGTTCAGGCGTATGTCTATTCATGAAATACTAAACACAATTTAACATAAATCACTTGACAGTTAAACCGGTTAAAATTAATACTAAATGGGTTTTATTAAACTTCGAACCAATTCTATCTTGAAGCGGAGTATTCAAGAAACTGGTTTTCGGTTTATTCGAAAAATATAATATGAAAATATAAACCGGTTTCGGATAAGCTGACAAATCCTGTTAACCGGATATTCATTATTAGCAGAATTATTTAAGAAAATATTGTAAAAGTAGAACATCATAAAAAAACGGCAAATCAAGTACAAAATGTTTAAAAAAATTTGCCAAATAATTAAAAATATTAAATAAAAAAAACCTGTTAAGCTCTTCTTGATTTTTGAATATACTATCTTAAATATAAATTAGAAATAATAATTTAATTTTATTTTGGTTATCTTAAATTTTCTTTTATATACATAAAATTCAATACCAAGAAATTAGGATTTAGAATAATTCTAAAAAATAAAAGAAAAGAGTGCTCAATGAAATGGACAATTTGTTGTCTATAATTTACAAAAGTCTTGTTTTTGTTTAAGGGTCATACAGTTTAAATTAGTTAAAAAAAACTAACACGCATACTCAACCACAGACTATACTCTCACATTTATCATATTGTGGCAACAACTGTTGTAATTGCAACAGCAGTAACAACAATTCCTATAACATCATGGCGTCAGGTGTAAACCACAAGTCAATCATTTACAAAATTTCAATTGTCTTTTCAAAATGCAATACAATGTGTGGCATATGTATGTGACTTAACAAGTTTATCTTACTTGTTCCAGTTTTTGTGAGTGAGTGTGTGTGTGTATATATGCAAACATGCAGTGACATCCTTGTAGAAATCTGCCAGGAAATAAAAGTCAATAGCTACTGCAAACACAAATGTGTGCAATAGTCATCTGTATGTGATTCACACACACCCAGTAATATAAACACATTTGATTATAAACAGGAAATGCCAAATAGACATGAATAAAATGATTATAATATGTATGTATACATATAAATAATGTATGAGTTCTTCTCTTGCTTCTTACTTCCTTTATGAAACATTAAATACAAATATTTGGAAATATTTAAATCCTATTACATATTGTATAGGTATGTAAAAAAGAACTCAAGTATTTAAATTTAAGTTTATCTATAAACAACCAGATATATTAATATTTATTAGATTTTAATTTCCAGACACTTACCGTACGGAAAACGCACTACGTCGTGTCACCTGACCCTCTTCACGTATATGACGATGCGAACGTTTCTGTTGCTGTTTTTCACGATCTAAATCAATCGATGTAACACGTTCTAATGGCTGATGGCAGATTATATCCCGATCTGAGACAGATTTTAGATTACGTATTACAAACGTGCCGCCAAAACGTGAATGTCGTCCGGCAGCCGGTTTAGAGGCTAGACGTTGTTTTTCACGTCGTCGTGCTGCCAAGAGTTCCTGTTCGTCGCGTTGTTTTTCACTGACACTGCGTTGCAATGAGGCATCTGCCAGATTTTCTGCTGTCTGTTGGAAATTTAGAAAAATAAAATTATTTCGTATAGTAGAATTTAATGTTAAAAAGATGGAAATATTATTGAATAGCGTGTTTTGAAGTTGTAAGCAATATTTCAAATGTGTTATAATATCAAAAGAAGATGTTAACATTGTAAGGAACATAAATAAAATTTGAATATTATTAACCCATGTTAACCTAAAAGTTTATTTTCAGTTCGCGAACTAGAATCTTATACAGAAGCTCAATTGATTATTTAAGCTCATGTGAGTGAAAACCAAGCAATCATTTCAATGTCCGATGAGACAAAATTCAGAATAGTAGCCATGTTAGTAGATAAAAAGCTACGATTTGCTGTTTTGTGAGAATCTATATGGCCTGTGGAGGTAGAGTTTAGTATGAATCCATTCAATTATATTAAGGTGAACCTGAAATCTACTATCGATCAAGTGAATGTGAATTGATACTAATTCTTGATACTAATGTCTTTGTTACGATAAAGCGGCAAATCTTAAAATCTTTTACTGAAGTTAGGAACGCAACAATAGTCCAAAAAATAACAAATTCAGCCATTAATTACCAACTTACAGCAGCCAGAATAAATCTCTTGTGCGGAAGCGCACACATTCAAGAAAAAGCAGCGCATCTAGGCTCAGATGACACCAATTTAAGAAGTATCATAAAAAGAATGGCGAATTCCTTTATAGACTTGGGATTATTCAGACATACTTACTCCAAAAAAGGGGGTGAACAAAATCAAAAGATAATCTAAGGACATGGTAACCGAAAACCAGGTTGACCACATCGCTAAAGCGATGAAAAAAGGAGACGTTTTGCTGTATAAAATTTAAGGATACATCCGCTATCAAAAACTCGACAATAGGTAGAACAAAACTTTGCCAAACCACTCAGTTAGAAAAGGTCGACGGATATATATCAAAGAGAGGACAAGGACATGCAACTTTCTCTACAAACTGAAGGGTAATCGTCAAAAGCCGACTTTTATAAAGCTACGAAGAAAAGCAACTAGAATAGACTATAGCCAACAGTTTTATATTTGTCTGAAGCAAGCAACACCACATGATCATGTCTTTGTACAATGAAGCGCAGACCTTACAACCAAGTACCCATTTATTGAGGTAAGGAGCGCAACAATAGTGCTAAAAATAGAAAATCAGCCATAAATTTCCAACTTATAGCAGCCATAATAAATAGTTCTTGAGGAAGCGTATACATTCAAGAAAAAAAAGCGCAACTAGGCTCACAAAAACGCGAACAGACGTGTTGCTCACTAGTAAGCAAAGTCCCAATTTACACGAAACCATTTTTATTGAAAAGATTGATACAATTTTATCCTTTAAAGTTCTTCGGTGTTCACACAGCACAATACAATTGCTTAAATCGCTCGTATAAACACATTTGTATACGCATACATATGTAATACAAATAAGAGAGCAACACGAATTGCTAGTTCAATCAAGTGTGGGCTCGTGTTATCTTCCCCTCACCCCGGTGTCTAAAAGGTAATGCTTAAAGAATTGCTTCGTGTAAATTAGAAAAAAGATTCATATCTTCAAAGTTAAAAAAGTATGAATGTCAACCCATCTACTAGTCACTGAAAGCCTTAATGGTAACTTGGTGTATTTAGACTGTTGAGACAGTATTTACCAACTGACACAAATAAATTTGATTAAAAAAGCGGCAAAAGAGATAACTAAAGATACGGTCACACTTGGCAAATATTTACTAAAAAAAAACCGTAACCACTTGTTTTAGCACAAATTTGTTTGACGTTGTTTTCTTTTACAAGAGTTTTGCCAGATTAAACTGTATCAGATAAAATAAAACTAAATTTTTTTTTTAATAAATAAACGAGTTTAAATATACTTTATATAGTGTTACGTCTTTTTCAGCAAATATTTGCCAAGTGTGACCGTACCTTAAGAAAGTAACCGCCACAAACTCACAAACACAGAGTAGATTTTTCGAATTCTTAAAAAATCTGGCAGATGTCACAATTTCGTTTGCAACGGATTTAATTAGCAAATAGTAGATTTAGTATGGAAGTCTGAATATACAGCTACGTGCAACTAATTAAGGATAATATTTAAATCGTTATGTTAAAGGTAATATTTATTAAATAAAACGCTTAAATATAACACTTCTATTATTATTATTATTTCTTAATTTTTTTCTTTGTGGTGTTTTTTATAATTTGAGAAATAATTTAATCCTGCACTAAATTAAGGGCAGTGATAAACTTATTAACATTTTGAAATTCAGGTAATTTTTAAAAGTTAAATTAAATTAATTATGATTACATAAATATGAATGTTTTTCAGTATATGAAAAGCTCCTAATACCTGCTTAACACGGGTAAAAGCAAATTAGTACTCGAAGGAATATTGTACAAATGCATCAGGCTGGAAACACTTATCGGAAAATCACAACAGCCTTGAATGTTTCAAAAAGAAATGACTTTTCAAGCGATGAAATATTTAAAAAAGCATTTGACTACAGAAAATGTGTTCCGTAAAAAAAGAAGCCGAATTACGAGAGTTCATGAAGATGAAAAAAAATCGATTAAATCAGCAAATGAGATTGGGATTGCAGTCTTTACCCAAAATGAGGCAAAACCGTTTGTTGATACAGTAAAACGAAGTTTGCGAGAAGTTGGACTGTTTAGAAGAATTTCGCGAAAGAAGCCATTATTGTCAGAACGTAACCGAAAGAAGAGATTACAATTTGCAAAGAAGTGCCTCCATTGGATGAATGTAGAATGAAAAAATATATTATTTTCGGACGAAACAAAAATTAATAGGGTGTAAAGTATGAAGGCGGTTCTATTATGCTTTGGGATGCTATGTCATCACGTGATATTGGACAGCTACATAAAATTGAGAATTCTAAGCGATATAAAGATGCAGTATGCTGATGAGAACATGGATATTTTAACAAGATAACGATCCGAAGCATACGGCTCATCACGTCAAGCAAATTTTTTTAACAATTTGGTAACTGTTCTTGACTGGCTTTCATGCAGTCATGATCTCAATTTGATTGAGAACTTATGACCACAGTTGTCAACTTGGTGCTTTTTTAAATTTTTGGTCCGATAAATTCCTTAGTTGGTGCTCGGTGCGCTTTTTTTAAATTTCAATGCGTTTTTTATTTTTTCCGAAAATTTTGTTTTCAATGGCGCGTTGTCTTCTCCATTTTGGTGCGTATTGAAATTTCAAAGATGACAACGCTGCTTATGACAAGTTGTAAAAACCAAAGTAAGCTCTGTGTAAGCAATTTTAATGATCTCTTTGTCGAAACAAAGAAAGCTTGGGAAGCCATTCCAAGTAGTGTTTTTGAAAAATTTGGTTACCTCAATGCCTCGCAGATGTCAAGCTGTTATCGAAAACAATGGATTTGCAACAAATATTGTTTTATTTTTAAGTAAATACTTTTTTTTATAAAATTCAAATTCAATATTATTTGAAATAAAGATTCATAATTTATAATGAATTTGACACCATATGCAGTTATGTATTTTCTAGGAGTAAGTGTTAAATTGACTAAACTATGACAAATTTTGATGTCACAAAAAATTTGGTATTATTTGCTTCAATCTCACATGTCAATAGCGTGTCCTTAATTAGTTGCACGTAGCTGTTTATTCATGACTACAAGGTTACCCTAACCATATCTAGAATCAGCTTATCCTAGAAAAACGTGGAATGATGTAAACCAATCAATCGCTAACCCTTAGAATACAGGGTAGACTGTTAATACGATGTTGCTAATAGTGTGCAACTATTTAAGATCTGTTGCTATTAGTAATAGAGTTTTAAGTGGTATTACAACGAAACAGCAGTAATAAAAGTACATACAGTGCATACCTATAGCAAACATATAGGATGATGCATTTAAACCTTTCTTGTATTATTTTTTTTTTTACAGGTCACACGTGATTGCCAATTCATCATGGAAAGGCTCACAGCGTAACAATGTATAAAAATTAGTTAGTTGTGTTTTCGAAAATTACTGTCTTCAGAGAATTATCAGCAATAAACAATGAGCTTTATTTAGAAATCATTTTGATGAAAAGCTAAGTTCGCGATCCGGTGCTATTAACTGTCTGTTTTAAATATTTTTCTTTAAATGTAAATTAATGTAAATTCAAAAGTAGTAATTCAAGGGATACTGGTCAATGCTGAAACTAGTCATAATTTGCGGAATACCGGTGCCAGTGCGAAAATTATCCCTTCCAAATGGACAACCTACAACGTAGTCGCGCACAACAGTTTAATTAAATTATATTCAATAAGCAACTGTCAGAGATTGTTCTTTCGGATCATAACTATTTTAAGTGTTTTATATAAAATTTAAAGAAGGTCTTAATGAATCACCCTATACAAGAAAATAAAAACCTTTACAACAATTCAATTTTGCTTTCAATGTATAGAATTTTATATGCGTATACTAGAATTTCTGTACGTTCTGCTGACTGTGCCTGCCTGCCTGTCTGTCCGTCTGACTCAATGACTCTTCTTTGCCTAGCCCTTTGTAGTACCAGCCAAGCGTCTGATTTTCTATTGTATTGATATTATGTTTAACAAAAAGACCTCACGATTTGTTAGGGTTGCCTGGGTTGCTTCTCTGCTGTTCATGGTGTAAGTGAGTGAAGAAACGCGCACTCTAGAGAGTTTGTAAAAAGGAATTTCTTTTGTAAATTGTATTGTAATTGAAATGTTTGTGGCCATCAAATTGGAGGAGTCGTAATACCAGCTGCAGCAGCAATAACAATGGCAAAGTACAGAAATATATACACCATGGTTTATGGTTGATGTTCGTGTGAAAATTAAGATTTCGTGATTTATGTCTAGCCTCCATTCAAAGAAGGAAGAATACATCCACTCCATCATCTGCTCGTAGACGTTACACACAACATTCCAATATTACGACTGTTTGATGTGTGTGAGAGTGAATGGATAGTTGTACAGAATAGATGAATGAGTGTGTTTGTTGGCTGTTTGTTGTATTGCGAATTGTAAGATATACATACATATGTATTCAGTTTATTTCTATTGTAGTTTTTGTTTAGCTTAAACTTCAGTTGCCAAACTGACATATAACGCCAACACAACACGTATCACTCAAACTGCAGTCAGTCTCCTCTCCTCAGTGCATATTTTGAATGTGTTTTTTTATTTATTTCGTTTTATTTGATTTGCTTGTATTTTCAATTAATGTATTAGATTTTTTTTCGAGCACAATTTGGATTAAGGCCAATATTAAATAACACAAGTTGTAATCAAGAATATTAGATAAATGCAGGCAGTTACATCGTATGTAAAATGCCCTTGGAAACTGTAAGGACTCTTTAGTATATAGTTCGGTATGATGAGTTAGAAAGACAAACAGCCATACATAGTATGATTGATGTTATTGGGGTCAAATGCTGACTACTTGCTTTATGTTGGAATATTTTGCAGATATTTTTTTTTTAGATTTTAGTTGGCTAATAAATTTTTGCTGATTTTTGAAATTTTAAAAGTAGTAAATTTGGTGTCAAATCGTTAAAATTTTAAATATTGGATGAGAAAGCATTAATAATTGAAATTTAATAAATACATGAGATTAATTACTGCAAGTCATGAAAGAATTGAAGATTGAATATAAAGCTTCAAAATTAATAAATCAAAAGTAATGAAGCTAATTTATTACAATAAAACATTAGCGGCGTTCAGTGTTTAGTGCAAATGGCATTGTAAAAGTGCAAATGCAAAACATCGTAGCTTTTTGTTGCAATCCAACAACAAAATACACACAATTGCATTTGTCAAAACATGTAACATGGTATAGTTTTTCCGTTACGCGTATTGCTTTTGCAACTCAAGACAAGAAATAAAATTAGAACACTGTAGCAAACAATTCCACAGAAGAAAATTAAAAGGGAAAAACCAAACAAAAAGTGGACGCCTGAAGAAAAATATACTAAAACATTAACCCCCTTATTCAAAAACGCTTATTAAATTTAACAAACGTTTATTAAGACAGATTTATATATAAAAATTTGCTTAATAAACGTTTGTTAAATTTAATAATCGTTTTTGAATAAGAGGGTAAATGTGTATGTGCCCCCATTCCAAATTGTTTCTTATTCTTCTAAAAATTCAATAATTTTTTCTTTGGCACTTTTTCGTGGCATTTTTAAAATACGTTTCGAAATTGTTGTTTATGTAGATCAGCTTTTAGTTTATAAATTTATATTAGTATCGCGAAGTACGAAATAAATCAATGTCAAAACATTTGCAAGTGCAAACTTTTGCAATACAAAATGCATCGAACATCGAATACCAGTATTATGATAGCAAAAACGTAGCTTTTAGGCTAAATTAGACAAGTCTGATAAGAACATATAAAGCAAACCTAGCGAACAGATAACAGGGAACCTATTGCTTGCACATTGAACTGAAATACCACTTGAATGCAAAGATTGAAATATGAAATTAAAAATTATTCCTATTTAAACAACACAAACTCTTTAATTTTGTACATTAATTTTAGCAACACTTGATTTTGCTCCTCATAAAGGCAACCAACAAAAACAGTAATTATGAAACCGCTTAATTACAAACGTTATAAACAACAACAAAAACTTACCTGTTCCCGATACAGTAGACACACAATTTCCAAACAGTGCAAATGGAATTGATTCTCATCCGATGATGAAATTATGAACAATATCATATCTAAAATACCTGACTGATGCAATGCCCATATAACCTGATCATGTACACTGGCATCATTATCGGCACGACATTCAACCTCAGGATTTGCGGGCACTTGCAGCACGTTTCGTATCAAAACCAAAATACGTTCAATTAAGAGACTCTGCTCTTCACTGCGTAGAGCCCAATCCTGAAATAAAACAATGATAAACAATTTAGTCTGATAGCAAAGAGAAAAATAAATTACAAAAAAAAAATCACTCACTATTCATGGCAAATGAAAGGAAATAAAAAAAATAAGCTAAAAATAAAAACTTAAAACAGTTAAAAATTAAATTACATTTTAGATGTTGGAGAACATTAACTAAATTCATACTAGGATTTTTTCAACGGTTTTACACAGCAAAACAATAGAAATAGCAGTAAGTATTAGAGTATATAAGTAATGCAACAATATAGCAAACTTATGCAAATCCCTGGAATTACAGCAAAATAAATGAATGAATGAATAAATGACTAGAATAAATAAGACCAAATTTCAGTTAACAATATGTTGCAACAGTGGAATAATTTATTTAAACTGTCAGACGATATTTTCATATGTTTCTATACGATTTTTTTATTCTGCAAAGTAAAGTGATTTGTGGAATTAAAGTATTGATTTAAGGCACTCTTTATTTTCAACGAACTTAGGGACTAAATATTTAGCTACTAATGAACAATCTAAATATTTTAAGTTTGTATTGATACCGGATCGGAATATCAAAAATCCGACATATTGTGGTATGTATATGTTGGAAATCACAAAAGTTTAGGCGGTGTAAGAATTATTGTAATGCCAGACAGACTTCGCTCAGGGCCATAATATCGTATGAAGTAGGGTAGGCAGTTGTTATGGACTGAACGAATTTAGAAGTTTGCTTTGGAAAATAGTACGATGCCTCAAAAAAAAAAAAAAAAAAAAAAAAAAAAAAAAAAAAAAAAAAAAAAAAAAAAAAAAAAAAAAAAAAAAAAACTGTGGATAATGGCTTGCATGATGAAAGCTTGCAGCATACTGTGAGCGTCAACATAAAGTCAACACCACATATTATTTAAAAAAAAGCTTAATTATATTAATATAAATAATATTATATTAGAAAATAATATGTTAAAATATACCAATTTGTACGAGTCAAAAAGTAAACATTAAATGACATCATCCTTATGCAAAAAAAAAAAAACCCCAAGTCATTCCAAAAGTAGTGGCAATTATTTTAATATATCTTTGTTTGAAAGCACAACGACAAAGAGCCGTTCAAAATAATTGAGTATTTCATTAAAAGCAATTAAGTTGTCACGTTAATTTTTTTTTGAAAAATTTATAATGGAAAGACAAACATTAATTAAGACTCGGCAAATTAAAATAGTTTTATATATAAAAGGTGAATCCCTGCGTCAAATAGGTAAAATCGTTGAAAGTCATCGCTGTACAATAAAATTAATTATAGACAAGTATACCAAACACAATGCCGTATAAAATATTGCTGGTGTAAAACGACCAAAGGCGTCTTAGAAAAACTGAAGTAGGAGTTATAGTAAGAGAAGTAAGAGCAAAGTGCAGTCAAAATAGCTGAAAATGTTATGAAAACCTGTAAGCGCGAGAACGCATCAAAGTGGGTAAAGTGCCAATTTACAAGTTTATTAAATGAATCAAAATTGTTTCTAAAAGTTTCCAAAATACTTTGGAGTAAAATAAGCATATTAAAAGAATTGAAGATTGTTTATAATGGTTCTACGAAGTCAATTTAAAGAGCAAAGATTATTTATAAAAATTCGCCAAAGACTTTGGAGTAAAATAAGACTACTAAGATTTCCAAGATTGTTTTTAATATTCCACAACGTATATTAAATTAGCCACGATTGTTTCTAAAAGTTCCACAAAGGCTTTGAAGCAACAACAATTGAAAAATCTATTATGAGCAAAATGTTTGGACTAAAATAGCACTATCGAAAAAAATCCACGATCGTTCTATTACACTTAAACTAAAAGCAACTGAAGCTAAGACTAAAAAACTATTAAAAATACGATTGCTTTCAAGCAAAGACTAATAAAAAACCCATGATTGTTTCAATTAAAAGTACCACGATTTAATTAAAGCATAAATATATATTTACGGTAACAATTTTAAGAAATGTTTGTGATGTTTTATAACAGGAACATATTTTTTATGTACCAGCATCCAGTGGAGGATGACCTCTACTCATGCAAAGCATTGTGTTGGAACTCAAAAAATAGGTCATGAGAAGGAGGATAGATTAGATATTATCTATGACCATTTGATTTGAATTTTCCTATATTGAAATGTAACAGGGAAAACTTCTGCAGAAAGTTTATTTCACATACAGGACAGTACGGCTAAAGTACGAATTTTCGCTGTAGTGTATTGTGCGATCCACTGTCCAGTCGGCCATGAATGGATGGCTAAAGAACGTGTATTGCGTAAAAATTACGGGTCTCGGGAACAATTTCGCTAATTTCAGCAGAGCACATTCTATTATAGCATCGATAGAACAGTGATACACAACCCACATTGCGGTGATGGTCCAGTATATCAATGTTTAAGTATCTTTGCGGGTAGCTCCAAAATAGACTTCGAAGCACCGGTCCATACATAAGATTTGTATTCCATTTTCGGTCGAATATAGGTGATGTAAATAGTAAGAAGTTTAGATGGATCTACTACACCCTTTTTAAAAAAACTAAGGCATTTAATGCATCTTTTTAGACTTGAAGAATGTGTCTAGTCCAGCGGACATCACACTGGATTCTCATGCCTAGAACATCAAAGGCATCTGATTCCTTAATATTTACACCGTCCATAAAAACAGATAATGCAACATGAACTGATGCTTTTGTGTGTTAACATACATTAGAAACATTAGAAAGTGCAAAGCAAATTGATTATGGGCGATAATTAACAGGTTTGGCAGCATCTCCCTTCTTAGGAATCGGCGTTACATTAGCAACCTTTCAGCACATGCTAAATTCACCGGCACGGTATGGGATGATGAAAAGGTTAGCTAATGGACGAACTAGCATTGAAGAACTCTACTTCAAAACCAGTTCTGGTATACCATCCGACCCAGGAGACTTATTTGTACAAAGATCCGCTAAAACCCTTTTTAATGCGGACGCTCGTGAAGGAAATATAAAGCAAATATTTATTGCAAATTTTGACTGGAATTTTTTTGCGGACGTCTGAATAGTCAAATTCGTTGATCCTCTGGTGGCCGTGAGTGCACATCAACAGTTTGTAAACAATTACAATGCAAACAAAACAAAGTTAAAAATTGTAGTTTAATATTTTTTGTACTGGAGCTAAATATTATATTATATATTATGTCATTCTTATAAAATCTAAATAAATTGTATATATTCACCCCTATCGTGAATAAAAATTCCACATGAAATTTTTTCCCTTTTCACATTGTTCCTATTAAAATTCAATGTTTAAAAAAAGGGAACAAATTTCATGTGGAATTTTTATTCACGATAGGGGTGATTGTATGTTTTGGTTTAATTGGATAAGTATTTTGGAAAATAATTCAGATTATTTCATATTTTACCAAAAAAAACGTCCATGATTGCCAATAGTTTTCAACGAAAATTAAGTTTACTTCCATCATCCTTGTTACCCACTGTACATACATTTACCATGAATTCTAAGTAACAATTGTAAACAAATACATATTAAATTTAATTTTGAAGCTAAAAAAAATCTCTCAAAAAATTGAAATTTATCGTTTCGAATGTTTATCCAAATTTAAATTGAATACTCCAAGGAAGTCGAATGCGGCTGAAACAGAAATAGCAGCAGCTTTCAATACAGTTTAGAATGACGACAACACAGCACAACAACTAAATACAGACAAAAAGAAGGTGGTAGTGATGATGGCAGAGCTGGTTATATACACAGCAACAAGATAAAAAAAAATCCCAATTAATATTTTTCAAAGAAAAGCTACTGTGTAATTGCTATAAATCTAATACTCGTAGCGAACACAACTGCGACGAAGAGCATTGAATTGACACAAACACACAACAAAAAAAAATAAAAGAAAATCAGTTTTGATTTTTCGACATAGATATGGTAACAATGGCAACAAAAAACAAATCAGCGTTAGTGGAAAAAAAATAAAGAAAATGCAAATCAGACTCAGAAAACTGTGACACAGATTAAATTTCAAAATTTTTTAAATGTTTGTGTTTTAGGACCAACTTCAAATCGTTAACTTTTAATGGTTGCTTAAAAAAGATCAACATTTTTGCTTGTTTGCCTGGTTTCGTTAAAAGATTCATAAAATAGGGAATATGTAGATGTATCACTTTTTTTTTGCCTTAGTTCTTCACTTTGTCATTTATCACAGTGATAAAGAAAGGTTGTGAAAAAAAAACGATACAAAACATCAGCTTTATTTAAAATAAAGTGTCAGAGGTTGCTTTTGGTTTTTATTTCTTGTGCTTTAGCTGTTTTTCTGGTAAAAACGTTTTGGAAAAAAATTGTTTCCTGTTGTATGGCACCCCAAAGTGTTGTGACTGTCACAACAGTCGGACTGAAACTTAATTTATGAGCTGCAAGTCAACTGTATGATGATGATGTTGCAAACAAAAAACAAAAATTGTATGTAAAATAATAAAAGTAAAAGATATTTTGCCAGCATATGGCTGTGTGAAATCGATAAGTGTAACAGATTTATGATGGGGGTAAAAATTTCATAAAAATAAATACAATTTAATATTTTTAAATAGAACTAAATATGAAGAATATTCTGCTGGAAAATATCTTTAGGCTGCTAACTTGACATCTTAGGACTTTGACACTTTCACGGAACTAAATGTTAACAGCACAAAATTAAAAAATCCTGAAATATTTTCATACTAAAATATTCAGTCATGGCTGATTTTATTGTGTAATACCATGTTCAGACGGGCATTGAAATTCGTGTTTCGTTCTCTCATTCGTGATTCGTACCCTAATTATGATTGAATCAATCTGTTTCGCCATACAAAATTTTGAGAGCAAAACATCTTGTTTCAGTTTGAAACTACTACCCATACACGAATATTTTACTGTCTTCTCTAATTTGATAACAAATTATCGCTAGTTTATCTGAACTAGCTGTCAAAATAAAATGGAAACAAAAAACTAAAATGGTAAAAATAAGAATTGTGAAAAATAATAAAAGTGAAAATAAATAAATAATAAAAGTGGACAAAAAGTACAGTAGAATGGAGAGAAAACTTACGTTTTCATGTACATAACAAAGAACTGTCAAAATGAAACACGAATATGCCGTGTGAACGGGATGATTCACAATCGTAATTCAATAAACGAAACAAGTGTTTCATATTGCCGTCTGAATATGGTATAAGACACTGTTTGAGATTCTGGCTGTCATCTGAAATATTTTGATATTTTACAGTAATACGTCCTAGATGTTCCTTTTTTATAAAAGTAACCAAAAATTCGTTATATTATTGTGCATAATTAGCTGTAAATAGTTTTTGCAGCTTTGCAAAAAAGAATTATAACAAATTAACGTTTTTTTTTCTATGTTTTATTAAGTACGTATTTACTTTATGTAACTTTTTAAATAAATTCTTACTCGTTAATAAAGTTATATACGGTTTATAAAAAAGTACATGTTAAAAACAACAAGAAATAAAAGTTTTCTGTGCTTTTAATGACTATAAAAACTCCTAAATACCAACTTAAAATACATACAACATTTAAAAATTTGTTAAAACTTTTTTAAAGTTAAACGAAATGCTTTTTTCTTTGCTCGGAGAGAGAGAGACGGAGAGATAGAAAATGTTATAAACACACACAAGTAAATAAACAAAACGAATACAAAATTGTTAAAGCCAAATTGACCTGAGGCAACAAAAATATTAAACAATACTTGTTGTTTGAGTTTGTGCGTCTGAGAATAAGTCGAAAAAAAGTAAAAGAAAAAGTAAAGAGGCCTTCTAGGGGGCCTTATTTGGCAGAAGCTGCTGGAACAATATATTTTCTTTATCTACCTTTATGTTTCACATAATATCAATATTTAGTTTAATAGGCATACCAAACCTCTTAAGTCTTGGTTTAACTGGCTATCAAAATTCTCGGACTTTCTTTAACTTAAACCAAGACTGAACTAGTTTGGATGTGTACTTGGTATGTCTAATCCTGCATGAATTCGCATAGGAGCAGCATACATACTTATGTTCTATGGCATAGGGTAGCAAATGTTTTTGCAATTTCTATATAATTCATGGCGCAAATTTGTCCATTCATTCCATAAAATGAACCAACCCCATGAAAATAAAAAACCTCTTCCAGCTTCACTATTTTTTTTTGGTAAACCCAGTGTCTTTATTTTAAGGCTTCGAACAAAAATTTTGCTATCAGAACGAAACAAATTTATCGTCGTTTCAATAAAGGTACCTTGCGAGTTTTGCTTTTTTTAGTTTTTTAGGGTTTTCAATCCAGCTTCCTAAAGCCTATTTGAATTTCTGTGACTAGTAACAGATGAACGTAAATAAAATTTGAGCACTTCAGGCGATTAAAAAACAACCGTGTCGTTGTTTTTCACTTCCTGTCACCTGTTTATGGTTTTACTTTTCTATGAATTGCTTGAAAACCCTTTGTTTGGGAATAATCCATCAGGGGCCAAATTACCGCATTCGATATCGAGTAAAATTGATCGTAATTTTCTTATTTGAGACTATGGCATTCGACATAGAGCAAGAAATTTAGTACATTTTATCATATTTTCGATATCGAAATCATTTTTTAATACGATAGCTCATTCGATCACGAATGCGGTAATTTGGCCCCAGTTTTGAAATTTCACTCATGCTCATATATTCCTTATTTTCGAAGCTTTAAAATAATTTATTTTTCAAATAAAGTACAATGCTTTCTTTGCAAAGCCCATTAGTAACACTCTTCGTTGTTTAGTTCTAATTTACACGTAGCAATTTTTATTGCAAAGACTGATACAATTGTTTTCCTTGAAATTTCTTCGGTGTTCACACAGCACAATTCGCTCGTATTTTTATTTAACAGTATACACACATTTCTATACACATATGCAATACGAATAAGAGAATAAAACGAATTGCAAATATAATCAAGTGTGTACTCGTCTTATCTTCCCCTCACCCCGATGTCTAAAAGGTAATCAGCTTAGCTTAAAGAATTGCTTCGTGTAAATTGGGACTTATTAACACTCTGCGTTGTTTAAGGCATTTGACAACCTAGATGAACATAGAAAATGTTTCTAATAATTAATTATATTAATTTCCGGCTGAAATAAAATTTAATGATGTCTGAAATACAAAATTTAAATATGTTCTTATTATTTTTTTTCGAGCAAATTAATACTTTCCATAAAATTTAGACAATTAACTTATGACCATTAAAGAGTGTCATAGAAAGCTTATCAGCATAGATTCACCATAAGATCATCAGTAGTTTGACAATTAGAATTAACAAAGTGATTCGTTTTTAAGCTTTTCTTTTTCGTAACATTGAAAATGAAGAAGGCATTCTTATAATTTTCACCAGCACTGTACTTGTCTATACTACTGTACTCTATTCTATAGTGCAGAGTTAAGTCAATAGAGAAACATAATTATTATCTAGGAGTTTTACTTTTTTTAGTTTTAATAATTCTTGGTGTCATAAATGTATCAAATCGCAGTCTTGGCTACAAAACTAAAAACTTATTAATCTTCAAGCCAATTTTTAATATCTCAACTGATTACGAAGTTACCACAGAGATTCCTAGTCCAAATTTTTATGGATTTAAGATAAGATATAAACTGGTTATAAAAACAATTCGTATACCTTATACCACCATAGTGGGGAGGTATAATAAATTTGTGCTGAAGTTTGTAGCGCCCGTTCATCTGGCTGGTTGTCCATGTAAACCATGTGAGCAGAGTGCAGGTCGCATTTTTATAAATATTTCAATACAATTTAGTATGAGAATTTTTTTGAGCCCAAGGATGATTGAATTAGGCTGCCATAGAAATATTTATATGCATAGAAGTCATGCCACTAAACTTGTGATTGATCGGTTCATAATAGGTTATTTTTATAGTGTTAAGTAGTCGGGCTTGATCGACGAAATTTTCTTACTTGTTATTCAGGTCGAAGGTTATAAAAATCATTGTAATATAACCCTTAAAAGCCTATATATAGTGCAGCCCTTTTATTTTATAACCTTTCGATATTGAATTATTAAATGTTGGCGGTGGCGCGTGTCTGTGTTTGCTCTGCAATGTGGCGCTGTAGTTATTTATATGTATGTATTTAAGGAAACGTTAGAATAAATAAAATAGGAATATTTATAGAGAAAAGGAATACAATTTTAAATTATGAACAAAGTTGAGAATGGCAGCGAAAGCTAAAGATATACAACAAGTCTGGGGGACGTTAATTTAAAGAAGAACCATAAGTCATAAATGATTAGCAGGGTAAAGTCGACAAATAGAATGCACTACATACATATGTTTGTAATTAGGTCAGTTAAGAAAAATTACATGTTCCGAAATTTTAATTTACGAATCGAGTTGCGAGTAAAACTCAGCGAAAAAAAATAATTCTAATAATTTTTGATAAATAAATGAATTGCAAAAGTGCTGTAGAGATCATGCGCTTTACACAAATGTTATCAATAGCAATTAATAAATATGTTGCAGATCTGTGATCAAACCTATTAGTATCTTAGAGAACAATATAGCGAAACGGTATATAAAAATGCCGTGGGTTAATACATAATAAATAAAAACTCGAAAATGCTTAACATAGTTTTCATAAAAATAAGAGTAATAAAGTAAAATAAAGAAAATATCAAGTCGGATGTCCTTATTGGCAGAAATGCGAACAGAAAATTTAAATGAATTAAATCTTAAAGTTAAAAATATAAAATGGTGTAATATTACAAAGTTCCACATTGGGTAAGAATAAAAATTGTGTGGATATAAAACTGCCATTTTTAAACGGCTGGTCCAATCAGGATAACATGAGCATAGCCAAGGAGTATTCGGACTTAAGTGTTTTAAATGGACACCACAAACCGTTCAGCCGCGCTATAAGTACTCAATTTACAAGTTAATTTTCATCCGCGTGACATTTTTTGAATACCGGCAGCGTAGCTTTGGGTGGGTAGGTGGGGTCCATTTAAACAATTTAAACTCGAATACTCCATGGCTATGATGCGTTTTACTGCATATTTTGCTGGTTTCTAAAAAATTGTGTTTCTGCCCCACTGTAAAGAGCAATAGTGCTTACACTATGCCCCGGCGGGCCCAATGCTTTTCGTCATTTTCATATACATACACAACACGACTGTTAACGAAAGTCACTACAACCATAATATCATTCAGTCGCATGCAGCGTTGCCAAGTTTTCCCTTTTTTCGAGAGGCAAAAAGTTTTTTGGATTTCAAAATCTAGGAATTATTTTCACAAAACTGACAGGAAATGGCGTTTTCAGTTTACACAATTTTTATTAGTGATTTTGATTGAGAAATATTAGATTAATAAATAAGATTGATCAAATTTTAGTTTTATGTGAAAAAATTTTTTTTTAGAAAAAACTTTTTTTTTTTTTAAAATAGAAAGTTTTTAAAATATATACGACAAACGCTGGTTGCATGCTAGCATTGAAACAAGCAAGTTATTGTGGCTTTTTTATTAAAAAACAACAATAAAACACATTGTACTTGAGATTAAAAAGAGATAAAAAATAGATAAAGATAGATCTCCTTTCTTCAACATTTTTAATATTTTCAGTACACTTTGAATATTTTTAGATTATTGCATTGTATTGATATTAGGAAAGTAGAGCGGGAAAAAATTTAGTTTATTTTCATTCATTTCATTATGCATTCATCCAGGAATTAATAATTTTTGTTAAAACAAAAATATTGTTCAACGTTGTTAGCACAAAATTTCTCCCAGTACACTTAAAGTTCACTTACCACCACACACACATTTTAAACTGCCGCTCTTAATGAACACTGGTAAAGAGTTTTTTGGTTTGATACCTAGAATTATTATTTCAAGTTTTGCTATAGAAAACCAGCAGAAATTTCATGCTTTTTCACTTTCCAAAATCATATCTTTCTTATCCACTAACAATTAATTCCTTTAAACATTTAAATTTTTATGAATTATAACAAGTGGTGAAGAAATGAGAACAAATATATTTATTTATAGTGTAGTAAATCCGATTTATGGCCTCTAAAGTAAATATTATTCACGAGGTTTTCTTTATCTGTTAGTTTAGTGGGAGGACACTTGTTTGGCGGGTGGAGTGTTTAGAGTTTGGAATGAGTGTGTATGTTATTTTAGGATATTTGTTGTTGTTGTTGTTGCTGATGGTTATGGTGGACGTCAAACAAATGTATTTTAACAAAAGAAAGGCAACTGTAAAACGATGCTTGAATTTTGATTTAGATTTTTGTTTTCTTAGTTTATGATTTAAAAACAAAACCATTTCCTGAAATATTTAGAGAAAGAGAAAATTTGCTTAAGGTTAAAGCATGATTTGAACTTAGTAAACGGTTCATTTAGGACGATTGGTAGCAGGGTCCATATTAATTAAATTGTCACCATTTACCATTTAAAATCGTTTTTTATTGTTTAACTTTTACTTGTTATTCTTATGGCAAACTAAGCATTGCGAATAAAGAATCATTAGTTAAGCCTTTGTCATTAGCTAACTAAAGACTGTGAATTCGGCCATAAGAGATTGATTTATATGAGAAAATTTTAGGTTAGTAGTTGAGAGAAACAGATATTATCATGAAGAGTTATTTACCTACATGTATAATTAAATTTTTTCAGTAAAGGTCAGGTTATAGCTTTTATTTTCGAACTTTAAAAATAAATGGTAAAAGTTCATTTCAACAAATCAATGAATAAATAATTTTTAGAGTTTGAATATTATTAAATAAATTTTTATTTGGCTGAAGTTCATTAATTTAATAATTCAAAGAATATCACTCTAAAGTACTACTTGTAGACAATTGGCACATTGAAATGCATTTTCTGCCCGCCTAGGGCGTTATCATTCAAGAATTTGGAATGAATTATGATGTCGTTTAGAATTCCAAATGGCTGCAGTATCCTACAGTCTGATATATCGGCTATAAAAAGAGCAGCAAACTGGATCAGTTATAACATATAGAGATTCAATCGTTTTACTCATATGGGTCCATATGACATAGGGACAATAGCGACAAAATAGAAAACCTTGTTGCTGATAACTTAGCAAAAAAAAAAAGATGCCATCCTACCTGATGATGAAATTGACCATCTACGTGGTATTCCGCTGCCAGCATGCAAGCAACAAATTAGTAACTCTTACTATGAGCTTGCTTAAACCAGGTGGACAAATGAACACACCTGTGCAATCACACGACTGGCCTAGGACAAATAAAGAACGTACGTTGTGCTTACTAAAATTACAGCGATCACAATTACGTGACTTGGTGTCAGTGATCATAGGACATTGTAAATTCGGCAACCATGCCAGAAGACTAGGTCTATCCTAAAATGATTTTTGCAGCAGTTGCGGAAATGAAGAAGAGGCACGTTCTAGGCATTAGAATCCAGTGTGATGTCCGCTGGACCAAACACATTTTTGAAGTGTCAAAAGAAGCGTTCAAGTATCTTGGTTTTTCAAAACGGTGTAGAAAAAACTTCACTCCATCTGATCTCCTTACTATGTATTTACACCACCTATATTCGACAATCGAAAATGGAATACAACTGTCATGTATGGACCGGTGCTTCAAAGTTTATTTTGGAGTTACTCGACCGCATAGAGGAGAGGGCGAAGATGCTTATCGGTGACAGTAGGGTATTCAACTTTATTGATTCATTGGAGCATCGTCGCAATGTGGGTTGTGTTTCACTGTCCTATCGATTCTATAATAGAATGTGCTTTGCAGAAATTAGGGAACTTGTTCCCGAGACCCGTAATTTTTTGCGTAATTCACGTTCTTCAGTCAGGGCTCATCCACTGATCGACTGGACAGTGGATCGCACAACACACTACAGGGAAAATTCGTTATTTAGCCGTACTGTCAGTATGTGGAATAAACTACTAGAAGTTCACAAACACTAGTCCCTCTATCCTCTCCCTAAAACCAATTTTCCCAGTTCCAACACAATGCATTGCATAAGTAGTGGTCCAAGTGCTGGTCCAAGCAAAAAGAAAAAACAAATCTCATGTTCCCTGTCATTGTGCAGTAATGAGTACTTCGCTTAACACCTTTCTGGGACAACCATCCTTAATAATCTATCTGAGATATCAGATTTGAAATTAGAGCGTATCAACGCATTTATTAGGAGTAGAAATTAGCTACCGTGATTTCACATTCAAATCCTTTGCTTATATTGGAACTATTTGGTCATTGAGCGACTAGGAGTGTTTACTCAATCTTATCATGTAAAGAACTTTTGGACCCGACCCTTGTCTGTGTCTCTATCAACCTACTTGTCCTTTCTTCTATCTCTTATCTTTTTAGGCAACACAAAAGGACTACTGAATGGACCTAAGTAAGCTGTATGATTATGGCTATCTGCTGACCTAAACTAACCTAAGGGCGTCATCACCAATGACTCTACCATAAAGGATAAATGACAACAATAGCATAGATTGTTTATATTGTCAACCTGCGTCTACCGCAATAAAAAAAAACCAACAACAAATTTGTAATAATGCAGATTTGTAACAACAATAATAAGAAGAACACACTCATTGTAAACGTATGTAAATTTCGTTCTAATTCATAACATTTAAAAAAGAAATATGATTAATACCCAAAATATATTTCTCAATAATGCTGAGTTAAATAGCGGATGTGTACAAGTTGATCTTGGACAACAGACATTGCTGATGACGCCCTTAGCAGGGCATAAAATACATTGCAATGTGCCAATTGTTTTAAATTTACATACATATTTTTACATACGAGATGTCTTTCGAATGTTGTACGTTTAAGTGTTGCCAAAAGTTCAAATCAAAAAATTGCTCATTCTAGTTTAAAATAAAAATAAACGAACGGCAACACTCAAATCATAAAAGGTTTGACAAATTTAAAACAAGAAAATAAAATTAATAAGCAACAAATTTAAACAATGGAGAATGTTGCATTTAATTTATAAAAAACGATCGTTAATTTGTACTTGGTTGACTCAATTGATAAAATGTCTGCATTATATTTGTCAAGCAATGCAGAAATTATTTTAGTTTTGTTATTTGTGTTATTAGTTTTTAATGTTTTATTTTTGACATTTTGAAGTATTCACAACATAAACGACTGTACTCAAAATTGTGTTCACAATCAGATAAAGGGTTTTCCAATAAGGACTTGACAACTTTTTTTTTAAATAAAACGCAAACCGTTTGAGATATTTCCAAAACTTTATTACCGACTTGAAATACATTCAAAACATTTATGAATGGAACTCGACTTCGTTCATATGGGCACCGCGGCCACGTCGACAGTGGTCGATTCGTTGGACCCAATTTTGGATGACTCGGTCACACATTTCGGCCGGAATGGCCGCTATTTCGCGTTCAATGTTGGCTCTAAGTTCTTCCAACGTTGTCGGCTTGTTGGCATAGACCAATGATTTGACGTAGCCCCAAAGAAAAAAATCTAGAGGCGTTAAATCGCAAGAACGAGGCGGCCAATTGACTGGTCCATTTCTTGAGATAACACGCTCGTCAAACTTACTCTTCAGTAAATCGATTGTAACGTGTGCTGTGTGGCTTGTGGCATCGTCTTGTTGAAACCACATGTCATCCAAGTCCATGTGTTCCAATTCGGGCCAAAAATAATCGCTAATCATTGCGCGATAACGATCGCCATTCACAGTAACGTGACGATCGTTATTGTCGACGAAAAAATATGGCCCAATGACGCCGCCGGCATGCAAAGCGCACCAAACAGTAATTTTTTGTGGATGAAGTGGTGATTCGTGAAGCACATGTGGATTTTCAGCAGACCAATAACGCATATTTTGCTTATTGACGAACCCATTGAGCCAAAAATGAGCTTCGTCACTGAAGATGATTTTGCGATGAAATTCATCATCTTGGTGCATCTTCTCCAGAGCCCAATCGGAGAACGTACGTCGACTCAAATGGTCCATCGGCTTCAATTCTTGAGTCAGCTTAATCTTGTATGGGTGTAAACCCAGATCCTTACGCAAAATTCGCCATAAAGTGGTCTTGGGGATGCCCAGTTCTTGAGAACGCCGCGGAATCGACTGATTTGAATCGTTTGCTACGGACGCCTGAACGGCAGCGATATTTTCGGAACTTCGACCAGGCCGTTGTCTCACTGGCACGACAGCATCACACAATGAATATGTAGACTCAAATTTTTGCACTAAACTTGTTATTGCTTGTCTACTAGGGCGATAATTACGACCGAAAATTGGAGTTAACGCTCTTAAAGTTGCGGTCACCGACTCCGAATTTCGGTAGTACATTTTTATAATTTCCAAACGTTGTTCCTTCGTGTACTTTACCATAACGAAAATGTTAAGTTTACTGAAAAAAAAGAAAGCAACAATTAGATGATCAGTGAAATAGTGCGTTCACAATTTAAATTCAGAGTTGTCAAGTAGCTATTGGAAAACCCGATAGTTGCATCATACAATCTACAACATACAACATCACTTGTGAATTGAACAAATATATATGAGAGGTTTATTTGAAAATTCGTTTATTAAATTGTTAATGGCTATGCTAAGCAAAGACACTTACCAAAGGAAGGCTAACGCCGCTACATATGTAAACGACATAGGACCGAGTAATTTTCTCTATTAGTGATTGGTTTTTGAGAAACTTTAAGCCAACAAATTAGAAGTTGCCTAACAAGATTTAGTTTCCCAAAGAAAAATACAGCCGATTGTAAAATCTACTAACAAATTTGTAAATACAGTTCAAATATGCCTTAAGAGAAATGGTGTATTTAAAAAATATACCACCCACCAGGCAGCCATCAAAAATTAACAAAAAAAAAAAAAAAAACAAGCAAATAGCTAAAAGGCCTAAAAACAGAAAATGTTGAGAATGTGAGAGGAAGAAAAAAAAAAATTTGCTTCAAATTATTTCAAACCAAACATGAATTTTATTTTATGTTTGGCAATATTTTTTTTGTGAAAAGAATGGAACAAAAAAATGGTTGCTTTCATTGTTACTCGCAAAAATTGTGTGTGAGTGCGGCATAGAAAAATGCTCATGAATTCATACAATATTTTATATGCTTTTAAACGTATTTTAGTTACCCAACCGTTTGCCAAACGTCGTTCATCGTTCATCTACAAATTGGATTTTTTCGCATTTTTATGCCCCCTTCCATGTCCCTTTACTAAGCTCTTTAGTTAGTCAGCGCAGTTGAAAATAGGGGGAGGAGGTTAAGTTATTGTCAAAGACATATGATGGGTTTTGATATGAAATACCAAACCACCCATTTGGTTTGTAAGGAAGACAAAAACTCCATTGTTAAATCTCCTCCGCCTCTCCTCTGTCCCCTTAAATTTATTTAACTAGTAATATGTGAAGTAATCCATGGGTAAAACTGGTAGCATTAGTAGTTGAGTCTGAGGCAATGCCAGTAGTAGAAAACATCAGAAAAAAATTTATTCTGCTCTTTAAAACATGTAACAGCTTGTAGGCATTATTTTCTGGCTAACAAGTGGTTTTGGTATGTTGTTTGACTACTGCCACACCAATGTTTTTACTGAAAATCAGCCTGTTTAAAAATTTTGTTACAATTTTCCAACAAAAAAAAAAAATATATAAAAAAAAAATATTGTATTTTGTTTGGCTTGCATGATGAGAGAGTAACACAATTTTCACAATTTGCACAATTTTTTTTTTTTTTGTTATTTTGTGGGAGCGCTTAATTTCATCTTATATTTCATAAAATGGAAACAGCCGGCCAGGATAAATTCGTTTATTCTAAATACTAGAATGTCGGTTTTCTTCACCATTCCAGCACTTTGCAGAAATGATAGATTACAGACATAGATTTTTTTTTGTTAATTCCTCAAATGAGTAGTGTAATTTGAAAATAAATTCGCATTGTTGTAGATCAAAATTGTTTGGTTATTTAATTTAAACAAGTTGTATCACCGTAAATCAATCGTAGAGAAACTTAATTACAGTGTTCAAAATTATGTAGGATCTAAAGCAGCAACTTAGTTAATCTCACTTTGAGAACATAGCTCGTTTTAATGCTGAAATAATGGGATCATTTCTTCTAAAATTAAGTTGTCAGTCAGCAATACGAATTTATAATAAAGGAACGAATGGGTACAGTGGAAACTAATACGACAAGCGAATTAGATAAAAAAAATTTACAAAATATCTCTGGATGAATGCAGAACTAATCCTTATAGAAAAAATCTGTCGTCGAAAGTTACTAAAGTTACCCAAGAAAAGTGATTTGACAAATCGGAACGTCACCTTATTTAGCAGGGTTTTGACATACATTGTGAACAAGAGGATATCGGGACAATGTTAAAAAAAACTAGTTGCGCTCCGCTCTAATGTTTCATATATTCAACATATCAACTCATTGAGTAACATTGTAGAAAAATCAATTTAATTGTTTGATTGAATTCATATACATCGAATTTGAGAAGACATTCAATGTCCTATCGATTACATTTATTACATTTCTATCTGAAATGCTCTTGAATGTAAAATCGTAACACAATTGACCAAAAGACAGAAGTTTAAAGGTGGAGGAGATTGATTGATTGATTGAATTTATTTACATTGACTTTAAGAAGTCTAGATGGCATAATCTATCAATTACATTTCTATCTGAAATGCTTTTGAATTTAAAATCGTAACACAATAAAAGATGCTTTTGTTCAAGGATATTTAAAGAAGCCCACAGCCTTCACAACGTTTGGTACAGGAGTTTGATAGCAATCTGTGATGTCGCCACTATCTTTGAACATAATGTTGTATGTGGTCACGAGTTCCGCGATAAAAGAGAAGCATTGTATGGAAAAACTTTAAAATTTCTTAAGAAAATTCTTAAAGATGTTGATTCATTCTGTTATCTTGGCTGCATCATTACTGATACGGTGGGTTGAAGGGCAGACATTTCCTAACAGAATGAATAAGGCCACACAATCATTCGAGCAACGCAACAAGTTATGAAATTCATCTTTAATTTTACGAAAGCTTTAAAGGTAATCATATTGATGTTAAAACTATGCTAACTTTTTAATCGACGTTTTCTACCTGGGTAGTATAATTGATAAACATGTTTTCCTGTGGTGATACAGAATCGCAAGTAAGGCTCATTTTGTTGCTCTCTACTAAATATGGAAAATATCCAACATGCAACCTGCAATAAATTAGTTCTCTTTTATGGATGTAAGATCTGGAACTTATGCAGACAGGATCTAATGCTTTGCAATTAGATGCTATATTAGACACTATGTTGGATTTATGTAGCATTTTTGGCCTTATGTCACCAACAATGAAGAATTGTTGAAGAAATAAAACTCCGTAAAGGTGCATATACACTACGTGTTTTTTACATTGTATATGTCAAATTTTACATATGGGAGTAAAAACATGTAGTTGGTGGTCTCAAAAACTTTGCTTGTGTAAAATACATGTGGAAATACATATGTATTTTTTCGATTAGAACACGCTCTATTTTCTTATGTTCAAACACATGTTTTCAAATGTATATGCCCGGCGAAAAGATTTGTCGACGGTTAAATCTGCGCTATCATTAGCCGGCCGTATGAAGAATTTGCATAAGTGATAAATTAAATATTTTTTTTGTTATCCCATTTTGATAATTTAATAACAATGATATAAATTATTTAAAAATGTTTGATACAAGCTCCACATCTTGTATATTAAAAAACGAAAAACCTTAAATCAATATTTTTGACGCCGGCAATTTAGTGACGCTTTGTAGCGGCTTTAACGCATTTTTTAAAGAAACGACATGGAAATTTATGTGTAAAAAAAGAATAATATTTAAGCGTATCAGCTGTTTTAATCATGGCGATGTCACGTGTAATTGTACATACAAGTTGGTGACCGAAAATTAAAACGCTTATGTAAAATAACCAATTTTGACAGATATAAAGAAAAACATGTGAGTTGTAAACTTAAAAATACATAAGCAAAAACACGTAGTGTATAGCCACCTTAAATAAAGCTGGAAAACTACGCAAATCGATAACGGATTTGACAATTGAACTGAGAAGAACTGTGGATTTTAATCCAAATGCTAGTAGATAGAGTACTCAAAAAACCTAGACTGTTTGAAAAAAAAAAACGATTTTTTTTAGATTTTCGATTTATTAAACACACCTTATTCCTGATCTGGTATAGAAATAAAGATACAATCACACTTGCCAAATATTTACTTAAAAAAAAAAACAAAAATTAGTTTGACGTTATTTACTCTTACAAGAGTTTTGCAAGATCAAACATCATCAAATAAAATAGAACTAATATTTGTTGTGTCTTGTTCTCAATAAACGAAGTTTTTTTTTTTAAGAAATAAACGAATACAAATATTTGTCTTTTTCGGCAAATATTTGCCAAGTGTGATCGTATCGCGCAGAATTCTCTTTTTTCTTCTTAGGAAGTAAGGTTTAACTATGTGTAATTGCCATACGTATGTACAAGTATGAAAATTAATTGGGAAATGAAAAAAGCAATTTGCGCGTATTTATATCAAACGTGTGATCAGCACTTTTGACTACAAGGTAGAAATAAGTATATGGATCAGGGTTGGAATAGTTGTTGCAATCGTCTTGCGTATTATCCGATTGTACATATTTCATACTAAATAGTAGCGCAGTGCTCTCGAAATTCATTTAATAATTTGTAACAATGTTCAGTATTTATTTAAGAAATAAATTAAAATATTTCTACGATTTGCAGTTCGATATCAGCATGTCCGTTCATGTTGTGTTAAACGCAAAACCCACTATGGTGGTGTAGGGTATATTGGATTTGTGCATATGTTTGTAACGCCCAGAAATATTGCTCCAACACCCTCCTTAAAGTATCATTTTCTGAGTCGATTTAACAATATCAGTCCGTCCTTCTGGCTGGCTGGCTGGCTGTCCATGTAAAGCTTGTGCGCAGAATACAGGTCGCAATTTTGAAGATATTTTGGTGCGTGATATTTTTCGGCTCAGGACGGATGTGATTGAAACTGGTGAAAATCGGTCCATTATTTCACCTGGCCCCCATACAAATGTCCTCCCGAAATTGAGGTTTACCGATCATGTTTGAATTATGTAAGGAACCAAAGAAATTTCATCACAAATGAGTGTAAATGAAGCCAATCACATCTACAAATTTTGTGCAGATCGGTCCACAATTAGTCGTAGCTCCCATATAAGGCCCACTTCCGAAAATCCCTTTAAAGAGCTTAACTCTCTCAAAAATGTTGGAATCCAAATAATATTTAACAAAAATAAACTTGTTATAACAGGTCCATAATTAGTCGTAGCTCCCATATAAGGCCCACTTTCGAAATTCACTTCAAAGAGCTCAACTTCCTCAAAAATGTTGGTATCCAAATAATATTGAACGCAAATATATTTCATATGTATATAAACAATATGATACAATTTTATTGTAATCGATCCATAATTAGTCATATCTCCCATATAGCGCACATTTCTGAAAAACTGTTTTATACATATACTGGGTGTAGGGTATTATATGGTCGGGCTTGACGCAGAGTGTTGCAAAGAAGCATTGATGTGATCATTGTAATTTTTTGTGTGTAACAGTTTGTATTTCTGTAGAAAAATTTGTGTGTAACAGAAATATCTACAGATTACATATGAGTATAACAGTATTATCTCTAGAATATGTTGTGTATTTCTCTGTATAACTGTTTCCTTAGTGAAATATCCGTTTTTATTTATGGAAAATATTGTGTATCATAGCTTTTTCTCTGATAAATTAACTGTATAAAAGTTGTTTCTGTTGAACATTTTGTGTATAACAGGTTGAACATTTGTCTGTATAACAGTTTTTTTTTCGATAGAAAATGGCCTAAATAATATTATAGTTTTGACGATCGAAAATTATCTGTGTAAAAGTTGCCGCTATGGAAAAGAGCCTAAAGAAAAGTTTTAAATAGCAGTCGATGGAAAATTGTGTGTATAACAGTATTTTATATAGACACAACTACTGAAAATTGCAATTAATTAACAATTTCAATTTTAAGTTGAAAAAACCAATTTTAATAACGAACAAAAACCAGTTCAGACGAATAATAAAAATGACTTTGAAAAAAAAACATTGAATTTCTGCCTGTTCAATGATTTTGCAATTCATGTAGCTAGTTTGAAAAATGCAAATAAAATTGAAATGGCAAAATTATTCAACCCTATTAGCATTTAAAACAAAGTTTATGGCATTTTTTTTATTGTCGTCAATACTTTTATGAGCTCGGGATTTAATTATTTTTTTTTCTTTAATTTGCCAAACAAACGTAAATTTTAATATTAATGAACTTTTCTTTTATTTAAGCAATAAAACAATATTTTTTTCTATTGTTGATTTTAATTTCCCCAGCACACTTTAGTCAAGAGAAGATTGCAGATTTTGGAATAGTAAATGAAAACCTCTCAGTCCCTTAAGGTACTAAAAATGTTGTTCTGGGTTTTATTGTTTTTATGAAAATAAAAAAATCATAGTAATAATAATTTTTGTGTAGCCACTTAAAAAACATTAAAAGGATTAATATCCTCTTACTGATTAGCGCAGCAAATTTATTTTTATTTTTTTTTGTATATAGCATGACAACTGCACAGACACATTTATGCACTGTACCTACATATATTATGAATATTATTACAAGCTATTTGTTTTTTGCTTTCAATCTGAATTTTAGTTTGGCTAAATGTCAGAGACTATAAAACGTTTACTGATGTTGCTGCCGTTGGAAATGTTCGGCAAAAAAAAAACTTTACTTTTTAGAGGCAATTTGTAAAAGTAAAATGTATAAATTTATTTCTAAATTCCAGTGAAAAAAAGGACACAGCAGCCCATCATTAAGTTTCTTCTTTTTTTCACAGTCATTCATTCATTTATTCAGTTAAAAAACCACCAATTTTTATATCCTGAGTTTGTTTTTTGTACATATATTTTTCCGGTAACCTCTACATTGTAAGGGGCGGTATAGTGTGAACAGTTAAAATTTTGCTGCTTTAAACTATTTCATTAAGAATAAAGAAAACGTGTTTTGTGGATTCTAACTTAAAAGAACGATTAGAAAAAGGTACTAAATTGTCCCCTTATATTTCTAATATCACATATTTCAAAAATATCATTAGAATAACGAAAAAGTACCAAGTACTCATCCAGTAGCAAATTTGTTTAATTTCATGTTTATAAGTTTAAAATAACAAAAAAAAATAACAAAGTACCATTTGAAAAGGCTGATTTTTTAGCAACTCTCTTTTTGGCAGCTCAGCTGTTTTCATGTAACATGTTACTGTTAAAAATGTTCAGTTTGGTCTATGTACGAGTATAATTTAAACATGAATCTACTTAAAAATTAACAACGCTTGCAGATTATTGAATTCTATTATCAAAATTCATGCCCGATTAAAAAAGTGCAGTGTAATATTTTTTTTCTTGGAAAATTGTGTTTAACGAGGAAGCTCATTGTACTATTTCATGTGAAGAGCAGGCAGAAGATGATTTCAACAGCTATTGGAGAGACCTGCAGATGGCATCTTGATATTTCTTATAGATAAATTTCGGAGGCGGTTCCTTTATGGTTTGGGGAGCTTTTTGTTAAGACAGTATGCTTGATTTGGCGATTACAAGTATCAAAATGAATTCTGCTGAATACACAAAATTACTAGATAAGAAATTAGTGCCATTTTTAGAAAATAGTAATGAAGAGCAATTTATTTTTCAACAAGACAACGTAGGGACCTATACCTGCAAATCGTCAAACAAAGGGCTGGTAGGAAAAAATAAATAATGGACATGATTTTTTTTTCATCATTATAATCATCATCATCATCCAGCGAGCCCGATTAATAGCTCCTATAGCTGTTACTCTTGGATAGGGCTTATCTATCACCCAAGAAGATTAAGCTCAGAGGAAGCAATTCTTTATAGTTTTCTCTTATTTGCCTGTCTTCAAGGTGGCCCTTAATAAAAGGAGCAATTCACTATAAGCGAAGCTTTACGGCAACTCATTCCGGTTCTGTCAAGATTTGCACAAACCTGGTGCTTTTTTGACGAAGTTGAAATTTCTCTATAAACCACTTTTTTTTTGGTTCATAGATTGAATCGTTCGAACGCTGCAATTATCCTCGTTTTTTTTTTTAATTTCGATTTGGTTTTGAGAACTCTCTTTGAGTCTTTAGATTTTCCGGAAGGTTGAGCTTTTTTTCGAACAAACTCTTCAAATCGTTACAAAGCAAAAATTGAAAAAATTGTACATTTAATATTCATCGGATACAAACCTTTAAAATGGTATAACTGTGGAACGGTAAGAGAAATTAAAAAATTTAAAATTTTTAGATCTTTCAAACTGCATTATTATTTTTTTTTTTCATTTTTATATAAATTTTAAAAGTTATAAAGCGTTATTTACGAAATTTATGAAAAAATTATAAAAAATTGTAATGTAGGGTGAGCAAATTCATTGGCAAAACTTATAGTTTTTGCACACAAAAATAAAGCTTGGCCATTTTTCTTTTAAATTGTTTCCTCAAAAGTAAAGAATATCGTGTTTTTTGACAAAGCTGTAAAGAAAACTCAAAAAAACGGCAGGCAAAGCCGATTTTTGCCAAAAAATCTCAAAAATACTTTACCCTATATGCTTTCAAATTATGCTTGAGCACCTATGAAAATAAAAAAAAACAATCACTCCTATCGTGAATAAAAATTTCATATGAAATTTGTACCCTTGTATTTTTTTAACATTTAATTTTAATAGGAAAAATGTGAAAAGGGAACAAATTTCATGTGGAATTATTATTCACGATCGGGGTGAATATTTTTAGGACAACCTAATGTACATAGGTACTTTTTATTTTAGTTACAAAATTGAGAAAAGTTGTATGTATTTATAGTTATGCTACAAAGTGTATGTTTTCGAATTTATAAAAATTTGACCTGCTTTCTTCTCTTCTTTATCTGCAAACTTATTCGTTCATAAAAAAAACGATAGCTGTCATATGGGCGTTTATTATTACTATTGTGAGGTGGTCGAGAACTTTCTTTCTCGCTAAGAGAAAATTATTTCAAATCAAAATTATATTGTTAGTGCAGTCTACAAGAAAACATCATGTAATGTGTTTATAACAAACAAATAAGTTACTTTCCAAAATCCTTAATACAATTTCCCCACAAATATACCTCAATTTTAGATCGTCTATTACCAAATTTATTTGCCCCACTTAATCATACAGTCCTGTATAAAACCAGTTGGCCTTTTTTACGATTTTCTGACATTTTAATTGCATTTTGCGTGTAGAATCTCAGAACCCCATACAAATATTCAAACATACAAATGTTTAGAAGATGAACAACTGAATGACTGTATGCATTATGAACAGAAACAAACTGAACAGTAGAGAAAACTGCACAAAACAAACAAGTAACAAAAACTAAAAAATAAAAAATAAAAAAGGAAAGATTTGGTATAAAAAAAGTTTTACTTGTTTTGTTAAGTTTCCCGCAATAAAACTGAAATTATATCATTTTATTTTTACTGCCATTTTCTGACAAATGCTAAAAGGAAATACGAAGACAATTTAACAAACTATAAGTAAAAGGATAAACACACATTCGTGGAGGCAAATAGATGTGGAGACAAACTATTAGATAAATCGACTGACGGACAGACATTTCTACACAGTGGTAAAAGCAGTGTGACAAAATTACAGTAATCAACCATTGAATGCATAAATAGAAGAAAGAACAGACCGCCGACTAAACGAACGCTTATTTTATTATCATTCAGGACTCTAGCACACTATTTCCTTACACCCTTAACCTACACAACTTTACACTTCAGTCTGTAGCACTTTGTTTCTCCCGCGCCTCTCCCGCTTACTCTCCTTCTCAGTGTGTATGAACTATTAGGCGAATAGCTTAATGACGACAAGGATATGGTTTATATTTCCGTAAGGTGTTTTATCATCATCATCATCTTAATTTTCATCACCATCGTACATCTCTTATAACCTCACTTCTCCTTGTCTGTTCTCTATATCACATTCATCCCAGCCCATCGTAGTAATTTTAGTGGTGTAATTAAAAATTATGATGATTCATAAAAATAAAAAGTTGTAAGAAATTTCGAAATTTTGTATTATCATTATTGTTGTTGCCGCAATTGCCTGGCTAAAATGTTTTTTTTTTTCTGTTTTATATATCACAGCCTCTGGACATGTTGAACTATGAGAAAGTACTAAAATGTTTTTTTTTTCATTTCATTTATTTGTTTGTAGTTTCAACGAAATAAATACTTAATTGCGATTATAAAACTATTGGTAATGTGCCTTTTTGTGGATTAGCAAACGGTTATTATGTTGTTGTTGTTGGTTTTGCTGTTGTAAAATGTGCATTAAATTGTTTAAAATTTAATATGATGCAAATAATGGAACCATTTAAAACTTGTGGATATGGGTAGAGCAATATTGTAATGGGAATATTGTAACAGGAAGAAAAAACTATATCACCACAACATTTTGTTTTTAAAAGTTTTTACAACTCTCAGAATATTTAAATGATGCCGCAAAGTAATAATTTCATTAATATACGTTTATAATATAACATTAGATTCACTAATATACAGACTGTTTAGCATTGACATTGATTCACTGAAAAGGATGTTTATTTATAAAAAATTCTATATGTTTGAAAAATTTTAAATCTAACAATACCTTAAATAAATTGAATTTTTGTTAGTCCGAGAAGAGAAAAGAGAATAAAAGGAGTACAAACTTGACGGTACCTACTAGTCAGTGATGGTAAATCGGTTTTTGGATCTCGCACCAACTATATAAATAAAATGTAATTTTTAGACCTTCACGGTACCATTTTCAATATTTGTTATACAAGGTGGCGCAAAAGTAAACTTCCGCTGTTTTTTGGCTGTAATTAAAAAAAAAATGAAAAGCTTTGATTCTTCTTGTGGATTATTTTTATTTGGTCTTTTAATTTTTTTTACATCAAGTTGAGAATGTCATTTGAGCCCTTTTTATGGATTTTTCCATCACTTTGGCCAAAACTTCCGGCGATAGGTCCTCACATTCTTGACGGATATTGTCTTTAAGAGCTGCAAGAGTCTAAGGCTTGTTGACATAAACCCGCGATTTCAAAAAGCCCCACAAAAAGAAGTGCATATCGCCAAAACGGGAGATTAGGCGCCCGGGAAATGCATCCTTCAGCATATCGGTTGTGGCACGTGCAGTGTGTGCCGTTGCACCGTCCTGTTGGAACCACATGTTTTCCAATCCCAATTCATCAAGTTGCGGCAAAAAGAACTCGTTGATCATTACTCTGTAGCGCTCACCATTCACAGTAACCGTTTGGCCCGCGACGTCTTCGAAGAAAAAAGGTCCGATGACTCCTCCAGCGAAAACAGCACACCATACAGTGACTTTGAGCGGGTGTAGTGGCTCTTCGTGAGTTACACGCGGATTTTCAGTGCCCCAGAAGCGTAAATTTTGCTTATTTACGTACCCGCTAAGATGGAAATGGGCCACATCACTCATGATTATTTTTGATGAAAAATCATCTTCCTCTTGGTGGTGATTAAGGATGGCTTGAGCGTATGTTAGACGCGATTGGCGGTCAGCAGCTAACAGCTGATGCACTGTCTGAACTTTGTACGGAAATATCTTCAAATCTTGTACCAAAATTCGCGGTAAAGACCGTCGAGAAAATCGAGGATTACTTTTGCGCCACCTTGTATAATAATAAAACAACGAAACGAAAAATCGATATATCTTATGGCAACATTTTTAACATTCCAATTTTATACTCGATTGATATTGATTTATTGCAAGTGATAAAAAAGAATACGATGTAAGACTTCTTCAAAGAATCATTATCTCATTTTTGGTGATATTATAAATATTAAAAAATTGACTAGGAAAGAGCAACTGTAGTTCATATCTGGAACTTGTTAAACATAGAATTTTATAAGCCAAACATTGGTTTTAAGTGAAGCATTGTTCACATTGATAATAACGAATGTATATAAAAACAGTAAGAAAGTATAGTCGTTCAAGTCCGAACATAAAATACCCTACACCAGTATATGTAAAAAAGTAGTTTTTCAAAAATTATCACTATATGGGAGCTATGACCTATTATGGACCCAAAAAGTTTGTGACATGACTTCTGAACATATCAGATATGTTTGTGTACAATTTTATATCGCGTTATAATCACGATATTTTTATGCATGTTAAAGTGATTTTCAGAAGTGAGTTTTATATGGCAGCTTTGACTAATTATGGACCGATCTGTACAAAATGTGGTTTGGTGTGATTTGGTTTTATATATATAACTTATTTATGGCGACATTTGTTTGGATTAGTATATAAACCAAACATTTATAACCGATAAAGCCCTGTTACGGGAGGTCATTTGACTTTGTTTCCAAGTAAAAACTTTCTTAGCCTATTTAACTAACAATAATAATAACTGAAATAACCAAATTCAATTCCATTCGTCCTTGGACCTAAAAAATCTTTAAAAGTGTGAATTCTACTTTGTGCACAAGCTTTACATGGACAGCCAGGCAGTCAGTCAGACGGACGGAAGAACGGACATTGTTAAATTGACTCAAGAAGCGATTCAAAGGTGGGTGTTGTACAAATAGTTTTGTGCGTTACAAACATCAGCACAAATCTAATATACCCTTCACATTATGGTGGTGTTGGGTATAATGAACTGCAAACAGCTAATGGGAGCAATATTTTATGTTGATGCGCAACTTAACAAGAATGCCGACCCAAAATATAATAATAGAAAATGGAAAATTTGATAAAAATCAAATCATTGGCATAGCAAGGAATTTGCAGTTCTGGTCTGAAGAACACCCTTTTAATCACCTCTTCAACTATCAGTACGAATATTTATATAAAAGAAATCCTACGGAAATATTTGCTGCTTCTTATTTGACGTCAGCACTCTTCAGTAACGTTTAAAACCGATTTAACATCCTGTCATTATTCAAATTAGGTCTACGTAACAGAAAAATATTAATGCCACTAACTTTCTCCAGTATCTGCCAATTGAACTGTATTTAACTATTGCCACCTATTGCCAAAGGAGTGTCAAAGAGTAGTGGTACTGTAGTACTTTACAAAAAAATATTTTAGCAATTTGAAATGATCGAAATGTTTTGTTTAAAAACAAAAGCACGGATTTTTATAAGAGAACCATATATTTTAGGTTAGTCTTTTAGATTTTCTTATATCTAAATAAATAAGTACATATCAAATTGTGGTTCTAAAGTGTCCCATTTTTTTGTTACATAAATATTAAAATATTTATGCGGATAGATTTTATGTGGAACACTGCAGGTGATTTACCAACTCTGTAAGTTTTTTGTAGGGCTATGTTAGAGTCTATGCAGAGCCCATCGAATCTATTACAGTCTTGAAACTCAAAATCCGTAAAGTGATTAACGAAATAGACCCGCTTTTTGAAATGTTAATTGGAAATTTTGATTAAAGAATCAACATCTGTAGTGGTGGACTTCAGGCCGATATCATTTGTCAAACCTTACGATTTCCAATACAATAAATATTTGCATGATATAAGTTGTTTTATTTATTTTTTTGTTTTGGAAAATAACGATATTGTTGAAAACTTCTTTACTTAAGGAATGTCTACAATCTAATTAGTTATTGTTAGTTAACCCTTATGTGACCCGGTACCCGGTTACCTTTTAGGTTTAGAAATTAATTTTTTTTTTTGTAGAAATTGGCAACCATCGTACTTGAAACTTTTTGAGAATTAACTTCCAACTTTTGATATTTTATTATATTAATACATTTCAAATTTTGTTGCGAAATGGATTGTTTTTAATAAGATTAGCCTGAAGGAGGTACCCGGATACCTTATCGTACAAAACATGGTTTTTTTTTGTTTTTGTCAATCACATAAGGGTTAGATAAGTTCAGTCCTATGCTCTGGGAAAGTTTTTACTTGAAAAAAAAGTCAAGATTAATGACTTCATTTGATCTAAATAAATGTAATCCAAAAAAAGCACTTAGAGGACTACATTCGCCACATATGGCAATAAATGTTGGAAAAATTCATCGAAGATTGCACCTACAGATTAGAATTCTTCCGAGCTAGTCGTATGCAAAAGTCATATTTAAATCATAATGCCAAAAGATTATCTTTCGAACAAAGTAAATTTCATGTTAATTTGAAAAAATCATCTAATATACATATATACATCTAAAAAAAAAAAACCCTGGATACATATTTCCAACAGAACCATGATTTTCACAATTTAGAAGCGTTGTTCAGCCATCAGTCTATTCATGACAAACCAAACTAAACATAAATCACTTGACAGCTGACAAAATGACCGCCAGTTAAAAAAGTTCTATACATCTAAAAAAAACACCATATACAACGAATTTTACACAATGTATGTATGATGTATGTATGACTCCATCATGATACGGAAGCCGATTTAAATGAGTGATCGCCAAATCGTACTTTTTCAAGTAGGATCGTTGGTAGACAAATAAATATTACAGGAATTGTAGAAATCTGTCATTCGAGATATTCACCAAAAAAACATCAAAATATAAATATTTATGTATGTATGTATGTTTAAATTAGTTTAGTTCGTTCGAATCAAATATTAGTTCCTGAAAAACAAAAAAAAAACATTCAGAGACAAATTTTCTCTTCAACAACAATTGTACTCATGGCCACTTGTCGTCCGGTTATAAAATAAATTTTTGTCTATTTATTAAATGTGTTTGAGTTTTAAGTTTCTTTACGTTCTTCACATTAATTTCCTGTTTATTATTGTTTGTTTTTCCGTGTATGTCATGTGCTGTGGAATTTAAAACAGTCTACTCCTGAACAGTTTGCTGCTCCTGGTTATATACCATTGTGATGTGATGTGATGTGAAGCGATGTAATTTTTGCCCGTTGTAGTTTTCCATTATTTTTAATTTGTTTAATTTGTTTTAAAAAGTTGACTTAAGTAAGTTTCGCTTTTTTATATTTATTTTTTGCAGGGTCTCCGATTTTTTTTTATATTTTCCTTTTAAAATGATTTGGCCTTTATTTTGTGCTTCTTTGAATTCGTTTTTCCTTTCCGTTTTCTCACTCTGTTGTTTAACTATCTATTTATCATGAAGCTGCAACAGCAGCAGCAGCGAAAAAGTGGAAAAATTAAACGTAAAATGTTTTTAATAGTCTGTGTATTTGGACTTTTAAAATATAAGATACAAAAAAACAAGAAATGAGAAACAAAATGGGGTCCGACTTGTGCCCATCAAAGGATGAATGAAAAATGTGTTTATATTTTGTTAGTATTCACGTTTAAATTTTAATTGAATAGTGGAGAACAAGTTTAAAATTAGAAAACCGAAAGCAGAAAGAAATAACGACAGAAAACAGATGTGCATAATAGGACCTTTAAGAAGTGGAATTTGTTGATTTGGAAATATTTTCATTTTTTTTTTTTTTTTGAATTAAAAAAGTTTGTTTTTGCGAATATTTTGTACCAAAGAAGAGAAATAAATAAAACCTTGAACAAACCTTTATTTTCATATTGTTTTATGTTGTTCGTTTAAATTAAATCTGAATGGTAATGAGTTTTTAAAAGTGTTATTTACTTAATTCATTTAAATAATTAAAAATAATTTAATATTGGGAAAGAATATGCTAGAGTTTTTATTCATTAGCGACAAGTAGCAAAAATTTAATGGCATAGTTTAATGTTCTTTCTGAAAAAAAAACTGGTGCTAATACCGAATTTTATTTCGAAATGTTTTTTTCTTCGAAAACAAGAAAAAAGTTTGAGTGAAAAACAAAACCAGAGAGATACAAGAGACCGGAAGCAAAAAACATAAAAACGACACGGTTTGAATAGTGTTTAATATGCAAAAGCAAAAGAAACCCATTTTGGTCATCTGAAGAACTCAAAATTGATTTATGTGCATCTATTACTAGACGTACAATTTGAATGAGGCTTCGGGATGGTTGATTAAAAGTCCGTAGTCTGATTGAGCAAACAACATGTTACAAATAGATGTGTGTGAAGATAAATTCGAATTTAACCAGAACAGACAAAAAACACATTGATAATGTTACAGACAACAAACTAGTGTTAAGCACTTGACAGTCATATTATTTCGATTTTTAGGATAAAATTCTCTAGAAGATATTGGACAAATATGGAATTGCACACGTACCCCAATATACAGAAATTCATCCTAAAAGTTTATTTAAGAAAAAAAAAAAAACATGGAAAATAACAAGTATTAACTATTTGTGTCGTATTTAAACTTGCTGCTGATGCTAATAAGAGCTTTATGCACATTTAAGTGATTTCTAGAAGTCTGGACTTTATATGGGGGCTACGGTCAAATATAAAACGATCATCATAAATCTGAGATTGACGATTTATATATTATATATGGACTATTTGTGTTGAATTCTAACTTGATACTGTTTTTTAAAAGGGATTTATGCCCATTTAAATGATTTGCGGAACTCGACTTTATATGGGGACTACGGTTAAATATGGACCGATCATCATGAAATTTGGTACGACAATTTAAATGTATATTCTGATTATGCTTGTCGAATTTCAACTTGATAGTCATTTTGATAAGAGGTTTATGCGAATTTTAATGATATTCGGAAGTGGACTTTATATTGGGGCTACGGTCAAATATAAAACGATCATCATAAATCTGAGATCGACGATTTATATATTATATATGGACTATTTGTGTTGAATTCTAACTTGATACTGTTTTTTAAAAGGGATTTATGCCCATTTAAATGATTTGCGGAACTCGACTTTATATGGGGACTACGGTTAAATATGGACCGATCATCATGAAATTTGGTACGACAATTTAAATGTATATTCTGATTATGCTTGTCGAATTTCAACTTGATAGTCATTTTGATAAGAGGTTTATGCGAATTTTAATGATATTCGGAAGTGGACTTTATATTGGGGCTACGGTCAAATATAAAACGATCATCATAAATCTGAGATCGACGATTTATATATTATATATGGACTATTTGTGTTGAATTCTAACTTGATACTGTTTTTTAAAAGGGATTTATGCCCATTTAAATGATTTGCGGAACTCGACTTTATATGGGGACTACGGTTAAATATGGACCGATCATCATGAAATTTGGTACGACAATTTAAATGTATATTCTGATTATGCTTGTCGAATTTCAACTTGATAGTCATTTTGATAAGAGGTTTATGCGAATTTAAATGATATTCGGAAGTGGACTTTATATTGGGGCTACGCTCAAATATGGACCGATCATCATCATATTGAGATGGACGATTTTTATATTCTATGTATGGACTATTTCTATTGAATTTAAACTTGATAGTGGTTTTTAAAAGGGATTTATGCCCATTTGAGTGATTTTCGAAACTGGACTTTATATAGGGACTACGGTTAAATATGGACCGATTATCATGAAATTTGGTACGACAATTTAAATATACATATATTCTGATTATGCTTGTTGAATTTTAACTTGATAGTTATTCATTCATTGATTTTCGGAAGTGGTCTTTGTATGGGGCTCTGTCAAAATTATGGACCGAAGCAAACAAAATATTGTTTTGAGATTTCACTTTGCATGAAACTTATTATTGCAGAATTTTGTTTAGATACGGCTTTTCTATAGACATTTATGTACCATGCAGCCATATTGCGGGAAGATATTTGTATGGGGGCTATGAGAAATCGTGGACCGATCCCTACCATTTTCAACAGGACTTGTCCTTCTATAATAAAATAATGTGTGCAAAATTTCATGAGATTATCTGTATCATATTTGAAGAAACCAACAAAAAATATTTAAAAAATATCGAGGTAGTCTGAAACTTTGATCTATAACTCAGATCATACTGGACCGATTTTGCCCATTTGCAATACCAAACATTTCGGTAGATCAAAGAATGTTTGGTTGAAAGCTCTATCGTGCCAACAACAGACCGACAGACGGACGGACATTTCTAATTCGTCTTAGAATCTTATAAGGACCCAGCATATATACCTTTTTGTTTTTACGACCATTATTTCGATGTGTTACAAACGGAATGACAAACGCAATATACCCCCAGCTTTTTGGTGGTGGGTATAAAAAAAACTGCCATATACTCAATTTTGTACAAGTTGGTATATTTAAATATTTGCACATAAATATCAAAGTCTACCCCAGATTTGTATGTGTTTGCTTCGTTTATGAGTTGAAAGAAAAAAAAACATTAGTTTGATATTAATTGCATTGAATGTGGCAAACACTTTTTGCAAATTATCTAACACAAAAACAATTATAATACAAATTATAAAAAATAATAAGGAACCTATCTAGAGCCATTGAGGACAATATTCTAGCTATTCTATTCTACGCTAGTAGTAGCTAAACAGCTTAAAGTAAATTAATCAGTGGTCATAAGAGTCCAAATAAGACGTTTTATTGTTCCCAAACAACAAATCAGAGGTCGCAAAAAGCTATTAACTAATGCAGACGCACGTCCCATGATAAAACAAATGAAAACAGACAAATGTTTATCACCAAAAGATGCTTCTATAGCAATAAACAAACCCGTTAACTGATGGACAGCACGACTAGCCCTTCGCGATATTGAGTTCATCTCAGGAGTAAACAAATAAAAACCTGTATTGTCGATAAAAAAAAATCTGAAGGCACGTTTAAAGTTTGTCAGAGAGCTCATAAATTGGACAGTCGATGACTGGAAATGTTGAATGACTTTAATCCGACGATAAACAATATTGCTGACACCGAACAGCCCAAATAATTCAAAGACACCATGTTATGGAAACAATGAAGCGCAGTGAGAGGAACTTCATGATAAGGATTTGCTGTACATTGTGGGCCACTGCAAAGAATCGAAGGAATAATGAAAAAAGAAGACTATCTTCCGATTTTGTAGATAAGCGCATCTACCATGTGGATGAAGTTACCTTTCATTATGAAACAATGGCAGAACTTCCTTCTGTTGCCGATTAATTTCAACCAATTTGGAAGAGCTTTAGTAGCGAGTTCAGAGCGAATAAGAGAGTATTCCAAATGAGTTAATTAAAACATTGGTGGAGAGTATGCCGAAACGTGTAAAAAGCGTTTTAAAAAATAACAGACTTTGAACTAAATATTAAAAATGCTATCATTTCCTAAAGTTTTGGTATGGTTGCTTAAGTTACATATATTTGTTTTACTTTATTAGCACTTATACTTTTAGTTTCGATTTATAAATTATTTTGTTAAATATTAAACATAAAATAAATGACAAGAAACATTTTCAAATATGTATTCGTTATTTGTTTTAATTTTATGCAATAACAAGTGCACAAAGTACTAACATGTACTCAATTGTGCTCCCCACTGTATATGTGCATTGTGTAAGAATTTTTTTTAATTTTTCGCAATAACAATTGCTTAAAGTAGAAACATGTACTCATTTGTGCTCTCATTTGTAGTGAAAATTTATTATTTTTTCTATAATATAACCGATATAATGATAGCGATATACATAAAATAAAAATCTATGGAATTTTTTTAAAATAATTATCAATGCAATGTCTCTAAAGCAAGTCTAACCTACATAGTATATCGGAGCAGATTATATTTACTTCAAAGATTACCCAGCTTTGGGAAGATTATGTTGACAAATTGCTGATAAACGCATTCTCGTAGTTGGTAGTTTGCCTAATAATTTTTGATCAAAAATGTTTAACAACACTTTCTACTAAATTTGTATGTTGTGTTTAAGTTGCGTTAAAATGAAAAGAAGCCAGCACACACAAAAACTTAGAAAACTGCACTCTACTAAACAAATATTTAGGATGTCATCTGCTTATGCTAAATGCATTTGTACAACGCACACTCAAATACAAATCAGCTGCAACAAGTTTTCAAAAAGTTTAAATGCACTCAAACAAACAGATAAACACACCCAAGGTTGGCTTAAATTCTCTATGAAAAAAAAAACGAAAAGAAGGAAAAAATCTTAAAACAATTAAACTTAGTTTAAGTGTGGTCTCCACTCATCTCTTAATACTTAAAAAACTAAAGAGGAAAGCAGGCAGCAGGCAGCATTAAAAACATGTAGTTGTTAGAAACTTTTGACTTAAGTTGGCTCAAGAGTTAAGAAAGGATCTAAACAGTTAAAGCAGTAGTAACACTGCTGCTGCTACTTTAACTTAACAGCCACAACAAAAAACGTAAATGCTGCTTAAACCACAACTGCAAATATAATAACGTCAGTTTCATACGAAATTGACACATTTGTCAGGCAAAACTTAAACAAACACAAGCACACTCACTCATACTCTCAAACAAACAAACAAAACATTTCAATGGGACGCGGGAGAGGAGCGAAAAGATTTTGAGTAATCTACACAAAAACCACTTGGCAAAAAAGGATATACTTTTTAGTTTTTGTGTGAGATATTCTTTTTTTTTTAACTCTTTGGCATTTGAATTTAAGGCATGTAAATGACTAAAAACAATTGTCAGTTGTTGGGAAAAAGACGAAGACTACGATGACAACAGCAATAATAAAACATTAAGGAAAATGGCAATTTTTAGTAGACAAGACAAAAATAGTTTTTGAAAACTGTCTACCAAAAACGTAAGACCTACAGACAGACGACTGGGACAGACATACATACACAAACATAACTTTTTGAAGTGAACTTTAGAAAGAAAATTAAAAACAAAAACATTCGTAATTATAAGATAAAATAAGTCTGCAGAAGTTTTGTAAGCAACAAAAGTAAAAAAAAATAATAATAAAATCAAATTATACTTAAAACTAAAATTATTAAAAGTAAGAAAACAATTACAAAATTTAAATTTAATTTGTTTGTTGTTTAGTTTTTTTACTGTATACAACTTTTAAGGATATTTCAAGATAATATTTACAAATAACACCGTGGTTAAATTGGTTTATATACAGTGGTACATGTTAGTACTTTGTGCACTTATTTATTATTGCATCAAAATAAAACTAATAAAAAAAATTAGAAAGACGAACTAAAAGCATCAGCTTTTACTAAAAAAAAGACAAGCGAAACGAAAACAACCCGCATGTACTTAATTTTGCACCATACAAAAACTTTACAGAATGATAGTATTTGTTAATATTATTTAGTCAGTTGTTTCATAAAACAATTTTTGCAAGTTTTCGTTATTCTGCACCATTTATTCAATTAATTCGCGCTTAACCAGCTGCTAAAGCTGATCTAAATTGGTTGGAGTTAATCGGTATCGTCCCAACTGTCCTTTCACGATTTATTGATTGATTTTTACTGGCCGCTGCAACAGAAGGAAACTCTGCCATTCTTTCACGATGAAAAGTAACTTCATCCACATGGTATACGCTCTTATCTACAAAATCGGGACATTGTCTTCTTTCCTCATTATTCCTTCGATTCTTTGCAGTGGTCCAAGATGCCATCATGTACAGCAAATCCATATCATGAAGTTCCTCCCACCGCGCTTCATAGTTTCCATAACATGGTGTCTTTAAATTATTTGGGCTGTTCAGCGGCAGCAATATTGTTTATCTTCGGATTGGATTCGTCGGACCATTTTTCACGTTTCCAGCCATCCACTGTTCATTTTTTACCGACAATTCACGTTTTTATTTTTTTACTTCTGAGATGTAACCAATATCTTTTATTGCATAACGAGGTTGCCTATTGCTATAGAAGCATCTTTTGGTGTTAAACATTTGTCTGTTTTCATTTGTAGTATCATGAGACGTGCGTCCGCATTCGGTAAGAACTTTTTGCGACCTCTGATTTGTTGTTTGGAAACAATAGAAGATCATATTTGGAGTCTTGTGACCACTGATTGACTTACTTTAAGCTGTTTAACTATTAGAATAGAATAGCTAGAATATTGTTCTCAATGGCTCTAGATAGTTTCCTCATTATTTTTTATAATTTGTATTATAAATGTTTTTGTGTTGGATAATTTGCAAAAAGTGTTTGCCACATGCAATTTAATTAATATCAAGCTAATGGTTTTTTCTTCAAACTCATAAACGAAGCAAACACATACTTACAAATCCAAAGATAAACTTTGACATTTTTTTGTACAAATATTTGAGAAGACACACTTGTGCAAAATTGAGTACATGCAAGTTTTTTTTTGTTGTACTAATTGTGTATGTGCTGAAAATTATTATTTTTTATTTTGTATGGCAATTATTTTTGTTTAGCAATAAAGCTAAATGACAAAAATCATTTTTTAATTTTCTATGCAATAAAAAGTGCACAAGGCATAAACTTGTACTCATTTGTGCTCCCCACTGTACATTCTGATTTAAAAATTTCTCTTTCGAAATGAATTATGGTTGTTGTGCATGTAAATTAGTCGAAGGTTTTAATAAAACTATAGACATTATTAATTTAATAATTCAGGAAAACAATTTTTGAAAAATTCATTGAATTCCAAAGAAATGTTCACGAACTTTTTCACCTTGCAAACAGAAAATATATAAAACTCCTTTTCCTTCAGTAGAAACAAATTTAATTGTGGAGCTTTTAAATAGTTCTTAAAATTACTTTAAACAAAACCACTATAAAGAATGGAAATCTAAAATTCACATCAGTAAACAGAAACTAAACATTGATTCGCAATCATTTCCTGAATATATTGCAGCAACGTAAGTAAATATTTTAAACTATTGATCAATTAATAATTGTTTGCTGAAATTTTGGATCATAAGTTCATGGAATTGTAGCTATGTTTACATAGCAAGCAAAAAAGGACAATAATGCTTTATTCGACAATCCCGAATCACCAATGTATACTTAATTTAAGATAAAGATAATGAAAAAAAAAATGGTGAAAAAAGAAGAAAGCTGAAAATTTCAACTAAATTAAACAATATGAAGTGTAGAGTTTTAATAGAATCTGTGGAATTATGCCAATTTAAAAAAGATTTAATATTGTAAGTCTATATTGTTTATGTATTACATTATTGTATTTATTTTATTGTTTTCTAATTTTTAAATAGACAATCCCTTGAAAAAGTCAACAAACAATCGACGAAACGTTGGGAAAATATTGTAATTAAAAATTGGATTTTTATTTACATTGAATAAATTTAGGCCATTTTAGCTTGAAAAAAATAACATTCTTAAATTCATCACTCTGGCCAAAGAAACAACTGCAAAATATGCCAATTAAGGTTTATCATTGTAAATAAGAAAAGAAATTTCCATTAATTTTTACAAAAATGAAACAGATAAATGCAGATAAAACTTCAACATCTAGAATCCCTCCAAGAATTTATGTCTAAGAAGAAAGAACCTAACTCGAGATCGGACAATTTTCCACTTTTTAAACCATATGTATAAGTTTTAAAAGCGCATATTTTTGTCTTTTTAGCGTGTTTGTAGGTAGTGTAGATCGGAAGATATAGAAGCCTCCAAATCAACCTATCTCGCAATTATTACAATCTGCTTTTGACAAAAGAACTCATAACGAAATATGCTGCAGGGCACAAAGAAAAATGTGATAACGTAATTTTGACAAAAGAACCTATTTTAATGTGGATTTCCAATAATTTACTAAAATTATTTCGACAAAACAACCTATTTGCACTCATGTTCTTTTCTCAAATGCATAAACGAAAATAACACGTTCCCTTCTAAAGTTAAGTTCTTTTAATAGCCATTTGATCATTAGCATTCATTGTGACAAAACAACCTATGTAAACATGAGTGCTTTAGTGTAGTGGGAATTAACGAAATAATTGGAACCTATATCAAATCAAGTGCTTTTGTCGTGTGCATGTGTAACAAATTAAGACGTTTTTAATGAAAATATGTTGTTTCCAATGCACAGAGGAAGACAAAAAAAAAAAAACAAAGGTTCCAAAGTTTTGTAGGAGCATTGACTCTCTCGCAAGTGAATACATTGACTAAAAGAATTATAGATATACAAGATTACGACAATTAACAGCTGTTTTGAAGGTACCCACGACACGGCTCCAAAGAGTTTGTCAATTTGTATGGAATTTTTGAATGATTTTAGAATTTTCGATTTTTCTAGAGGGTGCTGTGTTTATCGAAGGGATTGCACCTTTGTTCAACTGAATATACTATAGTATTAATTGATTACAAGTTTGTTGGGCATACGCATATGGAATATGAGACGGTTCATTCCCAAATAGAAAATAAGAAGAAAAATGTGTGAATTCCATACATCACCCACATGACTGGGCTACTTTAATAGCAACTACAAATCACAAATACAATGCAATCGAGATGGTTCAATACTTTGACTTTGGTAGTATATTAAGGAACAAATACACGTGGAGAAATACTAATACATTAGGTGCGTGTAACACTACTTATGTTTGTATATTTTTAGTATAATTTTTGTTTGTTGTTTTGTAAAGGTGACAAGATGCGATATGAGAAATCTAAGTCTGGAACGAGGGCTTCAAGGAACTAGACATAACACAGCGACGATGAAAACTAACAAATTTCGAATTTAATAAATGTTATTCTGATCTTTTGCCAATATCTTCTAATAAAAAACGTGATTTACAGTCCGTTCTGCCATTTATAAATGCAGAGTTTCATAATTTTTACAATAACTTGCACGTTGAAGATGAAGTACAATTGTAAGATAATTAGGATATTGACGAATATGATTAACTGCAGAGTGAATTATTCTTTATTTCTTCTGAATTATAAAAATTAAAGCAATTTAATATAAATGTGAACTACAATATATTATAATATGTATATGAACTATTTCTCATTTGTATTTTCAATTCAATTAATTTCAACTTTTCTTTTTCATAGCTAAAAATACATGTAATTGGTCTAATAGAAAGCATAACTTTTTATAATATTGGCTTAAAATAAACTGAATTATATTTAAGAAAATAACATACATATGTCACTGAATTTCTATTATTTCATTTTAATAAAAGCACTAGTCCCGACAAAGGTTGCGAAATATTTGTTACTTTTCAGTATGAAAAAAGAGTTTATCTAGAGAAGGGTTGATTTTTCGATCAAAAATTATTTTGACACAACAACACATCTCCATTTTTGGACATTTTCTCGGCAACAGTTGTATCTGGAAGAAAGATGCAAATTGTAAAATAAAGATATTTAAATTCTTCACCATAAAAATAGGTTACATTTTCTCAGATATGTTTTGGGACGATTTTGTGACCCTATAACAGTGTTTTTTGATCCTCCTGTAAAATTCAGTTTTTCGACATTGGTTGTTTTGTCAAAATTCCACAGATATGTACATATTATAGAAAAGTTTTCGGCATAAGTTAGATAGTCTGTTTACTTTTTCTACTATAAATATACATATGTATGTATAACAAAATTGGCTAAAATTTAAAACCTTATTTCAAAAAGAATGTTTACTCAAACTACTTACACACTAATTTCTAATCAATTTCCGCGTCACATCTTAATAAACTAAATTCCATACATGACATGTGTAGCTAGCAAATAAATGTCCAATAAGAATAGGCAAAATATATTATGTAAAAAGCAAATAATATACATGCATATACATACATATGTACATACAATGTTTACAATAAATTGTTACTTACAATTTCTAATGATTTCTTTAATTTGCCAAACAGAGCCGACCAAATTTTATCACGTGTAAAGGCATTCTTATAGCCTTGCAGAATATCAATGAGTTCAAGGAAAACCTTACGACCATGATTGTCCTTGGGTGGTCCATCACGATACAGCAATAATGTGGGATTTGTTAAAATAACCAACAGACGTATGAGTACGTCGGCATATTCATCATCGTCAACATAGTCAGGCAGCATATAAACTAAATCCGTTTGCAAGACTTTGGCACGACCCAAATGGCGACGATACTCATGACTATCCAAATCACGACGTAAAATCCAAATGAGATGCTAAATTCAAAAGGAAAAAGCAAAATGTTTAAATGAAAATTGCAGTAATGAGAAATGTAAATGGTTGTGGGAACTTAGTGTGGCAGGCCAATGAAAAATCAATCAAGCCCAAGTAATCGACAAAAAGGTTGAGGGTTTAGCCGGCCATAATGATTATGATAAACATGTACTGCAGCAACAGCCACTGTAACTTCCCAGGCAAAATATGTTTAAATATGATTTTACCTTTAAACCTTGAATGGCATCTGGCTCAGCTTGATATTGTTGGCCATCGGAGTAGCCCAAAGCCGCACAGGTGGCATCAATATCAGCCAATAACACCGACATTTTACCGGCACAAAATGTTACGCGTAACCGCAAGAATGAACAAACACGCGCGTTTATATGTACGTATAAAAGTCCACTTACACTCGCGTTAAACCGTCAAAGAAATATACTCTTCAAATTAAATCGACGACAAAACGAATAACTTTTTTCCTAAACTTAAAATGACAAATTGTCGGAAAATATTTCACAAATAAAATTTTGTCTACTACAATCGTTTATAAACAAAAAAAAACTTTAGTGCAACAATAAAAAAAACATGTGTTGCGTTTAGCGGCAAATAAATACTAAAACAAACAGCTGCCGTTGTGACAGCTGTTGATTATATTCAAAAAGCTTTGCGTGAAAAAACACATGCTTAGTACTAAAGCACAGTGTGGGTTGCTGTCTAGGCTAAAGTACATCTGTGATCTTTAAGTGCTGCCAAGTTGTGGATAATGAAGCTAAGTTTGTCTAAAAAACGAACCTTCCCATATTCTTTTTTCTAAAAAAGTTCGCATAAATAGAACATCTGGGGTTATTTTTTTCAAATCAACCCAAAACCGGCAAACGCACAAACGGAGAAATTTTAAAAAGAGGTCGGTCTGTGTGTGGTTGAGGGGTGGGAGGGAAAGGCTATGCCGAATATATACTCATTTTGTTGTTGTGGATGCAATTCTTCATAATTATACTTTTTCTGATGTTCAACGCAAGCGTGTTGTTACACTTTAAAAACATACTCATGTAATTTCAAACTTTTTGCCAATCTTCGCGTTCGCAAGAAAGAAATATTTTGATTTTTTTTAATAAACAGCCATTTTAAACAAAAATATATTTTTTTAAAATTCTTCTAATAAAATCCCCAAAAAATCCCCTAAAATTGTTGTCATCCCCAACAAATTTCGGATCCCCAAGAGGAAATTTTTATCCCAAATCACGAAAAAAAATCCCCAATTTGGGGATAAAACCCCTAAACTGACCACGCTGTGTAAATGTGTAATTGTTTTTCATTTTGGTTATTTTTATTGATAATAAATCAAATTAGCATGACAAGTTTTAAAATTAAATTTTGAAGAAATTTTTTAGAGTTGATAACGATAATTAATTTCGTTTTTTTTTAAAGTTCGCTATATTATATACAACGCACCCGGTTTTCTTCTAAAAATTACAACGGCCACAGCAACTCACACAAACAACGACGACGAACGACGGAAGGGCAGAGTGCTTGTTGGGCAGGAGAGAGAGGAGAAGAAAGAAAAAAAAACAAGAAAATGATAAGTGGGGTGGGGTGACTAACTAGTAAAAATTAGTTAGTAAAAATTCTAGCGGAAAGTTTTTTGCTCGTGTGAGAATTTAATTAAAATGTGGTGAAAAAATCGCGGTAAGTAAAAAATCATGGTGAGTATAAAAAGATATTGGTGAGTATAAAAAATTGTGGTGAGTTTTTAGAAATTCACCACAAATACCGTTATTCTAAAGGTCATTGAAAATTTGTCATCCTAAAAGTAGGCAATGTGCTTTTTTTAAAGAAAGTTTCTTTATACAGCATAACTTAACGTTGTCACAAAATATTTGAGTCAACCTGTAGCCAAAAACTCAAACAATGTAATATTATATAGTATTTTGACTATTAATCGTTGATCCCCTTTTAAAAAGTAAAAAAAAAGAAATTAATTACATCTGGTACAAAGGAATACAAACAAATTTGTTTAGTTTATTTTTAATTTTTGTTAAGTTTTTTTTTATAAAAACACTAAACTGTTGAAAACTGTTATAATACAAAAATATTATCTTTTTATGGGAAATTATTTCAATAAACTTTTATTAAATAAAAAAGAAAATCTAAATTTTCTCCATGTTGGTGCGTTTTGAAATTTCAAAGTTGACAACGCTGAAAATATTTGCGGTGAGTATCAAGATTTTCATCAGTTTTAAAACTGGCTGTGTATTTTGTGTTTTTTTTTTTTTATATTAAACATTTCTATTATTATGTTCATTCATGCTTATTTGATAAATTAACACTATAAATCAAAGTAAAAAATTTAATTTAATAAAAACAATTGTTGATGTTAATTGATAAAATCGGTAGTTTTCTTTATTTCTTTATGTAAATTTTTATTCAACAAAGAAACTCATACCGTATTTTTGCGGTTAAAAAATATCATTTGATTATGTTTTTTTTATTGAAAACTAATTTTTTTTCAAACTATTTTGATTTTAGAATTGTACGGAAATACAACTAAAAATCTAGTTACAAGAAATTAAAAAATTGTTTGTTGTATTTATTAATTTTATTGGTTTGTTTCTTACACTTAAAATCTCTATAGGTTTTTTCAATAAATTAAATAGAAATAGATTTGAAATAATTTAAATCAGACGAAATTACTACAATAAAATACTGTTAAAAATTACATATATAATTGCAAATACCGTAACCGATAGAAAAAAATCAAAATAAAATACATAATACATACATATGTATAAGTTTTTAGTGTCACCATTAATTCGAAATCAAAATTACTTTGGTACATTTAAAATCAGTCGTGTACAAATTGTTAAAAAAAAAACATGTACAAAAAAGTGATTAATAATTATTACGCTTTCTCACTTCTTTCACTTAGGTAAACAGCATAGCTGCCAGATTTGACGATTTATCGTCAGTTGACGGTTTTTTTTCTTTGAAAGTGACGATTCTGAATTATTAAAATTTTTTTAATCGACATTCATCATTTTGTAAATTATTTTTACCACATACAAAAAAATAACGACAGGACTTTGTTTGTTCTTTCTTTATTTACTTATTTCAGCAACCACACATTGAACATAAACTTTGAATGACCTTGAAAAAATTCGAACGGTATTTGTGGTAAATTTCTAAAAAAAAAACTCAGCACGATTTTTATATTCACAGCGATGTTTTATATTCAACACGATTTTTGCACCACTTTTTCAAATACACCATCCACCACCACACGAGCAAAAAAAATCTGGTTGCCCGACGGGGGCACTTTTTCCCCTCCCATTTTTCGTTCATCCGTCCCGATTTTTCTTTTCTCCTCTCGTCGTCGTCGCTGAGCTGTTGTATTATGCGTACTTAAAAAAAAACGGGAATTAAATTCCGAAAATTTTGGCATTTCTAAAAAGAGTTGCTGCTGGCGTTCATTTAGTACGTAGCTGCTGTTACCGTACAGAGTTGTTTTTGACAACATGTGCGTGCTTTTGACTATTTTTTCCGAAATTCATCAGGCTTAAAAGAAAACAGTAGTTTTGTGAGCTAAAAAGAAAATAAAAAGCCACAAAAACTTTGTAAACTTGTTAAAATAATATTAAAAGGGTGATTTGAAGTACATATGTACATATATAATTTTTAAGCAAAACAATTTCAATAGGCACTGTTTGCCAATTACATATGTATGCATGTGTGTGAGTAAACTTTTTAAAGCAAGTGCTATTGGTGACTTCTATTGGAATAGCGTGGAAAGATGGTAAGTTACTTGTGTTTGTTATTTTACTTTTGGTTGTTTATATTGACTTATTAAAATTTATGGAACAATCTAACATAAGCTCATACGAGTATAATGGATGGAGTCAAACTCGTCATCAAGTTTTTTTTTAACCACAGTCGTGGCATGCCAACAATTTGTTCAATCACCAAATAATTACTTGTCCGCACATGAAATTGTCTTATCGATCGACATACATACATACATACGTAGTTCACACGACAACATCTACCATCAAATGTAATTTTCATAAAAAATATCGCCATTTTAAAACACGTTATCCCCACACCTGAAAACATGAACCAATTTGTGTGTGCAATTCTAACGACGTTCATTTTCGTGCAAAACGATAGAATTTCAAGACGAAGGCATGGTGAAATAACTCTACAAGGTGATGGCAATATTACAACAATACAAAAGCAACAGAAACAATATGGTATTTTTGTTTTTGCTTTCATGTTTGTAATGTCAAAAACAACTGGTTATTGTTTACAAACATTTTTGCAGGAAAAATAAATACATACATACATACAATTTTTTTAATTTCAAGATGAAAATAAAAATAATTTATAAATTTGTTAATTTATGGACAATTGTTTTTTCACTTTTTTTTATATAACTTGATACGTTTGCTATTTTTTTAACACAACTTGAGTATACATAAATACACATGTATATAAAGTTTGACATAACGAACATGACTAAAAAAAAACAGCTGGCGTTTCAACACCACCTTGTAGAGTTATTTCACCATGGACGAAGGGTTACACGAAAATGTGCGTTCTGCTTTCTTATTTCGCAAAAATTGGCTTTAACTCTAGTTGTTAGAAAACGTGTGTTTCGACTACAGAGTATACAGAGGTGACAATCAGCTTATGAGGCAGTTCTCTTAAAAAAAGAAAGAAAATATTTTGTGGTAGTATGTTGGTAATGTGAAAAAGCAAAACACTATATACAACATGAACAAACATATTTCTGTTAGAATATTTTACTAGAAATTTTAAATTTTGTTTTAATGCTTGTGATTTCAATAAAAGTTACTAAATTCTATTTTAACAATTGTTTAAGGTCTTTTTTATGTTACTATAGTAAACTTACTTACTAATCTTTACCACCGAAAATTAATTTTATTTCCCCAGAAAAATAAAAAAAAAATGTAACATAAAGAAAACATGATTATCTTCTGTATACCCTGTTGTTTCGACGGGGATAACGTATGTAGGTACTCTGTATAACATGTAGACAGCAGAGACCGGCGCCGATCAAATTTGACGGCGGCGGCTGGCTCTAAAGATTGCCGACGACGACTCCAAATCGGCTGTCAGCCGGCTAGAGACAAATTAAATTAGAAAAATTAAAAAAAATAAAAACTGAAATTCCGAATATTTATTAAAATTACTTGAAACTTATATCAAAAGCGGCGGCTATTTTCATGCCGATTTAAGCCGAACAAATTTTCAGCGGCTTTTCAAATTTATTGGTGGCTCGGCTCAGCTTGCTTACAGCCGTTCGGCGCAGGTCTCTAATGAACAGTTATAAACCAACGACAGCCACATTAAAGTCCATTATAAGGCTTATGCTTTGGATCTCTGTCCTTATAAGAATGGTAGGTAGAAATTTTGTTTTAAAAATGTCAAAATAAACACATTTCTTTACGGAGTATGACTCTACAGATTCCATAAAAGCAACTTTTTTGAAAAGCACATATGTAAATATCTATCTTATAAATATCGATATACGAGTACAAACAAAACTTTACAAAAATCAGCTTATGTTGGCCATATTGAAGTCATTAAGATCGTGACATTGGCTTGGATTTTAAAAATTTTTTAACAGATGATATCCTATTAATTTCTATACCTAAAATATGGGCACCTTTGAAAGTGCTCGGAATGCCAGTGTCACGATCTTGATGTAAGCCCAATACAGATAACAAATTTAACACAATTTTTTTACATATGCATAAATCTGTATTTAATGATTTAATGACAATCAATCCATAATTACTCACTGATCCTCTACAAGGCCAACAGCCCGAAAAAAGCATTAAAAGCGAATGTATCTCTCAATATAAAAAATATCACCAAAAATATTGATATTGTCATTCCCAATGTAACAAATCGTTAGTATTATATTAAATTTGTATAATATTTTTTGAGTCTTTATAATGTTCTTAAGTTAACTATGTCCGTTGATGTTCTAGAGGGAAGGACTTTAGGTTTAAACATTTATCCAAATATTCTTCGTTGATCAGAAATATTAATTAAATTAAAATGTTCCCTCTCGCCATTCAACTACTAAAACATTATACATACGATCTAAACGAGGAAACCTTGAAAGTCGCAAATAGTTATTGCTGTAGCAATGTCCAACAAATGAAAGGTATTTGAGAGGCGCATTCAATGAGTTATCAAAAATTAAAAAAAAAATTTTTAAATTCAAAAATTTTCAAAATTTCGGACAAAATTTTACTTTTACATAAATAGTTGAAATTTCTTGATTATAAACATCATGCAATTTAACCCAAAAGGTTTTTCCCTATCAAAGACCTTTCATATGATACCAAATTTACATATAGTTCCTTTGGAAGAAATGTGAAAACAAATCAAAAAACCTTTAAAAAGGACATTTTTATCCTTTGATCCAGCTCACCAAATATTGACCCCAGGACAAAAAAAAATTGAGAAACGTAGTCTTAAAATGAATCAAATTTTCATATTAGTCGGGTACATCCGCAACTTTATTTTGGGGCCACCCTAATGTACATATATCATTATACTCCACTTGAATAGAAACAGTTAATTTAAAAGCTTATTGCAAAGATGTGCTTAAGTTAAAAAATAAATTAAATTAAAAAAAAGTGGTGAACTCAGCTGAGTAGGTGAGAGTATATGACATACGTTTTTAATTAATTTTTAATAACAAACATATAAAATTCACTCTTCAATTTTGTCATCATCATTCTATCCTCCTTCTTTTTTGGTCTCTTTTAAAGAGAGATTTCACTAGTTCGTTGCTTAATGTACAAGCACTTTTTCATATCTCTTTGAGCATAAATAAAAGTGCAACATAGGCAGTGATTCACAATATTGCGACAAATGGCTTCATCTGTTACTTTTACCGGATTTAAAATGACGACTATTGTTTAAGTAAAATAAATTTTTCATCTGTCATCTGTTGAGATTTAAAATCTATTAAAGTTTTTTTTATCGGAATTTCAATTCATAAAACCGTAGACAATTCAAATATGTAGTGTGTCCGAGTTTGGTTTTCCAAAATTAATTTTAATTCTTTCACCTTTATTTCTTCAATATACATTTGTAAAATTAAATTTTTTTTCAATTGGTGATTAAATGTAGAGTCTGTCAGATCTTTTTTTTATTTCATCTTATTAAAAATGCTAAAGAGGCTTTGATTTATGTTAAGAGTAGATGTTTTGTATTTGTGTATCTCAATTATTCTTCTCTGGATTTTATACGGAAATATTTATTTTCGGGATTTATTAATCTTGAGATATCCCGGGATTCGATATTTGTCAAATTAGTATTTGTGTAAAAGATCCAGAGAAATATAATTGTAGATCTCGAGTGTCTATTTTTTACCCTTTTCAACACGTTATCTGTTTTTGATTTATCGGGTGCTAATAGACAATTGAGAGACCAAAGCCAATTAAGTCACTAAAGACTAAAAATTTCACCACTCTGCTGTCCGGTTAACTTTTTCACGTACTTTGTTTTGTCAGATTTTGTTAAAAATTCAGTTTTTTTTTAGTTTGACAATGAAATAGCGCATACTTATTTCGATTTTAAATAAAAATAGTTGATGCTGATTTCGGTGGGAAGTTCTTGTATAATTTAACCAAAATATTGTTTATCATTAATTTTGTCAACTAAAATGGGAAGTGAACGGCACTGCTCACTTAGAAACTTCACCAAAAGAGTGTAAAACAAACAAAAATAGCTGAAATAATTGAATGTTCTAGAATGTCATCAAATGTGTTAAATTAGAAGCAAATTTGCTTAATGTGAAGAAAGATCGAAAGAAGCCACCGTGAAAGACAACAAACAGTTAGTGAGGATAAGGCAATATTTAAAAAAAATAAGCTAGATCCTTTCAAGTCATCGAGAACAATAATGACTGAAATAAATGACGAATTTGGATTAAATGTTTCCAGTAGAATTCACTGTACGAAGACGACTCAATAAAAATCAGCTTTATAATCGTATTAGTAGAAAAAAATCACTTCTGTCAAAAAAATGTAAAGGCATGATTGTCTTTTGCAAAACTATTTTGGAACAAGGATATCAAATTCTGGAAGAAGGTGCTTTTCACAGATGAAACCAAAATTAATCTGATTCATCCTGATAGAAAAACGTTTCTACAAAGCATTTAATTCCCTTAACATAACTAAAACAGTAAAGAGCGCTATTTATCTGCCCATAGCTGTATATTTTCAATATTATACAATAATCAAGAATCAGTCAAGAAAAACTATCAAAAAAAAATTTTTAATAATAAAATTTTTCAAGTTGTAATTCCTAACTTCAGTAAAAATAATTTAATGAAAATTAAATTTAATGAACTCGAGCCTAACTAAAATTATCAAGAAATGATACAATAATATTTATGGACAAACATTATGGACAAACATAATTATGCACTTAGAATAGGAGACAAGATAACTGGGAATAACACCATAACCATATGTTTTAAATATTCTTGGTATTACGAAGAGCTCTAACAACTATTCCTAGTTTTTTTGTTTTGTTTGGAGCAGCATCTACTCATGCAATGCATTGTGTTGGAACTGAGAGAATAGGTTATGGGAAGGAGGATAGAGGGAGTAGTATTTGTGAACATTTGATTTCATTTTTCCCATATTGAAAGTGACAGGGAAAACTTCTGCAAGAAGTTTATTACACATACGGACAGTACAGATAAAGAACGAGTTTTCCCTGTAGTGTGTTGTGCTGTCGACCATGAATGGATGAGCCCTGACTGAAAAACGTGTACATATTACACAAAAAACAAGTTCCCTAATTTCGACAGAACAGTGAAACACAACCCACATTGCGGTGATGCACCAGTAAATCAATAGATAAGCACCTACGCCCTCTCCTGTACGCGGTCAAGTAACTCCAAAATACTTCAAAATATTCCATTTTCGTTCAAATATACATAGGTGGTGTACATAGTAAGCAGGGCAGATGAAGTAAAGTATTTCCTACACCGTCTTAAAAAACCAAGTCACTTGAATGCTTCTTTTCACACTTGAAAAATGTGTTTGGTCCAGCGGACATCACACTGGATTCTCATGCCTAAAACTTCAAGAGCGTCTGATTCCTTAATATTCCCACCGTCCATAAAAACAAATGAAGCAACATGATCTGTCGCGCGTTGGTGTGTTAACATACAATATTGAGTCTTACGTGCATTTAAAGCAACAAGATATTGGTTAACTGTATCATACATGTTTTGGCTCATTTACGCCAATCTCCAAAGGGCTTGGTCTATGGTTAAATGAATATAAATGGCAAATGTTGCTAGCATCTGCAAATATAGATAGGGTTGAAAGTTTAACGTAGAAGGTCATTTAGAAAGATAAGAAATAAAGCAGGAAAAAGAACGGAACTTTGCGAAAGCTTCTCAGTCTATTTTTTGTAATCCTCTTTGTTTTGCTGTCGACTGTATAACTGTTGCTTTTCTTATAACTACTAGTGTGGAGATTGCATAACCTTTTTCCAACAACAAAAGAGAAAAAAACACCAAACAAACTGTTTATTTAAGTCACCGTTACTTTATGATATGGGTACGTAAGTACTAAAGTACTGTAAGGATTTTTTTTTTGACAAGTACTTTTTGTTTTACTCTTTGTATTTTTCTGCTGTTGTGTTGTCGTTTTTACTCTTACTTAACTTTATTTGAATTAATGTACAATACGAGTACGAGGTATTATTTTTGTTTGTTTGTTTTTAAGTCAAATGGAATGTTATTAAATTTTTACGCATAAAAACCAGAAAAAAAGAAGTGAAATACAAGTTTAATTTACTCATGCTGGAAACTAACCACCCTTAAAATAATTTCTCGGTGCTTTTTTGTTTTTTTTTATGCCACGCATAAGGACACACAAAACCCCTGATGTGTTATTTTTACGTTTCGTTTACATTTTTGCAAAGCAGCACAACAAATGATGAATTACAAAAAGATGAACGTTTTGTTTTCTTATTTATTTTACTTTTTAAATGTTGTGGTTTTGCTATTTGTTAATGTCCTTTATCCCCTGTTAAAGTTATAAGCAAACATAATATTTTGAGTTATAATTGTAATAGAGGTGTGTTTGTGAAGTGATTTAAATTAAATATTTTTAAATTAGTCTTCCAGTAGAATTTACATTTGAACAATCATGGTGAAATTGATTATAGGATACGTTTAGATAACATCTATAGTCAGTGAATTAATTGTCAGATGAAGACTAGGTGGTAGTAATAAGATTGCTAAATCCAAAATGTCATATAGTTATCATGTCTTAAGAAGTACAAGACATTTATAGAAAATTGTTTCGTACTTTTTAAGTGTTGACAACTGCAGAAATAGTAGTTGAAAGTAGGGATGACACTCCCGATTTGACAAATCCCAGCTTCATATATTGGTAACAGAATTAAATCAAGATTCTCCTTACTATAGGTACCTTAACATTTTTACGAAGCTTTATCGATCGATAATAGTCTGTTGCTTTTAACTTAATATAGAAGTTAAATGCCAAATGACATATTCACCCTATCGTGAATAAAAATTCCACATGAAATTTGTTCACTTTTCACATTTTTCCTATTAAAATTCAATGTTAAAAAAATAAAAGGGAACAAATTTCATGTGAAATTTTTATACATTTCAATTTATTTTATTAGTTGTATTCACAATGTTGTGCAAATAGTATTACACAAAATACACAGCAATGCACATGCTAGACTTAAATTTATATGCAACACTTGAAAGCAATAGTTGTTTTTTGCTCTGGGTATGCAACACCTAATTGCAAATAAACAGCTGTCTAACAATAAATAAAATTTCTTCCACTGTGTCATCTTACACATATTACACACATTACACATATTACATATTGTTTCCATAGCTTTGTATGTATTAAATATTTAATAACTTCTTTTAATAGCGCAATGCACAATATTGTGTAAATGGTCTTGCATAATTGCATTTGCAAAATATTTTTGCTTTATTGTCTACTTACAATGATGCAAGATCATTTACACAAGATTGCGAATTGCGCTAATATATTTTTTTCAGCAGCATTTTCTATTAAAAAGTCCAGCAACTGTTCCTTAAAGCTTTTATTGGACATATTTTTTTTTATTTATTTTTGAGAATTTGTTTGATTGATAAAATCAGTTGTTAATTTTGTATCTTGCAATAAGTAGTGCAAAATAAATTAAAACATCATTCACAGTTGGTAGCATATCACAATCTGGTGCAATCTGTAGCTTAATTGATTAGCGCGTTTGATCATTAACCATAAGTTGGTATTTGTGGTATTACTGGGGTTCGATTCCCAGCCGCTGCCACTCAAAACAATATCAGTTTCTGATAATTATTAATTTTTCTATCCTGTCATAACTAATATTTATCACAGCGCCCTCCTTCGGTGGTATAGCATTTAAAAACGCCACCGAAGTAAAATAATTAAAATAATAGCTATAAATCAAGCTTTGATCAAAGCGCCTACTTACCACCAGAGGCGCTGAAATACTGTACTATTAATACACATAACTCGCAATTACAGTGTTGTCATATGAAAAGCTTTTCTCTACTTTCACCACCTATTCTTCTTCTACCTATCCCTTTCCAAAGAAAGTAACACAATTAATTCATTAATATATAGGCATATTAATTGCCTGAGTGTTTATTCTCTTAAAAAAAAAATGCACCAGATTGTGAATAAAACTATAATGTTTTATATTTATTAATAGATAATAAGATTTAATCAATTTATAAATTATAGCTAGTATGAGCACAGAAAATTTTTGTGTTCAAACATATTTATATTTAACATAAGTAACTTTTTTAAAATAAATAGTTTTTATTAAATCTAAACCAATTTGATTTAATATGAAACAAAAATCCCGAAAATCTCAAAAAATCCCGAGGTCCTGGGATTTACATTTATGAAATCCCGAAACCCGGTATCTCGTACACGTTTTTGGAAGAAAGAACTTTCTAGACGCAGTAGTTTAATTTATTGCACAACCGTCTAATTTGGTTTTTTAGACATTTTCATTAAATACATTAAATTTCATACTAGTTTCATATGATATTTTAACATGTTCTCAAAAAGATTACTTATTAAGTAATTTGGAAAAATCGAATAGTGTTTTCGTCTGCAATGATTTCTACATATTCACAATAAACTTATCAATTCAGCCACGTTTTTTTATGTAAATGCCTACGCAGACGAATGTCCAAAAACATCATTATTATAATGTGTCAAATAGATATGTATAATATGCTGACATGAGTTTTGGAAAAACGACAGCAACAAGAAATAAAACGACAGCAACAAGAAATAGAACGACAGGATATATATGTAGGTACTACGTACGAGTATTTTGAAATCTTTGACTTTGAACCTGACTCGTAAGTTAGTAAATTTAGCCAAGTAAAATATCATGCTGGCAAAACTTAAGTTTATTATACATTTATAAACACATTCATATACATTTACAAAAAAGGATACATACAAAAGTTGTAAATTAGGACGAATAAATTCATACATACATGTATATATGTATGTAGTTTTAGATACTATTACATAGATACATAGATATATATGTATACATTCATATGTATGCATATATGTTAATGGATGGTTATATATACATATTGCATTAAGATACAATATACTCGTACTTACCAGCTGTTAAGTTAATTACAATTATAATATGCTGTTAGTTTTTGTTTGCCTTTATTTATGTGCACACTACACTATATTTAAGTGGCATATTATGAGAAAGTTTTTGCCTTCACACTCTGAATTGTATAGAAACCATCTTATTCCAACCCAACAAAATGTGATTAAATTACGATTGTGTTTTAACCGTGTAGTTCGTTTTATTTGTAATCTTCGGTATTTCTGTCCATGTTATTGGCATTTTAGGTTCTGATTTTTATACTTTTGTTAAAGAAATTTGTTTTTGGCAGGTCTACCAGAACTAATACTATTGTTTGCCCTAGGCACTCTTTCTTGTACAGAACTAGATCATTTGTGGTAAGAGTATTCAGAATTTGGAACCACTATATTCTTTATGAAGAACATAATTTTAGGAGATCAGTTGCAAATTTTAATAGTATATCTAAGAAAAATTTCTAAAAATAAAAATGTTCTGTTACGTAAAAAAGTTCTAAGATATGTAACGTAATACAAAAATATATTTAACATTAATGTTTGTGCAGAATAAGGAGTTTTTTAAGTTCATAAGGTGTTTTTATATGAATATTTCTTATCTTATTTAGATGTATATTTTGGAATTTTTCCTTCACCATAAGATTTCTAGATTAAGTAGGTCTTTAGGCTTGTAATCTCTGAATTTAATAAATAAATAAATAAATAAACAAAATTTGAAATGCTCTGTGTTTAAAAATTTATCTTATTCGTCTGTATTTAATTTCCCTGACATGTTTCATTACCTGGATATAATAAAAAAATCTGTTTTTGGGAATTCCCAGGTATTTTTTAATTATAAATTAAAACAAAAACCAGTACAATTTATCAAAAAAAACTTTCAGAATTCAATAGAGCACATATTTTTATTAAAAGAATTAAGAGTTCCGACTAAGTTAATTCTAGAAGAAACGCTTAAATCGTTTTGTTTGCAAATCAGAATATAAATAAACACATCTAAATCTTAGATTGTGATAACCGAATTTATTGTAAATCTAAAGGTAAGATCACACTTGGCAAATATTTGTCGAAAAAGACGTAACCACTACATAAAATATATTTGTACTCGTTTATTTATTTAGGACAAGGTACAATAAATATTGATGATGTTTGATCTTGCTAAACTCTTGCAAGTGTAAAAAATGTCAAACAAATTTGGGCTAAAATAAGTGGTTACGCTTTTTTGAGTAAATATTTGCCAAGTGTGACCGTACCTTAAGTGACAAAATTTGTCTGTTGTATTTGGATAATTTTAGTTGGGATGCAACAAATCATAATCAGCAATATCCTTAATTAAGCAAGCATATATACAAACTCCCGAAATTTCCCGACGAAAAATTTTCCGCCTAGGAATCCTAGTCTAGACGCTGTATCAGAAATATTATTAAGATAGCTTTTTTTAATCTGTTTTTAAACTTTAGAGTTGTATGCATATGTTCAAAGTTTAGACCTGTTTTAATTATGTTATCACAGATCACGCGTCATTGGTGTCATACTGACATCTTATTTTTATTCAGTATTGTTTGAAAATTCATTATGGAAATGCTCATAATGCAACAACGTCTCCAAATTATTCAGCTGTGTTACGAAAATCATCGTTTTAAGAGCAACTTTTTTCGTGGCCAATCGATGTTGAGCTCTATGAAACCACTTGGCAAATTTTACACCTGGAGCTTGACTTAAAGTCTTACAAAATTCAACTCGTTCAAGAACTGAAGTCGCCTGACTAGAATTTGCACTTTGATTTCAGTCAGTGGGTTCTGCGACAGCTCAATGGAGATCCGTTTTTATTTGAGACGATTTTTGTTTAGAGACGTGTCACATCTCTGGCTCAATTGAAAAGGATTCTGTCTCAAAACGAAAGGATTCTCTAACTGCCGTTACATCTGCACTATTTGGTGTGGTTTATGGGCTGATGGAGCGAGTATAATCTTCAATTTCGGTGAGCAGCTATTTTCACGTTTTGGTCCTGTAAACTGGTCGCTTAGTTCGTGTAATATCTCAGTTGTTTACATCAGATGAGTACCCTGGTAATCAAAAGGTGTTATATGCTATAATTTGTCAAGTTATAATGAATCAATGCGTTATGCTCTATAAAGGAATATATCTAAAAATTTACTACTTTTGTAGAGTGCATTGTACAGTCGGTAGTATCCAACCTTATGTAATATTAAAAAATATATTTATACATATAGTTAATGTATTTATTTATTCATGCTTATATGAATGTTGGATATGTTTATAACAAAATTTAAGTATATGCTTTTCATCTTTACATTATATAAACCTTAAATCCCCAGAGTTCTGAAGTTTGAAATCCATGAGGCATTGAAATGAATTGGACAGTTTTTAATAAATAAAAAATAAAATAATTATACTCTTTAGGAAAAATTCATTACTTATAGTAGAGTTTTTTGCGTATTTTAGATAGAGTGATATGAGTATATTTAAAGTCAGCTATTTACTCATATATGTATGTACATTAGGGTGGTCTCATGTAGTTCATGGTTATTAAATTCATTCTTTAAAAACTTTTACAAATTACAGGTTTTCATGTCAGCCTAGTTTCTCTCTAGGTATTTAAACAATTTTTAGCTGAAAACACTGCAATAAATGTTGGTGTCTGCAAACTTTAAGCAGTACATGCAGTATTACAAATGCCTCCACTTTCAGCTTGAAAATTTTCGGCATAAAAACGACAAAATATCGACAAACTTATCATTCAAACTATTTGTCACACCGCAACAACGTCTCCAGATTATTTAGCTGCATTACGAAAATCAGTGTTTTATGAGAAATGTGGGAAATAAACTTTATTTGAGGCTTTATGGAGAAATAATTTGGTTGAGCAGCTAATTTCGCGTTCTGGAGCGGTCAGTTGGCCGCTTAGAACGTGTGATATCATGTTTTGAATGTTTTTGACTGGAATTATGTGAGATCAAAAGTCGTTTTTGACGAAATATCAGCAGCAATGCTGGAAAATAGGAACTTTCAAATGGTACATTTAGTTGCGGTCTACTTCTAAAAGCAATTGTTCTTTCGGATCATGTGTTGTATTAAAAATTTTTAAAAAATTAAATGATTATTATATACAATAGTTTCCCCGAGGCACCGAGATGTACCATCAGGATTCACTTGATAAAAACGGACGTAATAAATTTCAGTCTTAAAATATACAGTACCGATTTTATCAGTCATTGAAATAATACATACGTCTAGGAAATGCCTAATAGTCGAAGGCCAATGTTAAGCGGCATTCGTACGCGGGCGGCAACAGTATTACCAGTGAATAAAAATTTTGTGTCTTTACAAAATTATTCATACGAAAATTTTAAAGTATCGCAATTCACTTAATCTGGCAATGCTGTGAGAAGCGGCCGCGCGGCAAATTAGAATTTTATTCAACTTTACCGATTTTATCAGTCATTGAAATAACACATACGTCTAGGAAATGCCTAATAGTCGAGGGCCAATGTTAGCGGCATGCGTACGCGGGCGGCAACAGTATTACCAGTGAATAAAAATTTTGTTTCTTTACAAAATTATTCATACGAAAATTTTAAAGTATCGCAATTCACTTAATCTGGCAATGCTGTGAGAAGCGGCCGCGCGGCAAATTAGTATTTAATTCAAAAAGTTAAAAATAAAAAACTAAAATGGAAATCGATGACGAAAAATTAATTGCCGAAGTAAAAAAAATACAAATTATTGTAAATTTGAAAAAACTTCAGTACAATAAAGGACCAAATTTAAAAGGACAAAAGTTTGGACTGAAATAAGCCCAGCAATGAAACTAAATGGTAAGATTTTTGTATTTGCCTACCTACAAAAAGTATAGAACAGGTGATTGCTGCTAGGGGCCGCATGCCGCTTATATTGGCCTTCCGCTATAAGTGTTTTCGAAATCTCCCAGTATAAGAGCTCTGGTGAATTAAAAACATTTTTGGATTTATCAAATAATAAAACAGAAATAAAACTGATACATACATACATACGAGTATGTATGTTATTTAAATACAATTTTTTACTAAAATATTTCTGTCCTCACAATATGCTATTTCTTTAACCATGACTGCTGCGGTGTTAAAGGCGAAACTATTTATTTTCTTTAATTTATGATGTTCGCTTAAAGTCAAAGGAATTGCAGCTTAGTGTGTTTGTGCCTAGATAATTGTATGGCTGTTTGTGTCCATAATTAATAGGTAGTGGGTGGAAGACCAACAAGTTAACCTTCTCGCTGCCACCACAATAACTAACCAAACAATTTTGTCCCTGGGGAGCGCGTATTATGTTGATATGAATAATTCATACATTTACAAACAAAAAAAAAAAAAAAAAAAAAAAAAAAACAACAAAACGTTAATTAGACATTAATTTAATTGTGCTTCTAGAGGCAAATTAATTATTATGATGATAATAATGATGTTGATGGCAATGGTGATATGGTTGTGAATGATAATGATTATAATAATGTTGACAGAGTCACTGTTAATGTTTGCTGCTTTCACTCCCCTCAAAGAAAATCTTAAAGACTGCTAATTTTCACTTTGATCTAATGTTAATGTAAGAACATTTTAATAATTGTCAAAAGACCTTATACATAAAACACATAAAGTATTTTGTAAAATTCATTTATGTATACCCGGAGAGCGTTAATTTTATTACAAACAGCCGTAGTAGTGATGAATGGAAACATTATGGAATTTTAACTGAAAACAATAATAATAATAATAATTATAGGAATAATATTGTCCAAACCAAAGAATATTTAAACATTAATTAACACAAATGTAACAGACATTAAACTAATTTAAACAAATTTATTTTGCTTTTGTATCAGATACAAAGAAAAACTTAGTAAACAAAATTTTGCATGTTATTGGACTGAGTATTTTGGAATTTTCCTATATGTAGTAATTATATTTAATGTAATAAAAACGAGTATGTAAGAGAAGAGGAAAACAATGATTGTTTCTGTGTCTCTGATGTGTTACATTGTTTACTCAATTTAAATTGCAGTCCAATGTCGCCAAACACTTAATAAAATGCGCCATGGTGAAACTTTAGGCATTTTGTTAGACCAAACGCTTTTACCATATTTGCCTTAAATGCGTCATAGTGCAACTTAAGAGATTTTAACTATTACAAATTTTTGTAAAATGCCAATAATACAGAAAAACTCAATTAATATATATAGGGTGATTCATTAAGATATTTTTTTTTAAATTTTAAATAGAACACATAAAATAGCACAGGATGTCGGAATCTTTGTTATAGCCCGAAGAACAACCAGGCATGTAATGAAAATCGATTTCGTTCCAAAAGCGAACTGAAAACAGGTGTGACGAAAATTCACTGTTTAAACTGTTTTTAAACCATGAAGATAATTGTGCAGGTTTTGAAAAAAAAGGAAATTTGAGCTCAAATTTCAAATATTTGGAAAATATTTAAACGAAAATATAAGTAAAAACTTTAAAATATGTACAATGTACATATATTTGTACATATATGTGTATATAAATAATCTGAAATAAAAAAAATTCAAGGGAAATCATTCAAATAGTTCTCAACAAGAGTTCATGGTAACTTTTGTGAAAAAACACTCACAACTGGCAAAATAAAAATTTAAATGTGATAGAGTGTAGTAGAAAGTCTTTGGCAAACTTTCGCTCAGGAGTTAAAAAAAAAGCTTGGTCTACCTTTGAAAAATTGTACAAATATTTGAAGAATTCAAATAAAACCGACCTTGTTTATACGTCAACATTCTTTGAACCTACGGCCTCAATCTTTCCCTCAATCTTTTTCGTTGTGTTTCGAATTATTTATTTGTTGATAAATTCTTTTCTATTAAAAGCAAATTTAATTTTTTTTTATCAAAAGCTGTTATTTTTACTTGAAACAATTTGAAACAAAAATGGAAAATAAAACCGTTCGATTTTAATCGCATCTTACAATAAAACGTTCGTTTTTAATTTTTAATTTTATTTGAAAACCGATCGATCATCACATACCTAAATATTTTACTTTTTAAAATAATTTCCTTCAAATGTTGGCCACGAATATGCTGTAGGTGGTCTATTCGGAATCACAAATTTTCGATCACTCTTTTCAGCATTGCTACCAATACCTAGAGAATTATGCGAGTAATATTGAACTTCAAATCTTGGAGTTCATTTAAGATTAAATGTGGTCTATTCGTTGACATATCTTTCAATAACTTGGTTGGTTGGTTTACATGGTTGCCTGATACCGTTTTGCAAACGATCACACCACTCGTTAAACAGATTATTAGACTAGATCTTTTCCAGATGCTAGTATATAATGGATACTATATTCAGCCTATTGCTTTCAGATATCCCTTGTTTTAGATATGATTGTTGAAAATTTTGAGCCTAGAGTTTTGAAGAGCTAACACTGAGACTCAAATTTAAGAATGGTTTCTGCAATAATAGGCTCTTTAGGTCGAAGAGTCCACTGTTTTTTGTAATACAGCTAAATACTTCGTAAACGTTGTTGCGTTGCAAGTCTTTTCATAATGAATTCTACAGCAATGCTGAATAGAAATAAGATGGCAGTATGACAACAACAACAAAAAAACCTCTTTATAAAACACCCTATAAAACGACATCATCGATATTCTAACATTAAAAGCAGAAAAACATTTTATATTTCTGAAACTGAAACTAAAGTTTTTTTTCCGTTGTACACAATATTATTGAGTATCTTTTAACTTAGTATTCATCACATGTACATACATATATACATATTGCATCCTTTGATAACCACTTCGTACAATATAATAGTAATCATATTATAAAACCGTCATCTATACCATCTGCCCCAGAAAGAAACTCTTAACTTTGCTGAACTTCGTAACCGTTGTGCGCTTTGTATTTTTGAATTGTTTGATTTAATATTTAATTGGTGTTTAGTTGTTGTAATTTGATTGTTTTAAACAAAAGTTTTAAATGATTTTCATCAGCCTTCGTAAACAATGTGCGCCTTGTGAATGAAAACATTAACAAACCTGAGAAGTCATGACTGAGTTTACGAACGCAAATGGTAAAATATACGAGTATGTACATGCTAAACATATAACAACAACGATAGCAATTTCCTTGCGATAGTGTAAGGAAATGGAAATGCAAATAAGCCAACGTCAACGTCATCATCATTATCCTGACTATTTAAAACAATAAAATATCAAAAAGTAACAGCAGCTCCACATGCAAATGCATATTTAAACGAGGACTGAGCGAAAGTTTTCGAACTTGTTGTAATATTGCGGTCTTGGCAGGCATTTTTCTCTATAAAGTGCGGATTGAATCAATCATTGTAAACTCTTACCAAAATGTTAAGTAGATTGTTTGTTAACAAACAACATCTCATAAAAAAACTTAAATCGAAAACCCGTAATTAAATAAATTTCAGAAAGGTTTTAAATCATTCTCAAATAAAGATTAAAGCTGCATGTTTCCTGGGATTTAGTGGGTAGTTGAGTTATTTTTGTACTTCTACCGGATGAGTCACAAATTTACTGGATAAGAAGTGTAACATAATCGTTGCAAGCATAACAGCCATGTCATGTGTATCATACAAATGCAGAAAAGTTGTCGTCTCCGTAATCAAATAGATCCCGTATGTAGCAATGTATTGTTTTTTCAAACACACGAAAATATTTCCAGAAATTTCTCCGCGGTTTCCCGGCAGTTGAAATTTGTATGGCATTCAAAAAAAGTATAGCTGTGCCCCTATGAGCCGTAGAATTTGAGAATTTTTTAATAAATTTAGATTAAATTTTGAAGTTGACTTAAAACTTATCCGCAGAATCAAACAAATTTTACTTCTTAACCTGAGAGCTATTGGTCCTATGACATGATTGTGTTGTTAATGAGGATGAGGAGAAAACAAAACTATTAGCGGAAATATTTTTTATCAATTTTTTATCTTCCCGACGGCAATCAATCCATATTTTTCCATGTCATATTTTTCTTGCACTTTGTCTAAAATGTTCTTTAGGACTCGAGCAGTTAAGATGGTTCTATCTGGACTCAATATGAACAAATACTTAGGTCCTAATTGAGGATGATGTATCTTAATTGATTAGCGCGTTTAATCATTAAGCATGAGTTGGTATTCGTGGCCTGGGTTCGATTCCCAGCCACTGCCACTCAAACAACATCAGTTTTTGATAATTATTAGTTTTCTTTCTATCCTATCATAACTAATATTTATCACAGCGCCCTCCTTCGTTGGTATAGCATTGAAACGCCACCGAAGTAAAATAATTAAAATAATGGCTATAGCTATCTATAGACGGTTGTCAGATCATACAATGTTGTCAGATCTAGCAATGTGCTAGCAATGTACTGACATTGAAAAGTTGTTAGCAAAAGGTATATTGTCAATGCTTTACAACGTTGGAATACAAAAGTTTTAAGTTCACACGGTGGTTAGATATTTTTTAAAAATTTTTCGGACAACGTTGTAAGATCTGACAACTGTCTATACAAAGCTTATAAATAAAGTTTTGATCAATGCGCCTACTCACCATCAGAGGCGCTGCAATACTGTACTACTAATAAACATAACGCGCAATTACAGTGTTGTCATATGAAAAGCGTTTCTTTCCTTTCACTACCTATTCTTCTCCCACCTATCCCCTTTCCAAAGAAAGTAACACAAATAATTAATTAACAAATAGGCATATTAATTGCCTCTTTAAAAAAATAGCTTAATAACAATTTGTTTTGTGTTCTTGAAGTTTAAGCGGTTTATTGTTGTCAATTATTTAGAATCGAATGGACTTTTTAACGATAGCAATATTGATACCGCGGTGGTCGTTCTACTGCAGTTCTAAAAGCTTTTCTTTCGAAACAGTGTTTTCGATCAATATTCAGCCTAAAGGAGAGTAAGAACATTGGATGTTTCAAATGCAGTTGAAAACGTTGCAAGGTTTTTGGAACCAATTTGATGAGTTTTCTCGTTTTATTTCACGTACCATTTGATGACATATTTCAGACTAGTAATAAATGGTGTGTATTTAGAGGATTTTATATTGTGCTTTAAAGTTCCCCATTTGTTACTCAATTAAATTTCACACCAAATGTTTCTGAATCGTGACCTTACAACCATATCCAGATGAGTTTATTATAACGCGCTTGAAATTTAGTGTAACTAGAGAATTTACCACCATCATTTCTACATGTTATTCTACAGGTACAGTCACACTTGGCAAATATTTACCGAAAAAGACATAGCCACTAAATAACATAGTTTTGAATTCGTATATTTATTTAAAAAATCTTTTCTTATTTAGACCAAATCACAACAAATATTTAATTTTAATTTATTTTATGCTATTTGATCTAGCAAAACTCTTGTAAGAGTAAACAACGTCAAACAAATTTGTGCTAAAACAAGCTTTTTTGAGTAAATATTTGCCAAATATGACCGTACCTTAAGTACGAAAATACAGTTGACATATGTATGTACGTTGGAAACAGATACATATTTGTATTCATATCTTTGACGTTGCGATGCAAACCTTTAGGTGCTTGAGTTTCTTGAGACGTTTTTGTACATATTACACCCTTCGTGGATCACACCCATTTGTTAGTTGGAGTTATACCCCAGTAAAAAATTTGCTCCAAAAGGAGCAGGTTTTATGTATGAATTCATACCTCAAATCGCTTCAAACCTGCTGATGGGATGCATGATTTTTGTATGAGATGTTCCTGGTTTGCACACCAATCAAAGAACAAATTCTATCTGAATATTTTTGCTTAAGAAAAATTCATAGTAACCGAGAAGCGCGATATTCGTTTTGTAATTGACTTTTGTTGTCATACGTACATCTGTAGCCTATAATTTCACTTTTGTTTTTTCGCTTTAAAACCTTCTTCGTTGTCAGCACTAAAAAAGCATCTTTTTTGTATATTTTATTCGTAAGCATTTACTGCTTCAAAAGAGCGCTTTTATTGAAGCGCTCGATTATGCACTTTTTCTCTTCTCTGGGACATTATAGAGAAATTTATTTTAATTGTGGACGACTTAAAAAACTCGAGTCTATTGACATCACTTCAGTTTTCTTCCTCTAAACTTTGAATTTAACCCACGTAACAACTAGAAAGGAAGAAACTTATACATATATATTCCCCCAATGATTTTAAACAAAAAACCAAGCAACCAGATATGCAAACAACCTCCAGCAAAATGTTCCTTTCCATACATTTACAAAATATATTTTCATACATTCAATGACGCTCTTACTCAGATGTTTACTTATACATCCTCGTACATTTGTAGACCTTTGGCGGTTGTTTGGAATCATCAACAACAATATCAAGAACAGAAGTAACAAACAACAGTGGTTTATCAATTTATATTAGCTTGATGGGGGGCGGCTTGAAATGTTTGAAATCTTTTTAGATGGGTTTTGAAAATGTTCTTTGTTAAGTGTTTGGATTTGTATTTATTCTGAAAGGTATATGGGAGCTAATTAAATATAATTGATTCTATGCTTGCTAAATTAATAATTGCAAGCAATTCAAAAGAGAAATTAATTTTCTAACCTATGACTCTCAAATGTTGTTGTTGATTGGTGTTTTTTTTTTGTTGCTTTTTTAGAATGCCAAGTGAGTTTATGGTTTCATTTCTTTCTCTTTTATTCCCAAGCTTAGCAATTATTTGAAACAAATTTTTACTAATTTATATTTCATGAATTGTTTTTTAAAGAATTCTGCATGTGTTAAAAATGCTCCAGAATTCATATCGTATTAAGAGAAACTTAAAAGGGTGTGAAATAATTTATCCTGTCTGTGGCATATTTATTACCATCATTATTAAATAAATCTTTAATTACACCACTGTGCAACATGAAAGAATTTACATTTAACTTTTATTCATGATGTTAAATACAAATGTTGTGCAATAATTTTGCAATGCTGATGTTGTTCTTGCTTGTTGTACGAGTACTCTTCATTATATATTAGCGTTGCTAATGTTTATCTTAGACTTTGTAACACATTTAAAAGTTAAGGTTTTTTTTTGAAATTTTCTCTAATTTTTATCAGAAAGGCTTAAAATCGTTTTCAACTAAAAATTAAAGCTGCATATAACATAATCGTTGCAAGTATAACAGCCATGTCATGTGTATCATAAAATTCCAGAAAAGTTGTCGTCTCCGTAATCAAATAGATCCCGCATGTAGCAATGTATTGTTTTTTCGAAAGTGTTTCCAAAAATATCTCCGCGGTTTCTTGGCGGTTGAAATTTGTATGGCTGTGTCCCTATGAGCCGTAGAATTTGAGAATTTTTTAATAAATTTAGATTAAATTTTGAAGTTTACTTGAAACTTATCGGCAGAATCAAATAAATTTTACTTAATAACCTGAGAGCTATTGGTCCTATGACATGATTGTGTTGTTAATGAGGATGAGGAGAAAACAAAACTATTGGCAGAAATATATTTTATCAATTTTTTATCTTCCCGACGGCAATAAATCCATATTTTTCCATGTCATATTTTTCTTGTACTTGGTCTAAAATGTTCTTTAGGACTCGAGCAGTTAAGATGGTTCTATCTGGACTCAATATGAACAAATACTTAGGTCCTAATTGAGGATGATGTATCTTAATTGATTAGCGCGTTTAATCATTAAGCATGAGTTGGTATTCGTGGCCTGGGTTCGATTCCCAGACACTGCCACTCAAATAACATCAGTTTTTGATAATTATTAGTTTTCTTTCTATCCTATCATAACTAATATTTATGACAGCGCCTTCCTTCGTTAATTAAATAGACTTTGTGACACATTGAAAAGTCAAGGATTTTTTTTAGAATTTTCTCGAATTTTTATCACTTCTTAAGGTAATACAATTCTTAGGAAGTCTTTATTTATATTTTATTTTAAACTAGTCTATCACTGAGTTTTACTTAAAATGTTACTTAAGATGGCTTAAGACGATAAGAAAAGAAAATACAAATTCATCAGTATATTAAACAAGTAAGAAAACGTTATGGACGATATGACCTATTATGGACCGATCATCCAAAAAATTTAGTGCCTATATCTCGATATAAGTACTTTTAAAAGATTTATGGAGGTTAAAGTAAATTATGGAGTTTCGACTAATTATGGACTGACCATTATACAATTAGCTGTCCTCCTTTCTGTATAGTATATATGAAACTTATTTGTGTTGAATTTTGTTTGGATACCAACATTTTAAAGAGAGTTAAAGTGATTTTCGTAAGAGTACCTTATATGATAGCTACGATCAATTATAGAGCAATCTGGACAAAATTTGTAGATGTGATTTGGCTACATTTACCACTTAGTTGTAGTGAAATTTGTTTAAATACTTGCATAATTCAAACATTTATGATCATTAAACCCGAAATAGGGAGGAAAATTCTATCCCATCCGTCCTTGGGCCGAAAAAATATCATGTACCAAATTTCATCGACATATCTTCAAAATTGCGACCTGTACTCTGCGCACAAGCCAGCCAGAAGGACGGACGTACGGACATCGTTAAATCAAGAAAGTGATTCTGAGTCGATCGATACTTTAAGGTGTTGAACCAATATTTCTGGGCGTTACAAACATCAGTACAAATCCAATATACCCTCGCTACTATGGTGGTGTAGGGTATCAATTGGTAAACATAAAGTAAAAACTAATTTTTGCTTTACATTAAATGGTAGATAACATTCGAATGAATAAATTACCTTGAAAAATATTGTTGCAATAACGTGATTAATATGAACTCCAAAATCTAATTTATTATCCAAGTATATGCTCAGGGATTTAAAGTATGACAGTTTATATTTTACATTCAAATTAATTAGGATTGAGACTTAAAAAGTGAAAAATCTGATCATTCCATGATATGATTCCATGATATATAATGTTAAATGATCAACACCATACCATGTTCATTATAACAAGCAATCAGCTGTATGACGTCAGCATAGCGTAACCAGTATAAAATTATATCTGTGATAAAATGTCATTAACGTATATCATAAAAAGTAATGGCCCTAGCACTGAGCCTTAATGTATACCTCTAAAAGTTTTTGTGATCGTAGACACACTTCCTGGAACTTTTGTAAACTGACTACGATGAGTAAGCAAAGATCTAATTAGTCTTCAAGAACTGTTGTTGGATTTTCGCCCTAAATGGGGCAAATAAGACCTAGGATAACTAAATTGATTGCAAGATTAAACAACATAAGCAAATACAAATAGAGAAAACTAAAAACTCTCGATCAAATTTCAGGCCAAATATAAAGCAGCCCTAGCTATGTCAATAGCATTTATATACGACTCTTCGATTTATATAAACACATACACCACAATATTTTTAATATTTTACCAGAGGGTGTCATCAGAGCGAATATATGATATGATTTTGTTAATGTGCATCAATAGAATGCCTTAAAGGGAAGCTTAAATGGCGGTATTTGTAGGCGTGGCAAAAAAATAAAAAAATCATTTCTGCAATTGTTTTTACATTATCTTTAATCCTAGAGGGTGACTGACACAACTTTTTTTTGTACAGTAAATCTGTTATCAAAAGAATCGGAAACGATGCTGCACCACAAATCCCAGTACACTATGTTATCATATGAAACGAAAAGGTGGACGAGCTATTCAGGATGGGTTCCTTATTAAGTACGCGTAATACGAATTAATTAAAATAGTTTAAAAATGATCGCTAGAAAATAGTGAACATGTGAAACATTGACAGAGATCAACTATCGTACGTAAAACTAGCATTCTATCTATATGAAAACGAAGAAAATCCTTGGTGGGATTACTGTACGTACGATGCTGATATTGCATCTAGTTCGCATGAATCTTTCCTATAGTACGGTTTGTAGGGTATGCGAGAATAGCAAGAGGATACTTTACGAGACGAGACGAGTCTTGGTTTTTTTGTTGTAACTGATATGACTTAGACTTTTTGAGTCATAATATCGTAGCCCACTAACTTGCTTTCATCAAAGCGAATAAATGTCCCAATTTACAGGAAGCAATTTTTATTTAAAAGTTTGATACAATTTTTTCCTCGAAATTTTTTGGGTGTTCACACAGCACAAAATAATTGCTTGAATCACTCGAATTTTAATTTGAGAGTATATACACATTTGTGTAGAAATTCGTATTACATGTAATACACGAATTGCTAGTATAGTCAAATGTACTCGTACTCGTTTTTCCCTCACCCGGATGTCCAAATCAGCTTAGCTTTTTTGCATTTTTTCGGTTGTGGATCTACATCTATGGTTGCTTAGAATGTCATTATATTATAATATCTTTTCACAACACGAGTGAATTCTATCTCCTGCGGAAAGATGGGTTTAAATGTAAAATATTTCAGGGGCCGTTTAAAATATAAACGTTTCTTTAAGTTCCGTAAAAATATTCACAAAAGTATAATGCAAAACTTTGTCAAAATGTGTCAGCAACGATGTGAGTCCATATTTAATAAAAAAATGTTGGTGTAAGATCTCAAATCGGTCGCCAATGCTGTACTTTTTGCATAGTGCCTCTTGATTAAAAGTTAAACTTGTTTTCATTGTATTTTTGTTTTATTAAATTTTATTTAACTCGCAAAAGAAAGAGAAAAGCAATTCTCGGCAGAAGGGCAAGTAATTTCTGCTTATTACTTTGTTATTGTAATACAAGCGTAAAAAATAAACTTTAACTTTCACAAGGCCTAACAATTATGCACATGGTAACTGCTACTGGGTTAAATATGTTGCCTTTTGTTAAGATGTATGTAAGTAGTTTATTTTACTTTTACATTGAACTGAATTGGTTTGTATTGGATTGTGTTGAATTCAGATAAGTTCAGCTCAGTTGAATCGAGTGGTTTCAGTTGTGGCTTGTCGTAGGAAGGGGACTGAAAGATTATAGAAAATCAGGCAAACAGGCAGACCGCCTTGCAGGCTGTCTGCAACCGCAGGGCAATAAGTAAAAAAGATTGCTTCGTCTATGGTTTTAATGTTTGATCGTTATTTATCCTTAAGCTTTTTATAATTTTTATACTCCTACAGCTCCTTTATGGCACAAAATCCCCACCTCTCACACTTTAATTGTTTGTGTACTTTGCATGCACACAACCTCAGTTGTATTTCATTTTACTCGAACACTAAGTGGTTTGTGTGTGCATGATAAGGATTTCAAATATTCACAAATACATATATAAATACATTGGAGTAGGCAATTAAATTTGTCTTGAATTTTAGTTCTTTTATGATGAAAATGCTGCTGAATAATAGAATGGAACAGATGTTTGTAGTTTTCTAATGTGTGTGTTGTGTGCTATAAATAAATAACTAATGTACTCGCATAGGGGTTTCCGGAAATTATAACTCAAATTAACTTTGCCAGCATTAGAAATGTAAAGTCTTGGAAATATCTAGAGCCATTTTAAAAACTATCCTCCTTTGGGAGGATAAAGACAGTGTTAGGTGAAATCTCAGAAATCTTAGAGCATCCTGTATTTTAAAACGTTATTATATTTTTTTAATTAATTGTTAGAAAATGAAAATTGAAATACACTAGCTTGCTTTTCTACAATATACATACTACTATGTATAGAAATGAGTATGTTTCCTTTCTTGCCACAAAATAAAAACTTTTGTTTATTGTATCAAAATACAAGATGAATGAATAGTTGAATGAAATGAAATGAAAAACAAGACGATGTTGTTGCTGATGATGCTACAAACATAGTACATAGTTGTAGAAGACATATACATTTTGAGGATACTCTAACTAAATCATGTGATTGTATGTATGAGTTTTTCTATCTTTTTGTGAGTATGGCTACGTGAATCACATAAAATGATAATGAGAAAATGCAATTAAATTTAAAATTATGTTAAACATTCAACAAACTACATACATTACTCGTATGTACCTGAACGAATTGAATAAAATAAATAAACAATTTCAACACCTTTCAATCGGTTGCATCACATGGGGTTGGAGAAAACAAATAATTTATCACAATTTGCGGGAATTTTCTAACAAGTGCTGTTTTAATGTAGCAGTTAAAAAAGATTTAAGAATTTCTCTTTAAATTTGAAATAGACAAAATGTGTTTCTTATTTAAAAAAAAATCCAGCAAAGAATAATGATAAAGTTGCAAGCATTCAAAGAATTGTGATGCCTAAAATAATCTTCCCTAGTTAAAAACATAATCTCTTGAAAAGTGTTGTTTTAAAAAATTCTTTGAACTTTTCTAAACGCACCAGTTTTGATTTATACAAATTTATTTTCTTTCTTTTCAAACGTCTCTTGGCAAAAATCCTTAATCTATTGGCATTTAACTTTTTATGATTTTTTTTAAATTTATTTGCAAGAAGTTACACGTGATAGAGACATCAATTGGAATTGTCACAAAATTCGTAAGTAGATGGTATCTAAGAAGCAGTTGAGTTTTATTTTCATCACTGTCTACAGCATCTTTTTTAGGGATTCGGCCGCGAGCAGGCTTCGTATGACACCCATGATCAGTGTTGCCAAGCGTAAGGATTTGACAGATTTTGGATGTTTGTACATTTTGTATGGATTCTTATAATTATCAATTAAAACAAAATTAATTTACATTAACTAACTTACAAATCTGTCAAACAAAAAAATCTAGGATGAAGAAAGCGATTTTTCTCAGTGTAACATAAGAATCGTTAACAACTAACAGACATACATATGTACATTATTGTAAGATTTCCTCATATTTCATTACCAATACAAGATGTTTTTGTAGGAAGTAAATGCGAAGAATTACTAAAAACATTCCCAAAATCAACTTCTTACCAGATAAAATCTGACTGTCTGTTGAGTTTGTCTGTTATAAGTCGACATAAAGTGAGCTTTGCAGGAGTTTGACTGCTACAAGTTAGCATCAATGATTGGAAAGAAAAAATAACGGACTTTAGATTTTTTATTTTCTCTTCTTGCTTTTTACTGAATTTATGAATACTGAAACTTGGCAACATTGTCTGCTAAGAGTGTCTGTCACGCTGAATTTTTTTACTACGAAGATCGTAACAATTATAATTGTTGTTTGTTTTTACTTTTTATAACCTACACGACCATAGTGGGGAGGGTATATTGGATTTGTGCTGATGTTTGTAACATCCAGAAATATTGGTCCAACACCCACCTTAAAGTATATCGATCGACTGAGAATCACTTTCTGAGTCGATATAACGATGTCCGTCCGTCTGGCTGGCTGGCGCCCATAGAAATGTCCTCCCGAAACTGGGATTTACTGATCATAAATGTTTGAATTATGCAAGTATCCAAACAAATTTCATCAGAAATGAGTGGTAAATGAAGCCAAATCACATCTACAAATGTTGTGCAGATCGGTTTATAATTTATCATAGCTCCCATATAAACCCATTTCCGAAAATCACTTTAAAGATCATAACTCTCTCAAAAATGTTGGTATCCAAAAAATATTGAACACAAATACATTTCATATATGCAAATAATACAGTACAATTTTATTATGATCGGTTCATAATTAGTCGTAGCTCCCATATATGACCCTCTCCGTAATTCAATTTAACCAGCTTAAATCTTTTAAAAGTATTTATATCTAGATAAAGTTTAACTATATGTGTTAAACAGTTTCTTCTTTTTTCAAGCAATAAGGTCAATTGCATTTTATATACAAATATTTTATTTTATTTATATATATTAATTTCCGATATTTCGCTATCACAATGGATAGCTTCTTCAGGGATAATATAAGTTTTGAATTATAATAAAATAATAATTGAAGTATTTACAAAAATGAAAAAATTTTTTTAACAGAAAATGAAAAGTTTATAATTATGATATACAGTTATGATATATATATGTATATAAAACTTGTTTGGAATAGTAAATGAAAAATTATATATGTAATATTTTTAGTTTCTAAACTTATTTTATAAATTAAATGTCTGTAATTTTGAGCTACATTGTCTGTATCTGTTTTAAAATTAATTCTCTTTTCTATCGGTACATTAATAATCTGTAACATTTCTAACATAAATCGTCTTTTATAATTTGTTTCTGTATTTAATATGGTGGTATTTTCAAAATCTGGATAATGATCTAAATTGTAACAATGTGATGTTAATGCAGTTTTTTGAGAAGAAGTGTGTTTGTGTTTTTGGTCAGATTTATGTCCAGCTAATCTAGTTTTCAATTTGTTCTTAGTTGTACCTACATATATTTTATTATTCTATCAAAAAAATTATTTTTTAACTCAAGAATAGGATTTTTCAACATTTGGCGCATGTATAATTTTCATTTTCCCCCATTTTTTTATTTTTTTTTTTCTCAAACTGGAGTTTTTTTTTATTTTTCCTCAAAAGTAACTTTATACCATATCCTTTAAGAGCTTTGTGGTCACTTAATGGGATGTAAATGGGGTATCTATAAAAAAAATGCAACTCAAAGAAGAAATTATTTAAATATTTACCATATGCACTATTTTCATTTTTTTTTCCTATTTGTGTGTAAGTTTCATTAAAATGATAAAAATAAAAACTCCAATAATAGCCTAGAAACGCCCGTGAAATGGTGCTGTGTGAGACCAACCGCTATTAATTTCTACCTGCAATTTTCTAAGTCACACATCTTTTCATTGAGGCTTTTTTGTCAATTCTATAGGTAGGTTAGACCCCTGAGACCCTTTTTGAATCAAGTGGAAAACTACGTAGGTAGAAGTTAACAGGTACTTTATTATAATGCTACCTGATTTGTACTTTGTTATTTTGCCATTATACATAGGCCCTAATAAAGGATTTTAGACTCTTTCATAAAAACGTACTACCTAAATGATCTTAAAAAAGTATTTATTTTCATTCTAAGGACATTCGGAAATTAGGTTTTTACAAACTAACACTGTTTGTTTGGACGTGCGTTATTTACTAATTACTTACATAATTAATCCTTACAATGGCTTCCTCTTCCAAAAAGGAAATGATTACTTCTTTTTGTTGTAATCCCTTAAACAAAAAGAAGCACAGATCATCAGATATGCGATATATTTCCGACAACTTATTGAAAAAATTCCCAACGCTTTCAAAACGTTTGCTAATTTGTGGATCGTGCAGGAAAATGATGGGAAAGTTGACACATTACCGGTTATTCCAGATGAGAACAAAATCAATTTTGAAAATGATGACAGTTCTGCAGGAGATGATGGTTGTTCTACCTTCTCAGACAAACTTATAAGACCTAATAATGAGTGCCAAAATCGATATCATAAGGATGCAGTAGAAGTTTTTGAACAAATAAAAAAGAAGTACAAATCGTCACAGAGTACATCTGAAAAAATTCAACTTCTTACTCTTGTCCCATCGTCATGGAGTTGTTCAAAAATAATGACCGAGTTTGGAACGTCTCAACGAAAAGCAAGAATTGTTAAAAACTTGGTTGCTGAGCATGGGATTCACACACTTCCAAACGAGAAGAAGGGAAAACCTTTAGCGTGCGAAACTGAAGCTCTAGTAACTCAATTTTATCAGCGAGATGATATGAGTCGAATGATGCCAGGAATGCAAGACTGGGTGTCTGTTCGAATCAATGGCCAGAAAGTCCAAATGCAGAAGAGAATGGTTCTCTGTAACCTGAACGAGTTATATGCAACATTTCAATCTGAACACAAGGACGTCAAAATTGGATTTACAAAATTTACCCAACTGAGGCCAAAGCATTGCGTTTTGGCAGGAAGCAGCGGAACACACACAGTATAATATAGAATTTGAATCTTGGCTTCAGACTAAAAGATGTACCTTATAAACAGTAATTTTAAATGTGGATGATTTTGTGGAAGAAATATGCAAAGGTTTGCTACATTTGAGAACCCATGACTTTTTAGTCAAACAGCAATGTACATTTGTGAATGATTTGAAGACAAATTTGAAGTCTGATGAATTCGTGATTTCATATGATTTCGCAGAGAACTATAAATATATTATTCAGGATGCCATACAAGGATTCCACTTCAATAATGACCAAGCAACTATATTCACAGTTGTTATTTACTACATAGAAGATGAAAAACTGGAACACAAAAGTATGGCAATCATATCCGATGATTTAAAACATGATACCGCTACAGTTTATGAATACCAGAAGATAATTCTAAATTATCTAAAATCTAAATTTATAGTGGAGAAGGTATACTACGTTTCGGATGGAGCTCGTCAACATTTTAAAAACAAAAATAGCTTCGAAAATCTTATAGCTCACGAAAAAGATTTTGGAATTCCAGCTGAATGGCATTTTCATCCAACTGCACATGGCAAAGGAGTATGTGATGGCATTGGAGCAAATATCAAAAGAAATGCAGCGAGGTATAGCCTGCAGTGCTCTCATCAAGATCGCATCTTAGATGCGAACGCTTTATTCCGATGAGCAAAGAAGAATTGTAAAGAAACTGAAGTAGTTTTTAGTAGCAAAGCTGATCATGAGGAAACATTAAAAACATTGAAGTGCAGATTCGACGCTGCTGTAACAATTGATGGCACATCTCAATACCATGCTTTTATACCACTTATCGATGGAAGACTCTAGTTGAAAAAGTTTTCGGCATCTACTCAATGCGATTTCTTTCCTAAGCCAAAAAAGACAAAATCAGCAAAATCAGCAGCTGAACCTAGTAACTCCAAGAAAGGATTGGCAAAAAAATCTAAAAATAAAGGCAATAAATAAGAAGGAAGAAAGATTGGTAATTTCAAAATTTATATACTAATTTTATTAAATTATTTATTATTATTATTGTAATTTAGTATTATAAGTAATAAATAGGAAATAAAATGAAAATAGTGCATATGGTAAACATTTCTTCTTTGAGTTGCAATTTTTTTATAGATACCCCATTTACATCCCATTAAGTGACCACAAAGCTCTTAAAGGAAATGGTATAAAGTTACTTTTGAGGAAAAATAAAAAGAAACTCCAGTTTGAGAAAAAAAAATAAAAAAATGGGGGAAAATGAAAATTATACATGCGCCAAATGTTGAAAAATCCTATTCTTGAGTTAAAAAATAATTTTTTTGATAGATATCCCACTCGCATCCCATTATGGGACTATATGGGCCTTAAAGTAAATTGTATAAGCTTTCTTTTGAGAAAAAAAAAAAAGGGCCGAAATTGAAAAAAAATTTAAAAAAAAAATAAATTTAAAAAAAAAATTAAAAAAAAAATTTTTTAAAAATTAAAAAAAAATATTTTTGGAATGATTGAAAAAATAGCTATCTAAAGTCCTTTGGACAATTTTTGCTAGGACCAATAGGTGAAAAGTTACACTCATTTAAAAAAAACCCTGCATGACCAAAATGTCCAACTTTGACCCCCTCTAACCCCGGCAGTTCTTGAATGATAGAGCTAAAAATTTGTGTCTGGCCTACTATCCAATAGTACTAACCTTGGTGCAAATTTCATCCAAATCGGAAGACATCGATTTTAAAATTGGGTCACTTGACATGAAATGCACCATATATATCATAACGTATCTTCTGATTAATCTAAACCATTATCCAGATTTTGAAAATACAATGGTTTTAAACACAGAAAATAATTATAAACGTAGATTTATGTTAGAAATGTTACAAATTATAAAGGTTCCGACAATTTCGAGAATTAATTTTAAGTCAGACACTGAAAATATAGCACAAAATTATAGACACTTAATTTATAAGAATAGAAACGGAAGTTAAAAAATAATTTATTTACATATAGATCAAGTTTAATTTGAAAAATATTTCTTTGTTTTTTGAATTTATAAAAAAAAAAATTTTTTAATTTGTCAATTATTATTAAATTTGTTATAATTTGTTAAAAATTGTAAAATTAAGAAAGAAAAAAACCCTGACGAAGGCACTCAAGGAAGTGCCGAAATATTGGATATAAATAAAAGATAAAAAGTTTTTTATATTTAAAAAAAAAGACCTCAAGCTCGAAAAATTAGTAATAATTTATATATCATAACTGTATATCATAATTATAAACTTTTCATTTTCTGTTAAAAAAATTTTTTCATTTTTGTAAATACTTCAATTATTATTTTATTATAATTCAAAACTTATATTATCCCTGAAGAAGCTATCCATTGTGATAGCGAAATATCGGAAATTAATATATATAAATAAAATAAAATATTTGTATATAAAATGCAATTGACCTTATTGCTTGAAAAAAGAAGAAACTATTAAATATTAGAAAAGGTCAAATAAACGAACTAAATATATGTGTTAATCTTTATCTAGATATATTTATATTCACAGAAATCATGACACAAATTTTTTGGATGATTGGTCCATATAGAGCACATTTCTGAAAAACTATTTTATACATATACTGGGTGTATGTTTTTAATTGAACTTGTATTGCTCTCCTTTATTAAACATTCAATGATGGCACATTAGCCAGAAATTCTTCTAAAAGTCTCCGTTATAGATAGACTCATAGTGATGTTGTCTGCTTTGAAAATCTATGATGGGGACAAATATAAATAAATCATATATGAATTTCGACGATATTGTCTGTGTTAGGAATCACTGACACGCTGACGCCTAACAAACAAAATCAATGTACATTTTGGACAATTGCTGCAAAATTTCATACATGAACTCAAACAAAATTCAGTGTCGATGATTGATGATTTAACATTGTCAGCGTTTGTCATCAATGAATCATCGTCACTTTCGCAACGGAGGTGTAGGGTGGTATGATCGAATATCTTTAAACTTAGATCGTGCGAATACTCTAGTAACTACTACATAAACATTGTTGCACGAAATATTGGAAGAAATAAGAAGAAAAAATATGTTGACCTCAAGTTTGAAGAAAGTATAATTTTTTACAAAACGAGTTGTTAAATCTTGGAATGTTCTGCAACTGTATATTTGCAGTTTATATGGGTTGCAAGCCAGAGTGGTGTAATTAGAGATCAGTAAGCCTTTTAAAGAGTTCAAGAAATACTTATACTTACATATATAGCAAAGAATGACCATTTTGCAAACATTCAAGTATTAACAGAAAACAAAGACTAGGCAGGCAACTGAGGAAACCCCAACGGGATGAATATCTAGATGAGATGAAACTTTCTGATACTGAACATTTTTTCTGTGTATGCCCATAGGGACTTGAATTGGACATCCCTGATATAAAATATAGAGGATATATGCTTCTTTTTCCAGTTGGTGTGATCAGCACGGCATTTCTTTTGGGGGATCGAATATATTTAACCTAGAGCTTTTTATATTTATTATATTGATTTATTTGAACTTAAAGCTCAAACATTTATATAAGTATACTTAATCCTTATTAATTTTAACCAAATTTGGTGACATACATTAGTATTGATTTCGGTTTTTCTTCTAAGCAAAAGTATTTTAACTTAAAAGCAATCATTTTACCAGCTCCCTCTAAACCAGACCATGAGATTATAATATGTCACAGTAAATACAATTTGACATAAGCCATTGGAAATAAAAGCTATTATGTAAGTAATTGTTCTAGCATTTAAATCTGTATATTGTCATATTGTTGCTGTTTCATATTTAGCCAACCATGAATCCATTCATCTATCTAGCCATTCATTGATTCATGCGTCTCTTCAAACATCCATTCATCCATCCATCCACAACTATCCAATTCATTTATTTATCCAATCATATAATGATTGGTTGCTAGTGTTGGTTGTTGTATTGGTGTTCCTGGATACATGAAGAGTGTGTGCCACAACAACCAAATCCCCAGCATTCACTCACACACATCGTAAATCTCGGTGTATATATGTATGAACATATATATGTATGTATGTACATCGCACAGAGTGTAGCAAAAAGAGTTCAAAATGAATAAATATAAAAGCTAAAAGAATCAAATAAAATAAAATTGAAAAAGAAACAGAAAAGTCGCAAAAAAAAACAAAGCAAACCAAACGCAAAGAGCAATGAAGCATAAGCAACAATAATAAAAAAGGTATTATTTTAAGATTTCTACGTTTATTCGACTTTTTTTTATTGTTTTACGTTACAAATATAATGAAATGAAACAAAGAAATCTGTTAAATAAAATGTAACCGATAAAAACAAAATAAAAATAGAACTAACCTACAACAGATGAAGTAAAAAATTTGAGTGTGTTGCTTGTCCATAAAACACCGTTCTAAAATAAGGGGGAGAAAAAGGAGGAAAAAGCTTTAAATGTCAGCAAGTTATTTTGGTGAAGAGTAATGCTAATGCAAAGACTAAATGGTGCAGGTAGATAGGGTTGATAGTGGAACAAACAAATAACACAGCATTTGAAATGTATGGACTAGAAGGAAGGAAAGTAAGAATCTGCATATTAAGATAAGACTTCAATCATACATGAGAACTACATATATTTATGAGTTCGAAAAACTTGATTCAGATCAAAAGTTTTTCATCGGAATATATATGGGATACAAATTATATTCAATTTAATGCGGTTATGTTTCAAATTCTAAGCTAATAGCTTTGTCAAGGAATGTTAAACTCTAACTTTCCAGTAGTGGATTATCAATTGTTCTCTTGCTTTAGCTTTCTAACAGAGGAATATTTCAAATTAAGATTCAACGAAAGATATAGAAATGAAAATTTGCCTTAAGTTATAAAATGCAAAATATGTATGAAAACCTTTGCGTTTTTAATAGAAATCGATGGCATATTCTCTAAACTAAATATATTTGTTGTGTAGAAGGCACAGGGTAATTTAACGATATACCACTGACTTGAATGAAGGAATTCAAGTAATCATCACATAACCTAGTAACAATTTTGGCTTAAAGTTTAAAGAAGAAAGCCAATCTGCCTGGAGATCTATGTCATTAAGGAGTTTTTGATCATAACTTGTTCCCTTGATTCCCTGGTCACAGCTGTTACCGGGGCAATGTGATAGACAATGAATAGATCATACGGGACTTTATTAAAAGTTGCCGTATCATATATTTAGGTGTTTGGTATATATCACAGGACATTTAATTGCTAATAGTACTTGATAAACGTTATTCATAAATAAGAAGTTCAGTTAATTTTCGAAAGTGATTGATCTTCGAATTATTACTGGACTCCTTTCTGGTAATTTTTAAACTTAACTATCCTTTATTAAGAAACTATGCGTGTGATTGAGTTGGAGTGATATTAATCATGCTTATTCATCATCCAAACTAATAATCATAAGGAACGGTATAAAAATAATGGAACAGAATATTAAACATCTTTATCTAGGCATGTCAGTACTCAGTTGTAGCAAAATCTTAATAATCATTCGCTTTTGTTTTAGGATGTATGTTGCAGAACCAGTATGATGCGGTTTTTGTTTCCATCCGGGGTATACCCAGTCTATTCAGGTACTTCAGAGGTCAGCTCTCTTTAAAATCTATCATACCACAGAGCTGACTTGTATCTTTACTAGACATCAGGTTCTTAATAGGATACAATTTCGAATAAATTACTATGTTCTTTACTGAGATCTGTTAATTACTAGGGAGTAGCTATCGGCTGGCTAACGACTAATTAGGTGAAAGACATAAGCTACAGATGCAATCTGATGGATAAATTGTTCGGCTCTCTAAGAAATACAATCCGACGATATACAAAATTCTCGGATCTCGTTCTCTAACGACTTATTAGATGTGTGGGATAAAATCCGACTCATCAAGTAACTATGGCGTGGCTAAGACTAGCTATGGAATTTAATCAGACGAGATAAATGCTTTAGATATCGTTACCTGAAGACTTATTAAGGAAAATCCGACGAGATAAATGTCACAACTCTCGTTGGCGAACTATAACGTGACTAAGACTAGCGGAATACAATTCGAAAATATTAATTTTTCAGCTCTCGGTCTGCTAACTACAGTATTAATGAGAAGTAATAATTTAGGCCTCGTCTGGTTATGCTTTACCCGTGAGCACAGTATAAGGAGATCAGTACCACAAAGTATATAGAGGTGTCGCCAGCAGTGTGACCATTTTAGTATTTTGGCTGCTAAATTTAGCTACATAATTTTATTTGGATTGAACTGCAAAATTTTACATTTAGCATTTTATTTAGCAATTTTATACCCTACACCACCATAGTAGGGAGGGTATATTGTAACGTCAATAAATATTAGTCCAAAATCCACCTTAAAGTATCAAAATTACTTCCTGAGTAGATTTAACGATGTCCGCCCGTCCGTCCGTCTGGCTGGCTAGCTGTTCATGTAAAGCTTGTGCTCAGAGTACAGGACGCAATTTTAAAGTGATTTGCATAAAATTGGGTATATGCTATTTGTTCGGCCCAAAGGTCAGTTGGGATTAAAATTGGTCCTTCCGAATTAACAGTTTATGGGTCATAAATGTATGATTGATGCACATAACCAAACAAATTTCGCCACATGAAACTTAATCACATTAACAAATTTTGTACAGATCATAAATACACAAATCATTCGACCCAATTTTATGCTGCTCGATCCATTATTAGTCATAACTCCCATATAAAGCCTACTTCTGAAAATCACTGATAACGACCATAAATATCTTAAAAATGTTGATATCCAAATAAAATTCAACACAAATAAGTTTCACATATACATATGTCTATCATGACACGGTCGGTCCATAGTTAGTCAAAGCTTTCCTCTTCGAAAAACACTTTAATAAGTATGAATCTTTTAAAAGTGTTTTTTTATATCGAAATAAAATTTAACACAAAAAATATTTATGTATATGCACAGAAGTCATGTCATTAAATTTAGAGCCCATTTCTGAAAAACTGTTTTTTACACATACACTGGGTGTAGGGTATTATCGGCCATGTCACAGAATTTAATTCCGTTCGGAAGTGGAATTAATTCCGTATTTTGCTTCTATAGAAAAAGCTAAAGGAATAATTTTTTCGGAATGAAACCACTTTTAATTTGCTATGTGGAATTGTAATTTTAAGAATTTCTAGGTTTCATTCCGAAAAAAGTTTCGTTTTACTTTTTCTATAGAAGCTAAATACGGAATTAAATTCTCCAAACGGAATTAAATTCTGTGACATGGCTGCATATTTCTTTCTTACTTGTTTAATAATATGTTAAACATTTTCAAGTTTTTTTCTGTTAAAATATTAATAATTAATGTCAAATTTATCAGCACACCTACAATGGCAAAAATTAATTTCATATGAGTGGGAAAATCAAAACTAAACTATAGAATTTTGGATGCAAGTTTATGAACGTCAAAGTCATCTTTTGTTATAAAAATTTTAGTTTTGCCATTTTGTGATTCAAAGTTAACCGTTATGAAATCTCTCTCTCCATTATATTAGTGCCAAATTACACGAAGCAATTCTTTAAGCTAAGCTGATTACATTGTAGACATCGTGGTGAGGGGACGATAGGAATTGATTGTACTTGCAATTCGTATTACTCTCTTATTCGCATTACATATGTATGTGTATACCTATGCGGACGATTGCTCGCCACTATATTTAAATGGCACAAATATACCAAAAAACAATAATATGAAATACCTAGGCCTTCATCTTGATCGAAGACTCACATGGAAACAACATGTTAAAATGAAACGACTATAACTTAATATAAGAACAAGAAAAATGTATTGGCTTTTGGGACCACGATCAAGCTTAAGTTTAGAAAACAAAATCCTATTATATAAATCAATCCTTAAACCGATTTGGACATATGGTATTCAACTTTGGGGAACAACTAGTAATTCCAACATTGAGATATTGCAGAGGTATCAATCAAAAACTCTCAGACTATTAACAATAACAAGAACATACATACATAATACATACATCTACAAATTCCAACAATCAAAAATGAAATTACCAAGTTCAGTGAGAGATACCTAAATAGACTCATTTATCATTCCAATATATTAGCAATTAATCTTTTAAATGATAGCGATGAAATCAAAAGACTTAAAAGGTTTCATGTACTTGACCTACCCTTTAGGAAATAGAAAAATGGAAAAGAACTAAATTACTTTTTTATTTCAACTAATTAATTAAGTACAATTTTTGTATTTATTTTTTTTTTCGTTCAATTGGAGCTTTATACATAAGATATTTTTAAAAAATGTTATAAAATTTGCTCATTATTTTTTAATTTTTGTAAAATAGATTGCAAATAAAACAATGTGGATTAAAAAACTTTTGGAATGTTTTTCTTGAAAATTTGTATGCAAATCATTAAAAAAAATATTTAAATATTAAGTGATTTTCATACAAATTTTTTAGTCAGACATCTATAAATGAGGCCTTAAGTCTTCGGTATTCATGGAACTTAAGATAACGATTATAATGTTTATGCTTTATATTTATTATCAAAAACTGAAATTTTTGCTTTTATTTTATAATTTTAATATTAAACTATTGAAGATAACATGGAATAAATAATTCTTAAAATGTTCTAGAGTTCAAAACTATATTATTTATATAAAAAGAAATTATTTTAACAAATTTAGGAAATTTTTTTGGCATTTTAACACAAATTTTAACTTATTTTAGCATAACTGATTAATCCGCTGAACTTTTTGAGATCTGGTCATACTGGATACGAGACGGAAGATAAATAAGTGTTATATTTATCTTTTTCGTTAAGAACTGTCTTTTTTTTTGTATTTTTGCAGCATGTTTCATTAAACGATTTACTTCAGCACACAAATTAGTTACCAGAAAGTAATATACCTTTCTCTTTCTTAAGAAACTGATTTTGGCTTTTTGAAACGTCAAAATTGTCAGCTCTGTATACTCTGTGTCGGTACTTTGATTCTTACCTATCCTATGCCTATTTTCTGACATCTCTATATATAATAAGTATTCAAAAATACTCGTATAATATATGCTAAGTTGATAAATAGTTCATTTGTAACTTCACGTAACATCAGTCATAAGAATTCGTTAATTATATTTTAAAATGTTAACATAACTCAGCGGGAAATGAAGAATTTCTCAAATTCCTTAAATGTTAGCAATACAAGCTCAGCATATTGTAAGTAACCCGCACAGCTAATACATCTCCCTACATTTGTAACAAACTTCTTACAAATTCACTTTACATTTTAGTTAATTTCTTTAATTTCTACTTAAATTTTTAAATCAATTCATTATCTCACTTCATACTCATCCAAATGAGAAAACACTTAAGAAAACACATTAAAAAAATACGCTGCCAAAGTAGTGAATCATCTGCACTTCCCCTGCTCGTAGATGCTGTGCTTCCCTAATTCCTGGGAGATTCAAACATAAAGACAAGGAACAAAAGTAGTCCCTTTTGTGTGTGAGTTTTAAGTTGTAAGTAGTAGAAGTGGTAGTGTGTAGATAGATGTTGTTAGTAGATAGATGTATTCATCTGTATGTTGTGATTTAATTTCAATGATTGTAACGTTAAAGAAATTGTTTTATATAACTTTGTATTTTGTGTTAACGTACAGCTAAATCAGTGAAGCAGCTGAGACTTTCATATCCTTTTCTTGTATTTTACTATTACAATTCTTGCTTAAGTTAACAGGCCTCTAAATTTTGGTCTTGTTAAATTTTTCTTCAAAGTATAACAGGCAAACACACGCACACACACATACACAGTTTCCCTTTCCGCCATTTTCTGAATACAGAGATAAATATATATACTTACATATATGTATGTATAAACACAATTACTTTAACCACATACATATACATGAAGATCTTGTTTTTTTTATTTAGATAAGCTAAACTACTTGAGATGATGTTGTAAGCAGCGTTGTCAACCTTGAAATTTAAAAACGCACCAAAATGGAGAAAAAACGTGCTATTAAAAAAAACGCACCAAATTTAGAATTCCTTTTTTTTTTGTATAAAATGTTTATTGAATTAACTTTAAATTTGTTTAAGTTCATAAATTCTAGATAAAACTTTTTAAAAAGCATTTCACTACTCAAAATTTCACTCACAATATGCTATTCGGAATTGAAGTACTAATTGGTAAAGAAGGGCTAATTTCAGTACATATTTGGTACTCTTCTTAATTATTCTTGTTTTTATTTTAAGTACACTAGAGCCCCGATTTGCGTCGTTAATAGGGACGCGACTTTTTTCTATTCAAATGTACTGATTTGTTGTTGAATGGGTCCCAAATTTAATTTAGCTAACAAAATCATATTTTTTTTATTAAAAAAACGTCTTATGATACGTTTGATTATATATGTTAATGACAGCAGGTCTTTGTTATTATTACATATACAGAAGTAAGTATGAATAAAATGGGAATTCCCCTTTTTACACGCAAGTAGGCAAAATATTCACATGTAATTATGGAATTATGGTATATAGCGACGCAAATCGGAAGCAAAACAACGCAAAGCAGATTGATGCAAAATTTTAAAGCCGACGCAAATCGGAAGCAAAACAACGCAAAGCAGATTGATACAGTGTTGCCAGAAAATGAATTTCAAAATGTGCTAAAACTTGAAAAACGAAGTGCTAAAATGTTCTACAGAAGAAAAAAAAGTGCTAAATTTTTTCAGTGTAACAATACAATTTTTATTTCAAATGTTACAAATATAAATTATAGTTTTGTTTTTAATTTTGTTCATAACAATTGTTGACTTGTTTTAATAGATTACATTTTATATATTAATTCAAAAATTTCCGTGTTCATTTACTTACCACATCAAAAAAAATTTTGTTGAAATATTAATAAAAGTTATTTTTTATTTCTCCATAAGTATTTTTTGGAGTAAAATAGTAAAAATTTGTTCGAGAAAAAAAAAATTTTATCAAGCAAATTATGCTAAAAAGCATTTAGCATAATTTTTAAAAATTTCAATGCATTTTCGAGAAACAAAATGCTAAATCTAGCACTGAAAGTGCTAAAATGGCAACACTGGATTGATACAAAATTTCAAAGCCGACGCAAATCGGAATCAAAACGACGCGAAGCGGAATAAACCACATTTAGAAAAGCGACGCAAATCGGGGCTCTAGTGTACTTCTATTTGAATTTTCATAAAATTTGTTAGGGCTTCACTGAGATCTGCAGTTCAGTAGACCAAACCATCAAGCTATAAAATAATTTTTATTTCCATGTTTAAAATGTTAATTTTATTTTCAGACAAAGATTTTCACCCTATTCACCTTTAGCAATAATCTTCATGTGACGAATTTAATAGTATGTATTTATATATTATTTTTCATTTGATTTAACGCGTTTCCAAATAAATATTTCATTCTGTTTTTATGCGACTAGATTTGATTTAACGTGATCTAAAAATGTATGTTTTTTTTTTTTGACCAGAAAAACGTTGTTTGCACTGGTTTTGGAGAAATTTAAATTAAACACATAGTTGGCAGCACTAAAAATCGTCTGGTACGAAAAACAATACTATCGAAACAGGGGATTTCCCTTGTTTATTTCAAATAAATTTAGTTGAAAGTCAAATTTAAGTGTTGTTAAAGACGAAAAGATATTGCATGTAGGTATGTACTTTTCTAAATGAACTCTCTTTTCTATTGTTTTTTGTTTAAATAAAATATGTTTGTGTATAAAGCAACATGAATTTGAATTATTTATCTTATTTTACCTGATATTTTATACGTGGAACCAATTCCCTCATTTAATATGGATACTCTATCTTTTTTTGCGCGAGTTTCCGAGGAACGTGTCTATCGCGTAAAAACAGAATTAGGTGTATAGAGATCATAATAATGAATTATTAAAAAACTGAAATTTAAAATTAGTAAAAAGAAAGATTTCATCGCATTTACGCAAAAATTAAAAAACGCACCGAAATTAAAAAAAGAGCACCTCGCACCAAAAATAGGTGCGAAACACACCAAGTTGACAACGCTGGTTGTAAGAGCAGAGACTGATAATTCAGGGCATTAGAAATAAGAAAAATAATAAAAGTTCTATTAAAATAAGACAATTTACTAATGGAGCTTTTGATCCTATATTGTAGAGCTGAGGGATTACAAGAGCTATACAATTGTGGATTTTGCTAAAACTTTCAGCATTTGATTCTTAGATAATGGAGAATAATTTTAAACCTTGGGAATGTCGAAAATCCAAAAAAGTGTAAAATAAGTACCACCCTAATCTGCATCGAATCAGCTGACTCATAAACTCTTCTCAGATCTAGACTAAATGAGAATCAGATAAATTACGTCGTTTTTGAATACTTATATATGAGAACTCCAATAAAACAGTTTTATAATCGGTTCATATTGGACCTTCCTGGTTTTTACGCACTTTGTTTATTTTTTCCTTCAGTTCCTGTGTATATTAATGAATGTATGTGTAGATTTGAAGATATGTTTTTGTGTACAATCTTTTGTTTTTTTTTCTTTTGTCTTTTGGAAATACTTTGTGTCTTGTCTCGTGTTTCATCATGACTAAGTGTCTGTCTGTGCATCTATCCCTTGATGTTGATGTATGTATGTTTGAAAAATGTATCTACATGTGGGTATTTTTTTTTTCTTTTTGCCAACCTTGTCCATTGGGTCATAAAAGCGCTTCCGGCCATGCTCGAAGTAGGATTAACTTGTCATTTACAATTTCTCTTTGATTTGTTTTCTTGCGTTTGTGGCAGCAGAAGTAGTAGTAAGAAGTTATTTGGTTTTTTTTTTTTTGAAACTGTTGTTTTTACGTTTTTTATTTTTGTTTATTTTGTTTCCCTACTTTTTCTGTGTGTGGCTTTTTTTGCTCAGATTTTCTTCACATCTTTGAAGATTTCCATTTCAGTTGTTGTGTGGTTGAGTTACCAAATTTGAAATGGCTTCTTAATGTTTCAATGTGTATTTTACTCGTATGGTCAAAATCTTTGTAAATAAATGATTTTTGTAAGGGATCAAATGACAGTCCTTTAAAATTTGTATTAATTTCATAATGAATTATTGATGAGCAATTTTCCATCACATTCTACTAATGTATAATATATAAAAAATAATTTTAAAATGTTTAAGTTTACGAAAGTACTTGTTACTGTTTATTTATTTTATTAACAATTTCCTCTGAAATAAATCTGCCTTCTAGGCTTAATAACAAATAAATGCTAATTTCAAGTCTAGAATTTATAAGGAAACTTTAGTTCTGATAAATATCAAGTGTTTTTATTTTATTATAAATGTAAAATAAATCAAAATATTACTTCCAAAGAAAAACGATTTGCTTTACTTTTTGTTGTTATTTTTGGTTTCAAATGAAATAAGGACAACGTTTTTTTTTGTGGGTACTGTAGCTTTATTGGTTAGCGCGTTTGATCATTAAGCATGAGTTGGTATTTGTAGCCCAGGTTCGATTCCCAGCCACTGCCACTCAAACAACATCAGTTTCTGATAATTATTAGATTTCTTTCTATCCATCATAACTAATATTTACCACAGCTCCCTCCCTCGGTGGTATAGCATTGAAACGCCAACGAAGTAAAATAATTAAATAAAGGCTACAAAATCAAGCTTTAACATTAATGCGCCTACTCACCACCAGAGGCGCTGTAATTCTGCACTAAAAACAAACATAATGCGCAATTGCAGAGTTGTAATATAAAAAGCTTTCTTCTTTCACCACCTTTACTCCTTCAACTATCCCCTTTCCAAAGAAAGTAACGCAAACTGTGACGGTTCACTTTATTTGATTAATTATTCCAAACCAACATAAATATTTTCTATTATCGTCCCGTTCGTGTCATCACTGATATTTATTTTTTTATCCACCTGTTTGTCTTGTTTTACTTTATTCATTTCATTATTCGTTTCAATTACATTTGATTCTCAATGAAACGACTGAGTAATTCAATGAAATGAGTATGTAAAACGTCTCAATGAGTGAGTAAATGTTCCGTTAGTTTTTTTATAATTAGGTTTTATGAATGAATAAAATAAATAGTTATAATGAAATTTAATGAGTAGATTTTATGAATGAGTGAATAAGACAGGTGTATTCACACGGAAAATTCGAGAAACTAAAATAGACTAAGCTCAATAATTAAATTAAAAAAAAAGAGGAAAAAGAAAGAAAAAAAGGCAATCGATTAATGACCATCATTGTATAAAGAGGTTAAAAAGTTATTTACCTACATATATTAAAAAGTGTTTCAAATATAGTTTGTTAAAAGTATAATTTAATAAGTAAATATAAAAGAAATAGAAAAATCAGAAAATAAAGACAAATTTTTCTGGAAGCAAATTTAAAGAAAGATTCTTGCCAGATTAGTGGGCAAAAAGACGTAGCCTTATCTACCAGCAGGCAATATTTTTTGTTGGGACAAATGGTGACGATAATCCACGTGCTTCATTTTGCAACCTCCGAAGACTTCACCAGAATATTCACCATAACCTCATCATACCCATAATAAAACTTTGGTCATCGAGAAGTAATACCATATTTTAATAAACTTTAATATATATAAAAAAAAATTTAATATATTGCAGTATTAATTAATATCAATATTTAGTCATACTATCCATACGACTTTTGACGAAATTATATCAATACATTTAATTATTATTATTAATTATTTTCAATTCGTTCATAATTTTATGTAACATCAAAATAATTAAATTTATGTAAAACTAAATACCTAATAATTTTCATAAACATTTAAAAAGAAAAGAAAAATGTATTTCTTTATATTTTCCTAGTAATAATTTATTATTAATGAAAATATCTTTATATAAGTGTATGTATGTATCTGTAATTACCTAGGTTCAATTTACAATATTCAATTATTAATTTTACTAGGATTAAAATTTCTAATTTGTCTAGGTTGTAATTCTATACTATCTGTGAATACCCCTATTTTGTTCAAGTTAGTTTTGTTATTTTTTTTCATCAAATTCGTTTTATTTTGCTTCTCAATAAGACAAATGTCTAAATTTTATAAATGTTGTTTCTCTATTTTGTAAACCTTTTTTTTTATTATTTAAAATCTCCTATATTATTATTGATATTTTATTTGTAACATAGCTGCTCTATTTATAATTGAATCAACAACAACAACTGGGTTTCATCAACGAAAACGCACAGGCCTGAGCTACGTGGGATGAAATTACAGTAAGTAACAAAACAAGATTTTTTTTTATTTAATATCTGTTTATTCATTTAAAATTAGTATATCAAAATAACAATTATGATAATACATTTATGAAACAACAAATTTGTATATTTTTTTTTTGTTTTTATAATAAATTGGTAATATGAAATATTAATATGAAGTAATTAATTTGAAGTAAAGGAGCCAAACTAGGTTGGTGTTGAATATAGGGGTTCTCTAAGGAATTAATAGGAGATAAAAGAGAACAATGGTTGGAGAGGGCAGGATCTATCAAATCAGAAGATCCAAGGAATGTGTCATTGAATAAGTCAACTTTGTGTAAGCTTCAGGTAAATTGTTGTCCGTCCGAATAATTTAGATATATTATATAATTCATAGATTTTATAAACACGTTCAATTTTGTTATGGTATCATTGGGACATGAATGTGACTAAGAACCCCACCCCATCCGGCGAGTATAGCTTGAATTTGAACGTGTGGTCACATCTTTCCTGAAAACTCCACCAAGATGAAAACTAATAAAAATTAACGAAAAATACCATTACAAATGGCGCCCAACGTGGGGCCCGAGGCGATCTAAATATATTAGTAACTTCAATAATTAGATCTTGTTACAAATTGATTCGTCCAGCTCTGCTAACACTTGATATAAGTTTAATCTACTGGAGATTCAAGTTATATTGCTGAATATATGCTGATTAAACTTGACCGTAGATTATTCTAATTCACAAAGTCTTTTCCAATATCAAATTTCATTAAAGTCAATAGCTACTTAGAAAATATAAACTATTAGATTATTCGAGATTATTTGGAATTATTACTTTTATTGTCCTTTCTCTTGACAAATCAGTAATCCAGTAGTCAAGATTTTATTCGGAATAGTTAAAATATATGTCATTAGAATACCTTTTTAGAATTACTTATTCAAAGTACACATTTTATATTCAACACCACTTTCGTTTGGAATCTCTAATACTTCTTTAAAATTTTATGAAATTTCTATTATTTACTATTACTACAATAAAGAATGGAACCAGTAAATTGTATAATTTGTTCAAGTCCTATGGATAATGCTGAACCTTTAGTTTCTACTAAATGTCTTCACACATTTCATCAAAATTGTATGATTAAATATCTTGAGAAAACTCCTTTTTGTCCGACATGTAAAAAGGCGGTTACCAATTCTTCTCTTACCAAATTTTTATTACATTCGGGTACGTCAACTCCTCAAGGTGCTATACCAAAAAAGAAAAATTTACCTCCAGCCCCTTCTCACAATACTCGATCCTCTACTAGATTGATTCATACTAATGAAAATATTGATTTGTCTAGCCACGAACAACTTTTAGAAGACTGCACTGTTGTTGAAAAGTCGAATCAAAATGAAATTGCAAAACTATATAAAATTATTGAGAATCTTACAAACAAATTAGAAAGAATTGAGATATATAGAAATGTAGAACAAAATATAGAACAACATTTTCCTAGAGAATTATTTCCTCCAATAAATCGTACCTCTATAGTTTCAAATCCCCAAAATATACAAAATAACGAACAACTTCTACAGTTTCCCAATTATCATAACGATGATAATGATAGAAATAGTGCTCCCGGAAATCAAAATGAAATTTCTGCTGTAGCCTTAACAAACAGTAGTAAAGTTGTTAATCTGATAAATAGCTGGAATATTAGGTTTGATGGAAACTCAACTAATTTTCCCGTAAGTAAATTCATATACATGATTACTGCCTTAACTAAGGATAATTTAGGTGGGGATTTCCGCTTACTCTGTGATCATTTTCACATTTTAGTTACCGGAAGAGCAAGGGAATGGTACTGGGAGTATAGGAGCTCTGTATCGAAGATAGTTTGGGAATCTCTTTGTAAGGCCATGAAAACCTATTTCGCTGACCATTTCTCCGATAATGATATCAGGGAGATGATCAGAGACAGGAAGCAGTTATCAGGGGAGAGCTTTGAGGAATACTATTCAGCAATCATAAAACTCTGTGGTAGGCTACAATATAAGCTTTCAGAAATCGAACTTGTTGAAATCCTTAGAAGAAACTTAAGACCACAGCTTCGCAAGGAATTATTTTATACTAATATCAATAATGTAGCCCATCTACGATTCTTAATGCTCAGACGTGAACATTTGAGTCTAGAAATGGACAAACTTAATAGTGTGAGGTCAGGAAATTTATGGGCCTTGCTGGTTGGTACAGGCGTTTCATTGAAAATTTTTCCGAAATGACTGCACCGATTTCAGACCTGACGAAGAAAACAAAAAAATTTATATGGACGCAAGAAGCAAATGTAGCGTATGAAAAAATTAAATTATGTCTAACTACTGCTCCAGTTCTGATTACGCCAAATTTCGATAATCCATTTATAATACAGTGCGATGCATCCAAGCTTGGTATTGGAGGAGTCTTAGCTCAAGAGGATTCTGAGGGAGTGGAGAGGCCGATTGCCTACTACTCATACAAGCTAAACCAAGCCCAAAGGAATTACTCCATTACCGAGCTTGAATGTTTAGCAGCTGTAAAATGTATAGAAAAGTTTCGTGAGTATGTTGAAGGCCACACATTTAAGGTAATTACGGACCATGCAAGCCTGCAATGGCTTATGAGACAATCGGATTTAAATGGACGGTTAGCAAGGTGGTCGCTTCGACTCCAAGGCTATGATTTTTCCATCGAGCATCGGAAAGGTAGTCTTCAAACCGTTCCCGATGCCTTGTCTCGACTATCTCTAGAGGCCATTTCTCCTATAGAAGTAGAGCCAGAAATTGATATTCAATCTCCCTCTTTTGATAGCGCGGAATACATTAAACTTAGACATTCTATTTCTGAGAATGAAAACGATTACCCGGACCTGAAGGTCATTGACAAGTTTGTTTATAAAAGGACTAACTTTTCAAACGACAATCCCTATAATGAATCATCTTCATGGAAACTATGGGTGCCTTCCGATCTAGTAAATGAGGTCATTCGTAGAGCGCATTGTTTGCCTAATTCATCCCACTGCGGTGTAGGGAAAACCATTGAGAAATTGAAACGTAATATGTATTGGCCGAAAATGTCCTTAGATGTTAGAAATTTTATTAGTTTATGTAATATATGTAAACAAACAAAGGCTCCAAACACTATTCTGAGACCTTTAATGGGGGAAAGGATTATTTCGGATAGACCCTTCCAAAGGCTCTTTATGGATTTTTTAGGTCCCTACCCTAGATCCAAGAATGGCTATGTGGGAATGTTAGTTATAGTGGATCATTTTTCTAAATATCCTATTCTAAAACTTATTAAAAGATTTACCTCAGTCGAAATATGTAATTTTATAGAATCAAATGTTTTTCATTGGTTTGGCGTGCCAGAGTTTGTGGTCACTGACAACGGTAGCCAATTTAAATCTGTTTTGTTTAGAACCCTGTTGGAAAAATATGGTGTGAAACACATATTTACCGCAATGTATAGTCCCCAGTCAAATTCTTCTGAAAGACTAAATAGATCTATTTTGGCAGCTATACGTTCGTACCTTGATCAAGATCACCGTAATTGGGATTCTCATGTTAGTAACATTTGTGTAGCCCTACGTAGCCTAGTACATTCTTCTACTGGATATTCCCCATATCATATATTGTTTGGTTACCCTATGATCTGTCATGCAAAATCGTATCAATTATTAAGGAACATAAATTCTTTGGAGAATGGTGAAGAAATTGAACATTTTGATAAACTTAAAATTGTACGTGAAAAAGTTCAGGAAAATTTAGAAAGAGCATATAATTCTTACAAAAAACAATACAATCTTCGTTCTAAAATTATTAATTATAAAGTTGGTGATGAGGTGTACAGAAGAAACTTTGTCTTAAGTAATAAAGCGAACACCTTTAATGCAAAATTAGCTCCCAAATACCTCAAATGCAGAATAGATAAGCGAATTGGAACTTGCTACTATGAAATATCTGATTTACAGGGTAGGAAAATAGGCACATTTCATGCCAAGGATTTAAGGTCTTGACAGTTTTGACATAGTACCGTTTTCAGTTAAATTTGGCATTTAAATATAAATGAAAATGTACCTGTGTTGTGACGGTTCACTTTATTTGATTAATTATTCCAAACCAACATAAATATTTTCTATTATCGTCCCGTTCGTGTCATCACTGATATTTATTTTTTTATCCACCTGTTTGTCTTGTTTTACTTTATTCATTTCATTATTCGTTTCAATTACATTTGATTCTCAATGAAACGACTGAGTAATTCAATGAAATGAGTATGTAAAACGTCTCAATGAGTGAGTAAATGTTCCGTTAGTTTTTTTATAATTAGGTTTTATGAATGAATAAAATAAATAGTTATAATGAAATTTAATGAGTAGATTTTATGAATGAGTGAATAAGACAGGTGTATTCACACGGAAAATTCGAGAAACTAAAATAGACTAAGCTCAATAATTAAATTAAAAAAAAAGAGGAAAAAGAAAGAAAAAAAGGCAATCGATTAATGACCATCATTGTATAAAGAGGTTAAAAAGTTATTTACCTACATATATTAAAAAGTGTTTCAAATATAGTTTGTTAAAAGTATAATTTAATAAGTAAATATAAAAGAAATAGAAAAATCAGAAAATAAAGACAAATTTTTCTGGAAGCAAATTTAAAGAAAGATTCTTGCCAGATTAGTGGGCAAAAAGACGTAGCCTTATCTACCAGCAGGCAATATTTTTTGTTGGGACAAATGGTGACGATAATCCACGTGCTTCATTTTGCAACCTCCGAAGACTTCACCAGAATATTCACCATAACCTCATCATACCCATAATAAAACTTTGGTCATCGAGAAGTAATACCATATTTTAATAAACTTTAATATATATAAAAAAAAATTTAATATATTGCAGTATTAATTAATATCAATATTTAGTCATACTATCCATACGACTTTTGACGAAATTATATCAATACATTTAATTATTATTATTAATTATTTTCAATTCGTTCATAATTTTATGTAACATCAAAATAATTAAATTTATGTAAAACTAAATACCTAATAATTTTCATAAACATTTAAAAAGAAAAGAAAAATGTATTTCTTTATATTTTCCTAGTAATAATTTATTATTAATGAAAATATCTTTATATAAGTGTATGTATGTATCTGTAATTACCTAGGTTCAATTTACAATATTCAATTATTAATTTTACTAGGATTAAAATTTCTAATTTGTCTAGGTTGTAATTCTATACTATCTGTGAATACCCCTATTTTGTTCAAGTTAGTTTTGTTATTTTTTTTCATCAAATTCGTTTTATTTTGCTTCTCAATAAGACAAATGTCTAAATTTTATAAATGTTGTTTCTCTATTTTGTAAACCTTTTTTTTTATTATTTAAAATCTCCTATATTATTATTGATATTTTATTTGTAACATAGCTGCTCTATTTATAATTGAATCAACAACAACACTTGGGTTTCATCAACGAAAACGCACAGGCCTGAGCTACGTGGGATGAAATTACAGTAAGTAACAAAACAAGATTTTTTTTTATTTAATATCTGTTTATTCATTTAAAATTAGTATATCAAAATAACAATTATGATAATACATTTATGAAACAACAAATTTGTATATTTTTTTTTTGTTTTTATAATAAATTGGTAATATGAAATATTAATATGAAGTAATTAATTTGAAGTAAAGGAGCCAAACTAGGTTGGTGTTGAATATAGGGGTTCTCTAAGGAATTAATAGGAGATAAAAGAGAACAATGGTTGGAGAGGGCAGGATCTATCAAATCAGAAGATCCAAGGAATGTGTCATTGAATAAGTCAACTTTGTGTAAGCTTCAGGTAAATTGTTGTCCGTCCGAATAATTTAGATATATTATATAATTCATAGATTTTATAAACACGTTCAATTTTGTTATGGTATCATTGGGACATGAATGTGACTAAGAACCCCACCCCATCCGGCGAGTATAGCTTGAATTTGAACGTGTGGTCACATCTTTCCTGAAAACTCCACCAAGATGAAAACTAATAAAAATTAACGAAAAATACCATTACAAAACATATTAATTGCCTGAGTGTTACTTCTCTTTAAAATAAAAAAAATCAACTTTCTTCTTTCATTCATTTTGCATACACAATATTTTAAACTAGTTTAATATTTGTAACTTAAAAACCAAAGCAAAATAAATCAATGGCCACAGTATTACCACTTGTAAAATTAATAGATTTTTGCCCTTATTCACAAAAAATTAAAGTAGACTTCAAATGTACTTTAAGAAAATTTTGTATGAAAATTTTGCCTAAAAGCACACTTCTAACCTACTTTATTTTTTATGAATACGGCAGTTTGTTTACACAAGGCAGCTTTGATTTTCCAGAAAATTTTTTCGAAATGGGTGAATCGTGCTGCAAAAAACTCTCAGTAAATTTTTCTCCGACAAAAAAGTTTTGTTCGGAAAAATTGATTGAATCCACTTTTAGTATTTCTTCTTTGTAAACAATGCCATCGAACAAACTCTTTGAAATAAGCCATAGTCTTCGATACAACTTTCCCACTTCTCAAAAATCGTTTTTATTATAATCTTAGGCCCCGACTATCGTTCACAACACTAAAGTACAAACAGACGGTTGTCAGATCTTACAACGCTGACCGAAAAATGTTCAAAAAATGTTTAAAATTTTTGTCTTATATCGTTGTAAGAAAAAGCATTGACAATTTACCTTTTGCCAACAATTTTTCAATGTCAGTACATTGCTAGATCTGACAACATTGTATGATCTGACAACCGTCTATACATAGCTTAAGTATTTTGATGTTGTAAACTGCGATTACGAGTCACAGCACTTATCAGCTTAATCGTATGAAAAATGCATGTTGTGTTTTAGTCGAGACAACACAACATTTTAGTGTTGTGAACGATCATTTAATCCCTTATACTTGAACTTCTAGGAAGTACTCTTTGTATTTTATTAAAAAAAAGTCCTTTATCCTAAGAGCTTCCAAAAGAATCTAAAATCTAATTTTTACTGGATAGTTATCACATAGGTATGACATTCGATGTTTAAATCATTTAAACTTAACTGATGTAAGTTTGACCATCAACTTATCTATGTGATAGTGTGTGTACAGTGTGACCAGATCTCAAAAAGTTCAGCGGTTATATCAGTTAAACAATAATGCTAAAATATGCTAAAATTTATGTTAAAATGCCAAAAGAATATTCTAATTTTTTTTAAATACTTTCTTGAAATAATTTTTAAATACCTTCTTGAAATAATTAAATAGACTTTCCATATAAATAATACAACTTCGAACTCAATAACATTTAAAGTATTATTTATTGTAGGTTCTCTTCAAGAGTTTTGTCTTAAAATTAAAAAAGACAAGCAAATTTTTCAGTTTTTATAATAAATATTTATATATACAGAAATAAATAAATACATAAACATTATAAACTTTATCTTAAATACAATGAATACCAAAGACTTACGGCCTGATTCAGTAAAATTTGTAGACGTCCGACTAGCAAATTTGTATGAAACTCACTCAATTATTAAATATTTTTTTTAATGAGTTGGTATGCAAAAACTTAAAAAAAAACGTTCTGTAAGTTTTTCTGAATCATTTTAATCCACATCTAATATAATGGAGAGATTTCATGATATTTAAAATCATTCCACTAAATACACTGTCAACTTTGAATTGCTAAATGGAAAAAATTTCTATAACAAAAGATAACGTTCATAACCTTACATCAAAAATTCTATAGTTTAGTTTTGATTTTTCCACTCATATGATGTTTATTTTGGTTGTAATTCCATCTGTTGATAAATTTGGCATTTTTTCTTAAAATGATCATATAATTTTCCTTTTTTGTAATTTTAACGGAAATTAAATTAGTATATTTTAAATTTTAATAAGTAAGTAAGTATAGTCGGTCAAGCCCTTCCATGCAATACCCTACACCCAGTATATGTATAAAACGGTTTTTTAGAAATAGGCGCTATATGATCATCCAAAAATTAGGTGCCATGACCTCTGTGAATATAAATATTATGTATGTATGTTGAACGATATAAATACCTTTAACAAATTTATGGAGGAACTACAAAGAGGCTCTTATATGGGAGATTTGACTAATTATGGAACGAACATTATAAAAATTATAAATTAGGTGTACTTATTTCTGTATATATGAAACATTTTTCTGTTCAATATTATTTGGATACCAACATTTTTGAGAGAGTTGTGCTCTTTAAAGTGTTTTTCGGAAGTGGGTCTTATATGGCAGCTATGATCAATTATGGACCGATCTGCACAACATTTGTAGATGTGATTTGGCTTCATTTACCACTTAGTTGTAGTGATATTTGTTTAGATACTGGCATAATTTAAACATTTATGATCATTAAACCCCTATTTCCGGAGGACATATCTATGGGGGCCAGGTGAAATAATGTACCGGTTTACACCAGTCCTTGGACCGAAAAAATATCATGTACCAAATTTTATTGATAGATCTTTAAAATTGCGACCTGTACTCTGCGCACAAGCTTAACATGGACGGCCAGCCAGCCCGACGGACGGATATCGTTAAATCGACACAGGAAGTGATTCTGAGTCGACTTTAAGGTGGCTGTTCGACCAATATTAATGGGCGTTACAACATCAGCACTAATGTATAATTAATTGGTTGACCCGATTCGTATAATTTCTTATCAATTGAAAATATTTGGGAAAAATTCATCATCCTATTTCCTTCCTTCTAGGCTGACATAGCTAGATTGCCCTTGAATTTTATAAGGTGCCAATATATATATATATCGGAATACCAATTTTTGTGTTGTGTATAAAAATCGGTAAAACAATTCAAATTATTTGATACATCTACCTGAAGATAAATTTTTGATTCGCTTTGAAAATAGCACAACAGTATAACCCTAAATACTTGCTTACTTGGGCTTGGTGCTTGTGTTTGTAAAAGTTTAGAAAAGGGTTTTGTGTACCAAGCGCTTAAATTTGTCTCATAATTGAACACACTATGTAGAACTTACATTGTTAAACGAAACACACCTTTAAACTTCTGCAATTCCTGGTTTATTTACCAGTGAGTGTTTATTGTTCTTTATGTATTTTTCTTCCTTTCTATATATAAATATATTTTATTTTTTGATTTTTTGAACTTTCCACATAAAAAACATCCTTGTCAAAAAGTAAAACTTTAAGATTTGTATCTTTTAAAGCTATTGACAACCATAAAGTACATTGAATTTTCATCTCGTGTACAAGTACGTGTACAAGTCTCAGTTCTATGTAGAAAATTGACGTTTGAGTTGGATTTGGTTGAACCAAACAGAATTTTTAAAGAGAATTTTTGTCTTTACAATTCATATACATATGTATACGGAAATTTCATATAACATTTTTTTTCTTTAAGTGTATGCTGATTATATTTTGTTGTTTTCCTGTCCTTTACTCTCTCCTGCCAAGTAATGTCGATTTCTTTGCATATTTAACTGGCAGACAATTGATTTAAGTTTATTTGCTTTCTTCTTGTTTCCTTTTTTGAATTCCTTTGTAGTTTAAGTCGTCATTTGTTCATTTTTTATGTTTTTTTTATGCTGACCATTTGAATTTCATTTGTTTGTAAGTATTTTATCTCGTAATTTTACTGGCATATGGTGCTTGTTATATTTCATTCAGTTTTTTTTTTTAACAGTTTTGTGTTTCCTTTAGTTTTTTCAATTTTCCCTGCTGTGCAATGAAGCTCATGTTTCCATCATAATCATCATCGTCATTCTACAGGTGTGAGTTTAATTTTCTTTTCAAGTTTTAGTTCTTACTTTTTGCTGTTGTTGTTCTTGTTTGTTTTTTAAAATTTCTTGTTAGAGAACAAGGAAACCTTTTAAAAGTTGACTTTGTAGAAACTTAAAAAGCTAAAACAAAAGAATTTTGGTATTATGTCTAGTGATATATGTATTTGAATTTTACTGAAAAGGCCTTGAATTCTGCGTGGCACAGACAAATTTATAATTAAAATTGTGAGTTTATTTTTATTTGATTTGATGAAATGCTTAAGATTGTGAACATTTATAAATTAATATTCTGATGTCCTTATTCATAAAACTTACAAGAGGTTTATTAAACAAATTTTATATGGAAATTTGCTTTATAAACCTGTTATAAACCTGTTGTAAGTTTTTATGAATAAGGGGGCGAGTATTTAAATGTGGTAAATCAGTTTAGCTTTGGAAGCCATTAAGAATCTATAATTTAGTAGATTTTTTAAATATTAAGTAAATTTAACAAACAGTTTAATGACAGCTTAAAACATTTCGAATATAGAGTAAATAACCACTCAAAGTATAATATTTATACGAGGTCTGATAAAAAAATAAGCATTATTTTAAATTTTTTCAAAAAGAATTTATTTATTCATCAATAACTATCTTGTTATCTTGCTTTTTGGTATTGCCAACAGCTCCTGTTTCGATTTTTCTTTTATCTCCTCAATCGTAGCAAAACGCTTTCCTTTAATCGGTGTCGTCAGTTTTGGGAAGAGGAAAAAGTCAGCGGTGGCCAAGTCCGGTGAATGCGGTGGTTGAGGCATGAAAACGGTTTTGTTTTTGGCCAACAACTCACGCACAAGCATCGATGTGTGAACTGGTACGTTATCATGGTGCAAAATATGTACATGATTGGGTTTTCCACAATTCTGTGCTTTTCTGACGAATTGTTTCTCGCAAACGACGCATAACTTCAACGTAGTATTCCTTATTGACCGTATGACCTTGTGGCAAGAATTCATGATGCACCACGCCATTGCAGTCGAAGAAAACAGTGAGCAAAACCTTCATATTTGACCGAACTTAACGTGCTTTTTTCGGTCTTGGGTCTTCTAGACGTTTCCATTGGGATGATTGCGGTTTAGTTTCAATGTCATAGCCATACACCCATGATTCGTCACCAGTTATGATCTGGATCGTCGTTGACGATGTTCAACAGCTCCTGAGCGATGTCCATGCGACGTTGTTTTTGCTCAAAATTTAGCAATTTTAGAACAATCTTCGTTGCCGCACGTTTCATGTCTAAAACATCCGTAAAAATTGCTTGGCATGAGCCGAACGATATGCCAACATCATCAGCAATCTCTCTGATAGTGATTCGACGATTATCCAAAATCGTTTTCTTCACTGATTCAATGTTTTCCTCGGTTGTTGATGTGCTCGGGCGAACAAAACGAACATCGTCGTTGACATCTTCTCGGCCTTCTTTAAACTGGTTATACCACAATTGAACTTGTATTCTGCGCATAGTAGACTCGCCAAACGCTACAGTCAACATTTCAAATGTCCTTGCGCATTTAATTTCATTTTTTACACAAAACTTAATACAGTTTCTTTGATCCATTTTTTCGAATAGTAAAAAATCGAAGAGAACACCAAAACACGACTAAACTTTTTATCTGTCAAAAATAAACTGACAATGCAAAGTGGCTGATATTACCGACATACATAACAGAAAAAAAAATGCGAAAATCGAACATACGAATTCACGAAATTTGAAAATAACAGTTATTTTTTATCTGACCTCGTATATTACGAATTTTATAATAACATCAAACAAATAACCAAAATCCACATTTTGAAAGGCCATTCAATTTCATAAATTTTCTGATTTATTTATTTTGATGTCGACTTATAAAAATAAAGATGAAAACAACAATATACGAGGATGGTTCAGAAACTTCTTAGCATAGCACAGAACGAGAATAGTTAGTTTTCCAAAAATATTTTTATTTTTTAATATAATCTCCTGAGACTTCAATATACTTAGTCCAACGCCTACCTAGCAATTCTATCCCTTGATTAAAATAGTTTTCCTCAAGGCCTTAAAAATAGTAGTTTACAACTGTAATTGCATCTTTATTTTAGGTAAAACGCTTGCTAGCTAGGAACTTTTTTAGATTTGGGAACAGGTAAAAGTCAGTGGAAGCTAAATCAGGAGAATAAGGTAGGTGGTCAAGCAACTCGTACTTTAATTCGTCGATTTTAGCCATTGTTAAAATTCTCTTGTGCACTGGCACGTTGTCTTGATGAAAAATAATTTTTTTGTGTAAGAATTTTTACATTTAATTGATCCAAAATGTTGCAATAGTACTCTAAATTTATTGTTTTACCCGTTTGCAGATAGTCAATCAATAAAATACCTTTGAAGTCCCAAGAAACCGTTGTCATAACCTTACCAACCGATTTAATTGTTTTTGCCTTCTTTGGAGCACTTCCTCCAGCTTCAGTCCATTGCTCGGATTGTTCTTTTGTCTCTGAAGTATAGTAGTGGATCCATGTCTCATCAACAGTTATGAAAAGACGCTTAAAATCTATTGTATTTTTCTTAAAACGATCCAAACAAGCTAGAGAAATTTTCATTCTTATGCGTTTTTGGTCGACTGTTCACAAATGCGGCACCCATCTTGCAAAAAGCTTTTCATCTATAGTTCTTCATGCAAAATTAAATGGACTCGATCATTTGAGATGCCCATGACGCATTTGCACTTTATGTTATTTTATGTTCTTGAGGATATGCTTGCACGACCAGCTTTAAATTCAGCAACCCAATTTTTTACTGTTGTATTAAATGAAGGAGCACTTTCGTTTAACACATTCACCATATAATTATGAAGTCCTTGTCCCGATAAACCTTTTTTATTTCAATATTTATTGACACCACGAATTTCTAATTTTTACATTGTAAAAAAATCGTGCATGCGTCTTTTTTGAACACCTATTTCTATATGAAGGAGTTGGCAGATCGAAAAGAAATTTAACATGTGTTCATAGCAGAGATGGAAGTTTCCAAAACACTTAACTTTTTTCTGTTTATACCGAGCTTTCTGTTCTAGGCTAAGTAGTTTTCGAACCGCCCTCGTATATATATATATATATATATATATATATATATATATATATGTTTTTATGTAGTATAAATATTTTTTTTCTCCTTAAATATAAATAACAAACTCGTACAAAATATTCTCGAAACCACATTTTTTGATCTATTCTCTTTTCAGAATAAACACACTTAATAATTAAAAAAACACAACACAACATCGGCAACACACAGAATGAATCCGTGAAAATTAAATTATTCTGCTCTGCCCAGTGGGGCGTACGAGAAGTAAAACGAAAAAAAATCACGGATATTAATAGAAAATTTAACTTTGTTTAAGCTGCTTATATGGGTGAGTAACTGATGTACAGGAATTTTAACAATCATGAAATTCACACTATTTGTTAAGTTTCTACCTATTAAAACCACATGTACAACATGTATACCCTATATCAACATACATACTGTATTGCGTTATGTGCAAAGTACAATTCAAAAGATATTTCTATAAAATTTAGCAAAAGCTATAAAAATAATATTAAACACAAATAAGTTTTATATGTATTATTACGCGTTTGCTTTTTAAAAACGTTGGTTTATGTCTAATTCATTTCAATTGAAATAAAACGTCAAGTATTTTACAACAACAAATTAAATAATCACTCTCTTTTAATACACATCTATTAATATACATACACCTAATTCTGTTTTTACATGGTAATTGGTTCCAGGAAACTTGGTGTAAAAAAACCGTGTAAAAAAAAGACATTGAGCGTGTGCAAAACAGGTGATTGGTTACTTATCTCTAAAATCTACTGAAATTGGTGAAAAACAAGGATTTTTTAAAAACAACTAATCAGGTTTACGAGTATAATATTAAATCACATATTAAAAGTACTGTAAAAAACTGTATGTCAAGTTCATTTGATAATATGCACTTAAAGGGAATTCACCTAAATTTGTGCTATTTACAATTGCTCTGACCAGAAAATAGCTTGTATCCACAAAAATGGAATTTTTCCTAAATTTAACAAAAGAAATTAAAACCAAAAGATTTTGAATCGTGATAAATGAAATATAATTGTGTAAAGAATTAAAATTTGTTTATTTTCAAACCGTGTAAAAAAAAAAACCGCGTAAAAACAGAATTAGGTGTATAATATGTCTTTTTGTCCTTTCCACATGTCAAATTAATTAGGTGCCCTTTTTAACATTTTAATAATAGATAATTACCTACCACAAGAAAATAAATGGCAAATTCACTATGAGTTGTTCACTATTTCCAAATTAATTTCATAAGTGGAAAAGAGAAGAAAGACATATTATACGTATATCAATGGATAGGAAATTGTGTTTATTTTTATTAAATATAAAAAAACTTTTGAAAAATACAATATTAAATTTTTTTAAAAAAACAGGGTGTAATTTTGAGTTTTTTTTTAACTGAAATAAAAATTTTATGTGTAAAAAATTTTTAATAAAATTTTGCCCAAAACAAAACTTAAATTTTTTATAAGATGCCCCACAAAAATTAAATATTTTAGTTTTTTTGTCATATTGAATTTTACATAAAAATAGCAATATTTTGAATGGCTTTGGTCACCTCGTCAATAAAGTTATTTACCGCCTGGCCCACGATGTCGAACGATAACGTTCGGTTAGGTAAGACTTAAGATACAAACTTTTTATCGTATCTATTTTTTACTTAATCAAGTTTGTTTATTCCACAATCAAGTGTGTGTCTTAAGTCTTATCTAAGCGAACGTAATCGTTCATCATCGTGGGCCAGGGGTTTAGTTTTTGTGTTCATACATCATATTTGCTTTAAAGTTATGTTATAAGTTTTCTTAGAAATTTCTTAAATAACGTAAAAAGAATAACATTAGCTACCTTCTTATTTTAAAAAAATGGCAAAAATCACATTTTTAACAGTTTTATACCCAACACCAAAAAGATAGGGGGTATATTGCGTTTGTCATTCTGTTTGTAACACATCGAAATAATGGTCGTTAAACCAAAAAGTCTATATATTCTGGATCCTTTTAAGATTCCAAGACGATTTAGCCATGTCGTCCGTCTGTCCGTCTTTTATTTTATTTATTGGCTTCGAAAACAAGACATAGAACAATGAAATTTTCACCAAACATTCTTTGATCCACCAAAATGTTTGGTATTGCAAATGGGCAAAATCGGTCCAGTAGGATCTGAGTTATAGATCAAAGTTTCAGACTACCTCGATATTTTTTAAATATTTTTTGTTGGTTTCTTCAAATATGATACAGATAATATCATGAAATTTTGCACACTTTATTTTTATTACAGAAGAACATGTCCTGTTGGAAATGGCAGGAATCGGCCAACGATTTCTTATAGCCACCATATAAATGTCTTTCCGGAATATGGCTTTATGGTACATAAATGTCTATAGAAATGCCAAAAACAAAATTCTGCAATAATAAGTTTCATGCAAAGTGCAATCTCAAAACAATATTTTGTTTGAATCGGTCCATAATTTTTGCATAGCCCCATATAAAGACCACTTCCGAAAATCACTTAAATGAATATAAATCTTTTGTAAAAATGACAAAGTGACTACCAAGTTGAAATTAGACACGCGTAATCAAAATATACATAAATCCCTTATAAAACCACTATCAAATAAGAATACATATATAAATCATCGATCTCAGATTTATGATGATCAGTTTATATATTTGACCGTAGGCCCCATATAAAGTCCAGATTTCTAGAAATCATTTAAATGCGCATAAAGCTCTTATTAGCATCAGCACGAAGTTTAAATCGACACAAATAGTTAATACATATATATAATTCGTCACTCTTTATATGATGATCGGTTCATATTTGAACGTAGCCCCCATATAAAGTCTACTTCCGGAAATCACTTAAATGCGTATAAATCTCCATAATATGTGATTTGGTGGTGGGTATATAAGATTCGGCACAGCCTAATATAAACTTTTACTTGTTTAGCTTTAAAATATTTCTTTTGATCCTGTGATGATTTTTAAATAATTCTTTATTTACTGGGTTTGAAAAAATATTGTTAATTGACAAAAAATAAAAAATTGGAAATAGTTGGATCCGCTATTATGATAAAACCAGATCAGGGCGGCTACTAAAGTTAAAGATTTAATTTTTATATGCCAAAATCACGTTAACTATTAGATATAATATATGTATACTCGTAGCTGCGACAATACATAGTATAAGCTTTGAAATCGGATCACAAACGAAGAATTGGGATCGTATATTTCTCATATATCCGAGGTGCACTACTTTGGAGATCTCTGGCACAGATCCTAAAGGTCCTCATAAGACCTTAAAATTGAAAACTTAAACTCGAAAATTTCTTCTCTGTACATTATTCTCTACTTATTGCAATCGGACTTACTGTTTAGAAATTACAGTTTTTTTCCCTTTCTTCCAAATTCCAAAATGGTTTGACATTAACTCAAAACTGCTTGCGATCAACTTAGCCGATTTTTGTTTTTGCTACCAGCTTCAACTTACAGCAATTCCCAGCATTAAATAGCGGAAACAATCGAGATTGACTATGCAATGCCATACTGCGTAACAATGTTAGCAACACCGTTACAAACCATAAGGTTTAAATATCATGCTATCTAATTTCATGACGATCGGTCCATACCTAGTCATTAAACAACTGTTAATAGTGATGTTGTATATGTTGTTTTTCGCGTAGCCGTTGCTTCGGTTATCAGTTCAATCTACGTTTTGTCGATCTTTGCTGCATCTATGTCAAGTTTGTCACACCAATTATGACTTATGACGGCCTTTCCTGTGGTTGCAATTAATATATGTAGGTAGAGATATTAAATATTTTAATTATCTTTTTAAATTCAAGTGTCACAAGACGTTATGTAACTTTGAAATATACCATAACGTCCATAGGCCATTTGGGAATGCCATATTTGTATTGACCTTAGGATTGTTTGAGAGGTTGCGACATCCTCTTTTGTGATCCCAATTGTTGTTATCGTCTAATATATCGAATGCCTTTTCAAAGTAGACAAATTATATTGCTGTACACCCAACGTCGATTGGCACATCGGACATTTTTCTTAAAATCGTTGTTCTACTTTTCGTGTTTGTGTGTTTTTTTCTTTTAGACACAAGATTCATCTGAAAGGCTGTGTGTTTCCAAGCTCTGTCATATCTTGCATTGTTAAATTTCCGAGTATGTACACTGCTCTCGTACATATATACAATGGTTTAATTGTTTTTGTTAATAAACTATTGTTATTTAAATAGGGAAGAGATTCTTTTAGACCTTTTTTTATTTGATAATAAAACATTTAAAAAAGAACTGGTTGTCGGAATCTTTATTGTGGCTCGAAAGAACAGCACTTTACATTTAGTTTTAAAAAGTACCGGAAGGTCTAATATCCGATCACACGTTCGATCAGCGTTCCGTCAGTATCTTGCGAATTACTACTCTGTCCAACATTGCTCTTGATATCTGGGTTATTATGAATTTGACTGCACACACCCCCCCCCCCCCCCCCCCCAAAAAAAAAGTGTAGTTGTGACATTAAACGATCTGGGTCGGGAACCTAAAATTATGGTGCAATTCAGATGCAAATAAAATCGAAAATAAACCATAAAAATATTCCAAAAAAGTAGAGTAAATAAATGCTACCATCACCCATCTTTGAATAATCGTCATATAAAGTCTTTTTTACATATAATATACGTATATACCTAATTGTGTTTTTACATGGTTTTGATATAACACGGTTTGAAAATAAACAATTTTCAAATTTCTTTACACGATTTTATTCCATTTAGCACAATTCAAAATTCTTTTGGGCTTCAATTTAATTTTTGCGAAATATGTTCATATCACAAATTTTTTAAATTTTTTCCCTTTTTGTGGATACATACAAGCAAATTTACTGGTCAGAGCAATTCTAAATAGCACAAATTTTGGGGGGATTCCCTTTTAGTGCATATACAATCAAATGAACTTTTCATACATTTTAGTTACATTACTTTTAAGCTTAGAGTACATACTTTTTTGCTTTAATATGTATATGTACATATGTATGTATGTGATTTAATATTATAAACCTGAATAGTTGTTCTTAAAAAATCCTTGTTTTTTACTAATTTCAATAGTTTTGCATACGATCAATGTCTTTTCTTACACGGTTTTTTTACACGAAGTTTGCTGGAACCAATTACCGCGTAAAAACAAAATTAGGTGTACTTCGAATGCCAGCTCTTACGGCTTCCTACTAACAACTCAATCTTTGTATTAATCAAAATACTAAAACCCATATCTGCACATATCCCAGCAAAACATTTGAAATTAAATATAAATAAATATTTTTGGCTTTAACTCGAGTGCTCATGTTCCTAACTTTATAGTCTTTTTCTGTTCCAGTAAATTTCCAATACAGCAACATATTTATGTCGACATCTGCAAAATCATAAAAGATATCCGAAACCTTAAAACGTCAACGGCATTTTTTTACTCATACTCTCTTTCAATCACTTTGTTCAATCAATACACATTCACATAATCACATAGACTTCCTTTATACTTCAATGAAATATTCGTTTATTTGGCAGTACATACATATGTATAGGTATGAACATTAGCATAGTATCTACTTTTTATTGTGGAACTAAAGTTTTTAGTGTTGAATTTTTGATATTTATTTAGTCGGGCTCGAGTTGATTAAATTTAATTTTCATTGAATTATTTTTACTGAAGGAATTGTTTTACAACATGAAATCTATATTAAAATTTTATTGATAAAAATGTTTTATTTTTAGAAACGAATATTCGCGTCCAAAAATTCGTCGTTTTTCCCAGTTGTGTTTCTAGCATTTAATATTTTATCAAGTGTTAGAAAAGAAACATGAAACATTGTGAAAACATTTAAAAATTTTTATTTTTTGTACTTTTTTAGAGCCATCCTAATTTACATATATATATATATATATTACATACATACATACCTACAGTAGGTAACTTTTTTTGTGTTTGGCTGTATTTGCGAATCCTTGTGTATATCAGTGATTTAAGTGAAATTTGTTTGTCGTTTTTGAGCCTTTTCTCATCGTTATCATTTATAACATATTTGTGCTAAATCTTTGACAAGGGGAAGTATACCCGAGTCGCCATTATTTAATATATTAATCAATTATGCTTTATTTTTGCAAAGACTAGACCCTATTCCAGAAACCTGCTCGTATGAGTCAACTGGTTTAAATGCAGTTTAAAAAAGTTTTTATATGAAATCTGTACTGATTGTAGCTGATGTCAGGAATTTTCAATTCAAATAATCTTTTTTTATACCCTCCACCACCATAAGTGGTGAATGAGGGTATAAATAAGTTTGTCAGTCTGTGTGAACTACTCATCTGAGACCCAGCAAAGTATATATATTCTTGGTCCTTACGAAATTCTAAGTCGATTGAGCCATGGCCGTCTGTCTGTCTGTGTAAAACACTCTCACATCCAAAAGACACAACCGAAATCAACAAAGTTTACAAAAAAAACCGCTTATAATTCTCCTAAGCAGTTTGGTATTGAAAATCAGCAAATTCGGTATAGTAGAACAAGAGCTATGGATCAAAATGTAAGACAACCTCCGTAAAAATTGATATATTAAAAATTTTTCTTGCCGTATTTCTAAATATATTGCAGATAATACCATGAAGTTGTTTTTATGATAAAAGAAGAAAGTATGAGGAAACTAGTAAGAATAGCTCCATGATTTCTCATAGCCCCCATACAAAAATCTTCCCGAAATATTGCTCAGTTATACATAAATGCCTATAAAATTGGAATATCAACAATATAAAATTCAGCAGGAATAAGTTTCATGCAAAAAGAAATCGCAAACCGAATTTTTTTTTATTTCAGTCCATGTTTGACCATAGACCCCATATAAAGTCCAACTTCCAAAATTCACTTAAATACGTATAAAACTGGTATAAATAATGTTTAACGGCTAAAATTTAGTTTGTTGTACTAAATTAATGGTGTACTAAATTTTATGGTGGTCAGCCCATAATTGGTCATAACTCACATATAAGGACCACATCTGAAAAAGCCATTTATCCTTATATACATATGGGTACCGACTCAGAACTTTGCACAGATCATTTTCATATATACAAAAATAATGTCACAATATTTTGTGAATTTCGGTATATTTTTAACCGTATCCACCATATAATGCTCTCTTCCGAAAAGCACTTTAATACTCATAAATCTCTTATAAATAAGGGTACCAACTGCTGGATTTTGAGAATGTCGGCCTATATTTGACTATATCCCCCATATAAGGTCCACTTACGAAATCCACGTTAATACTAATAATTATCTTCAATATACCATTGTTATATTAAAATCCCTGTTCCAAAATTTAAGAAGATCGGCCTATAATTTGTCATAGCTGCCGTTTCCGAAAAACAAATAAACCTATAAAAATGTCTAATAAATATCGATATCAAACCAACTTTTATATAGATCAGTAATTTTAATCCAGAAATCATACTAATATCGGTTATACGGCAATTATGCTACTGGATTTTGTAGCTGTCAGTCAATAATTGGCAATAGCTCCCGAATTAAGGCCACTTCCGACCATACTAAACAACCATACAAATCTTGTAAATAACGTTACTGAGATGAAATTCAAACAAAATAAGCCTCAAATACGTAGAAACCACATTAGTGAATAATGGATTTAGAAGCAATCAGTCCATAACTGGTCCACTTCTACTATGCCACCCATAAATATTTTGCAAATAATATTATTGAGATCAAATTCAAACAAAAAAAGCCTCACCTTATATCTTATCCTTTTTTATACTCTGTTTGTTAAATTACACTCAACATCAGACAAACTCTGTAAGTTACAGTAAAAATCGGTAATTACATCAATTATAAATGGTCGAAACTAGATAAAATTTCAAATTATTTAACATAAATTGTGTTGGTCTTAAAATTGTCTTTCAAACAATATATAAAATAATAATAAAATTTGCACTAAGACTGAAAAGGAAACACTGAATAAGAATATTCTAGTCCTATAACCAGTGTAGTTTTTGTATTTCTTATTACGTTTTGGTGCAGGGTATTAAAGATTCGTCACAGCACTCTTACTTATTTGAATTTACTTATAATAAAAAGTTTTTTTTTTTAATTTTATGCAGAAAATGGCTTTAGCAATGTCAACATATCTTAAGATAATTTTACATAAAACGCACATCTTGGTTTTCATCTTATTTCTCCTTTTGAATTGTATAAAAAAAGGCAATATGAGAGTCTGCTATTTAGGTAGACTTCTTTATTAAATTGAGTAGAGTCTGTATTTCGACTGATAACATTGCATTACATAAAGACTATTCAACATACACAAAGTAAGCGTTAGTATGTGAATATGCGATAACTTTAACTGGGAAGTTTCATATTGAAATACATACTCAGTAAAAATTTGATAATGAAATGCTTTAAACTGCATAACTAAAAAGTAATTTAGCAATGCTTGGCTTATGCTCTGAACCTATTAGGAATAACCCTGAATATGTTTTATTCTCATCATATAAATTGAAAAGGAATCATAATTTGTGATCACTTATACCTCCTTATTTTTAATATCGATTTCTTAAATACGCTCTAGATCCTTAAATACTGGTCTAAATTGAAAAACAAGTAAGAAAGTATAGTCGTCCAAGCCCGATCCTATAATACCCTACACCCAGTATATCTGTAAAAATAGTAAATCAAAAATGGACGCATATCTCCCATATGACATATTACGGACCGATCATCCAAAAAATTTGTGGCATAACTTCTGTGTGCATATTAATATTTTGTATGTTAAATTTGATCTCGATATAAACAATTTTGAAAGAATAAATATGGAAGCTTTGACTAATTATGGTCCGACCATTATAAAATTAGGTGTCATGCTTTTTGTATATATGAGTAATATATATGTTGAATTTTATGTGGTTACCAACATTTTTGAAAGATTTATGGACGTGGGCCTTATATGGGATCCATGACTAATTATGCACCGATCATAATAAAATTGGGCCGAATGATTTGTGTATATATATGAAACATATTTGTGTTGAATATTTTTTGGATACCAACATATTTAAGGGTGTTATGCTCTTTAAAGTGATTTTTCTAAGTGGGAGCTATGATCTATTATAGACCGAGCTGCACAAAATTTATAGATGCAATTAGGCTTCATGTACACCTTATTTGTGCATAAATAAAACATTTATGACCGAAACACCTTTATTTCAGAAGGACATTTGTATAAGGACCGATTTCAACCAATTTCAAGGCTTAAGTCGGTTTTAGTGACATTTTTCAAAACTTTATCACTCACGGAGTTTTAAATTCTGAGGAAAATAAAAAAATTCGGCCACGCCTTTTTTCGAGTAGCATTTCTCTCTTAGATGATATTTATATCAAATGTTAGGTACTTTAAGGACCTTTCCAACGATATATAACATGACCTTTTTATATGGACCATCTATAGTCAATTTCGGTTAAATTATTTGTTGTCCAATATTTTTTAAAAAATCAAAAAAAAACTATATTAATTACAAAATTTGAAATTCAAGAAATTAAGCCTTAATATAATAATAATAATAGGTATAATATAACCGTTCAGGTAATATAAGTAGATCCGGAGGTATTAAAGAAAGTTTATGATATTTCAGCATAAAAAATATAGGAAATCTATACTATGCGAAGGCGGAGTTCTGTATACCATAGAGGATAAAATCCTTCCGCCCGGCAATACAGAAAATCTTTACTATGCGAAGCTGGTGTTCTGTATACCATAGAGGACAAAATGTATGGATTTTGAAAATTATAATTTAAAGAAAAATAATATTTTTTAATTTTTCGGATCTTATAAATCTGTGATACACATATCAAAATTTAGGTTGAAGCTTAATGTCTTGGCTATTTATATTTATAAACCAAAAACATTTATTTAATCCTATTTAAGATTTTGTAGATATTAAAAAAAATTCGGGGCAAAAAGTATATTTCGGATTAAACCCATAGTCAGTACATATTTTATAATCATGATATATGTATATCGTTGGAAAGGTATTCATATTATTAATATCTTTAATTTGATATATTACAAATTACCAGGAGCCCAGTAGTTTCCAAGATATAGCGCCATATATTTTCAACTTTGAAGACCTGCTCACTCGAAATTAGGCGTGGCCGATAAACAATATTCATATAACTTTTATCACCTCTGAAAGCCCTATTTGGTAAAAATTTTTTTGAGCAATATCACTAAGAACGACTTGTTCCAATTTTAATCCCAACCGACAATGGTTGTACATAATATTATGTACCAATTTTATATCGAAATATCTTTAAACTTGGGACCTGTACTTTTTGCACAAATTTGCATAGACAGCCAGCTAAACGGACTTACGTTCTTAAATCGACTAAAGCTGTAATATGCATAAGCAAGCTTAAGCAGATTGCAAAAGTTAACGAAAAGGCTGTCAAATGCATAAGCAATTCAAAGTTATCTTTCAGGTGGCTACAATGTACTTACGTGACTTTGTCCACAGTTGCACATTTATGTTTAAATAAATGTGTTTATTTTAACAAGAATTATTAAATGACTATAATTTATAAATACTATGGTAAAATATACGATACTATTACATGTATTTTATAATTAAAAGAAAACTTCGAGCCCGAAACGGCGTACTTTTTCTTTTTTTTCATTTATGGGCAAAAATATTAAAATGTACAGCTGTGGCAGCACTAAATTGTAAATAATAATAAAAAGTTTATGTTTTGTTAATTTTCGTATTGTGGAAAAAGAAAAACGGCGGGAAAAGTTCGACACTAATTAGAAATCACTTATGTAGTTTTTTTAATGAACCATAAAGAACTCTTTTTTATTGTATATGTACATACATACATAAGTATGTACTACATACATATGTACAAATTAAACAAACAGCTGATTCCGTACAGAATGTGCGATCAGTTTCGCTTTTTGCGAAAATGACAGTTGAAAAACTGTACGAAAAGTTTCATTAACCCTAGGATATTCAACTGGGCTTTTCGAGGCCCATTTTGATTTTGAGTAGTCGCCAAGTTTTTACCTTTGCTCTGAGTGAAGAAATATTTTATGTCAACTGCTAATGCCTTCTGAACATAATGAATTCAGTAAAATATTGTTACTATTGATTTCGTAGTACAACCTTGTTTGTTTATGTCAAAATGTGGTAAGTGTACCTACTGGGCCTCATGAAGCGCAAATGGAAAATTAATGACAGCTGATCCACCTTCAACACAGTTGATCTTCTGATTGACGTTAAGTTGCAAAATGTGAGTATGTGTGTTTGTGTAAGATCTTGCGAACACGTGACAAAGCTGTACAAAGAAGTATATTGTGTATCGGTTTCTAGTATTTATCATTTCGGTTGGCTTTTTAGTTTCTTGTGCTCATCGGGTTTATTGAATTAAAAGCTTAAAAGGAAAAAAAATCTTAAAACTCTGAAAGGCCTCACCAGGCCCAGCAGAGTCACTTACCACTGCCCAGGCATTCAGACATCCTAGGGTTAAGTACATTATAGTTTGCCACATACAATTTATGTACGGTCGCAAGTAAGCTAGCACATGCATATTCACCCCTATCGTGGATAAAAATTCCACATGAAATTTGTTCGCTTTTCACATTTTCCGATTAAAATTCAATGTTAAAAAAATAAAAGGGAACAAATTTCATGTGGAATTTTTATTCACGATAGGGGTGATTATAGTTGGGCCTTAAGTCTTCGATCGGTATACTTTAGGGTGGGTGGTATTGGTGGGTAATATTTATGGTCGTTACAAACATCAGCACAAGTCCTATATAACCTTCCCACTTTGGTGGTGTTGGATATAAAAATGATAATCTGTGATCATGATTTACTTGCCAAAGTGAATCGAAATTTAATTCATTATTAAGCAACTTTAATTTAGGAGTTCATAAAACACTTTTTAGCATATTTTGGTTGGCCAGGGCATTGTATTGTATATATAATTGTAAGCATTGTAACCCACTACTTACTAATGAAAGATTTCACTGTGTAACTAATATTAAAATTAAAAATTTATTTCAGAAATAAAATTCCCCACATTTTGTTTATAAAGAGACATATTTTAATGTTGAAATACTGACAATAATGTAGTGATATATGTCTTTCAATGTATTATGTTCTATATACATAAGTATATACAAATGAATGTCTGTCTGTATGTTTGTGCTTAATAGGAAGCCAAACCCTTGGACCGATCTTACTGAAATTTTCACAGCATGTTACTGTGACTTTGGAAGGAATAATAGGCTATATGAAGTTTTTGATTGAACAAACGGGAGTGGATCCGCCCATATAACCCAAAAATTTAAATCGCCATTTTTTAGGCGTTTTTTGACGTACTTCGGTGATAATTGGTACTATGGTATTGGCATAATTAGAAATACGTACCAGGAGAAAAGTGGGTGGGACCACGCCCCTTCTTAGGAAAATTAAAAATAGTAATATAGTCTTAACTACTGGACCGATCGTCATTAAATTTTCACAAAAGGATATTCTTACGAAATAATAAATTCTTGACTACATAAAGTTGTGAGTGGACATATTTTGTGCATTTTTTTACCCACGCCCAGCGCTGCCAGATGTAAGATTTTACCTTATTTTTTAAGATTTTTAACCGAAAAATGATTTTAAGATTTTTTCCCCAAACAAAAGATTTTTTGTTTTGTCTAGACGAAGGTTAGGTTCAATTAAAAAAATCTTCTTTGTTCCCATTTGAAAAATTTTAAATTAATCGATCTCAAAAAATGTACAATTTAGTATAAGAAAATGAATTTTTGTTGTTATTTTTTGGTTAGTGTTAAATATGAATTGTGTTATAATAAAAAAAACTACTTATTTTCGAAAATAAGATTTTTTCCTCAAAAATAAGACTTTTTTTGGCGAAATTAAGATTTTTTGCTGAAAATTTCTGGCAGCCCTGTCTACGTCGTTGATATTTGATACATAGTTGTGAGTGGGCAAAGGGACGTAGCCTCGCCTATATAACACAATATATATGGTATTGGCATGAATAGAAATACGTATCAAAAGAAAAGTGGGAGGAGCACGCCCCTTTGTTTGAGATATATTGAAGGCTGGACCTGTTAACCGATTTTAAATTTTCACAGCGTTGACTCAGGAATATTTATTACATAATAATATTTTTCGACCATGCACACTTCTGCTCCTACTTTTTTACAACGTTTATTAACTGCTTTATTTCAAAGGGGGGGTAGCGAAGCACACCGGGTTCAGCTAGTATTCTATATTTTAAGCAACAACAATTTAATACAATTCTAATATTCATACAAACCGTCAAATGTATTTTGTTAAATAAAAAAAATAATTTTGCATGAGTTTGGGTGATACTTGCAGGGAACAACGAGCAGTGTTGTCAACTTTGAAATTTCAAAACGCCCCAAAATAGAGAAAAAACGCACCAGAATTTGTTTTTTATGGAAAATGTTTATAACATTTTTTTTTTTAATTTCATAAATTCTATATACAACTTTTTAAAAAGATATCAACGATTAATAGTAAAAGTAATAATATTAAAAGCTAATAAATATAAAATAAGCATTTAACTACTCAAAATTTAACTCACAATATGCTATTCGCAACTGAAGTACTAATTGGTAAAGAAGCGCTAATTTCTGTACATATTTGGTACTTTTTTTTATTCTTTTTCTTTTTTATTTTATGTACTTCTATTTGAATTGTATCAATAAAATTTGTTATGGCTCCACTGGGACTCTAACCCAGTGTTCTACAGTTCAAACCAAAATGTTAATTTTATTTTCAAACAAAGATTTTCACCCTATTCACCTTTACCAATAACCTTCATGTGACGAAATTGATAGATCTCAAACATTCGTATTTAAAATACATTTAATGGGGTCCTTTTTTATCGTATAGATTTCATGGTAATGAATTATGGAAAAAGTGCAATTAAATAAAAATAAATATTTCATTGCATTTTCGGAAAAATTAAAAAAACGCATCGAAATTAAAAAAAGCGCACCGCGAACCAACTAAGGAAATTTGAAAAAGCACCAAAAATGGTGCGAAGCGCACCAAGTTGACAACGCTGACAACCAGTCTAAAAAAAATACACAGAAGTTTGTATTTTTTTATTGTTCAGGTTCGGCATGCATGAGAAATTTATCAAATTTATCCTTAAATGTGCATTAACTCACAAAGATTCAATTAAATATAGGAAAACTAATACATGTTAAAGGATATCAAATTTTATTTCTAAAATATGTTTAGCTACCAGTCATCCCACCACGTCTTGCGAATGAGACATGTCTAAAAATTGTTGTATCAACAAATATAATTGATTGAAAATATTTAAATATGGTAAAATGAAATCAATACTATTGATGGTTTGATTTGTTTGTTGGGACAAACTTGATTCGGGTTTTATGTTGCGTGGAGATGGTTTTAAGGTTTTACAACCATGTTCTTTAAATTCTAATTAGAAATATTGTTTCTTGTTGGATTTTAATGGCAACTGTTGTTTAAGCTATAAACACATTTGAGACAGCAGGCTACCGACTACAATATGTCAAAAATAAAATGTACACCTTTATATGAACCAGATTATATTGACGACAGCAGGCAACACGACTGCAGGCGACACGACTACAGGTTGTTGTCCATGCTGATTTTTTTGTCGCTGTCAAATTAAACTAATTTCTATTTTTGTTGGCTAGAAAACAAAACAGTGTTGACCATATAACAAAATGTGCAAAGTAAATTAGTGCTTAGAAATTTTTTGTTTGTAAAATAAAAAATAAAATACAAAATTAAAATGTTGTAATCATTTATGCTTCAAGTGTTGTTAAATATATTAATAATATTATATTTTATATTAATCAAAATGAGTGAAGTTTATTAGCATGTCTGGAATCATGTACGAGTGAGTACATATGTTTTTTATGTTTCATAAATAAAACGCTACTTTGAAAAAACAAAAGCCTAAGGTGGCACCACTAAAATTTAAATGGATTACTGCAACAGCTGATTATATTTTCAGTGTTTCGTGTGATCAAAGTTTGTAAATTTACGGTCACATTTGGCAAATATTTGTCGAAAAAGACGTAACCACTACATAAAATATATTTGAACTCATTTATATATTAAAAAAAACTTCGTTTATGTAGGACAGGACACAACAAATATTTAGTTTTATTTTATTTAATGCTGTTTGATCTTGCAAAAGTCTTGTAAGAGTTTGTGCTAAAACGCTTGTTTCAGTAAATATTTGCCGTGTGTGACAATAGCTTAAGTTTTTTATTGTTTAAAAATTTATTATTTTTAGTTTTTTTATTTACTTTTTTGTTGTATTTTAGTAATAGCTTCTATAAAATTGTGTATATCAGTGATTTAAGTGAAATTTGTTTGTCGTTTTTGAGCCTTTTCTCATCGTTATCATTTATAACATATTTGTGCTAAATCTTTGACAAGGGGAAGTATACCCGAGTCGCCATTATTTAATATATTAATCAATTATGCTTTATTTTTGCAAAGACTAGACCCTATTCCAGAAACCTGCTCGTATGAGTCAACTGGTTTAAATGCAGTTTAAAAAAGTTTTTATATGAAATCTGTACTGATTGTAGCTGATGTCAGGAATTTTCAATTCAAATAATCTTTTTTTATACCCTCCACCACCATAAGTGGTGAATGAGGGTATAAATAAGTTTGTCAGTCTGTGTGAACTACTCATCTGAGACCCAACAAAGTATATATATTCTTGGTCCTTACGAAATTCTAAGTCGATTGAGCCATGCCCGTCTGTCTGTCTGTGTAAAACACTCTCACATCCAAAAGACACAACCGAAATCAACAAAGTTTACAAAAAAACCGCTTATAATTCTCCTAAAATGGTGCGAAGCGCACCAAGTTGACAACGCTGACAACCAGTCTAAAAAAAATACACAGAAGTTTGTATTTTTTTATTGTTCAGGTTCGGCATGCATGAGAAATTTATCAAATTTATCCTTAAATGTGCATTAACTCACAAAGATTCAATTAAATATAGGAAAACTAATACATGTTAAAGGATATCAAATTTTATTTCTAAAATATGTTTAGCTACCAGTCATCCCACCACGTCTTGCGAATGAGACATGTCTAAAAATTGTTGTATCAACAAATATAATTGATTGAAAATATTTAAATATGGTAAAATGAAATCAATACTATTGATGGTTTGATTTGTTTGTTGGGACAAACTTGATTCGGGTTTTATGTTGCGTGGAGATGGTTTTAAGGTTTTACAACCATGTTCTTTAAATTCTAATTAGAAATATTGTTTCTTGTTGGATTTTAATGGCAACTGTTGTTTAAGCTTTAAACACATTTGAGACAGCAGGCTACCGACTACAATATGTCAAAAATAAAATGTACACCTTTATATGAACCAGATTATATTGACGACAGCAGGCAACACGACTGCAGGCGACACGACTACAGGTTGTTGTCCATGCTGATTTTTTTGTCGCTGTCAAATTAAACTAATTTCTATTTTTGTTGGCTAGAAAACAAAACAGTGTTGACCATATAACAAAATGTGCAAAGTAAATTAGTGCTTAGAAATTTTTTGTTTGTAAAATAAAAAATAAAATACAAAATTAAAATGTTGTAATCATTTATGCTTCAAGTGTTGTTAAATATATTAATAATATTATATTTTATATTAATCAAAATGAGTGAAGTTTATTAGCATGTCTGGAATCATGTACGAGTGAGTACATATGTTTTTTATGTTTCATAAATAAAACGCTACTTTGAAAAAACAAAAGCCTAAGGTGGCACCACTAAAATTTAAATGGATTACTGCAACAGCTGATTATATTTTCAGTGTTTCGTGTGATCAAAGTTTGTAAATTTACGGTCACATTTGGCAAATATTTGTCGAAAAAGACGTAACCACTACATAAAATATATTTGAACTCATTTATATATTAAAAAAAAACTTCGTTTATGTAGGACAGGACACAACAAATATTTAGTTTTATTTTATTTAATGCTGTTTGATCTTGCAAAAGTCTTGTAAGAGTTTGTGCTAAAACGCTTGTTTCAGTAAATATTTGCCGTGTGTGACAATAGCTTAAGTTTTTTATTGTTTAAAAATTTATTATTTTTAGTTTTTTTATTTACTTTTTTGTTGTATTTTAGTAATAGCTTCTATAAAATCAAATCAATTCTCTTTAGCCATTATGTTATTTAAAAAGTTCGAAGAACAAATTTATTTTTTATTAAAACGTCAGATTTCGAGATCAGCTGCTGACTATGTAGCTGTCATTTTCAAAATAATTAAGTAGCTGTCTACAGGGCATTTGCACTCGTGTAGTCGTGTAGTCTGCTGTCTCGAATGTGTTTAATGCTTTATAGTATTTGGTAAATGAGCTTTGTAGTGAACAATAATAATAACAATAATAAATAATAAAATTTAATTTCCAAACAGCTTCAGCTTGTGCAAACAGTTAAAATCTTTAATTTCCCCACTAATATTAATAGACTTTTAAAAATAAAAATATTCTACATAAACACTTTGCGTTGTTTTAGCAAAGTTATTGCAATAGCTCTAACTCTTTCCACATTATAATACTTACATTCGTTGACACTTTGCAACAATGAAACAATTGTGAAAATAGACAAAACCTTTGTTAACAACAAGTAACAAGTAATTAAAAATGCAACACAAAGGACAATGACGAAATGAATAAAATGTCCATTTTATGTTATTTAAAATTAAAATTCTTAACGAATAAACAAAAGTTTCAGTTGCATACAACCAACACGCGCTGTGTTTCACAATGTAAAATGAAGTTTTGATGCATTTCCGGTTCGCAATAAACAATTGGGGTCAACATACACTCAAACAATGAAAAGAAAACAAAAAATAATAAACTAGAAAGGTGTAGTTTATTAAACACAAAAAAAAAAATAAGGACAAATGTCAAAAAGGTCATATTTAAATATATATGACCTAACGTATTTGACAGGAGTTTAAGGCGTTGTACTAAAAAGGTCATAGGTAGTAGATAAGTCTCTTTCTTGGTCAGTTACGTATGATATATGCCATGCAACAAAGTAATGAGGTTTACGATTCTAAAATGAATATACATACATATGCTGGATACTTATAAGACTGTTGATATATGTAAAAATTGCCCTTGTTCAGTGTTTGTTTAAACAGTTGTTTCAAATTTGCCGGATATCGTACGTTTTAGAAGTTCCAATATGACTTAAAGATCTTTCTTTTCAGAGCATATTATGATAAAGAGTGAGTATGACTAACGTGACCCGGCTTTAGGAGGGATTCTAACGCTTTTTGAAGAGTCATCTGTTATCGTTGGCCTCTTCTTTAAACATTTGAATTTAATTGTCGTTATTTTAGTCCCGGTTTACATTATGAAATTTTTGTCGTTGCGATTCTTGCTTCGTTGGCGAGAGCGGTGAGTCGTATTAAAAGGGGTACACATAGGCATGTACTCGTGAGACACGCTTTGTTCCCTCATTCGTTGTTTTTTATTTTCATACATGTATGTATGTATGTAAGTATGTGCGAGCTACAATCAAATACATGTGCATGGTGCAACTATACAAGGTGAGTGCAAACCGACAACAAATACAACACACAACAGGCATTTTGTTTGTGTAAAATAATGTACTACTGTCAAAAATATTTGAAAAAGTATTACTTTTGACAGAAGTAAATTGTAAACAAAGTCAGCTGGGCTACTGCTCTCACCTTGAATATTTGCGCCATGTACATGTGTTTATTTGAATTTTTTTTGTTTATTTTGAAAATGAATTGTCAAAAAATATATAAAAACATGTATACATCCACAAAAAATCTCTGCAACAACATATTTTAATGACTTTTAAAGTATTTTACCTGCAACGAATAAAAAGTAAAAAACCCAATTTTTCGGAGTATTGCATGATTATTCATGTACTTGTGTTCAGATAGTCACGTTCGGACCAGCCATTTAGAATTTTGAACTTATATCCAAAAAATTTAAATTCTGAGCATTTAGATGTTAACGTTTCCTCAAGAACAATTCAATTTTAAAAAAGGTTCAGATTCTTGCGTTTGTCTAAATTGTCACTAACTTTTAAATCAATGTTTTTTGTTTGAAGAATTTGATAAATTTTATAAGTTCTAAACAAAAATATAAATATGTGTACATACATATATAATTTTTTAACAGTTTTTAAAATATTAATTCGCTAGAATCCATTTTGTAAAATGTATGACATTTAATATTCTGCAGTGATTCTGATTTTGCTAGTTTTAGAATTAATGATTTTACAAAAACATAAAAATTTTTAAAAATTTAAATTTATAAATAAGAGATTACGAGTACGTATAGAACCTGCTTTTCATATCATAGTTTTAAAGATCCCGGTTTTTCATTATATTTATTTCACAATCATGCTTTTTCATCCTTAACACATCCCGCTTTTTGATAAAAACCTCTGGTCACGTTAGGTATGACAAATATGGCCATCAAGGCGTAATAATAAGATGTATGCAACAGATCAGCTGGTTATTAATTCGCTGTGAATTTTACATTTACATTTGTTATTCAAAATAAAAAATGAAATAAGTAAAAATGAAATTATTATTATTATAAAACTGAAAAAATAAAATTAATAAAAATAAATAAATTGTGTGTTGTTTTGGTTAAAAAACAACTGTGAAAATAAACGAAACAAATCGAATTAATTTTGTTTATATTTCAATTCGCCTGGATTTTGTAATTTCACATACATATTAACAAAAACAAAATGTTTGTTGTTTTTGGATTATTGTATGCTGCGACACGGCAGCATACCCTTATTAATACAGCTGGTATATATTATATAAATAATATTCCAGCAAAAATCTTTTTTAAACACTTAAGGTGGATATACCCATTTGTTCTGAACAACAATTTTGTCCGGAGAAATTTTTTTTTACTGACAGTATTTTGCAGTACGATTCACCCATTTCGAAAGATTTTTGTGGAAAATCAAAGCTGCCATATGTAAACAAAATCTATTAATTTTACAAGTGACCATTGATTTATTTTGCTTTGGTTTTTAAGTGTCAAAAAACAAATAGTAAATTATTTTAAAAATATTGTGTATATTTTTCAAAAAGAATTTACAAAATTTTTACCGAATTAATGAAAGACTAATTTAATTTCACAAACACCACAGATAGAAATGTAACCTATTGGCAATATACCAACAAGCTCACAACCCATCGTAAATTGGATCATATTGCATCATATTTTTGTGCAAAATGATCATGACATGTGTGCCAGCAAACCCATGGAGGTAATTTTCCTGAAGTTCTATGACAACATAACCGAATTTCTGTGTACTTTATAATACTTTATGAAGAAAAAAATTACGTTCTCCTATTTAATTCAAATCTTACAACAATTTTGAAACACCCTTTATATATTCCATCTTCTTAGACAACCGTATGAATATTCATTGTTTTCAGCTGAGTACTCTCGATATTTTGTACATATTTATCATATACATACATATAAGTACCATTTTCATACATTCATATAAAATGATGTATTATTGTACGTCAAATTCAATCAATTAATTCAATATTCAAATGTACAGTACCAACAACAACATCAACTAAATTGTGTCATAAAAAGGATTTTATTTAGAATAATATATTCCTACAATTTTTTGTAGGGCTGTAAACTGTTATACACTGTCTTTATCGTCATTATACCCTACACCACCATAGCGGGGAGGGTATATTGGATTTGTGCTGATGTTTGTAACGCCCAGAAATATTGGTCCAACACCCATCTTAAAGTATACCAATCGACTCAGAATCACTTCCTGAGCCAATTTAACGATGTCCGTCCATACGTTTGGCTGGCTGGCTGTCCATGTAAAGCTTGTGCACAGAGAAATAACTTTCTTATATACAGAAATAATGACACCTAATTTTATAATGGTCGGTCCATAATTAGTTGAAACTCCCACGTAATTCAATTTAAGCTCCATAAATCTTTTAAAAGTATTTATATCGAGATAAAGTTTAACACACATAATATTTATATTCACAGACATCATGAGACTAAATTTTTGGATGATCGGTCCATAATAGGTGTAGGGTATTATATGCTCGGGCTTTACCGACTATACTTTCTTACTTGTTTTCATATACCTAGTATACATACTTATTTTAGCAGAAAATGTACTTTATTTTTATTCAATGAATAATACCAATTTCATTACTCAAACACAAACACAAATAAACTTACTTACCCACATACATATATGTAAAATGTATTTATAGTATAGCTTAGTATAGCTGGTAGCTTAGTACTCAAATATTGGTACCAAATTGAGTTAACAAAAATTTGAGTTAAATCATATATATATATATATTCCGAGTAAATGAAGCCGTCACTAATTCGGATTGAAATCCTGCTCAATTTTGCATCACTTACTGATATTACGACCACTATGACATCCATGATGCAGGAAATGCTGAAAATGCAATCCACTATCTTACAAGCAATTTTAAAGAAATGATTTGTTTAAAAATTTGTTTTTGGAACGCGAACGGCCTCCGCCAACATAAAAACGAACTGGAACACTTCCTGATGGATAAGCAGATTGATGTCATGATGATTGCTGAAACTCACTTGACGGCGACAGGGTACTTCAAAATTAATGGCTACGTGTTGTATGATACTAAAGATCCCCGCGGAAGAGCATGTGGAGGTTCGGCAATTCTTATAAAGAACAGAATAAAACATTATTTAATGAACAACATATGTAAGGATTACCTACAAGCAACAAACATTTGCATTGAATTCTGTCAATACAAATTTGTTTTATCATCGATTTATTCTCCGCCTCGATTTTCAATAAAAGAACATCAATACTACAGCTTCTTCAATTCCCTTGGAGCTAGATTTTTGGTTGCTGGTGACTTTCACGTCTAGTGACCCCGAAGGGTCGTGAACTCTTCAACACCATTGCCAAAATGGGCTTAGATGTACTCTCAAGCGGGCATCCCACCTACTGGCCGACGGACCGACGGAAGATTCCCGATATTATTGACTTCGGAGTAGTGAAAAATATCCCTGTAGAATCGATACAAGTGGAGCCTTCATTAGACTTGTCTTCAGATCACTCTCCTTCTATTATTTCAATGCGTTTCCTTCAAGGGTATGGGTCTCCATTTCGGGACATGTCTAAATCCAGAGTAAGTTGGATAAAGTATAAAAAGTATTTAAGTTCCCACTGCACGGAAAATGTAGTGTTGAGAACTACCGAGGATATTGATGGGTCGATTGGCAAGTTTACTGAGGACATACGAAGAGCTGTGCATCACGCTTCCACATATGACGTTGAATGCAGAAATAGGACAAACAGAACTTATTTCGCTGAACTCGAACATCTCCTGACAGAAAAAAGAAGAGTTAGAAGAGAGTGGCAAATTCACAGGTCTCCTCAACTGAAAGCTAGGCTACGGGAATGCAGAGATATACTAAGACATTTCTTAGAAACCCAAAGAACGGCTTCACTTAGATCCTACTTGGAGGGAATTGACAGTTCCCCACAATCTGACTATTCGTTATGGAAGGCGGCACGAGGTTTAAAAAGACCAGTTAGAGGAAAGCCTCCTTTGCGAAATCCGACTGGTGACTGGGCTAGAAACGATTCCGAGAAGGGGACTTTATTTGTTAACCATTTCAGAAATGTGTTTACTATAAACAACTCAAATAATGCAACTGATTTGCCACCACTCGTTATTAGACCTCCTGTACCTCTAAGACTTAGCTTTAATGATATTCAAAGCGCTATTGGTACTCTGAACCTTAAAAAAGCTCCAGGTATGGATAAAATCAGCAACAAAATGCTTGTGGAGTTACCTCGTGTAGCTAGAAGAATTATTCTCTTTATCTTCAATGCTATTTTACGCCTAGAATACTATCCTGCAGATTGGAAGGTATCTATGATTACCATGATTCCTAAGCGAGGGAAGGACCTCACCAAAGTAGAGTCATATAGGCCAATTAGCCTACTGCCGACAATTTCAAAACTGTTTGAAAAATTGTTAATGGCTAAGTTGATTCCAATTCTGAACGACACTCAATGTATTCCAAATCATCAATTCGGGTTCAGAGCTAAACACAGTACCATCGAACAAACACACAGATTAGTAAATGTGATAAGACGGTCGTTTGAAGAGAAAAAATACTGTTCCGCGCTTTTCATTGATGTTTCCCAAGCGTTCGACAAAGTCTGGCATGAAGATTTAATGCACAAAATAAAATTAGCTCTGCCTGCTAACACCCATAAACTTATGGAAAGCTATTTATACGGTCGCAAATTTACAATCAAAGAAGGCGATTTTTTAAGCCCCGCTCAGCCAATTGAAGCAGGAGTACCCCAGGGTAGCATACTGGGTCCTACTTTATATTTGATTTATGCATCCGATATGCCGTCAGACCCCAATATACATACTTCAACTTTTGCTGACGATACAGCCTTTATTAGCGTTCATAAGGACCATCAAATAGCATCACAGAATTTGCAGAATTATATTTATAAACTAGAGAATTGGCTTGAGCTTTGGAAAATCAGGGTTAACGAACAGAAATGTATTCATATAACTTTCACATTGCGAAAAGATACCTGCTCGTCCATCAGAATAAATAACCAAATTATTCCGCAACACAATGAAGTCAAATACCTCGGAATCCACCTCGATCGTCGTTTAACCTGGAAGTCTCATATTGACGCAAAACTTACACAGATGAGATTAAAAGCAGTGCAACTTAATTGGCTAATCGGCAGAAATTCTACATTAAAGTTGGATTGTAAACTTTTGTTGTACAATGCAATTCTAAAGCCAATATGGTATTATGGAATTCAATTATGGGGTACTGCCTCAGCATCCAACATTGAAAAAATTCAAAGAGGTCAAAATAAAATTCTACGTATAATTACTGCAGCTCCATGGTACGTTAAAAATTCTCGAATTCACAAAGATCTAGGCATTCCTTTGGTGAAAGACGAATTTACAAATACGCCTCAAAATATGTCAGCAAACTTGAACACCATCCAAACCCACTTGCACGAGACATTCTTAACTTTAGTGGCCATGTTCGGTTGAGAAGGAGGGATACCCTTGCTTTAACTCAAACGCAAAACAGATGACTGGATCAGTGGATGTAAATTTTTTTTGTAGTATCATAATATTTTGTCTAGCACTGGCTGGACTTATTATTTTCTTTTAGTATTAAGATTCGAAAACTTATTGTCATTTCAATATCTGAAGATTCAATAAATAAATATAATGTATTATAAAAAAAAAAAAAAAAAAAAAAAACTTACTGATATTAATAACACTCGTTACTTCAGTGTTCCTGTCAAGTTCACGATTAGTGCAAATACGCTTCCAAGCCACCTTTGTCGCAATCAATTAAAGGTTATGAACATACACAGAGCAATTTTAATTAAAAAGATTGATACAATTTTTTCTTTTTCTTCGGTGTTCACACAGTACGATTCTTATTGCTTAAATCGCTCTTATTTTTATTTCAGAGTATACTCACTTTTGTATACACATATTTAATATGAATAAGAGAGTAAAACCAAGTGTGTACTTGTCTTATTTTCCACTCACCATGATGTCTAAAAGATAATCAGCTAAGCTTAAAGAATTGCTTAGTGTAAATTGGGATTAAAGGTGAATTCACTCATTTGTTCCGAACAAAAATTTTGTCAGGAGAAATTTTTTTTAACTGACAGCATTTTGCAACACGATTCACTCATTTCGAATGATTTTTCTTGAAAATCAAAGCTGCCATATGTATACAAAATTTATTAGTTTTACAAGTGGTAATACTGCGGCAATTGATTAATTTTGCTTTGGTTTTTAAGTGCCAGAAAACAAATAATAAATTATTTTAAAAATATTTTTCAAAAAGAACTTTTTACCGAATAAATGAAATTAAATGAATAATTTAATTTCGCAAACACCACAGATAGAAATGTAACCTATTGGCAACTCAGTTCATTTTTGTCCAGACAAAATATAAAATTAAACCAATTCATGCTGTGAGTTATTCGCAAAAAAATACTTTTTCTCTCTCGCAAAAAGAGAGACGTCAGACGTCATATGAAACAAACTTTGTCCGAACAAATATTTTGTTGAGAATGAATGGGTGAATCCACCTTAAGCGTCTGCTATTTCAACTTTTGACAACATCCGATCTGTTACAACAAAATGTCTGCTCCTGTTTCAGGATTTTAAAAATTAACTGCATTTAAAATATTGAAGTACCTACCAATTAATTTATAACTAACGGAATTCAAACTTTAATCTTTCGAAAGAGATCTGTCTGATTTGAGAAAATGTATTTTTTTTCTAGTGCCTAGTTTATAGGGGCACCCGCATGAATCCATCATTAAAAAATTACAAAAGCAATTTCACATTATAAACTAAATTGTTAAAGCTTATATTAAAGTGTGTTATTATCTATTTATTTTTAGATTACATGACTTTCAGAAGCAGTGACGTCACCAACCTGTAGCAACTACTGAAACTATCACGTTCATTTCGGATTCGACTACTAATACTAATATATATTAATAATAATAACATATGTTCAAATTGACAGACACTCGTTATTTTAGGATCCAGTCTTTATCACCATAATTGCAAGTTTTGAAAGTTTAGAGGTCACAGTTTCAAGAAAAATCAATCAATAAAACGCTGAATCACATTATCACCTTAATGAATTTGTTAATCGTCAAAATTGCTGTAGTTTGAGATTCAGAGATATGATGGCCAAAAAACAATTGCATTCTCAACGTCACAATGTTTGATATCGATTTTAAGCTGGATGCATCATTGGACAATACTTCTGATATAAAATTATGACAAAATATTTCAAAATGCCAGCAAATCCGTGTTGGCTATTTGCATTATTATCTATTCAGTGTACTTTATAATTCAATAAAAAATTACAATCCAAAGAAAAAAATGAGTTTTCTATTTTTTTCATATATGTATGTACATACATACATACATAAATACATATATTCATAGTTTTTATTTATTTTAATTGCTTTATTTATTTTAAAGTTGATTTAATATCTAAACAAAAAAAAACACATACATATTTTTAAAGTTTTAATTTTTTGATTATTTTAATTGCTTTATTTATTTTAAAGTTTATTTAAATTTGGCAATTCATAAATTTTTCATAAAATAAACAATATACATAGTTAATAAATAATTCATATTTAAAACAAAATAAATTGTCACCAATATCTAAGTATATACATCGTTAGCTAATTCTTTTAAATTCTTTGCACAGGTTATTCGGTTTATTATCTATTCTAGTTATTTATTTAATTTTTGGTTTATTTATTACATTTTTTTTATGCAATTACTTTATTTATTATTTTATTTCATATTTATTTTACTTGGCACTGTTAAATTTTTTCATAGTTGTTTGCTGACGTCATCAAACAAATTTTTAATTTCTGCCTGAATTTGTTCTTAACACCAGACGCACAGAATCATTAAAAATACAACAAGTGACTGGATACAATTTTTTCCAAAAAAATCTACAGCATAGCTTGGGGCTCTACTAAGTATTTGAGTCAGCCTGTACGTAAAAATGAGCACAAGCTGATTCAAATAGTTTTCAGAGCCCCAAGGTATGCTGTGGATTTTTTTTGGAAAAAATTGTGTGCAGTCACTTGCTTTGTTTTTAATGATTCTGTGCGCCTGGTGTTAAGAACAAATTCAGGCAAACCTGTAAAATTTTTTGAGTTTGGCGGTTGACAGTGAGTGACTGAGAAATAAATATTAATCATACGCAACATGCAGTTTTATTTTATTTGTGTTATTGAAACAAATAAAATACATGCATACTATGAAACAAGAGAATAATAATTATACAATATAGAATTTATATTTTCGTTAGTGATATAAATAATAAAATTTTATAAATTGAAGCATTGAATTAAAATTCGTCAAACAATTTACTGAATAATAAATACATGTAAGTCAACTTTCACACTCTTAAATTCTGACTCTTCAAGGTAAGTATTTTTGAATGTGAAGTGAAAAGAGAATAAAAGGAGTACAAACTTAACGAATTGACTAGTACAATTTTCTTATTTCCTTTGTTTTTTTTTCTTTCATGCATGTTGATTTGCATGAAAAAATACGAAAATTAAATTGACGCATGTGAATGAAATGGCAAATTGAAAAACAAAAACTGGTCAAACTAAAGGTTGTTAAACAGGACTAAGTTTTTAGTTCAGAATATTTTGTATACAAATTTTAGATTATAAAGTAAATTGCCTGTTAAATTATGAAATGTCAATAATTAAGCTGCCATCCTTTGACATTTATTTAGTACAAACTGTGAGACCACTAATCATAAAAGGCTTTGGAAGCATGGAATGCTTGTAAATTGAATATTTGAAAAACTGAACAAAAACAAAGAATTTTTTAACAAAATTATCTTTAAAATGATTTAATGTTTTCGTCAGTGTTTTTTTGGCGCAACAAGTCGGACAAACAATTCAGTCAGTATGAATTGTAATTTCTCGATTTGCCGACGTCAACTGCCTCGGGATTATATATTGTGGAGCCATTTGAAAGACTGGGTTTACGAACATAATTTGTGAACAGAGCGGATATTTGCCAATGTTCTAGCTACATTACATTGGTAGTAATAAAATTGAATTTGTAAAACAATGTGTGTTTTTAAAACAATTTATTTCCTAACATCAAATTTGTTGATTTAAAATAAAACACAATTTTTTACTTATTTATTAGTTCTTTAATTTAAATAAATACATGTACAGGAACACTAATATACATATTTTTATTATATTTTTATACATTATTTACATAAAATCCAGTCGAATAAATATGAATAATTATGTAACGCAAATATGAGTGATTACTTTTGAATCACAAATTAAAACTCATTTATTAATATTTAAAAAAAGCTATTTAGTTCTTTAAGAAATAAATTTGATTTAGAAATTTCATATTATTTAATTGTATAAATAAATTAAAGAAATATTTACGCTGTAAAATAAATTTTTAAAAATAAATATATTAATTAATAATTATGTATAAGCTTAGAAGTACATAGTTATTATTATTAAATTTAAAATTTTTCTTAAAGTATTTTTTTTTAATATGTATTAAAAACAAATAAATAATGATAAAACAAGTAAGAGTGCTATATTCGGCTATGCCGAATCTTATATACCCTTCACCTTTGTTGTGGATGCATAATTATGTCGATAAACACGCCATCTGTTGATGAATTTGTTCGTAATAATATTAATACACTTTGTTTGATCAACGCCATCTGTTGATGAATTTGTTCGTAACAATATTAATACACTTTGTTTGATCAACGCCATTTGTTGATGAATTTGTTCGTAACAATATTAATACACTTTGTGTGATCAACGCCATCTGTTGATGAATTTGTTCGTAACAATATTAATACACTTTGATAGTTTTTTTGAAGAAATTTTCAGAGGTTGTCTCGGATTTTTGCTTACATCTCCGTTATTTATTAACGGATTTTTGAATCCCGAAGATATCGGACGACTTTAGAAAATTGATTTCAACAGACAGACAGACGGACATGGCTTAATAGACTCCGCTATCTATAAGGATCTAGAATATATATACTTTATAGGGTCGGAAAATTATATTGTGGAAATTACAAACGGAATGACAAACTTATATATACCCTTCTCATGTAGGTGAAGGGTATAATTAGAATATATGTATGTACATATAATTGTATAAATAAATGTAACTTAAAAGATTTTTAAAGAACTTGATAAAAATAATGTTCGCCTGTTTAACAAAAACATGTCTTTTTGTTTTTTTTTTTTTTAAATTCTAACCTGCCCACTGAAAGTTTTTAATTGCCGCAGTATACTAACTGTGCAAAGGTAGCATAATCATTAGTCTTTTAGTTTAATTTAATTGAATATAATTCATTTGATCTTTTACAAATCCGTGTTTTCTTTTAATGGAATGCATTAACTGTTGTACAACATTTCGATCCGCCTGCGCTGCATAGTTATTCCAAATAGTTAACCGTTTTTATTCACCCCTATCGTGAATAAAAATTCCACATGAAATTTGTTCACTTTTCACATTTTTCCTATTTAAATTCAATGTTAAAAAAATAAAAGGGAACAAATTTCATGTGGAATTTTTATTCACGATAGGGGTGATTGTGAATATCTATAGTAGTACTCCACTCACTTCGCTTGAACTTTATGTTTGCAAAAGCCCAATATAAGGTAGTTCAATTGGCTGAAGCTGGAGACAATTGGAAAAATTATTACCATTGCAGCTTTTAAATAAGGGCAGGGTGTTAAATCGAGCCAAAACTTTATTGAAGAGTAGTGACGTCTAATAAGAGGCGGCAAAAGTTTCTGCTGACATTATTTTATATAAATATTCGAAGTTATAGTTGAGTTGACAAAAGGGCTGCTCTTTAGATCACAACTGCAAGTCTCATGATATTTGTACCAAATTCATAAATTTTTTATATTTATATTATAGGTCGGTAGTTGTATGAGTTCCATTTTTTATTATTATTATCCACAATAGGGCAGTTGTTGGATTTTTGTTAAAACTTTGTAGTTAATAATGTCCGATCCTTTGCCCTACTATTTGGGGCCAATAACTGACCGTGGCAATTGGCAATTTTTAAGGAATTTTCTATTTTCAGTTTCCATTGCTCAGCGCTCTACATGGTCTAACTATACAAGGTGAGTGCAAAGCGGCCACAAATACAGCACAATATAGAAACAACAGGCATTTTGTAGGTGTAAAATAATTGCTAACTACTGTCAAAAACACTTCAAAGAGTATTACTTTTGACATAAGTAAATTGTAAACAAAGTCAGTCAGCTGTGCTACTGCACTCACCTTGTATAGTTACACCATAGCGCTCACTATATTCCCACTGATAATTTTTTTTTTTACAGAAAAATTACAAGAACGAAAGTGTTGTCAGCAGGTTTTTAAAAAACTTTCGTTAGTGTGGCAGATTTTGTGCAAACAAATGCTTTAGTGCTTATGTTATACATATAAAATATTAACGATATTAAAGATTTAAAGATAATCTATTCCCAGGATCATCCTGTGTTTTATGGTTTCATAAGAGTTTCAGTTGCAACGTTAAATTCCAATAAACACCATTTCCAAGTGATTACATTTTTATGATGTAAAAGTGTTTATGAATTTGCTATTTTTTTCTGTAACGAAAGAAGAAAAGTATGTAGTGTTATTAAAATTTTTTACAATATTTAGTTAAATTATTGAACTATGTATATTATTTTTGTTTTTAAATATAAATCCATTAATTAATTAAAAATCAAAAAATAAAAGTAATTTTTTTTAGCACATTACAAATAGCGAGTTAATTTGATTATATCATTACTTTAATAACTTTTTTGAAGTCTTCATAATGTTCTATTCTACATATCATTCTAAATAGGTACTTTTAGCAATCTACTTGATACCATTCAAAAATGTACCTACCACAACCAAATCTTTAACTTTGCTACTCGTGCAAACAAAAGTTACAAGTATCGCAATAGTACTACGCAAAATTGTGTTTGCACGAGTGTTCAAGAATGTTTATTTTTCCCTTCCATATTCAAGTGTTTGTTTGTATGAATTTCATTGTGTGCGTATCTACGAGTATGAGTGTTTTGCTTAGCTTTTCAGTTTTATGCTTGATTTGTTCAATTTATTTATGTACTTGTTTTTAGTGTTGCTCCTTTTTATTTACATTTTTTTTTTTTTTTGCTCACAAGTAAATGTGAAATTTACGCAAATATTCGCGCATAAAAATTGCATGATACTTATATTCAATAAAAGACAGAATTGCGATGTGAACCCAGCACACTAAAAGGTGTTTGAATAGAGAAAGTTATTATTAATATTGTTACGTTTTTACCTTTTAAAAACGCTGATTCAAATAAACCGGTTTCTTTTCAATTGCAAAATAAAAGCGTCAAGTAGTTTGAAGAAAATATAACGAGTCTTTATTTATTTAAATGTAAACATAAAACAATTAAAGATGAAGAACACTTTTAAATTACTGTTTGAGAACAATTTGATGTTTACTCAACGATGACTCACAATAAACTGATTCACTTGATTGGCCCTGTTTGTCTATTTATACAGCAATCATAATTTCTGGAAGGTTCGAAACTAAGATACTAGAATATTCATGACTGCAAGTCTAGAATATTCATCCAAAAGCATTAAATACATTTGAGACAGCAGGCTACCGACTACAATATGTCAAAAATAAAATACACACATTTATATGAGAGTGACTATATTGACGACAGCAGGCAACACAACTGCAGGTTGTTGGTCAAGCTGATTTTTACGTCGCTGTCAAATTAAACTTAAGCTATGTATAGACGATCGTCAGATATTACAACCTTGTCAGATGTATCAATGTGCTAGCAATGTACTGATATTGTAAAATTGTTATCAAAAGGTAAATTGTCAGTTTAGACGACTGTAAGAAAACTAACAATTTCATTGGCACACAATTGTCACACAATGAATTTATTTGTCAGCCGAAATTGTTTTTCCAAAATGTTATTAATGCACACTTGTTTGTTTATTTATGTATATGCAGAGTTGCATTTAGAAATAATTTCTATGACAATGCTGCCATTGGCAGATGCATAAACTTTGCACATATGACAATGAAAAGTGTTTGACAATTGTCTTAAAACAATGACAATGACAAAATTGCGTGTTTACACGATTGTTAGATGTCTGACAATATTTTTGTCTTCCAATGTACTGAAAATGTTTTTTCTGATAACGTTGGAAGACAAAAATTTTAAGTGCACACGGTTGTTAGACATTTTCTGAACATTTTTCGGACAACGTTGTAATATCTGACGATCGTCTATACATAGCTTAATTTCTATTTTTATTGGCGGCAAAACATAAACAGTGTTGTCCATCTAACAAGATATGTGAAGTAAATTAGTGCTTAGAAATATTTATTATTATACTATGTTAATATATTACGAGTATATAATATTTCTATTATGTTATAAGCGTGACCGGCAAAAAGAAAATTTAGTATTTAAGGCTTTATTTAATGGAATTCTTTTTTAAATATTCAAGGAACCTGTTCTATAAAAACACACTATAAAAAAATACTATAAGTGGCACCACTGAAATATAAATGAATTGCGTCAACAGATGTTTATATTTCCATTGTTTTGTTCGATTAAAGTTTATAAGTGTTTCAGATTTATTATTTTTAATGTTTTTATTTACTTTTTTGTTGAAGTTTAGTAATAGCTGCTGTAAAATTAACAAAATTCGCTTCAGCCATTATGTTCTTTAAAAAATTCGAAGAACAAAATTATTTTTTATTAAAACGCCAGATTCCGGGATCAGCTGCTGACTATGTAGCTGTCGTTTTCAAAATAATTAAGTAGCTGGCATAAGTACCCAGCGGCATTTGCACTCGTGTAGTCTGCTGTCTCGAATATGTTTAATGTTAAAGTCGTTAAAACTCAATGTTGCCATATTGCTCAGCTATGTTTATAACAGGGTGTTCTCAATAATGTTTATAAATTAAAATTTCTACAAATGCTAAACAAGTTGTATGTCGATAAAAACGCCATCTGTTGATAAACATGTTGTATGTTGATTCCAACCGTTAAATTTAATTTGAAATACAATTTCGTAACAATATGGAATTTTAATGTTTCTATCATGTGAATGTGTTTTACAAACCTGTCTCATCAATGATAAAATCAGCGATCTGAAGATGCAGAACTTTAGGAACTTCAAGAACTTAGAGATTTATTGTTGATCAACTACACATGACTATCAGGTATGTGATGGAAATCGAAAACGGAAACGAGTGAGTTTTTAAAGTCCATTTTAAAGTATTTCTAATAAAATTTTTAAAATTTTTGTTTTAAGATTCTCTTTAATAGCAAATTATCTTTATATTTTGTGGGATAAGACTGTTTCAATACAGAAATATTGCGAAAAAATTAACTTCTAAAACTCAATCGTTTTCGATTTCCATCACATACCTGTATAGTTGAGTTTTCTTAATCAGATTAAACGGTTAAGCATTGTTTGTGAGTTTATTCTAATTACCTAGAGTATATGGTGAAAGCACAACGCTTACTCCTATAAAAGAGAAAAAAAACATCTGTATATTATGACGCATACATAAACATGTTTTTAAATTCGTTCTTATTAGACACGGTTAAAGACTTTCGAAATATTACTACCCTACACTCATTTATTAACCGGTCGGCATTTAAGGCTACAGTTTTAACCAAACAGAAATAATAAAAAAATCAAGGTTTATTTAAAAATTTATAACCTTACGGTTTCGATTTTTTCCAGTTTTCGACTAGTTTATTAAATATAACGGTATTATGGGAACCAGAAACATTTAATATCATGGTAAACGATTTATAATTTGGTTGATTTTGGTTTTGTATTTTTGACGTGAGACTGTTTTACACAGACAGACAGACGGAAATAACTAAATCGACTTAGAGTTTCATAACGATCAACAATATATACTTTGTTGGTTATCAGATAGATGAATACTTCTCACAAGAAACACAACAAGCCCGGAATTCGTTGCGTTCTCCGCATTCAAATAAATATAAAATTTAATTGCCTATTAGTTCTATCAGAGTCTCATTTTGATTTATGTATAAAGGATGATCCATACCTACGGTCCTCATCCACACTTTCTGCTACTGCCGCAATGTTCTGCTCACTACGGGCTGAATGTGATATATTTATCCCGCAACGTACACGTAAACGTGTAAAAATGTGTTTTTAGTGTTTCATAACTATAATTACATTTTATGAGAAACACAGAAGAATACTAGAAAAACGAAAATACATATAACTATTATTTATTCTTATCTAGTCAAGTCATAAATACTGGTATACCACTGAACACACTCACACTTGCGATTTGACAGTTGACATTTATTCTTCATTGCGGCGTAAAAAGCTTTTGACATTAATTGTTTACAATCATGGAATGGGTCGACATCGATAATCATATTATTGTCTTTAGGGCGTTGCGACCTCTTGGAATTACTCGTAATTTTGTGTATCGAGCACTGCGCGAACTCCGAAATCTATTAAAGCCGTCAATAAACGAATAGATCGAAAACTACTGTGATACAGAAAATCTTGTTGCTAAAAATTAAAATTTCGCACAAATTCATGTCTCGCATTATCAAAGAAGATTTGAGACTCAGCGCGTGCTAGGGACACACTGGACAACTGCTCACGACCTATACTATCTTCCTATGAAGGAAAAACGCAAGCAAAAATCAAAAGCGTTAGTTAGCTGAAACACGAAGAACACTCACAGACAAATTCTGTTTACTGTCGAGAAAATCTTCATCTTCATGCTCGGTCATCCAGAGAAGCATCCCAACTCATCCCGAGGGTTCAAAGAGGCCACTATCCTGCGTTTGTTATGGTAAGGTGGTAAGTGAGCTACGATGGCTTTACCAAGCTCCATTTTTGCGAAAAAGGTGTAAAAAATCAGCCAAAGTCTATCAATCGATAGTCTTGGGAGCCATTGTGAAACCTCTCAACCAATCAATATTCGATAACAGGCCATGCACTTTTCAGCAAGACTCTGCTCCAGCTCATAAAGCAAAAACGAATCAGCTGTGGTTAAAAAAACAACCTTCCGGACTTTATATGAACGGATGATTGGCCGGCTGCTAGTCCAGTTTTAATCCCGTTGCATTACAAGTTGTGGTCCGTATTAGAGGGCATTGCTTGAACTACTTCACGTCCAATTATTGAGTCGTTTAAGCCTGCCCTTGTCCGTGAAGTGGACAATTTCCCCATGCATAAAGAGCGTCCCGCGATCGATGAGTGACCACATCGTCGTCTTGGAAGTTAAACGGAAGTCATTTCGAATAAGTTGTTCTTAAATTTGTAGCCATTGAATAAATCAATAAAACCAACATTTTTTAAAATATTAATTCGTTTTCATTTGGCATCGATTTTTCTGTCCATCAATATTTGTGACTTGATTAGGTCAAATTTCAGTTTATATAAAAGTGATTTAAGTTTTCGAGCAATTGTCAAAAAAATAAAATAAACCGGTCATATGTTGTAGTAACAAATTTTGCAAATAATCCGGATTATTAAGGTAAAAATAAAAAATTTGATCCGAAAAAAGCTTTCTGAATGAGACAATCGCAGAATTATAAACTGTGCCAGCAACACCATGAAGAGTCTTGATCAGATTATTAATGAATGTGTTCAAATCAGCCATAAGTAGATTGCTAAAAATATCCCAGACTATTTCTTGTCAAAAGCTGTTGTCTGTGGCAAGGCTTTTACTCCGCCACAAAACTGCCAGACTTGGATTCGCTAAAACGAAACTTGCACTATTTAAACATATATATTTGTTTAAGCAGATTTTTTCCAATGAGAAAAAATTCAATCTTGGTTTCAACAGCTATTGGCGAGACATACGGAACGAAGCACAATTACACAAAATTACTAAATGAGAAATTAGTGGCATTTTTAGAAAATAGTAATGAAAAACTAATTATTTTTTAATAAGAACGCGCACCTGTACATGTCAGTCGTCCAACAAAGGGATGGTTGTCTTCGAAAAATATTAATGTGCTTATATGGTCCGCATGTTCTGCAGATCAGAACCCCTATGAGAACATTTGGGGAATATTAGAGCGTCGAAGTTATGCTAAAAACCGACAATATGAAAGCACCTAAAAGAAGCTGTTACAGATGCTTGGAGATCTATATCTGAAGATATAAGAATAAATCTGGTGAATATTATGCCTGCTAATTTCAGTGTACTTATAGTTATTAATTTATTTAATTTATTTAATTTATTTAAACATTTTTAAGAGTTAAAATGAAAAATAATGATTTTTTTGTTAAATAATATTTGTTTTGTAGGTGAAACTGTTTTACTTTTTATTTAACTTACACAATTTAGAAAAGTTTTATGTATTTATAGTTATGCAATGCAGTGTATAAGGGCTAACATAATACTGTTCCTAAAACACGTTTTGTTTTAGAATAATATATAGAATAATAATACAGATTTATTATTCTATCAATAAAAAATCTAATTCACTGAAATAATTATTGAAAAAAAGGTGTAAAACAGTCTACTTGAATGAACTATAAAATACCTTGTATTTTGAGAGCTTTTTATTCTCTCATTCAAACAGGACATGGTGTTGCTCTGCTAACGCTTCAATACACATTTATCGGAGGAGGGAATGTGTTTGTAAAACGTAAATGCAAAATAAAAATATTTTGTTATAAATACTTTACATTTATTTCGTTAATAAGAACATTCAAAGTTTTTTTTTTTTTATCGAAATCGGAATATTTAATATAGAATAAGGTTTTAAACGAAATATTTATGTTTTATTTAGGAATTTTCATCGTCTTTTTATTTATACATATTGCTTAAGTACTCATAAATACTCTAATAAATTTTCGATTATATGTTTATGAAATAAAAACAAATATGTTTATAAAGAAGAAAAGATTTCAAATCAATTTACAATTTGGCGCAAATAAATTTACGCTGTTTAAATCATAAAATTGTGTATTTCGTTTAATAATTTAAACTAGTTACATTGGTGGCCATATAATTAGAAACGATGCTTTCATATAATAAGAACGCTGTGTAGCTTCTTTTAAGACATACAGTCTTATTCAGAAAAAATTAAAGTAGACTTCAAATGTACTTTAAGAAAATTTTGTATGAACATTTTTTCTAAAAGCAGACTTCAAACCTACTTTATTTTTTATGAATACGGCAGCTAGACTGTAAATTGTTTTAACCGTTATTCAGCGAGTAAACAATCAACCTTGTTGCTCATGCACAACACGTTAAATTACAGTTAAATTATAAAAATATAAATATATTATTTTCACAATTGTGTTTTTTTTTTGCTGGTCTCGTAATTAGAAACGCGCATTTTTTCTTCAACTTTTAAACTTTTCTAAATATTAGTGACAAAGTAAGTATAATTTGTTAAACAATAGATTAACTTGTAATAATTTTGATACGGTTTAGTTTCGAAAATGGGCAAAAACAAGTCATGTACTCCAGAAATGAGGCGGTTAATTGTGCAGTGTTACCACAATGAAAATGACGGCTAGGAAACCTAGGACACGAAAGACCACTTTAACAAAAGATAGAGTTATTTGTAGAGCCAGTAAATAAAGACTTAAAGTGGAAAGTAAATAAGCGCAGAAATTTATAATAAGAAGAGCTTAAATAAGCCAGGACTTCGTGGGTTCATGAAGCGGTTGCGGTTTGCAAGATAAATACTCAGAAAATATCCATATTACTGGAATAGAATTCTCCGGAGCGACGAATCTAAGTTTAACTTGTTCCAATCTGATGGAAAATCGTATGTTAGACGTCCTCCAAATAAAGCCTTAGACCCCAGGTACAATGTTAAAACAGTGACACACGGTGGCGTGTCTATTATGGTCTGCAGTGCTTTTTTTTTTTGGCGTGGTGTGGGTCCAATTGCTATCATTTTTTTTTAGTTTCTAATTATGTGACCAATTTGATATTGCGTTTTTTGGTGTTTAAGTTAATTTTCCTTAAAATAGTATTGAGTTTTAATATGTTGAACTAAATTTTTAAAATATATGAACAAATATATATGCTGAAAAGTCGTTTCTAATTATATGGCCACCACTGTATATAAAAATAACATAAAAATACAGGATAAGTATAAATAGAGCGTAGTTACTGTTATGAGAGCGAAATGAAAGTAACAATTGGACTGAATTTAATGTTTATAAATAATAAACATATTTGCCCTTATTTTGTACCTTTTAAGATAGTCGATGCTCAAGATCTTTAAATTAAGAAATAATTTTAATAAATTTAAGGCCAAAAACTAAATGTTCTACTCGAAACTTCAAATAAAATGTGAAACTTTTAAAAGTTAATTTTGATAATTTTCAACATTTTGTTTTTAGCTGACGAAATACAATCCCTAGGACTAACTGAGCATCACAGATCCGCTAAGTGATAAATAAGGGCCACAAGCTTTCAAGTGTTTGGTGACAGTAACAATAGTTTTTGGCTTGGAAAAGGTCAATTACATTTATTTTAACAGCAGTTTCCTTTCTTTGTATGTCTTGCTTAACCTTTGACCTCTTTAATACGAGGGCTGCGTAAACTTCTTAGCCTAGACCAGAAAGCGCCGTATAAGCAGAAAAATTTGATGTACAAATTCTGTGCTTTGAACACATGTTAAATTTCTTTTCGATCTGTCAACATGTGTTCAAGAAAGACGTATCCGCGATTTTGTTACAATACAAAATTCGTGGTGTTATTAAATACTTAAATAAAAAAGGTTTATCGGGACAAGAAATTCATAATGATATGGTGAATGTGTTAGGTGAAAGTGCTCCTTCATATGCAACAGTAAAAAATTGGGTTGCTGAATTTAAACGTGGTCGTACAAGCATAGAGGGTCAACCACGTAGTGGACGCCCAATACAAGCAACTAGAACAGAAATTCTAGATATGTTTTTAACTGATCGACGAATAAAAGTGCGTTAAATAGTCAATATCATGGACATCTCAAATGATCGAGTCCATTTAATTTTGAATGAGGAACTACAGATGAAAAACTATTCTGCAAGATGGATGCCGACATATAAGAATGAAAATTTCTCAAGCTTGTTTGGATCGTTTTAAGAAAAATAAAATAGATTTTAAGCATCGTTTCATAACTGTTGATGAGACATGGATCCACCACTATACTCCAGAGACAAAAGAACAATCCAAGCAATGGACTGAAGTTAGAGGAAGTGTCCCAAAGAAGGCAAAAACAATTAAATCGGCTGGTAAGGTTATGGCAACGGTTTCTTGGGACTTCAAAGGTATTTTATTGATTGACTATATGCAAAAGGGGTAAAATAATAAATTCAGAGTACTACTGCAACATTTTGGATCAATTAATAGCGTTTTCTTTTCTGGCAAAAATGTTACATATATGTTACACTTTTTACCCATTTCCCATATAAAAAAGGAAAAAAGTGTAACATTAGAAAACGCCATAAATGTAAAAATTCTTACAACACAAAAAAATAATTTTTTATCAAGACAACGTGCTAGCGCATAAGAGTGCTTTAACAATGGCTAAAATCGACGAATTAAAGTACGAGTTGCTGGACCACCCAGCTTATTCTGCTGATTTAGCTCCCAGTGACTTTTATCTGTTCCCAAATCTGAAAAAATTTCTAGCTGGCAAGCGTTTTACCTCAAATGAAGTTGTAAACCACTATTTTGAAGGCTTTGAGGAAAACTATTTTAATCAAGGGATAGAATTGCTAGATAGGCGTTAGACTAAGTGTATGGAAGTTTCAGGAGATTATATTGAAAAATAGAAATGTTTTTGAAAAACTAAATATTCTCTTTTTGTGCTAGTCTAAGAAATTTCCGAACCGCCCTCGTAGTTTAGTTCAGTATTTTAAGTCGCCTCTTTAACAGGAGAAATTATTTGGCCTGATACGCGGCTTAAGCCTAAAAGAAGACTTGCGCGGGAAGATCCACCGACCTATACCTTCGTTTAATGGTCTCCACCAAGAACCAAAATGAGTTTTGTTTGGTACCTTACCACGACAAACTTATAGATTATATAATCAAAAAACGATAACATGTGGTCAATGCAAACTTCGAGAAACCGTTATGCGAGTGAGTCGCAAGACTCTCGAAGGCAGAGTTAAACGCACGGCCTAATTGCCCTTAAGCGATGACAATGACGCGCACTTCTTTCTCCACCCAGAGCTGCTTTACGACTGACCTCTTTAAAAATTTTAAAAAGTTCTATAAATCTTCTATATAGACAGTTGTGTGCATTCAAATTTTTATTATCACTCCTTAATTGTCATATCAACATACTTAAATAAAAGTTTAAAAAATATAAAATCAAATAAAAAATTGCATTTTAATCATAGATCTCAAGTTGTCTGCCTTTTATTTTATCTTTGTTTGTTTATTTATATAAATTTGTTTTTACCACAATTATTCTCAGAGATCATTAATTTGTTAATATTGTTATTTTTACTAGCTGTTGAGATTTTAAACAATTCCTCAGAGATTTACTGACTACAAAATCAACGTCAATAAACAAGAAAAACAAAAGTTCATTTACGAAAACCAACAATAGCAAATATCAATGTACGAGTATTTTACAAACAAGTGAATATATTAAACGCAAAATGAAGTGAATGAGTAAATGACAGCAACAACAACTACAGAATCGACTTCAATCTGAAAATGACTCATAACAAAATGTTAAATATTCCCATACGCCAACCACAAAAAAAAACAAAAAAAAAAAAAACGCGTCTATTTAAAATCAAATAAAACATATTTTTATTAACAACAACAAACAGCAAAAACGCATAAAAGTTGCTGGAAAAAATGAAGTTCTATGCATGTTAAACAACTCTGCAACACCAACAACAAATACGATCAATACGAATAACAATATAAACAATCTGTGTGAATTCACGAAAACGTACTCACTCTGTCACCACCTCAATTATTGAGACGGTAAGTCAGTCAATACAATTCAATAAATTGTGTGTATAAGTTTTTCCACAGGGTGTTTTTATGAGATGTAGAAATTAAAAAAAGAAAAACAAAACCTGTCCGATTAATCTGAAATTATCAGCCATGTCACAGAATTTAATTCCGTTTGCAAGTGGAATTAATTCGGTTTTTGTCTTTTATAGAAAAGTAAAACGAACAATTTTTTTTGAAATGAAACCTAGAAATGCTTAAAATTACAATTCCACATTGCAAATTAAAAGTGGTTTCATTCCGAAAAAATGTTTCGCTCTCATTTTCTATTAAAGAACAAAAAAACTGAATTAATTCCACTCCCGAACGGAATTAAATTCTGTGAATTTATGTAATTTTATTGAAATCCGAAAGCTCTTAAAAATCATTCATTATTTACCTCTACGATATTGTTTTGTACTGTACAAAAACTACATTTTAACATATAAAACTGTGTATTCCGGGTCATTGTAAAGTTTTTCGGCTTTTTCTAAAGAAACCATCTCCCAATCGGAGACTGATTTTCTAAAGATACCATCTCCTAATTGGAGATAGATTTTCTAAAGAAACCATCCCCAAATCGAATACAGATTTTCTAAAGAAATCATCTCCCAATCGGAGACTGATTTTCTAAAGAAACCATCTCCGAATTGGAAATAGATTTTCCAAAGAAACCATCTCCGAGTCGGTGCCAGATTTTTTAAAAAAACCATCTTCGACTTGGAGATGATTTCTTTAGAAAATCTATCTCCAATTTTTTTTTTCTAAAGAAATCATTTCCCTATCGGAGACTGAATTTCTAAAGAAACCATCTCTGAATCGGAGACAGATTTTCTAAACAAACCATCTCCGAATTGAAGATTGATTTTCTAAAGCAACCATCTCGGAATTGGAGATAGATTTTCTAAAGAAACCATTTCGAATCAGAGACAGATTTTCTAAAGAAACAATTTTCCTATCGAAAGCAGATTTTCTAAAGAAACCATCTCCAAATCAAATACAGATTTTCTATGAAACCATCTCAGAATCGGAGACAAATTTTCTAAGGAAAACATTTCGGAACCGGATACAGATTTTTAGAAAGAAAACATCCCCGAACCGTCTGCGATTCGACTACAGATTTTCTAAATAAACGTTTGCGATTCGGCAACAGATTTTCTAAAGAAAGTTTTCTAAAGTCGGCGACATAAAGACTGAAATTGTATGCGCTCGGCGACCATTGCTGTTTTAATCCTTCCCAGCAACATACTTTGCACCTTACCTTGTTAACACTCTACTTTTAGATTTACAGCTTTTGTACGAATTTGTAAGAACAAATTTTGAATTTCACTTTCTTACGAAATGCTTTTGTAAAATCAAAGAAAAAACTAGATTTTTCATATACACATGTATGTATATAATTTAAAAGAATTATATTTCAGCTCCATTATAGATTGAAATCAAGAAAATAACACATCTTGAAAAAATCCACTAAGTCATGGTAAATGATTTGGAGACTGCTGCAATAACAAACCATTAAAATATATTTATGAGTACTGCTGCCACCACCAACAATACAATGGCCTTGTCGATATTTAGAAAAAATCAAACCCAAACACTATTTTTATTTAACTTCAAGTCATAATCGTTATCATGCTCAGGGCATGATTGATTCTAAATAATGGATGCAACCTCATAAAACATAAATAAATATGTCTGTACATACATATGTATAAGCATATGTAGGTACTTTATGAAATTCACAGGTACTTGTGATGCCGTGTGAAAAAAATAATTTGGAAATTTCAGGATAATAACATTAAACCGAAGCAAAGTTAAATTATTTATCATTTCAACAAATTGTCTAAAATACTAAAATTGTGTTGGATGATAAAACTTATTTATGGCATGCTTTATTTAATGAAAACTTACTGGCAGGGATAATATCATGTTAATTTAGAAAAATGATTATTTTCGTGTACATTTCAGTTGGAAACTAGCTAAAATTCTTCTACAAATTAGTTTACTTTTTGTAAGTTTGGGCACATTTTAGTCGACTTTGACCACCACAACTGTCAATCAGTCAAAATCAGCTACAGCAACTTTAACTCAGCCAGACCAAACATAATAAAATCATACCAAGCATTCAAATTTTTCAAAACTGATTTTTACCATTTTTCATTTGAATGAATTGTAACTTTGACTTGAACTCGAAATTGAAAGGCTGGTTGGTTGGTGATTACTAGTGCTGGAACACTTACGCAGTTTTTCGAAATAAATGACAATTATAACAACAAATAAATATTTGTGTTTGTAATTGTAAATGTACTCATACACAAATGATCATAAACCAAAAAGAACTTTAAACATTGAAATGTGTTTAGCTGCTCAGTTTTTTTCATGCGATTCATGGAAAAAAAAAAAACAATAAAAATGAAAAACGTGTGTTGAGATCACATCTTGGATTTGGATTTCGGTGATTATTATTACTTATAATTTGCGTTTAGCAACACCCTAAAACAGCAACACGAACAACAACAACAACTGCAGTACTGGAATATAATAAAATAAAACGCAAAACTTCAAAGTTAAAAGTTGACACTTTATGAATTGTATGGAAGGAGGTTTTACACACGAATAAATTTTGAATGGCGAGAAGAAAAAAAAACAGACAAACAAGGCTGGGTTCAATGGTGTCGCTCTTCAAACAATCGTTGCAAAAATATTGCATTCAAATGGTCATTCTTTCATTTATTTATTTCAAAATCAATATATTCACATTTATTTGTTTATGCCCGTTTTCCAACAATTTAAATAAGATTCCATCTCGATTTCTTAACAGCGAGTATGTGTAGAAAAAACTTTAAAAGTTAAAAGTGCCAAAGTATTATTGACATTTGGTAACAAACAGCCATTCAATTTTATTTATGATCTTTTTGATGTTAAAGTATTCAATGGGCTGTTCATAATGGATCTAAGTGAACGATAAAATGTTTATTTTTTTGCCTTTTATGATGGTACTGGTACTGGAAAAAAGGTAATTAATGTCAATTGTAATTAAATCTGGCAGTTAGTATTGTTGTTGGTTTCTAGAAGTTTAAACGCAATCTTTTACTTTTTTTTAACAACCCTGTAGGAAATTCCTTTCATTTCTGATCATAAATTCCAAATCCCGGGGGTTGTTTTAAAAAATCCCTGGATTTTTTTGGTTTGTTTACAAAGTCATCAACAAAAATTTTAATTTTCAAAAGTACAAGTATGTCGAAGAAATAAAGGTGAAAGCATTAAAATTAATTTTGGATTGCCAAACTCGAACGCACTAATTGATGTACCTACGATTTATTTAAGCCTTCTTTGCATGATTTGTTCTTTGTTGGTGAAATAAATCAAGGTGATATAATTCATGTTGAAAATTTAAAGAAAAATGGTTAAAAAAAATCCTAATATGATGAATCTTAATATGATGAAATTTAGCAAAACAAAAAAAAAAAAAAAAAAAAAACAAAAACAATATGATAGAAATTTCCATCATCATGCAATGTTAGATCATTAGCTTAAAACTAAATAGAAAAAAGAGGGCATTCAATGTTATAATGGAAATTTCTACCATTATGCAAAGGCTTAAAGAATTTGTTACTTAAATCCGGTTAAAGTAACAGACAAAGCTCTTTGTTGCAGTAATATGAATCTCTGTTGATGTTGCCAGCGTTGCCACGGCCAAAAAAAATTTGTAACCAATATGTAAAAAAAAGTAACCAAAATTTTTCTATATTTAAAATTTTATTTTATTTATACTTCAGCTAAAAAATATATATGTAAAATATAAATTAATCATTGCATTTCAGTTTGTAGATGGTTTTTGACATTTGAAGAACCTTACTCGTTCAACAATACAATGATTGTGTTTGTTATGTTTGGAGACAGGCACGTATTTTTTTTTTTTGTAAAGCTATATATACACGTTCGTCAGATATTACAACATTGTCAGATCTAGCAATGTACTGACATTGAAAAATTGTCAGCAAAAGGTAAATTGTCAGTTTAGACGACTGTAAGAAAACTAACAATTTCATTGACACACAATTGTCACACAATGAATTTATCTGTCAACCGAAATTGTCAGTTCACACTCTTGTCAGATTGTTGTGTGGCATTGTCAAATTCGTTTTGCAGCGTTGTGTGTGTATTTAAAAATGTTAAATATTGTCATGGAACAAAAACGAGCAATTGAAACCATTTTATCTGCACTCTATGAAACAGGATTCATCAAAAGACTATCCATTTTTTATTTTCTTTAATTTAATTCTTTAATTTTCTCCCACTTTTTTCAAAAATGTTATTAATGCACACTTGTTTGTTTATTTATGTATATACAGAGTTTCGAAATAATTTCTATGACAATGCTGCCATTGACCGATGCATAAACTTTGCAGATATGACAATGAAAAGTGTTTGACAATTGTCTTAAAACAATGACAATGACAAAATTGTGCCTTTACACGATTGTTAGATGTCTGACAATATTGTTGTTTTTTAATGTACTGAAAATGCTTTTTCTTACAACGTTGGAAGACAAAAATTTTAAGTTCACACGGTTGTTACAGTGTTGTTATTATAACGTTATAAAAACGTTTAAATTGCGGTAGTTTAGTTTATCACCGAAATTAGTGGTTCTAAGTCAAAGTGAAAAACAATGTAAAAACTGGTTACTTTTGTATTAAAAAAAGTAACCAAAACGGAAAAAAAGTACACAAGTACACATTGGAAAAAAAAGTAACCAATTTTGGTTAAAAGTAACCAAAACGGCAACGCTGGATGTTGCCCTTTTATTTAGATATGCTCAAAGAGATATCAAAAAGTGATCTGTTGAAATCTCTGCTTAAAAGAAACTAAAAAATAATTGTGATTTACTCAACACTTTGAATTGATGAGATAGATAAATTTGATAGATAGAAGTGAATTAATAACGTTGATTGCGAAACGAATGAAATAATGAATGTAATTGAAATATGTAAAAGCCCCCCACAACACCTAATAATGTCTGTAATAATATGGAATAAAATTATGAATAAGAATTATTTGTTTCGGAGGGTGAGAAAGGATTGTTTATGCAATCAGAATACAAGAATTTGCTAACAATTTTGTCTACAAACAATATGAACGATGTTTATCGTCGGCTTGGTAACAACATTATATCAAGATTCTCCTTAACATTTTCAAGTAGCCTTTTTAAGGTCGAACAATAATATTATGTTGCTTTTAAATTAATATAGAAATTAAAGCCGAAATGACTTAGTATTCTTATAAATCTAACATTTGAATATATGTAAGAGTATTTACATGTTATTATGTTTTTGATTTATTAATGGTTTATAAACTTTTCAATAAATTTAAAATTTTTGTTTTCAAACATATTTATATTTAATATATGTAAGTAACTTTTTTGAAACCAATTTCTTTTAATCAGGGTTGTCATAGAAACCAATATTGTCAGAATTGGTTTTAAAACCGACAAAAAAAATGCTTTGGTGTCATAAAAACCAATTTTATTGGTTTTATGTTCGAACTACAATTAGTGTCGGTTTTAGGTGTCACAGACACCAATGTTATCGTTTTTTTATTGGAAATAAACCAAGCGGCTAACAGCTGTCAGTTTTCATTTTTGCGCGCTTTTTATTTTTTTGCAGCGGGATATTTTTTAGAAATGTAAGTAAATTAATTTAATTTAATATTTGCTTTATAAAAAGACAAATTTTTGCATTGCCCTTTTAATTTTCTAGGAGAAAACTTAAAAACAGTACACAAAATACCATAATCATGGAATTGATGGTAAAATATCCTGATTTAGCTAAAGGCTACACAAAGCCCGACAAACCAACAGTGAATGCCCTGTGGGAAGAGCTGACTGATTCACTTAATGCCGGGCCACCATTTTTTGCACAGAACAATATGTATTGTTATATGAAATGTCTTTTTATTCGTACAGAAAATGGACTGAGTGGTAGAGCGTGGTAAAAAAAAAACTAGCTCAAAATAAGACTAGAGCAACTGGCGGTGGACCGTTTGCAAAGCATCACCTGACAACAACAGAAAAGGCCATAATACGGCTATGTGGCATTTCGCAGTTGGTGAAAGGTGTTGCCGCGAAGCAGTTGGTCTCAACGAAGATGTAGATGCTGCATGTGAGAAAGAAGTGTCCTCTACATCTTCAAAACGGCCTTTGTCTCCCATAACAAAAATGCTACAACTGCTGATGTCATTTTATATTATTTTATTTCACCTTCTAATTATTTGATATCAATTATTTTCACAAAAAAACACTTTTACTGATATTTTATTGAAAAAATATAATATTTTGTCAATTTTCTGCAAAAAAGTAAAATAAAATATAACAAAAATGTAAACAACAGTTGTTTCGATATTGGTTTTATTTACATTCGAAATTCGTGACACCAAATGAAACCAATATTGGTTTTCAAAACCGACAATTAGCAAAACCAATATTGGTTTCTATGACACCACTGAATAGGAAACAAAAACCCCGAAAAATCCCGATCCCGGGATTCATTTATGAAATCCCGAATCACAGCAGTTTGGCATCGCTAGTTAAGATCTTAATATACATATGTATATACATACAATATTTATGTTCATTTGTAGTATATTTACTGTCATCTTATTTTTATTCACTATTGTTTGACAATTCCTCATGAAAGAAATCACATCACAACAACGTCTGTAAATTATTCCGCTGTAATACCAGAATCAGCGTTTCGTGCTCTTCGGTGTGCAGCTAATTTCTACGAGCCTGTCAATTGGACGCATAGAACGTGTGATATTACACCTTTGGATTATTTTCTTTTGGGTTATGTAAAGCTGGCTTATCAGCTACGATTCAAGACTTGACCAACCAAAATTACTCACATAATTCGTGTAAGTAGCAATACGGGAAATACTGATCCAAAATTGTACCTGCCAAAATTGGAATAAATTATCTTTAAATAGTAAATGTTAGAGATTGTTCTTATATTTCAGAATAATGATTACGACATGTTTTATTTCAAATTAAAAACAGAACTCTAAATGAATCATATTTAAATAATGTTTCCCATCATATAATGTAATAATAATAAGAAACTTATTAACCTGTTACTTACTAACTCTAACCACAGATCTTTATTTCGAAAATGCACAGTTGAAATTGTTGTTGTGTATAAAGTGGGGAGCACAAAAAAGTACATGTATATGCCTTATGCATTTCTTATGGCATACAACTAAAACTAAAAGAAAATTAAAAAATTAGTTTAAACAAAAACTTGCATGTGCACAATTTTGCGCAAGTTTGTCTTTTTGAAATATTTGCACAAAAATATCAAAGTTTACTGTTATTTGTATGTGATTGCTTTGTTCATGATTAAATGCATGTGGTAAGCACCTTTTGCAAATTATCCAACACAAATCAAATTATAATAAATAATGAAAAAAACTGTCCAGAACCATTGGGTACAATATTCTAGCAATGACAAAAAGTAGCTATTCTACGAAACTAATAGCTAAATAGATTAAAGTAGGTCAATAAGTGGTTAGAAGAGTCCAAAAAAGGCGTTATATTGTTCTCAAACAACAAATCAGAAGTCACAAAAAGCTACTAACGTATGCGGACGTACAACTCATGATAACAGAAATTAAAAGAGGCAAGTGTTTAACACAAACCAGAAGTCACAAAAAGCTACTAACGTATGCGGACGTACATCTCATGATAACAGAAATTAAAAGAGACAAGTGTTTAACACCAAAATATGCTACTATAACAATAGACAAACACATTAGTCGATTGACAGCAATACGATCTCTTCGAGATATTTGGACTGTAGATGACTGGAAACGTTTAATCTGGTCAGACGAATTTAATCGTTTTCCATTCACGATATTGCTGGCGTTGAACAGTCCCAGAGAACTCAAAGACCTCGCGTTAAGGAAACAATGAAGCACGTTGGGAGTAACGTCATGCTATGGGGTTGCTTTACATGGCTGCAGCTCGGACCACCGCAAAGAATCGACGGTATAATGAGGAAAGAAAACTGTCTGGATATTTTTCAAACGCATCTTCCCGATTATGTAGATAAGAGCGTCTATCAAGTGGTTACTTTTCAACTGCACTGTGACCCAGACACACACTTCCAAAATCGTCAAAGAATGGATTAGCGAGCAGAATTTTATTTTGCGAGTACAAAGTTCGGATCTCTAATCGATTGAGAAGTTGTGGTCAATCGTGAAGAGTTAGTTGGGGCAATACCGGTTAACTACAAGCCATTTGGATGGGCTTTAGATTTAGCGCGAATAAGAGTATTACAGATGGAGAGTAAGGCAAAACGTGTAAAAAGTGTTTTATGAAATAACGGGCTTTGGATTAAATACATATTATCAATCCGTAAAATTTTTCTATGGTGCAAAATTCAATATATGCGGGTTGTTTTCGTTCTGTTTGTATTTTTTATTTCTTTTGGTATTACTTTATAATTTAATGGTATTGTGTAGCGTCTTCAGCAAATTTTTTTAATTTATAAATTTTAAATTATTTGTCATATGAAAAAGTATATGAAAGTTGTTTAACATAGCAAAATATTAAAATAATTTATTACAAGTAGAAAATACATATTTGTAAGTTGTGTTATTTTCTATATACTAAATATCTGTAAATCTGAGCTACATCTTTAGTATCTGCTTTGTAGTTTATTCTTTTAGTTTTAGTTATTATAATTAATAATTATATGTAACATTTCTAACATAGTTATAACGACGTTTCAGTGCTTAATACCGATACATTTTCAAAGTTTCGGTAGAGATTTATTTCACTACAATGAGAAGATAAAGCAGTTTTTTGTAAAGTAATATTGTCTCTATATCCTTGGTCTGATTCATGTTCAGCAATTTTTGTTTTTAGTTTATTTTTCGTTATACCTATACACGAGGTCTGATCAAAAAATAACCGTTATTTTTAAATTTCGTGAGTTACGTATGTTCGATTTTCGCATTTTTTTATGTTATATTGGTACACATGTCTGGTATATGTGTTGGTAATATCAGCCATTTTGGATTGTCAGTTTGTTTTTAACAGATAAAAAGGTTAGTCGTGTTTTGGTGTGCTCTTCGATTTTTTACTATTCGAAAAAATGGATCAAAGAAACTGTATTAAGTTTTGTGTAAAAAATTAAATTAAATGCGCAAGGACATGCGAAATGTTGGCTGTGGCGTTTTGCGAGTCTACTATGAGCAGAACACAAGTTCAATTGTAGTATAACCGGTTTAAGGAAGGCCGAGAAGATGTCAATGACGATGCTCGTCCTGGTCGCCCGAGCACATCAACAACCGATGAAAACATTGAAGCAGTGAAGAAAATGATTTTGGATAATCGTCGAATCACTATCAGAGAGATTGCTGATGATGTTGGCATATCGTTTGGATCATGCCAAGCAATTTTTACGAATGTTTTAGGCATGAAACGTGCACAGCGAAGATTGTTCCAAAATTGCTAAATTTTGAGCAAAAACAACGTCGCATGGACATCGCTTAGGAGCTGTTGAACATCGTCAACGACGATCCACATTTCCTCAAAAAGGTCATAACTGGTGACGAATCAGGAATGTATGGCTATGACATTGAAACTAAAACCCAATCATCCCAATGGAAACGTGCAGAAGAGCCAAGACCGGATAATGCACGTCAAGCTCGGTCAAATGTGAAGGTTTTGTTTTCTTCGACTGCAATGGGGTGGTGCATCATTAATTCTTGACACAAGGTCGTACGGTCAATAAGAAATACTAACTTGAAGTTATGCGTCGTTTGCGCGAAGCAATTCGTCAGAAACGCACAGACTTGTGGAGAAACCAATCATGGATTTTGCACCATGATAACGTACCAGCTCACACATCGATGCTTGTGCGTGAGTTTTTGGCCAAAAACAAAACCGTTATTATGCCTCAACCACCGCATTCACCGGACTTGGCCCCCGCTGACTTTTTCATCTTCCCAAAACTGACAACACTGATGAAATGAAAGCTTTTTGCTACGATTGAGGAGATAAAAGAAAAATTTAAACAGCAGCTGTTGGCGATACCAAAAAAGCGCGTTTCGAGGATTGGAAAAAACGCTGGCATAAGTGTATTATATCTGAGGGGGATTACTTTGTACGGGACAAGAGAGTTATTGATGAATAAATATGTAAATACTTTTTGAAAAAATTTAAAATAACGGTTATTTTTTGATCAGACCTCATATACTTCATTACAATTTTCCTTGTCATTTCCGTCATAAGGTATTTTATATACGACGTTTGACATATCCCATATTCTTAATTTATCTTTCGTTTTACTACATAATTTATCGAATGTATTATAAGTCTTGTAAGCCATTCTAAATTTAACAGTATCGAATATTTTTGATTTCTCTAATCTTTCTGATATTTCCGGGACATACATATGTAAGTCATTGATTTGTAAATTTTCGGTTGTATTGTGTTTCTTGTATTGTGTTCATTTCTGTTCTTTTATTATCTTATTAATTTATAAATTAGCTAAATTGGAAAATTATTGTCCTCTGATATATTCCGTATCTTCGCCTTATGAAATTCCTTTTCACTCATACTTAATATTCTATCAATTGAATTCTTAGCTGTATTTATAATAATTCGTTTACTATGTTTAGAATAATAATTAATTATTCCTTCTGAAGCCGTTGGTTTCTGATTCTATTATTAAATTATTTCCTCTTCTTATCACTAAGGTATTCAAAATAAATAAAAACCCGTTTTCTAATGTTCTTTATTAGTTCAATTTGTACGCAATAACAAATGTATAAAGTGTAAACATGTACTCATTTGTGTTACCCACTGTATATATGAAATTAATAACTGATTTGTGTAAATGTCACAATTTTATAAAACAAAACAAATTTTGTTTTTACGTCACTTTTCACGTACTCGTATGTATGTATTTGTCCTTGAAATTTTATTTGTACCCAACTCTGTCATACTTTTGAATAAAATTAATTCATACCTATTATACTTTAATATTTTATTGTTTCAGGCCAAAAAAATGTATTTTTATTACACAATTATTTATATTTTAAGAAGAATGTCACCAAATCTAAATAATTTTAACAATGCATATTCAAATTAATGGCATAAATAAATATAAGAAAACAACAACATAGAAACCAGTAGCTGTATGTGCTTATATTTTAAGAAACAATTTAATTCTAAATTCTAATTAATTCTAAAGGAAATTTTGTGATAATAACGGGTGACTCGAGTTAAGGACTGTTGGCTTTTATAAAGGCTTTACGATTGTAAATATAGCGTTATTTTTAAATATAAAATAAAACACAAAAGTGGTATTAACTTCAAATATATGTGGATTTCAGTTCTTTATTATAACCCGTAAATTAATTTATATTCAAATGTTAGCCAAGTTCACAACCCCGACCATATAATACCCCAAACTGAGTATATGAACATAAAATAGTGGGCCTTATCTCCCATGTATGATCAATTATCGACTGATTCACAAACAAATTTTAAATGCCATTGCTTTTTATATAATACTTATTTGAGGCGAAATTTTTATACCTTAGATACCTGTATAAATCAGATATTTATTACCGATTATGTCATATTTCCATTAGACATTTCTAATAGAAATTTTCTATGGTGGCTAGCTAAAATAATGCACCCATTTGAAACAGTTTCATTGGCTTCAACAGTTTCATTGGTGCAAGCTCCCACCTACACTACGGAGCAAAACTGAACCATTTTTTTTTCTAGGATTACATTTATAGAGCCGTAGCTTCTAAACAACGAATGAAAACAAAATAAAATGCTTACCATAAATTAACTAAAAATTTATTATATTCTACTAAACATTATAAATTAAAATTTCATTTCATTTTATACAGCAAAAAATACTTTATAAAAAAAAAAAAAAACTTAAGCTAGATTTACACGATTGAAATTTTATCCAAAACTGCTCTTCAAAATGCTTCAAACTCGTGTAAACAACTAAAATTCTTCAAAATTTATTAAGTTAATAGTTACTAAATAAATAAATTTTGAAGAAATTTTGCTGTTTACACGAGTTTGAAGCATTTTGAAGAAAATTTCAATCGTGTAAATCTAGCTTTACTTTTGTACTCTTTTCAAAAAATTCAGAAAAACGATATAATAACCGGTTATATCTCCTTTTTTGCGAATAACTTCCTTGATACGACGTGGCATAATCTCCACAAGATTTTCACAGTATTTTAGATCAATTTCGCCCCACATTTCATATATTTTTTCCCAGAGTTCCTTAATTCTTTCAGGTTTTTGTTCAAGACCCTCTAGTTTTCTTTTAAGGTAGGCCCACAAATTTTCTATGGTGTTTAAGTCTGGACTTTGTGCAGGCCACTCCATTACTTGAAATTTTTGACTTTTCAACAAAGTTTGAACCAGTTTCGACTTGTGTTTTTAATGTTTAATTTTTCTTACGCATTATACCACATATTTGAACAAGTGGACCCACTCCAAAATAAGTAAAACAACGCCAAACCATTAGGGAACCGCCTCCATGTTGTACGGTCTCAATGGCCTGGTACGATTGGGTGGCCTCACCTGTCTTAGACCAAAAATATTGTATTCCATTTGAGTTGAATCGATTAACTTTAGTATCATCTGAACACAAAACTCTTTTCCAGTCATCCAATGTCCAGGACTCATGAGACTTAGCGAAGTTTAGACGGGCCTTCTTATGTTTGGGTGTTAGTTTAGGTTTCTTTGGTTTTTTAGCTGGAATAATTCCAATTTTTTAAAGATCTTCGTACTGTCCACACACTGCCATTCTTCTTTATAATATTAGCAGCCTCCCTGGGGCTTTTGGCTTTCCCTGATGTCAGCTTTCTTCCTATTTGACGTGCATCTCTATCAGTCGCCCATATTTGGAGGAAAAATTAATGTTTTCACAGTCTTTGACTCTCATACATGAAGATTAGGATATGTGTAGCAATTTTTCTAGTAGAAATTTCATCCTAGAGCATTTATTTTTATTTTTTCCACAAGTGTCGTTTTAGTTAGATCTTATTTTTATATACTAAAGCACGCCACAATTTTGCACCGAATTATGCTCTCCTTATTGGAATTTAAAACCCGTTATAAATACACAGTTATACGAGGTCTGATCAAAAAAATAACCGTTATTTTTAAATTTCGTGAGTTACGTATGTTCGATTTTCGCATTTTTTTCTGTTATATTGGTACACATGTCTAGTATATGTGTTGGTAATATCAGCCATTTTGGATTGTCAGTCAAAAGTTAGTCGTGTTTTGGTGTGCTCTTCGATATTTTACTATTCGAAAAAATGGATCAAAGAAACTGTATTAAATTTTGTCTAAAAAATGAAACTAAATGCGCAAGGACATGTGAAATGTTGACTGTGGCGTTTTGCAAGTCTACTATAAGCAGAAAACAAGTTCAATTGTGGTATAATCGGTTTAAGGAAGGCCGAGAAGATGTCAATGACGATGTTCGTTCTGGTCGCCCGAGCACGTCAACAACCGATGAAAAAATTGAATCAATGAAGAAAATGATTTTGGATAATCGTCGAATAACTATCAGAGAGATTGCTGATGATGTTGGCATATCGTTTGGATCATGCCAAGCAATTTTTACGGATGTTTTAGGCATGAAACGTGTTCAGCGAAGATTTTTCCAAAATTGCTAAATTTTGAGCAAAAACAACGTCGCATGGATATCGCTCAGGAGCTGTTGAACATCGTCAACGACGATCCAGATTTCCTCAAAAAGGTTATAACTGGTGACGAATCATGAGTGTATGGTCGTACGGTCAATAAGGAATACTACCTTGAAGGTATGCGCTGTTTGCGCGAAGCAATTCGTCAGAAACGCACAGAATTGTGGAAAAACCAATCATGGATTTTGCACCATGATAACACACCAGCTCACACATCGATGCTTGTGCGTGAGTTTTTGGCCAAAAACAAAACCGTTATTATGCCTCAACCACCGCATTCACCGGACTTGGCCCCCGCTGACTTTTTCATCTTCCCAAAACTGACAACACTGATGAAAGGAAAGCTTTTTACTACGATTGAGGAGATAAAAGAAAAATTTAAACAGCAGCTGTTGGCGATACCAAAAAAGCGCGTTTCGAGGATTGGAAAAAACGCTGGCATAAGTGTATTATATCTGAGGGGGATTACTTTGTACGGGACAAGAGAGTTATTGATGAATAAATATGTAAATACTTTTTGAAAAAATTTAAAATAACGGTTATTTTTTGATCAGACCTCATATACTTCATTACAATTTTCCTTGTCATTTCCGTCATAAGGTATTTTATATACGACGTTTGACATATCCCATATTCTTAATTTATCTTTCGTTTTACTACATAATTTATCGAATGTATTATAAGTCTTGTAAGCCATTCTAAATTTAACAGTATCGAATATTTTTGATTTCTCTAATCTTTCTGATATTTCCGGGACATACATATGTAAGTCATTGATTTGTAAATTTTCGGTTGTATTGTGTTTCTTGTATTGTGTTCATTTCTGTTCTTTTATTATCTTATTAATTTATAAATTAGCTAAATTGGAAAATTATTGTCCTCTGATATATTCCGTATCTTCGCCTTATGAAATTCCTTTTCACTCATACTTAATATTCTATCAATTGAATTCTTAGCTGTATTTATAATAATTCGTTTACTATGTTTAGAATAATAATTAATTATTCCTTCTGAAGCCGTTGGTTTCTGATTCTATTATTAAATTATTTCCTCTTCTTATCACTAAGGTATTCAAAATAAATAAAAACCCGTTTTCTAATGTTCTTTATTAGTTCAATTTGTACGCAATAACAAATGTATAAAGTGTAAACATGTACTCATTTGTGTTACCCACTGTATATATGAAATTAATAACTGATTTGTGTAAATGTCACAATTTTATAAAACAAAACAAATTTTGTTTTTACGTCACTTTTCACGTACTCGTATGTATGTATTTGTCCTTGAAATTTTATTTGTACCCAACTCTGTCATACTTTTGAATAAAATTAATTCATACCTATTATACTTTAATATTTTATTGTTTCAGGCCAAAAAAATGTATTTTTATTACACAATTATTTATATTTTAAGAAGAATGTCACCAAATCTAAATAATTTTAACAATGCATATTCAAATTAATGGCATAAATAAATATAAGAAAACAACAACATAGAAACCAGTAGCTGTATGTGCTTATATTTTAAGAAACAATTTAATTCTAAATTCTAATTAATTCTAAAGGAAATTTTGTGATAATAACGGGTGACTCGAGTTAAGGACTGTTGGCTTTTATAAAGGCTTTACGATTGTAAATATAGCGTTATTTTTAAATATAAAATAAAACACAAAAGTGGTATTAACTTCAAATATATGTGGATTTCAGTTCTTTATTATAACCCGTAAATTAATTTATATTCAAATGTTAGCCAAGTTCACAACCCCGACCATATAATACCCCAAACTGAGTATATGAACATAAAATAGTGGGCCTTATCTCCCATGTATGATCAATTATCGACTGATTCACAAACAAATTTTAAATGCCATTGCTTTTTATATAATACTTATTTGAGGCGAAATTTTTATACCTTAGATACCTGTATAAATCAGATATTTATTACCGATTATGTCATATTTCCATTAGACATTTCTAATAGAAATTTTCTATGGTGGCTAGCTAAAATAATGCACCCATTTGAAACAGTTTCATTGGCTTCAACAGTTTCATTGGTGCAAGCTCCCACCTACACTACGGAGCAAAACTGAACCATTTTTTTTTCTAGGATTACATTTATAGAGCCGTAGCTTCTAAACAACGAATGAAAACAAAATAAAATGCTTACCATAAATTAACTAAAAATTTATTATATTCTACTAAACATTATAAATTAAAATTTCATTTCATTTTATACAGCAAAAAATACTTTATAAAAAAAAAAAAAAACTTAAGCTAGATTTACACGATTGAAATTTTATCCAAAACTGCTCTTCAAAATGCTTCAAACTCGTGTAAACAACTAAAATTCTTCAAAATTTATTAAGTTAATAGTTACTAAATAAATAAATTTTGAAGAAATTTTGCTGTTTACACGAGTTTGAAGCATTTTGAAGAAAATTTCAATCGTGTAAATCTAGCTTTACTTTTGTACTCTTTTCAAAAAATTCAGAAAAACGATATAATAACCGGTTATATCTCCTTTTTTGCGAATAACTTCCTTGATACGACGTGGCATAATCTCCACAAGATTTTCACAGTATTTTAGATCAATTTCGCCCCACATTTCATATATTTTTTCCCAGAGTTCCTTAATTCTTTCAGGTTTTTGTTCAAGACCCTCTAGTTTTCTTTTAAGGTAGGCCCACAAATTTTCTATGGTGTTTAAGTCTGGACTTTGTGCAGGCCACTCCATTACTTGAAATTTTTGACTTTTCAACAAAGTTTGAACCAGTTTCGACTTGTGTTTTTAATGTTTAATTTTTCTTACGCATTATACCACATATTTGAACAAGTGGACCCACTCCAAAATAAGTAAAACAACGCCAAACCATTAGGGAACCGCCTCCATGTTGTACGGTCTCAATGGCCTGGTACGATTGGGTGGCCTCACCTGTCTTAGACCAAAAATATTGTATTCCATTTGAGTTGAATCGATTAACTTTAGTATCATCTGAACACAAAACTCTTTTCCAGTCATCCAATGTCCAGGACTCATGAGACTTAGCGAAATTTAGACGGGCCTTCTTATGTTTGGGTGTTAGTTTAGGTTTCTTTGGTTTTTTAGCTGGAATAATTCCAATTTTTTAAAGATCTTCGTACTGTCCACACACTGCCATTCTTCTTTATAATATTAGCAGCCTCCCTGGGGCTTTTGGCTTTCCCTGATGTCAGCTTTCTTCCTATTTGACGTGCATCTCTATCAGTCGCCCATATTTGGAGGAAAAATTAATGTTTTCACAGTCTTTGACTCTCATACATGAAGATTAGGATATGTGTAGCAATTTTTCTAGTAGAAATTTCATCCTAGAGCATTTATTTTTATTTTTTCCACAAGTGTCGTTTTAGTTAGATCTTATTTTTATATACTAAAGCACGCCACAATTTTGCACCGAATTATGCTCTCCTTATTGGAATTTAAAACCCGTTATAAATATACAGTTATACGAGGTCTGATCAAAAAAATAACCGTTATTTTTAAATTTCGTGAGTTACGTATGTTCGATTTTCGCATTTTTTTCTGTTATATTGGTACACATGTCTAGTATATGTGTTGGTAATATCAGCCATTTTGGATTGTCAGTCAAAAGTTAGTCGTGTTTTGGTGTGCTCTTCGATATTTTACTATTCGAAAAAATGGATCAAAGAAACTGTATTAAATTTTGTCTAAAAAATGAAACTAAATGCGCAAGGACATGTGAAATGTTGACTGTGGCGTTTTGCAAGTCTACTATAAGCAGAAAACAAGTTCAATTGTGGTATAATCGGTTTAAGGAAGGCCGAGAAGATGTCAATGACGATGTTCGTTCTGGTCGCCCGAGCACGTCAACAACCGATGAAAAAATTGAATCAATGAAGAAAATGATTTTGGATAATCGTCGAATAACTATCAGAGAGATTGCTGATGATGTTGGCATATCGTTTGGATCATGCCAAGCAATTTTTACGGATGTTTTAGGCATGAAACGTGTTCAGCGAAGATTTTTCCAAAATTGCTAAATTTTGAGCAAAAACAACGTCGCATGGATATCGCTCAGGAGCTGTTGAACATCGTCAACGACGATCCAGATTTCCTCAAAAAGGTTATAACTGGTGACGAATCATGAGTGTATGGTCGTACGGTCAATAAGGAATACTACCTTGAAGGTATGCGCTGTTTGCGCGAAGCAATTCGTCAGAAACGCACAGAATTGTGGAAAAACCAATCATGGATTTTGCACCATGATAACACACCAGCTCACACATCGATGCTTGTGCGTGAGTTTTTGGCCAAAAACAAAACCGTTATTATGCCTCAACCACCGCATTCACCGGACTTGGCCCCCGCTGACTTTTTCATCTTCCCAAAACTGACAACACTGATGAAAGGAAAGCTTTTTACTACGATTGAGGAGATAAAAGAAAAATTTAAACAGCAGCTGTTGGCGATACCAAAAAAGCGCGTTTCGAGGATTGGAAAAAACGCTGGCATAAGTGTATTATATCTGAGGGGGATTACTTTGTACGGGACAAGAGAGTTATTGATGAATAAATATGTAAATACTTTTTGAAAAAATTTAAAATAACGGTTATTTTTTGTTCAGGCCTCGTACATGTGTATATTAAACTACCTATTATGTATACACAAAATTTATTACATCTCCCAGCCAATTACGAATCCATAAATTAAAAACATTCAAGAATTTCTCTATAAATATTTAATTATGCTTATGTGTTTTTAATTCAGTCGATTAACTGGCAATAATATTAGAATAAAATTAGAATAAAATTTATATTTTCTAGTAGGAAAATAAGTAGTTATTGTGTTGTTAAATGAAATTGGCCATAAAAATAGCTGGACATCAAAATTGCTCTACTCACATCGCTATACAAATCACTCAAGTTATACTTCTACACAGACTATCTTAATTTAATGACAAAAAAATATAAAAATAATACATATGTACATACAGTGGGAAGCAAAATTGTACGGATGTTTTGCATTAAGGATGGTGCTTTTGGATGCACTCATGCGGCCAATGCCAATAGTATTCTTTTCCATCAGTTAACCCGTTTACAGTCATATACTGTTCAATTTTTGTGCGTTTTACAGAAATGAATCTCATTTTTCACATTTCTATCGGAAAGGGCTGGGTTTTTCTTTTTCACACTGGCTACTAAACCAATTATATTTAATGCGCATCTAACTGTCCAGGAAGTGGCATCCTTACCAATACTTTTTGCTGCATTTTTCGGGATATTGATGTCCTTATTATGTAGCAAACGTTCAATCTGCCGGGCATTACCTTCAGACAGCAGACTTGGTCGACCCCCTTGGTTATTATTGCAAGCTACATTATGCCGTTATTTAACATCAATTACCGTGTATTTGCTTAAATTTCATTTTTTTTCAATTTTACGGCATGAATAATTTATCACATTGTTTTCAATATCAGTTGCCGTTTTTCTCGTTTTTTAAAGATCTTTTAATTTTTTATTTAAAAATCAAGTTAATCACTTCACAGGTCAAACAATAATGCACAAATAGGGCAACAAAAGCTTGATAAGGAGATCGCAACAAACAAAAAAACCAACGGGTTAAATTCGGTGACATTTTAACACAGCAATATTGTGATAATGTTCATTTCTTGTACTGTGCAAAAGTGTTCGAATAGTGAATTTTTTGTTTTTTTTTTTTATTTTTTAAGGCAAATCATGTGAGTTTTTGTGCTTTATAATTTAGAATAAGGTTAAATTAAATAAAACAAGTTGGAGTGCTACATTCGGCTGTGCCGCATCTTTAATACCCTCCACCTAAACGTAATAAGAAATACAAAAACTACACTGGTTATGGCACTAGAATATCCTTATTCTGTGTTTTCTATTCAGTCTTAGTGCAAATTTTATTATTATTTTATATATTGTTTAAAAGACAATTTTAAGACCAACACAATTTATGTTACATATTTTGAAATTTTATCTAGTTTTGACCATTTATAAATAATGTAACTACCGGCTCTTACTGTAACTCACAAAGTTTGTCTGATTTTCATAATAATCTTGAGTATAATTTAACAATTTATTAAATTAAAAGAACATTTTTCCATATTCACCATAAGTTAAGAACAGAGTATAAAAAAGGATAAGGTGTAAGTGAGGCTTTTTTGTTTGAATTTGATCTCAATAATATTATTTACAAAAGATTTATGGGTGGCATATTAGAAGTGGCCCTGTTATGGACTGATAGCTTCTAAATCCATTATTCACTAATGTTGTTGTTTAAGGTATTTGAGGCTTATTTTGTTTGAATTTCATCTCAGTAACGTTATTTACAAGAGTTGTATGGTTGTTTAGTATGCTCGGAAGTGGCCTTAATTCGGGAGCTATTGCCAATTATTGACTGACAGCTACAAAATCCAGTAGCATAATTGTAGTATAACCGATATTAGTATGATTTTTGGATTAAAATTACTGATCTATATAAAAGTTGGTTCGATATCAATATTTATTAGACATTTTTATAGGTTTATTGTTTTTCGGAAACGGTTCTTATATGGCAGCTATGGCAAATTATGGGCCGTTCTTCTTCAATTTTGGAACAGTGATTTTTATGCATATTTCACTTCGAATTTCAACACAATAACGGTATATTTAAAATATATATTAGTTTTAACTTAAATTTCGGAAGTGGACCTCCCCCATATATAGTCAAATATGGACTGATATTCTCAAAATCCAGCAGTTTGATTTTGCATGTATGTAACTGATACGTGTAAAATTTGTGATCGATATCGTTATTTATAAGAGATTTATGAGTATTAAAGTGATTTTCGGATGATTTCTGTGATTTTGTGGGATGATTTCTGTATATATGCAAATGATCTGTGCAAAGTTTTAAGTCGGTACCGATATTTATACAATATATATAAGGATAAATGGCTTTTTCGGATGTGGTTCTTATATGGGAGCTATGACCAATTATGGGCCGACCACCATAAAATTTAGTACAACATATTATTTACCTATAAGGATTATTTTAGCTGTTTAACATTTATTATATAATTTTTATACGCATTTAAGTGAATTTTGGAAGTGGACTTTATATGGGGTCTATCGTCCAACATGGACCGAACTGAAAAAAAAATTTCGTTTTGCGATTTCTTTTTGCATGAAAAATTTTATAGGCATTTATGTATAATTGAGCAATATTTCGGGAAGATTTTTGTATGGGGGCTATGAGAAAACATGGACCTATTCTTACTATTTTTCTCACACTTTCTTCTCTTATTATAAAAAAACAACGTATACAAAATTTCATGGGAATATCTGCAATATATTTAAAAATATAGCAAGAAAAATGTTTAAAAATATAAATTTTTACAGAGGTTGTCTTACATTTTGATCCACAACTCTTGTTCTACTATACCGATTTTGCTGATTTTCAATACCAAACTGCTTGTTAATTTGTTGATTTTGGTTGTGTGGTTTGAACGTGAGAGTGTTTTATAGAGACCGACGGACGTGGCTCAATCGACTTAGAATTTCGTAAGCACCAAGAATATATATACATACTTTGTTGGCTCTCAGATGAATATTTCTCAGTGTTACACACGGAATGACAAACTCACTTATGGTGGTTATTAAAATACATAAGTATATGATATTGTATTATTTTCATTACCTTACTTCTTTAATGCAAAACATCCGGAAAGTTTTGCTTGCCACTGTATATACAAAATACTCGTAACTAATATCTATTAAGAAAACATTAAAATTTATTTGGTTGTTTGTATACACAACCACACAATAGTTTATTTTTATGTATTTACTGCTATTTATTTACGGATTTGACGAATTGTTAAATAAATATCACACAAAAGTTATTTTCGTTGTGGTTATTGTTATTGTTTTATAATGTGCAGAAGATGAAATAAACGATAACGATGGCAATAAAAAATTAACTAATAAACTTGTAACTTTAAGCTGGATAGAATTTCATATGTTTAGGCATACCTTTTATTGAGGCTTACTTACATTGTTTATTAGTGTTTAAGATTAACATCCTGCCTTTTAGTCCTAACTTTATGGCGCACTTAAACGCAGGATGAGCTCGGCCTATCGCCTCATTGTACGTGCCATCAAGAGCATGCCAATGTATTTCTTGCATGAATATTTCTCGATATATGACTGCGATCAATGTAAAGAGCACCTTGCTTAAAATCTGGGGCTATCTAATATCTGCTATCCAGCAGCTTAGTCAATCAGGAAACCTCAGCACAAGTATCAAACCAGTATCCAACGGCTGTAGCTAATACTCATAATGCCAAGAACATAAATCAATGCGGGCTTTTTTACAATTCCTGTGTACCGAAATAAGTGTTACCACTACTTTCAATGACTCTGTTATTATCAGCAACAGCACCTAGGACAATTTAATGGACCGAAATTTGCTGCTCCAACAAGCATTAGTTTTTTAACCAATTGTCATTCTCCCCGCTAAAAAGCTTTAAGCGGGTAAAGGAGATCAAATAAGAGTTTAATAATGGAAAGGAAACTTAGTGTTAAATCAAGAAAACTAAAGGAACATGATCAGAAACTATTTATTATAACACAAATTAAATTTTATACGAAAAATACAATCGCAAAATTAAAAAAAAACAATCAATTTTATCTTTTATTATTTTTTATACGAAAATCCCAAAATCGTAACTTATTAATAACTTAATGAGAATGGGATGTGTCTGACTATGGGTGAGCATATGTTTGATGTCCCGGCGACTCATGCCTGGAAGTGATGCACCTGCTGTTTGACCCTTGGGTATCCAATGGGATTAGTTGATTAGTTGTATGGAGACAAGTGAAAAGTGACTGGTCACTAGCCCTGAATTATCCTTTATAATTGTTTAAAACTGTGTGAAATATATAAATATTAATTCTTGTGGACCTATGAATTCTAGATAGACCTACACCATATCTGAGCATTTAAAGGTCTAAAAAAGTTTTTTCTTTGTATATTATAACATGTAATATTATATACCCAACACCAAATCACCTATTATGGGGTGGATCGTCATATAATATTGTACCATAATATCTATTTATTTCCGATTTATTTTGGTTGAATACCATCTCAATAATTTTAGGCATATTCCAGTTTTAGTCTCTTTTTTTCAGAACTGCGCTTTCTTTATATTTTTGCAGCGTGTAACAAAAAGAGATTTACTTTAACACACAATAAATTTGGCACCAAAACGCCCTAGGAAACTGGTCTTGGCTTTATGAAACGTCCAATTGACACTTCTGTATACTCTGTGGTTATTCTCGGAAGTAGAGCTTGTTTGGGCGCTATGGCTAATTATGGACCAACTTTCACAAAAATCAATAGTATAATTTTTACATACTTATAACTGATCTGTGTAAAATTTCGGTTTGTTATGGATGTTTATGTAGGTTAATGAGTTTTCGGGAGTAGTCTTCATAAGGGAGCTATGACCTATTATATGTATATGTGAATTATTTGTATTGAATTTCAACTTGATAGTAATGTTTGTATGAGATTTATGATCATTTATGTAAGTGGTCTTCCGAAGTGGATTTTTTATGGGGCTACGGTCAAATATAAACCGATAGGTATATGGCCCAACGATTTATATTTATGTATATGTGAATTTTTTGTATTGAATTTTAACTTGTTAGTGATTTTTATAAGTGATTAATAAGAAGTTAAGTGATTTTCAAGAGTGTACTTTATATGGGACTATGTCAAAATATGGACCGATGCACATAAAATATCGTTTTCAGATTTCACTTTTCATAAAACTTATTTTTTTGCAGAATTTTGATTTTTTTGCTTTATATATTTATGTACCATTCTTATGATAGTAACTGCATTATTTTTGAACAAAATATCAAAAAATATCTGAAAATGTTGAGGCTGTCTGAAACTTTGGTTTATAATTCGGATCCCACTGATCCGATTTTGCCTATTTGCATTACCAAACATTTCGGTGGAACAAAGAATATGTATTTGGTAAAAATTTCATTGTTCTATTCTTATTAGGATCCACAGTAAATAGACTTTTTGGTTCTACGACTAATATTTCGAGGTGTTACAAATTGAATAACAAACTTAATATACCCCCATTTTTTGGTGATGGGTATAAAAATATCAACAGCTGTAATGTTTTTTTTACAAGATTTCTATGAGATTTGATTATAATGTAAGCAATGTGTATCCCTAAGAAATATGTTTAACTGTAGGGACAGAACTGGAAGCCAGTTACAAACATATGACTTAACCTTTTATACCCACAACAATCTAATTAGTGACTGGTTTAAATAAATTAAATTAAATTATAATTATAATAATTGTCTAGTGTAGTTACAATAAAACTGTTGTGTCTTATTATTGATTAAACTGAAAGATAACAAGATTTTACTTATTTATAAATGAAAGATGAACGAACAGATACTCATTTACACAATCATTTATAAAGTTCATATAAATACAAAACGTTTATTAGTCATTTCAGTTAAAAAAAAGGTAAAATTGTTTTTCCTAATGTAACCACATAACTATGTATGTTTACGGGTAACAATTATTTTTGCCATAAACTGAAATTGAAATTAGATTCATCATGTAGTCATGTATTAAAACGTTTGACATAAATATGTATTTCCGCGTTGGCGTTAAATCTAAAGTTTACGAGTATTTGATTTTATAACGATACAGCAGCTACAATAAATTTTGGCGAGTATTTTAGCTCTGGTACGTACTTACTAACTTACTAACTACTAACAATTTACAACAATGCATACTAATCATTCAATTGAACACTGTCTTTATTAGCATGTCTACTATTTTTATATACGAGTACATATAATCATAGTTTTTCCCATCATATCGCTGGGTTTTGTCAATTTTATTGTTTTATTGTTATATGTACATTAGGTTGGCCCCAAAATAAAGTTGCGGATGTTCCCGACTAATATGAAATTTGATTCATTTTAAGACTACGTTTCTCAATTTTTTTGTCCTGCGGTCAATATTTAGTGAGCTGGATCAAAGGATAAAAAGGTCCTTTTTAGAGGTTTTTTGATTTTTTTTTCACATTTCTTCTAAAGGAACTATGGGCTATCAAAAATTAAAAAAAATTTTTTTTTAAATTCAAAAATTTTCAAAATTTCAGACAAATTTTTATTTTTGTTTTTTATTTTTTTCATAGAATTTACTTAAATAAATAGTTTAAATTTCTTGATTATAAACATCATTTAACCCAAATAGTTTTTCCCGATTTTTAGCTTATAAAATTTACGTTGTTTTAATATCCATTACATTAACGAATTAAGTTAACAGAGATTGTCAGATAGGGAAGAATTTAGGTTTAAAAGAAAAATTAATAAAAATTTAAATAGATAGAATTTTAAAAAACGGGAAAAACCATTTGGGTTAAATTACATGATGTTCATAATCAAGAAATTTCTAACTATTTATTTAAGTAAATTCTATGAAAAAATAAAAAAAACTAAAATTTTGTCTGAAATTTTGAAAATTTTTAAATTTAAAAAAACTTTTTTTTTATGTTTTGATAACCCATTGAATTCGCCTCTCAAAGACCTTTCAAATGATACCAAATTTACATATAGTTTCTTTGGAAGAAATGTGAAAAAAATCAAAAAACCTGTAAAAAGGACCTGTTTATCCTTTGATCCAGCTCACCAAATATTGACCCCAGGACAAAAAAATTGAGAAACGTAGTCTTAAAATGAATCAAATTTTCATATTAGTCGGGAACATCGATACCTTATTTTTTCTCCATACAAACGGGGCCACCCTAATGTACATATGTAAGTGTTTCGTTTATGTTTATTGGCTGAAAATCAAAACAAAAATGTTAAACTTAATATTAATTTGTTCTGCGAATTTTATTTAAAATTTATACAATGTAGTCTATCTCAACATCGTAATCACTAACTCAATCATTATAATTTGTATTGTTGAAGGGGTTAAAATAACGATTAAACTTGTAATTCATTTGATTTTAAAAATATTTAAAACAATTATTTCAAAGACATAAATAGAGAACACGAGCAAGATTTGACAAAACTGATAAGTGTTTTTTTTTTTTTTGTTTTGTTTGATATGATTTTCCTTGGTTAATATAGGTAGTAAAATTTATTTTAGAAATCAATAAAAGTGAAAGCAATGACCCCAAATATGTAACTGTTTATTGGAAACCAGAAGTTTCTAAATGTAATTCAGTAATTTCCAATATAATACTTCAGAAATATCTTAAAGTTCCATTTGTATTTCAGAATTTTCTTTTCTTACTTCAAAAACTTATGGCGTATCTTTTGAAGGCGGTTTTTGTATTTAGTAACTTATAGGTATGTACTCGTATGCCATTTGGAAAGGTACACTTTTAAACAAACATTTGTAAACAACAAAGATTTTTACTTCGAAAATGTAAAATATTGCGCCGACGAATCGTTTTGCTTCACTTCTTTAATTTGAAAGAAAAGGGGCACCGATTACCCATTCATAAATGTGGAATGTAACATTGTATTCAATGTGCGAGAGATGGTTTGTGCTGTTTTGACAAGGAAGTCAAAGATCCCCAGGCCAGCCAAAAGAGTTTAAAGACAAAGAAAAGGCATTGCTCCATGAAAATTGTTATGAAACTCAACAAAACCATTGGGAGCTACTCAAGCAGCAATTTAAAAACATTTGCGACCAGCAGTATTTATCGAAAAACAGGGAAATTTGGTAGCTTAAAAAATAAATTTTTTTTTATAAAAGAAAATCTTTTTTGCACCAAAATCATTACTTGCGATGAAGAACGGATCCATTAATATAACCCGTGTAAAAACAATTTGATGTTACTCAACAATGACTCACAATAAACTGATTCACTTGATTGGCCCTGTTAGTCTATTTATACAGCAATCATAATTTCTGGAAGGTTCGAAACTAACAATGTTCACGACAGCAAGTCTAGAATATTCAGCTAAAGTCGTTGAAACTCAATATTGCCATATTGCTCAGCTATGTTTATAACAGGGTGTTCTCAATAATTAAAACTTCTACAATTGCTAAACAAGTTATATGTCGATAAAAACGCCATCTGTTGATAAACATGCTGTATTTTGATACCGACCGTTAAATTTAAATTGAAATACAATTTCATAACAGTATGCCAAATATCAGTGGTGCTAAGGTAATGTTCTGTATTTGGTGGGACCTAAAGAGTCCCGTCTATTATGAGCTGCTGGTCAGCCTATTATAGGAAACCTGTACCAAATTCAACTGATACGCCCAGAATATGCAGCCAGGCATGAAAACGTAATTTTCCATCATGACAATGCTTGGCCAAATGTTGCAATACCTTTAAAAACTATTTATAAAGAAGTGGTTGAGAAGTTTTGCCTCAACCGACTGATAGTCTAGACCTTAACCTGTCTGTTTGTTTCGATTGCTGCATTATTTAGAATTGACTTGATTATTTCTAGGCCTCAAAAGATGAACAGTTCTTTTAGCGCAGAATTCATATGTTGCCAGAAAGATGGGAAAAGGTCATAGCTAACAATGGCCAATACTTTAAATAAATTTATTTTGTACAAATGTTAAAAAATAAAGGCAACAGCATTTTTAAGTTATACCCCCAATATAACTGGAAGTTTTTTGAAATATAATTAGAATGTTTTGAAATATAATATGAAATGGTCTATTTGTTTCAAATATTTCATTTCATTTTCATTTACTTATAAATGTCTATGGATTCACAAAATATCCTTACAGACTATTCGCTTAAAATAATTAACTATAACAAATTTTTTAAATATTGTTTAAATTTTACTTTAAAAAAAATAAAATCTAAAACATAGTTTTCATTTATTTTGGTAAAATTTTTTTTTGCTCTAATCAATGAATAATTAGTTTTATGGTAACCAATAAATGAGTAATCATGTTATCTTAATGATCTTGAGGGAACACTAATTTTTATATACGACAACAACTCAGGGCATTTTACGAGTATGTTGTAATTTATTAGATCAATTAAGAATAAAATAGATTGGAATGATATTCTACTCTCGAGTGTTTGAATATCCAACTTTGTAGTCTACTACATTCAAAGAAAGAGTAAATTTTGTAAATTTTCGCTGCACTCTGCACTCACGATCTTCTATCTCTATATATATAAAAATTAATGTCTGTCTGTCTGTCTGTCTGCCCATATAACCTAAAAATTAAATCGCCATATTTTGGGCATTTTTTGACCCACGGCGGCAGTATTTGCGTACGAAAAGAAAAATGGGCAGAGCACGCCCCTTTGTTTGCGATATATTGGAGGTTCGAACTGTTAATCGATCTTAAATTTTCACAGCGTGCAGCTTTGATTAAGGAATACTTATTACATGATAATATTTTTGACCATGCACACTTCTGCACCTACTTTTTTACTACGTTTATTAACGGCTTTACATTAGAGGGGGTAGCGAAGTACACCGGGTTCAGCTAGTATTCATATAAAGGGTGGTTAAATTGTAAGGGCCGATGTTGAATGTGAACCACACCTAAACGCCAAGGTTTTTTTCGAATTTTATTTGACATTTCTCTATTTCAGACTTACTCAATTTGAACCATGGAGAGATACACAATCCAACAACGTGTTAAAGTTATCCAGACTTATTATGAAAATGGGCGTTCAAATCAAAATGCATATCGTGCACTTCGTGATTTTTTTGGTCAATTTGATCGTCCAAATGTGCGTACAATCGCAAAAATCGTGGAAAAATTCGAGCAAACCGGGTCTGTAGAAGATGTGAGAACACCAGTGCATGCTCGTACAGCTCGTACTGCAGAAAATATTGCTGCTGTTCGCGATAGTGTGGCTGAAGAGCCGTCCACCTCAACTCGTCATCATGCCCAACAATTGCACGTCTCACGCTCGTCGTTGATGAACATTATGCATAAAGACTTGCATTTACACGCTTACAAGGTGCAATTGGCTCAAGAACTAAAGCCTCTTGACCATTCCAAACGTCGTGAATGGGCAGAATGGTGGCAAGAAATGGCAACAGTGGATGATCAATTTTCGAAGAAAATCATCTTCAATGATGAGGCACATTTTCAAATCAGTGGATACGTCAATAAACAGAATTGCCGCATTTGGGCGAATGAGAATCCAAGAGTGATTGTCGAAAAACCAATGCACCCACAAGGAGTGACTGTTTGGTGCGGTTTATGGGCTGGCGGCATCATCGGGCCGTATTTTTTCCAAAATGAGGCCGGTCAGGCAGTTACTGTGAATGGTGTTCGCTATCGTGAGATGATAACGAACTTTTTATGGCCCGAATTGGAAGATATGGATGTGCACGATATGTGGTTTCAGCAGGACGGTGCCACTTGCCACACAGCTAACGAAACAATGGCTCTTTTGCGCAACAAATTTAATGGCCGTGTTATCTCACGTAATGGCGATGTCAATTGGCCGCCAAGATCATGTGATTTGACACCGTTGGACTTTTTTCTTTGGGGTTATTTGAAAGAAAAGGTGTACGTCAATAAGCCAGCAACAATTCAAGAGCTAAAGGATGAGATAATTCGGCACATTAACGGCATAGAACCTCCATTATGCCTCAGGGTCATCGAAAATTTGGACCATCGGATGGAGGTGTGCCGACGTAGTCGCGGCGCCCATTTGGCCGATATTTTGTTCCATGCATAATTAAGTAATACCAATCTATCATAATAAAATCAAATTACAATAATTTCCTAAATAGTTTGTGTTTTATTCAAAATCAACATCGGCCCTTGAAATTTAACCACCCGTTAAAATAGAATAAATTTAATTAAAATAATATATTTTGTTTTTTTAGTTTTGAAATAATTTGTGACTGTAACCTTTTTATCAAGCTTAAATTTTTGATAAAAATCATTTAAGGTTGGCCTCTTTAGGGATAATGACAATTCTAATAAAGAGGTTTCCAATAAAACATGTATGTGTGAGGTATTAACGGAATTTATAAATATGCCTATAGGCCTATATATAGCATTCGCTCGCATCCGAGATTTCGAATTAATTAATTAATTAAGTGATTGCCAGTGCCATAACCGTTTCTGCAGAACGTACATTGTGGCATTCGCTCAATTTGGAACAAATGAAATCATTTATGATTACAAACAGTTTTATCATTTGAACGTGCTGTTCCATCGTTTAACTTGACACGCTAATTTGACATCAGTGATTGTATAAAGAACACTAAGGCCATAATAGAAAAACAATATCAAGCCGACTGTTTAATATTAGTTAGCTGGGAGATTACCTAATTTTAGTAGTATTCAATAGAATTAAAATACCAAACGAAATGTTGTTTTAAGGGAATTGTGTGAGATACACAATGAAAAGGTGTGAAAAACCGGGAATTGGTTACATGGGAAGATTTTGGGCAAATCTGCTTAGACTTCTAAGGGAGACTTATAATAAATGAAAAGAGGTTTCCTTTTTTTATAAATTCATGTAACTTTTATTTTTAAAATTTCTTGGGGATGTGAGCAGTTGAAGTGGCCATATTGCTTGCTGATTATTAAACGAACTAACTTTTTCATGAGAATAAATATCGCTGGGGACCTCAAGGGCTCGTTATATAAAACTACAAATAAACATTAAAACTACAATTTAAATTTGTGGATTATAGATTCAACCAAAATAGTAGAAACAGGGTTGGGAAATTCAATTAAAATAATAAAGGAAACTATAGTTTAAACACCGACCCTATTATTAAACAATTTTTCATCCTCCACCAGCAATGGTAAATCAGTAAACGTTTGTTATTACATTTGTAACCCTGAGAAATATTAATTTAAGACTCAACAAAATATGTACTATATATATGTACATCCTTGTTCCTTATGAAATTTGTCTATGATGGTCTGTTAGTATGTATAAAACATGCTGACATTTAAAATACATAACCGAAATTATCGACATTCAATTAAAAATATTTATAATAGTCCTAAGCAGTTGGGTATTGAAAATCAGCTAAATTGGTTAAGTAGAAGAAAAGTTATGGACCATAATGTTAAACAACATTGAGCAAATTTAATATATGTACATTATTACGTTTGCGTACGTTTTGGTTGTAAATGCAGATATTTTGAAAAACGAGTTTAATTCTAATTATAGATGGAATTTCTCATAAAAAAAAAGAATAAGCCTTGCATTATTCTTATGTGTCACAACGCAACGGATATGACACTTCCTAATCTTAACGGAAAATGCATAAAAAAGTTAAATAATTTTTTCGCCATTGAATTTAATTGACTATTTTACATAAATATCTACCTATATACATTTTAAAAATTATTAACAAAATGTATATATTTACTATTTAGTGTAGAATTTAATCACTTGTTAATTAATTACCCGTTGTATTTTCAATTTACACTTCATTAGCATGATTGTATAAAATGTTTCATTGTTTTGTGGAAAAAGTTTATTTGAACTTGAGTGATTGAGTGATTGTGACGACTGCGATGCCTATAGGTAAATTGCCATGAATATATTTTGCTATAATTTTTTTCCTTTTTTGTGTAGAATTTTATTTTTTTTTTAATTTAAACACAATAATTTGTTATGCAGGGTTTTAAAGGTTTTGATCAGTTGCAGATTGAGGAATGTAATTTGGTTTTATTATTATAAAATATTCTAATTATTTAATTGAAATATTTTAGTACATTTTTGTCGGCAATTGAAATCATGTTGGCATACACTACGTATCATAACTATAGACGCTTAAACAAAACAAAATTTTCCTACATAATTATAATTATACATAATATATTATTAAGTAATTAAAAACACAAGCAATTTAACAATAAATAATTAATCCTTTTTAAGAAGTTGGTGTAGTTGGTTTTTGTAAGATATTTTAATGTTTCATGATTATAGAAGCATCCTTCGTAAACTAACTAAAATATATTTTCTACCATTAAATTATTAATAAGTTGGTTCTTCTTTGTTTTTAACAAGTTCAAAAATTCGGTCCGTCATACTGCCAATCAAATTATTTCGCAGTTCTCCATTAATTGACCGCCATTCATCGATAATTGCTTCTTTCAGGACAATAACTGTTTGGTATTGACGATTTTCCCTGTAAACACGGCGTGCCAATATTTCCCAAATATTCTCAATTGGCTTTTGGTTAGGAGAACACGCCGGCCAGCCCATAGTTTTACTACTTTTAAACTAAAATCAATCTTGCGTGTATGTGCTTTTATGAAAAGACGTGTTATCTTATTGGAAAATCAGACCTTCATTGGTGCAACTTTCTAAAAATAGCACCAATTTCAACGTATTCTGCAGAATTCATCGGAGAACTGGGAAATGCCAAATCAAGCATACCATTGCTGCAAAATGCTCCCCATACCATTAAAGAACCTTCGCGCAAATTTCTTTTTGAAAAACAGCGAGGTTTCTTATGTAAATCCCTCCAATAGCAATTGAAACCATTTGCACAATTAAGATAAAATTATTTCTCATCTGAAAAAATCACCGTTAAAATACAACTAAAGTAATTACAACTAAATATTGTTTTATGTCAAGAAACTTGCCTTTTACGAGTTGGTTTGCAAGTTTTTCTTTGCATATTCTAAACGAGCAACTTTATGTCAAGGAAGCAACATAAGCATGGTAATTTATGTAGAATCATTCAAAACTCTATATATGGTCGATTTGGATACATTTAAGAAGAAATCTGCAAGACTTTTCAAAAAGTTACTTGTCAATTTCTCGCTCCCTGGGAGATAACTTTTTTTGGACCCCAGTTTTTTTTTTTTTTTTGGTTTTTTGCAAATTTTCTTTAATTTCTCGATACCTTAAGAAAAGTCAAGATACCATTTTTTTAAAAAACCTAAAATTTTGCCTTTTCAAATATCTCTATGGCATGTACCATTATGTGGCATTATGAATTTATTTAAAACAAAAAATTACTGTTACTTTGTATCAATTTACTACAGTCATAACAGAAAATATGCAATGCGTCTATAGTTATGATATGTAGTGTATTTGAAATGCCAACTTAATAAGTATAATCGTATAATAAATAAATTTATTATTTAGTTGTAAAAATAATTTATATATGTATATATATATTATATATATACATATGTATATATACCCATATTTGTTCTATATGTATTGACTTTCTTATCACCGTGTTTACATTTGTTTCAATGGTACTCTGAAAAAAAAACGATTGCAAAACACTCAGAATATTTCACATGCTTCATCATGTTAAACGCCATGTTAATTGTTTGGTTAAATAATTATTTAAGTCTTTATCGCTAGTAAACGGTTTGTTTAATCATAAAAACAACCTATTAATAAATTAACACAATCACTACTTCAGTAGTTGACATGCATTCAGAAGAAAAAAACATTTCATTATTAGGCTCTTTAGTTACTCAATTGAATTTCAAGGAAAATATTTACATCTTTTAGATTTGTGTTAATCTACGTACAAATTATGACACTATGTCCAGTCAGAGTCAAAATTTAGTATACAGCGAACAATGTGAAGAACAATTAAAATCTTTAAAAGAAGCCTATATTTTTTAAATTTATTTATATAAAAATGTTTCGGATATAGCAATTTTTTTTAAACAGTTATCTTCTCCTCTTACTGAAAGATACTCGTATGTCATAAGTTTTATCTAACAAAGCAGAAAATGCTCTAAAACAGAATGTTAAAATAGAACAAGTAAGAAAGTATAGACGGCCAAGCCCGACCATATAATACCCTACACCCAGTATATCAATAAAACAGTTTTTCCGATATGGGTGCTATATGGGAGATATTACCTATAATGGGCCGATCATCGAAAAATTTAGTGCCATGACTTCCCTGAATATAAATATTATGTGTGTTAAACTTTATCTCGATATAAATAATTTTAAAAGATTTATGGATGTTAAAGTGAATTACGATGAGGGTCTTATATGGGAGTTTCGACTAATTATGGACCGACCATTATAAAACTAGGTGTCATCATTTCTGTATATATGAAAGTTATTTGTGTTGAATTTTATTTAGATACCAATATTTTTAAGAAGTTTATGGTCTTTAAAGTGATTTTCGGAAGTGGGCCTTATATGGGAGCTATGATAAATTAGGGACCGATCATCATAAACATCTACCATATTATATGTATATACACGAAACATATTTTTGTTCAATATTATTGGATACCAACATTTTTAAAACAGTTATGCTCCTTTAAGTGATTTTCGGAAGTGGGCCTTATATGGAATCTACTACTAATTATGGACCGATCTTTACGAAATTTGTAGATGTGATTTAGCTTCATTTATTACTCATTTGTGGTGAAATTTGTTTGCATACTTGCATAATTCAAAGATTTATGATCGGTAAACCCCAATTTCAGGAGGACATTTGTATGGGGGCTAGGTGAAATAATGGACCGATTTCCACTAGTTTCAATCTGATCCATTCTGAAAAAATATCACGTACCAAATTTTATCGAAATATCTTCAAAATTGCGACCTGTACTCTGCGCACAAGCTTTACATGGACAGCCAGCCAGCCAGACGGACGGACGGACATCGTTAAATCACTTTCTGAGTCGATCGGTATAATTTGGGTGGTGGACCAATATTTATAGGCGTTACAAACATCAGCACAAATCCAATATACCCTCCCCACTATTGTGGTGTAGAGTATAATAAAATAAGTACAGCTATGAATAATAGATCGTAAATTAAGCACTTTTTTAATGCAATTATAAATAAAATTAGTATTAATTTTGTAAGTACAGAGTTAGTAAATTATTTAAGGAACCGAATGGTACGTGGCAAACACTTACTAGTGAAGAGATATTGCTACAATTAAGAACAAAAACCGGTCAACTGTTCAAAAACTTATTGAAAGAAGTAAAGCTCGAGAAAACAAAAACATACCGGTCGAGCACAATCTCGAACTGATAATGATGTGCGGAAAATAGTCAGAAAAGACAAGAAAACTGCAAAGTCTAGCGCAGTCAAAATAGCTGAACACATTTCTAAGGACCATGGACTTCATGAAAGAGTGCCTAGAAAAAAACCCGCAGTAAACCGTACTAAACATAAACTTCCGTATTCAAAAAAAAAAAGTAGGTTTAAAGTGTTTGAAGAAATTTTCTTAAAGTACATTTGAAGTCTACTTTAATTTTTTATGAACACGGACAAAAGACTTTGCAAAAGCTCTCGATCTTCTTTGCAACCTTTCTGAAATAATGTAATATTTAGCGATAAGGGTAAGTTTGAGATTTTTTGATCAAAATCAAGAGGAAATAGTGAGCTGCTTCCACAGAACCTTAGTAAAACACAGTGGTGGGTCTTTGATGGTTTGGGGTTGTATGTAAGCTGTAGGACCAGGCAATCTTGTATGCAAGTACAATGAATACCCGCGACTACTTACAATTTAAAGGAAAATTTAAAAGTAAGTGCTGAAAATTTAGCAAGACAACAACTCAAAACCCACAGCCAGCATTGTGCAACGTGTCTAAGCAATTAAATAAAAGCACGTGTGTAAAATTTTAGACATGAACATCAGAAAAAGAAATAATTCATCCAAAGACAAACTCCGACGGCGGTTTAACGGAAAAGTGTGGCAAGATTACTAGAGATGTGACTGAACCTCTTGTAAATGCCATGAAAAGGCGACTAGAGCCTGTAATTAAGCTGAATGGAGAACCAACAAAATATAAGCGCAATTCAATTCAAAGGAACTGCTCATCATTTAGATGGATTAAAACAATTTTGAAAGCGTATCCTGGTGATCATCGATCCAAAGAAATGTGAAATGAAAAAATTATAGCTTTTGAACAATATATTTACATCAGAAATATAAATGAGTGACTTTATAAAATTGCAATGATTATGGAAATAATTGAGATACGGGAATGTGAATTAATAGTAAATAATACATGTAGAAGAAAAATATCAAAAAGGAATAAAGAAGGTTACAAAGCCGCACTTTATTTTTTCCGACAGTGTATATACTTTTTGGTTCTACGACCAATATTTCTATGTGCTACAAATGGAATGACAAACTTAATCACCCTTATCGTGAATAAAAATTAATTGGTTCCCTTTTCACATTTTTCCTATTAAAATTCAATGTTAAAAAAATAAAAGGAACAAATTTCATGTGGAATTTTTATTCACGATAAGGGTGAATATATATACGCCAATCTGTTATTAATTCCCAATTTTTAAATCAATAACATTCGTAGCGTGGTGTAACTATACAAGGTGAGTGCAGTAGCACAGCTGACTGACTTTGTTTACAATTTACTTATGTCAAAAGTAATACTTTTTTAAGTGTTTTTGACAGTAGAAAATGCCTGTTGTTTCTGTACATATTTTGTTGTATTTGTTGCCGATTTGCACTCACCTTGTTTTTTTAAGAGAAGTAACACTCAGGCAATTAATATGCCTATATAAAATTGCGTTACTTTTTTTGGAAAGGGGATCGATTAAAGAAGCAAAGGTGGTTGAAGTATAGAAAAGCTTTATAACACAACTTTGCAATTGTGCATTATGCTTTTTTTTAGTACAGCATTGCAACGCCTCTGGTGTTGAGTAGGCGCATTATTTTTTAAAACTTGATTTTATAGCCTTTATTTGATTATTTTACTTCGGTGGCGTTTGAATGCTATACCACCGAAGGAGGACGTTGTGATAAATATTAGTTATGATGGATAGAAAGAAAACTAATAATTATCAGATACTAATGTTGTTTAAGTGGCAGCGGCTGGGAATCGAACCCGGGCTACAAGTACCAACTCATGCTTAATGATCAAATGTGCTAACCAATTAAGCTACAGCACCCTTATCTAGTTACACCATAATTCGTAGAAATCAACTCAGATCTGAAAGTTTATTCAATAAATTGTGTGAAATAACCAAGTTTTCTTTCAACTAACTACTTAAGTCTTTATATAAAATGTTCATTCAGTCTCTTTAAAGTAATACTATGAAGGTTTTATTAGCATATCAAAAACTTCATATTTAAATAAAGCACACAATAAATCAATCAAATATAAATGAACAAATTAAGACCTTTAAATGTAGAATAAATTTGTATCAACAGTAAACTGAGTCATTTGATATCCATATGATTTAACAATAAATCAGTAATTTTTTTGACATAAAATTGTGGCTAAATTTTGCTAAATTAAAGAATATGTTAATATGTACTTACATTTCAAATATTGCAAACATATTTATTTCAAAAATTATACTCGTAATTTGCTGGTTCATTCAACAAATTATCCATTCATAAATAAAAAGTCACGAATTTGTGGTTTAACTGAAAAAAAAACACAAACAAAAAATTAGATTTATTTTGTGCAACTAATGAGGTGCTGAATATGTATGTATGTATGTATGTAATTATTGTCATACAATTGTATGGAATATTTATTGCATTATAAGAGTTTAATTTGTTTGCAATGAAACTTTGAAACTAAGTTTCCGTTTCCTTGAGATCATTGCTTTAATGGTAAACTAAACTTGTGTAGTAAATTCTGAGAGACGTTTTTTATTTTTAATAATTATTTAAATAATTTGTAAACAACATTTCTGTAAAATATTGACAGGAATTTTAACTATTTTAATATTAGCAGCATGGTGCAAATATACAAGGTGAGTGCATATCGACAACAAATACAACACAAAACAGAAACAACAGGCATTTTGTTTGTGTAAAATAATGTACTACTGTCAAAAATACTTGACAAAGTATTACTTTTGACATAAGTAAATTGTAAACAAAGTCAGTCAGCTGGGCTACTGCACTCACCTTGTATAGTTGCACCATGATTAGCAGCAGCTAAAAACTATTTGAAATATCTTTGACGTTAATTAATGCGATTATTTATTGAATTTTTTTATGATTATTTCTTTTATTATTATTTACATCAATTTCACTTAATTCGAAATTGCGAAATTTCGTTAACAAAGCACGTTCAAAATCGTGTTAAATATGTAAAATTCTATTGTTTTGTATTTGTACTTTTATTAAGTACTTATTAACAAATGTATGTAATAACGTCAAAAAACTTATTCTTGTACTATATACATACGAGTATGTACGTAAATTACATTTACATTCTAAAGCGACATCAGTTAAATAGATTTGTATTACAGCAACAACTATGCACAACATGATGTGTAAATAATAAAGAAAATCTGAACACAATATTCTATACTATCCAGTAGAAAGTGTTATAAATAAATTTGTCATTAGATTGGTTAATAGACCAGTCGGATAAGGCGTCATTTGACGTTTGATTGTTTTAGTAGCGAAGCTGTTGTTGCCCAAGTGAAGTGAAATCATTTCGATTCGTAGAACTGAACTTAATGTTAAATTAAGAGCTATTATTTATTTAAACTCTAAGAAAGCACCTGGTATTGACAAAATTGATGCTGATGGAGCTACCATGATAGCAATAAAAATAATACTTCTTATTTTTAACGCTATATTACGCCATGAATATTACCCACTAGAAGGTTTCACTAGTCACCATGATGCCTAAGCCGCGAAAAGATCACACAAAATAAAATCAAAAAAACCCACCAGCCTATTGTCAAATATATCAAAGTTGTTGGAGAAGATACTCATGAACACATTGTACCCGATTTGAATTGAAAATTATTGTATTCCGAACCATAAAATTTGATTTAGAAAAAAAAAACAGTACTATCGAACAAACATGATGATCTAATATACAATTTAAAACTAACAGCAATGTCACAGAGCTTAATTTCGTTTGCAAGTGGAATTAATTCCGTATTTTGCATCTGTAGAAAACGTAAAGCACGATGGCCACGTATCAAACTGATTTGACAAACTCAGTTTTTTTTGATTGTGTTAGTGAAAAAAATCTCACACGTACATATATGTTGATGTGAGTTTGACGAAAATCAAAACAATTTAGATTTGACTGCCGCCGCTACTTCAAACTAAATATTACCAATACATACATATTATTTGTCAAATCAGTTTGATACGTGGCCATCGTGCTTCAAACGAAAATTTTTTTCGAAATGAAAGTACTTTTAATTATAAGTTATTTAACTTAAAGTGATTTCATTCCGAAAAAATGTTTCGTTATGCTTTTTCTAGAGAAGTCAAATACGGAAATAATTCCACTTCCGAAAGGAATTAAACTCTGTGACATGGCTGTAAATTTACCCGTAAACACGCACAAGCTATTGGAAAGCTATTTACCTGGTCGAACATTTAAATTTAAAAAAGGAGATTTCTTAAGTTCCGCATAACCCATTGAGTACCTCAAGAAAGCATCCTGGAACACTTCCTATATTTTATATGCCAACAAACAATCGTACTTACACATCTACATTTGCTGATGATACTGCTATTCTAAGCATTCATGAAAACCCTTCAGAAGCTTCTCGCTACCTACAAAATCATATATCTGAATTAGAAAACTGGCTAAAGCAATGGAGTATAAAAGTTGATGAACAGAAATGGACACACATAACTTTTACATTTTTTTAGTTTTATAAAGAGAAGTAACACTCATTCAATTAATATGCCTATATATACTTGCGTTACTTTCTTTGGAAAGGGGATAGTTGAAGAAGTAAAGGTGGTGAAAGAAGAAAGCTTTTTTAGATCACAACTCTGCAATTGTGCATTATGTTTGTTTTCAGTGCAGAATTGCAGCACCTCTGGTGGTGAGTAGGCGCATTAATGTTGAAGCTTCATTTTATAGCCTTTATTTAATTATTTTACTTCAGTGGCTTTTGAATGCTATAACACCGAAGGAGGGCGCTGTGATAAATATTAGTTATGATAGATAGAAGAAAACTAATAAGTATCAGAAACTGATGTTGTTTGAGTGACAGCGGCTAGGAATCGAACCCGCGCTACAAATAACAACCCATGCTTAATGATCAAATGCGCTAACCAATTAAGCTACAGCACCGTTAATGTTCTCCTATTTATATCAATAAACAAGCACTAACACAACACTCCGAAGTTAAATACCTGGTCACCTTACATGGAAATCCCATATAGTTATGTAGTTGTAAAATCGACACAAATGAAATTGAAATTAATTCAAATTAATTGGCGCATTGTCAGAAAGTCTAAGCTAAGTTAAGATTGCAAACTCTTGCTTTACAATTCTATTATAAAACCTATATGGTGTTATGGACTACAGCTATGGGCAACAGCGTCAGCTTCAAATGTAGACAGAATTCAAAGACGTCAAAAGAAATTGCTACGAATGAACACAATTGCCCCCCGGTATATAAAAAATTCGAATATCCATAAAGACCTAAATGTGCCTTTGGTAAAAACTGAGATAAAAAAAAATGCAGAAAAACACTTAAAAAAGCTTGAAGTACACCCAAACCCATTAGCCCCGCAACATATTAAATAATAGTGGCTATATTTGACTAAGAAGAAGAGATACAGCGGATCTGAGCCGAAGACAAGAAGGAAGAATATCTACTTAACATATACATATGTATAATCCACAATTATCAAACAATTTTCGTCCGGCATTGGCTGGACTAATAATTAAAATATTTTAGATATAAGATTTGATATACCAGGGCAGTTCGGAAGAGAACAGAAAGCTCGGTATAAACAGAAAAAAGTTAAGTGTTTTGGAAACTTCAATCTGTGCTATGAACACATGTTAAATTTCTTTTCGATCTGGTAACTCCTTCATATAGAAACAGGTGTTCAAGAAAGACGCATACGCGATTTTTTTACAATGAAAAAATTAGAAATTCGTGGTGGCATTAAATATTTAAATAAAAAAAGTTTATCGGGATAAGAAATTCATATAGATTTGGTGAATGTGTTAAACGAAAGTGCTCCTTCATAACAACAGTAAAAAATTGGGTTGCTGAATTTAAACGTGGTCGTACAAGCATAGAGGATGAAACAGCAACAAGAACATAAAATAACATAAAGTGTGTGATATGGTATTAAATGATCACCGAATAAAAGTGCGTCATGGGCATCTCAAATGATCGAGTCCATTTAATTTTGCATGAAGAACTATAGATGAAAAGCTTTTTGCAAGATGGGTGTTATTTATTGTACTACAAAACTAATTCTGCAAATTTTTATATTTTGCATTTATATTCGTGATTATGTATGAAATGGAATCATAATCTGAATCAATATTGATTGCGTCTGTTTCTCCTTCATCATCATCATCATCATCATCATCATCATCATCATCAGTATCATCGTTCACGCTTTTGGCTTATCATAATTTTTTAAAAAACAAGAAAACAAAAAACATACACACACACACACCATTCAACAAAACATTTTGCACCAACGACGGAAAACGCAACACTCACTTTAACGCTTTCTTATTTAAAAAAACATTTACCCCAACGATGGAAAACATAACACCCCCCTCCTCGCACCACCCATCCTCAAACACCCAACTCACACCTTTCCTACTCCAACACCCTACTCACCCCCCTACTCATCATTTAACAATCACATACTCCTATCCAACAAACACTCATTACACTAACAACAACTATATCCAGGCATGGAAACACCAACACAATACCACATTCACAAAACACAAACACATTTTACACTAACTATTTTATTTAACAATCACATACTCCCAGCCAGGCATGCACCAAAATTTGTATGGAAAAAGTGCTGCCGAACCAGCATAAACATACTACTGCAATTACAGTTGTAAACCACTATTTTGAAGGTCTTGAGGAAAACTATTTTAAATCAAGGGATAGAATTGCTATATAAGCGTTGGACTAAGTGTTTTGAAGTTTCAGGAGATTATATTGGTAATTTTTAATAAAGATACAATAAATCAACAAAAGTACAGAAAAAAGTTAAGGGTGGCGATTGTTGGGAGTCAATTTAGAAACACATAAACTTTGAACATTGTGATAATATAACCAACCCAAGCTCGCTATAAAACTTATAACACGATCCAAGTCAAATACTCCTGGCCAACCCACCTCATGTTTGCCAAATCGTTAGTATTTCTCCAAAGTCTCAGTCTCTCTTGGATTGCATATGGAAGCTGACAAACTATGGCGATACTATTGTCTGTGATACATGCTAAAACTATGATTATGTTTTACTACTCATCCATCTTCTCAGCAAATTTTCGGGTTCACGACTTCAAAGTACCACTTACAATGTTCCTCAATCGATATTAAGTTGGACTTAATATTCCATCTTTCTCAGCTGTGAAACAGAAATTCTAACTTAATATTTACTTCATTTCATATTCTACCCATACAATACTTTTACTTTGCCAACTTATATTTCGCACAAAAATATTTACATACATATGTTTGTATATATATACATACATATGTTTGTATATATTTTTTATTATGAAAATCAACTGTGAATACAACAACAACTGATAAGAATTCTAATACAACAGCATGACATAACGTAACTCAATATAAATGACATACAAGCTGTCAGTTATAAAACATGTCAAAGGAGTGGTATCCTGTAAATACATTTTCTAAGTTTGTAAAAAACAGTAACGTAAAAGTGAAAAATGAAAATTAAAAAAAAATTCTGAAATCAAGCGCTGAATGCAAAGTTGAAAATAACCAGGTAATTCCATTATGACTTGTTATAATTTAAATATGTGAAAAAACCCACAACCAAAAGTAATGTAATACATTTAAGACATCATAATGGACTTCAAAGAAATGATCGGTAAACAAATTTAAATTAACTTTTATAATTAATTAATTTTGATTATTAAATTCAACAAAAAAAAAAATAATTTATGATTCTGCAAATTATCAATTGTTTCCTTATCATTTTAGTGGATTATTTTTGTTGTATAAACGTGCCAAAAATGAGGTAAATATTATTTCTATTCAATTTTAGCCACATTGTTGCATTAATTAGTTAGCATTCTTTGGCTATATTTAATTATTTGTTCAATTCACAAGTGATGTTGTATGTTGTACATTGTATGATACAACTATCTGATTGTGAACACAATTTTGAGCATAGTCGTAGGTTTACAATGTCAGAAATAAAATATTAAAACAAATATACAAAACTCAATAAATGAAATTTATAATACAAGTGAGGAAAACAAACTAATTTCAGCATTGTGTGGAAAATATAATGCAGACATTTATCTATTGAGTCTAGTTAGTAAAATCCCCATTATTTAAATTTGTTGTTTGTTAATTTATTTTCTTGCTTTAAATTTATCAATCAGTTTATGAGTTGAGGTTGATAATTTTTTTTTTCTAACTAAAACGAGTAATTATGTGATTGAGATACATATTTGAACTTTTGGCAACACTTAAACTTTTATACAACATTCGAAAAACATATGGAAAAATGTCGTAGGTGTTGTACAAAATATTTATATAGAAATTACCAACAACATTTGTACAACTATTGTAAATTCAGACAGCGTACAACTACTATGACACTACAACATTACTTGTGAATTGAAAATATATTTCGTATTGGAAGGTACTGTAGAGAGCAGTAGAATAAATCATTGCTCAAAACATTAAAATAGTCTGTCGTATTTAAAGGTACTGCTTTAAACAATTGCCTAGTTACAATAAATCATTATTCAAAATATCATGGAAGGTAGCTACAACACACGAAATGTTTTCACAAACAAAATTTTACTTCAACCGTAATCGGCCATTTACAACTCTGATGTACAGTGGGGAAGTTTTGCATTAAGGAGGGTGCTCATGCGTTCATGCGGCCTATGCCAATAGTATTCTTTTCCATCAGACTGGTCTCGGTTGACTTTCCGTCCTGGAAATGAAGGATGTCACCAATACTTTTTGCAGTATATTTCGGGGTCTTGATGTCTTTATTATGTAGCAAACGTTCAATCTGCCGGGCACCCCATTGGTTATTTTTGCAAGCTAAATTACGCCGTTTTTTATATCATTTACCGTGGATCTATTTAAATTTAATTTTTTAACAATTTTACGGCATGATGTTAATTTAAAAATCAAGTTAATCACTTCACAGGTCAAACAATAATGCACAAATAGAGCAACAAAAGCTTGATAGGGAGATCGCAACAAACAAAAAAACCAACGGGTAAAATTCGGTTACATTTTAACACAGCAATATCGTGCTCATGTTCATTTCTTGTACTGTGCAAAAGTGTTTTTTTTATTTTTTTGAGGCAAATTATGTGAGTTATTGTGCGTTATAATTTAGAATAAGGTTAAATTAATTTAAAAAAAATACATATAAATGATAATATACCTTTGTATGATTTTCATTGCCTTACTTTCTTAATGCAAAGCATCCGGACAGTTTTGCTTCCCACTGTATATCGAACAGAGGTGGCCTAAGAATTCTCGAAGAGAAAATATAATACAAATTCAGCAGTATGTCAAAAAAATATGATGAAAGTCGTTTGTCAGTTGAGTTTATGTAGACACACAAATGCTTTCCAGACCGAATACGACTTGCTTGTTTTTAAAACTTTTAAAAATATGAAGCGATTCGTACTACGTTTAAATTGTCATCCGTATTTTCTCTTAATAACAAACTTTTTCATTAAAAATTATGTTTAGACTATAAACTGGCATTTAACAACAATAGCAGTAGTGTGGCGGCCATTTCTGAGTGTCACTGTCTGTCCGGTGCCCAATTTTATATTTAGTGAAATGTATTTTTAAAATTTGTTCTTCAGTATTGCCAACAAACCTAAACACATGTAGACTTATTAATATATTGCGAAATCCAAGTTTTGATATATCCTTGTATATCTTAGAGAACTCGTCGATAAATCTCGTGAGATCTCATTAAAAAATTATAATGACGGCAGGTATTTCCACTTCCGTTCGAAGTCTAATGTAGACGAATTCACGATTTTAACACATATGTATGTACCTTTTACACAACAAATACTGTTTTGGGTGTAGTGCTGGCAGTAATTCTAAAAATAAGTGTCACCCTAATTAAAACCACACCTTTCTTCTTTCTATATTCTATATGTATGTATTAGCCAGGCCCCGAAAATATTCCCAACTAAAATTTTAAAATCTTTTCTCTACATCTCACGGCGATCAATAATGAAGAGTATTGATCGCCGTGAGATTTAGAATCTATTAACATATATAGTGAACAACTCTGATGGTAAGAATCAGATCGATAATAATGTTAGAATGAGATTAGAAATTAATTTAAGTTTTAGCCGAAAGCAAATCAAGTTTAAAGACTTCTAATTTTGTCCTTTTTTTAATTATTCTGGTCTTTTTTAGTTTTGTGTATTAATGAAAAGTCAATAAAATGTTGAATATAGAGCTTTAGAAAATAAAATTTAACAACATTAAATAGGAGGTTTTACAGCTTAGTAATGATTCAGTTTGGACGCAAATAGGAAATATTTAAATTTATATCAGTTTTGTTCAGTAGAAGTTTTGTTATCAATATATGCACTAATTAGAACCAATGAAAAATCGACACGAGATTTATCTCAGAAATTTACTCATAGTCAGATCATGTTTTAAGAAAATTGTGTCTAGGAACAAATATGAATCTAGACTTTATATTCAGTTAGCCGCGACGGAAGGTTTCTGTGAAAAAATAAAACAAATGAAAAAAGAGCTACATTGTATATATGGAAAAGTTTATACGATTGTAGTTTTTTTTTGTAATACTACTTTACATTTAAAAGTTGTGCACTCCCGCAAATTATTTAATACTTAAAAAAAAATTTCATTATGTAACAGACGCTTGTAAGTTGCTTTAGATTTAGAATTACTTACTGCAAGGTTGACTACCGATACCGATTACCTTCGGTATTTGAACGATAATTTATAATAAAATTTTACTTCATTTAAAATTCTAAGATTTCAATGAGCTTGATTATTTTTGAAATCAAAAGTTTGTATTTTTATAATTTAAAATTATTTGTACACTAGCGGCAACGGCATTTACGATAATGCTAATTTCAGTTATTTCGGTAACGATAACATTGGGGCAACGATAACTTAGCGGTAACGGTTGCTAACCTCAATTTTCAATTGTAGCTAAAGTATTTTATATAGAAAAATCTTTTGTATTACACTATTTCCTATAGTAAATGTTCAGTATAAACCTCTTTTGTATAGAAAATATTTTGTATAACAATATTTTTTTTTATTAAATATTCAGTACAATAGTATTTTTAATATAACAGTTTTTTTTATAAAGTCTTGTGTATAACAGTATTTCCTATAGAAAATTTTGAGTATAACAGTATATACAATTTAAAATTTCTATAACAAAATTTTCTATCGAAAATTCTTTGTATAACAGTATTTTTTTCTTATAGAAAATCTTATGTTTAACAGTGATTAAAACAAACAATATTCGGCTGTGCGGAATCTTAAATACCCTCTAGCTAAATATAATAAGAAATACAAAAACTACATTGGTTATAGGACTAGAATGTACTTATTCTGTTTTTAATTCAGTCCTAGCGCAAATTTTAGTTTGTTCAAACGACAATTTTAAGAAAAAATAATATATTTCAAAGTAAATTGAAATTTTATCAAATTTTGAACATTTATAATTGATGTAATCACCAATTCTTATCATAACTTACAGAGTTTGTCCGATTTTCATAACAATCTTGAGTGTAATTTAACAATTTATAAAATTAAAAATAAAATGTTTTCTATATTCACCACAAGTTAGGAAATGGGTAAGATTATAAGGAGAGGGTTCTTTTGGTTGAATTTGATCGCAATAACTTTATTTACAATAGATTTATGGGTGGGATAGTAGAAGTGGACCAGCTTTTAGATACAGTATCCACTAACGTGATTTATTTGTATTTTAGGCTTATTTGGGCTGAATTTTGTCTCAATAACGTTATTTACAAGAGTTGTATGGTTGGTTGTTGTATTCGAAAGTGGACTTAATTCGGCAGTTCTTGCCAATTATTCACTGACAGCTATAAAATCCAGTAGCATTATTGTCGTATAACCGATATTAGTATAATTTCTGATCTGTATAAAACTTGGTTCGATACCGATATTTATTAGACCGATATTTATTTTCGTGGTTTAATTTTCGGAAATAAGGACATATGGCAGCCATGACAAATTATGGTCCGATCTTCTTAAATTTCGGAACAGAATATTTTATGCATATGAGGATATCTCACGTCGAATTTAAACATAATAACGGTATATTTAAGATACATATTAATATTAACGTGAATTTCGGAAGTGAACCTTATGGGTATATAGTCAAATGTGGACCAATATTCTCAAAATCCAGCAGTTTGATTTTAGCATATAAAATTCTGTAGTATGAACATATGTATAAGTAAATGAGCTGTGTAAAGTTTTGAGTCGGTACCGGTTTTTATAAGATATATAAAAAGAAGAATGACTTGTTCGGATGTGGTCGTTATATGGCAGCTTTGACCATAAAATTCAGTCCAGCAATTTATTTACCTATAAGGATTATTTATGTCGAATTTTAACCTGGTAACAATATTTATACCAGTTTTATACGTATGTAAGTGAATTTTGGAAGTGAACTTTATATGAGGTTTTCTGGTCAAACATGGACCGAACTAAACTAAATTTCGTTAAGCGATTTATTTTTACATAAAACCTACTTTTCCTGAATTTTGTATTGAAAAATCATTTATTACCGATTCTTAATATTTTCCTCACATTTTCTCCTTTTATCATAGAAATAACGTGTAGAAAATTTAATGGTACAATTTATTTAAAAAATTGCAAAAAAAAATGAATAAAAATATAAAATTTTTATGGAGCTTGCCTCACATAACACTGGTTCTACTATACCGGTTTTGCTGACTTTCAATACCAAACTTTCCTACAAAATAAAAAAAAAAATTCTGGGAATTTCGTTAAGTTCATTTCTGTATTTTGGACGTAAGAGTGTTTTATACAGACGGGCAGACAGACGGCCATAGCTCAATCGACTTAGAATTATATAAGGATCAAGAATATACATAAAGCGTTTCTCAACAGGGACGCTACAAAAGTAGACCGATAGGGACAGCAAACGACGCTATATTTTTGACCGCTCTTTTGACATTTCTCTTGAGTAAGGCTTGACATATCATGATGGAAAGATATACGAGTCGAAATTATTAAAATTTGCTACCGAAATTCGGAGTCAGTGGCCTCAACGTTAAGAGAGCTACGTCCAATGTATGATCGTCAATTGATCAACATTTGAGCGTCTAGGGGAAAAATTTGAATTCACAAGCACAGTACAAAATGTTCCCGTGCCAGTGAGACAAAGAAGTGACCGTAGTGAATATTGCTGCCGCTGAGTCTTCAGTTGAAGAAAGCTTAAATGTGTCTCTCACACGTCGTTCTCAAGCGTTGGGCATCTCTGTGACGTCGTTGTGACGAATTTTGCGAAAAGATCATGGCCTAAATCCTTACAAGATCAAATTGACGCAAGAACTGAAGCCGCTTGACCACCAGAAGTGTCGTATGTTCGTGAATCATCTCCAGGCTCAATTCTGGCTGAATGGCTTCCTCAATAAGCAAAATATGCGTTATTGGTCAGACATCAATCCACATGTACTACATGAGTCATCATTGCATCCCGAAAAAAATTAAGGTTTGGTGCGGTTTATGGGCCGGCGGCGTCATTGGGCCGTACTTCTTCTTTGATGATCAGGACCGGCACGTTATTGTGAATGGGAATCGCTACCGTTCAATGATAACAGAATATTTTTGGCCCCAATTGGATGTTATGGACTTGGAGGACATGTGGTTCCAACAGGACGGCGTCACAAGCCACACAGCGAATGTCACAATCAATTTATTGGAACCCAAGTTTGGAGAACGTGTTATCTCAAGAAATGGTCCAGTCAATTAGCCGCCTCGGTCGTGCGATTTGACGCCGTTAGACTATTTCCTGTGGGGCTACGTCAAGTCTATGGTCTATGCCAACAAGCCAGCGACGATTGATGAACTTCGTACGAATATCGAACGTGAAATTGAAGCAGTATCGGCCGACTTATGCTTGAAAACCGTCGAAAATTCAGTTCAGCGTCTGGACTTCTGCAAGCGTGCCCGTGGTGGCCATGCAAAATAAATCGAGTTCCATACATAATGTCATCGAACGTACTTTCACAGGGATAAAGAATTTCATTGATATCCAAAACCGTTTTTGTTTTATTTCAAAAAAAAAAAACTTTGTAGCGCTCTTATTGAAAAACTCGATATATACTTTTTTTGGTCTCAGATGAATAACTATTTTAAAAGTTTCACACGGAATGACAAACGTAATATGTATACCCCCATTCACCACTTGTTGTGGTGGAGGGAATGAAACATCTCATTTTCCATTCCTGATGTACTATATAATCAACAATTCGTTCATTTATTCTATATACATATTTAAAACGTTTAAACACCGTAAAAGACATTCAAAATAGATATAATAAACTATTAATTTCCTTGTTACACAACCACACATACAATAATTTACGTTAAGGATACGGACAAGACTATTTAGTTGTATGCATGTGTTGTAAATCTTAAACCAAAACAGAAAAACGAAAGAATACCGACCTTGTCTTGGCCAATACACGTTTTTGTTTTTAAGAAAAACCTAAACACACATCTGCACACATATGTATGTATGTACATGCATGTAAATACACCTACCAACAAAGCAATACCGTAACTGAAACGAAAACATTGAAACACTCGTGTGTTGTTTTGTTGTTAACTTTTGCTTTGTAAATAAACAAACACAACAAATGAACAAGACTCGAGTACAGGTGAGTAAGTATGTACTCACTTTCGTACTCGTATTCAAGCCTACAAAAAAGATCGTAACTTTAGTAACTAACATATGCCGGCTACTGCGCTGTTACAGAGAAATTGATACATTGACGTCCACACCTGCACTGTGCGTACAGCTTATGTTGTGCTGTTAATGAGTACGTTGGCGTTAAGTGTGAAAAAAAATTGACGTTTACGCTTCACCTCAAAGTGGTCGTCGTGTGTATGTTGAGTTTATTTTATTTTATTTTGTTGTATAGCGTTTTATTTTCTTTGAAGTGTGTTGTGGTGTGTTGTTGCGGCTGTTGACTGGCTGCGCTTCAATTCAATTCAGTGGACGTTTGTTTTAACTTGGCAGAGTTGATTTGTTGTTGTTTTTCATTTAAAAATTTTTGCAAACTTTGAGTTGTTGTTATTGTTTTTACCGTCTAGGTTCATATCTAAGTTTCAGTTCATACACAACTAACGTTTATTTACGCTCGAACACTGAAAGTGTTAGCAACTTAGCCAAGGCGCGAATAAAACTGGTGAAAAAATATTTTTCAAAAAAAAAAAAAAGTTTTGTAAAAATTATTTAAAACGAAAACAAACAACTAATTAATTTTTATTAATTAGAAAAAAATATAAAACGAATTTAAAACAACGACATACCAAAAAGAAAATTACCATTAATAAGTGCAACAAATTGATTTGAAAAATTTATTTTTTTTTCAATTGTAATAATAAATAAATAAAAGGTGTGCGATAAGAAAAAAAATTAAAATTATATTTTTATAAAACAAAAATTTGTGATTATTATTTTATTAAAAAAATATTTATAATTCCAGTTTTCTTTTTTATAATAAATTTAAAAGTTTTACAAAAAATTTTACAAAACAAAAATGGTGGAAAAAGTCGGTGAGTATCAAAAATCCTAAATGCATTTATTAGAACACACACGATTCTTACCCATTACTTTTAAAAAATATAAACAAATTCACTAGTTCCAAAATACAGTGTAAATTCGATAATCCGGACTTCACTAATCCGGACTATTCGGTAATCCGGACAGAATTTTGCAGCTCATTGTGTATTCTATAATCCGGATTGATTGCAACTCTATAGTCCGGATTAAATAACAACTGTTTTTAGTTATTTTATTATTCAATTCAAAATTATAAAAATTCAAACAGCATCCTTTGAAAAATACAGTTAGAATAGTGTGATATCAGTTGTTAAGAATGTATGTATGTAAATGTGTATTTTTTTATTTTAAATAAACTGTACAAATTAATATTTATGTTTTTAGCTTAATTTTGCTATAAATTCTTATAATTTTTAATAAATACATACAAGCGTAGTAATCCGGTAATCCGGATAATTCGCTAATCCGGATTGGGTCTGCAATCAATTATCCGGATTATCGAATTTTTCAGCCATGTCACAGAATTTGATTCCGTTCGGAAGTGGAATTAATTCCGTATTTTGCTTCTATAGAAAACGTAAAACGAAAAATTTTTTCGGAATGAAACCTAGAAATTCTTAAAATTACAATTCCACATAGTAAAATAAAAGTGTTTTCGTTCCAAAAAAATTATTCGTTTTACGTTTTCTATAGAAGCAAAATACAGTATTAATTCCACTTCCGAACGGAATTTAATTCTGTGACATGGCTGTTTACTGTATAATAAATTACTTAAAGGATTTCTTCATTAATTAAGACAAAGTTTATAAATTACAGTCATGCAATTTTAAGCTTTTAAAGTGCAATAATTCTATGGAATGCATCTTATTGATGTGAACATATTTTGTAAGAAAAAATTCTTTTTAACCGCCATATTCACGATGTCAGTTTATTTTTTAACCTTAAGTTATCCTGTCTGTTAACATAATTTTTGTATGAAAACTGTCAGTTTAACTTTAGGTTTAACACTAACTAGTAAATGCGATTAATATCGTTTTTTTGAATAATGTTTCACTAATTGTTCAAGCAATATTTTATTTTGGGTATAATAAAATAATAACAAAAAATAACAAAAAACTCATTAAGACAAAGTTTTCCAATTCCGATTTAACGCATCTCACTTTTATAAAAATCCGATATAACGTATATCAAAGTTATCTATCTTATATAACGAATAAAACATTCGTTGAGCAAATTAAAACAATGTCAAACGAACAACCATGTTTTTTAAATCAACAAATTATATATAGATTGGATCAAAAACTCTTTTATATCTAAAAAAAATAGAAAATACTGGAGAGTATCCCTTGATGGAAAAGGAATTTTATTTTTTATTTTGAATTAATCAACATAAAGCGTGGCTTTTTTATGGTAGAATAATTTTTAAAACTGTATCCTCTCAATAAAGACTTTATTAATCCTTCTTTGCATAATGGTGGAAATTTCCATTATAACATTGAATGATCTTATTTTAATTCTAATGTTCGTACACTGCATGATTTTACTAAATTTATACTATAAATATATGTATATATTAAGATCTTTTAACCATTTTTCCTTTAATTTTAAACATGAACCAATAAATAAAAAATCATGCAAAGAAGGGTTAATCATCATAATGTTCCAAGTCATCCTCGCTAAGAATAATTAGTAAAAACTGGAAAAGGTGACAGAATTTCGATTATAACTACGAGAGCGATTCGGAAACTTCACAGAAAGAGAACAGTTTGTTTTTCAAAAACATTTTTAATTTTCAATATATTTTCCTAAAACTTCAATACACTTAGTCCAACGCTTATCTAGAAATACTATTCCTTGATTAAAAAGTTTTCCTCAAGGCCTTCAAAATAGTGTTTTACAACTGTAATTGCATCTTCATTTTTTTAGATTTGGGAACAGGTAAATGTCACTGGGAGCTAAATTAGGAGAATAAGATGGGTGATCAAGCAACTCGTACTTTAATTCGTCGATTTTAGCCATTGTTAAAACACTCTGGTGAGCTGGCACGTTGTCTTGATGAAAAATTATTTTTTTGCGTTGTCAGAATTTTTACATTTAATTGATCCAAAATGTTGCAATAGTATTCTGAATTTTTTATTTTACCCTTTTGCATATAGTCAATCAATAAAATACCTTTGAAGTCCCAAGAAACGTTGTCATAACCTTACCAGCCGATTTAATTGTTTTTGCTTTCTTTGGGGCACTTCCTCCAGCTTCAGTCCATTGCTTGGATTGTTCTTTTGTCTTTGGAGTATAGTGGTGGATTTATGTCTCATCAACAGTTATGAAACGACGCTTAAAATCCATTTTTTTTAACGATCCAAACAAGCTTGAGAAATTTTCATTCTTATACGTTTTTGGCCGACTGTTAACAAATTCGGCATCCATCTTGCAGAATAGTTTTTTATCTGTAGTTCTTCATGCAAAATTAAATGGACTTGATCTTTTGATATGTCCATGATATTGGCTATTTCACGCACTTTTATTCGTCGATCAGTTAATATCTACCATATCTACAATTTCTGTGGTTGTTGCTGTTTTTGGACGTCCACTACGTGGTTCATTCTCAATGCTTGTACCACCACGTTTAAATTCCGCAACCCAATTTTTTGCTGTTGCATATGAAGGAGCAATATCACCTAACACATTCACCAAATCTTTATGAATTTCTTGTCCCGATAAACCTTTTTTATTGAAGTATTTAATAACACCACGAATTTTCTATTGTAAAAAAATCGCGCGTGCGTCTTTTTTGAACACCTATTTCTATATGAAGGAGTTGTCAGAAAAGAAAAGAAATTTAACATGTGTTTATAGCAGGGATGGAAGTTTCCAAAACACTTAATTTTTTCGATTTATACCGTGCTTTCTGTTCTAGGCTAAGAAGTTTCCGAACCGCCCTCGTAGATGTCCTAATGTCACCATTTTATTAAAAAAAAATAAATCTTAATCAGGCATGTGATGGAAATCGAAAACGAAAAAGTCAACTCATAAAATATAAAGATATTGGGCTACTAAAGAGAATTTTAAACCAAACATTTTAAAAATTAGGTTATAAATGCATTAAAATGTATTTGCAAAACTGATTCGTTGTCGAATTCGATTTCCATCACATGCCTGAATATAACAAATTTTTCAATTTAACAAATAGGCCTGACAACATATTAGTCGTTATACCGGAATTTGCCTGTATTTGCAATATTCATTACAAATTTAAAATGTTGAGCAAATTTTCCGATGTTTCTCGTTTCTATACACAAAAATTAACTTTTTTTTTAAACAATTTTCAACAAATAGTTTATTTTAAACGGATGTTGTCAGTCACTTTACAACCAGCATTGCTTACAAATTGTAATTTTTTTTGAACAATCACTCTAAATTAGTTTAATTTTCAACAATGAGTGTCTTACTCAAAAAATTATGTTTCAAATGTCGTTCTTCTTATAGCAAAAACTGTTGTTTAAATCTGTGTTTTCAATTAATAGTGCCAGATAATTATATTATGGTTTCTGTTAAATAATTAAAATAAGTTTAAAATCTTATTTATATACATGTTCACATATGAAGTTAAAAATACTTATTTGATTTTATAATATCTTTGTTGCTTAAAATTGCAATTTTACCCACACATTTCATTCCATAAATAATCTGGATTTTGGTTTTTGGTTTTTAAGGTTATTTATTCCATAAGTATTATTGTAGTGTGCAAAACTTCATTTATTTATTTATTTATTATCTTAAGTGACCATAAAAACAATCAGCCCTATTCGAGAAAATTCACTTTGCGCATTTAATAATTCTTAAATTAATTTCTAAAATTTTGTATAGACGATTGTCAGATCTTACAACGTTGTCCGAAAAATCTGCAGAAAATGTCTAACAACCGTGTGAACTTAAAATTTTTTTCTTCCAACGTTGTAAGAAAACGTAATTTTTCAATGTCAGTACATTGTTAGCACATTGCTAGATCTGACAACATTGTATGATCTGACAACCGTCTATACATAGCTTAATACAAATAATTAAGGACTAATAAAGACGAGTATAAAGAAGTAATTCTAATGAAATTTTCAAGCCGAATGCTAAATATTGTTATACTAAAGATGTAAATAAAAATATTCCATATTTAATATACCCATGATTAGACTTGTATCGTTATTGCACTTGTTGAAACATTTAAAATATATGGTGTCTTAAAAAAAATTTGACTTTGTATCATTTTATTGGTAAATATTTTTTTACTTCTATTTATTTAGTGCCGGACGAAAATTATTTGATCATTGTTAATTTTTTTTTTCCTTTATGTCTGCGGCCCAGATCCGCCGTATCACTTCTTTTTAGACGAATATAGCCACTATTATTTAATATGTTGCGGGGCTAATGGGTTTTTGAGTTAAAATATTTTTTTTATAGATATGCCTCTTGCTACTAAGTGACCACAAAGCTCTTAAAAGAAATGGTCTAAAGTTTCTTTTGCAGAAAAATAAAAAAAAAACTCCATTTTGAAAAAAAAAAAATGGGAAATGAAAATGATACATGTGCCAAATATTGAAAAATCATATTCTTGAGTTAAAAAATAATTTTTTTGATAGATATCCCCCTCGCATCCCATTAAGCGATTATAAAGGCCTTAAAGGAAATTATAAAAGCTTTCTTTTGAGGAAAAAAGGGCCCAAATTGAAAAAAAATTAAAAAAAAAATTTTTTTAAATTAAAAAAAAATTTGTTAGAATAATTGAAGAAATAGCTATCTAAAGTCCTTTGCACAATTTTTGCTAGGGCCAATAGGTGAAAAGTTACAGTCATTTTAAAAAAACCCTGTATGACCAAAATGTCCAACTTTGACCCCCTTTGACTGATAGAGCTGAAAATTTGTACCTAGCCTAATATCCAATAGTACTAACCGTGGTGCAAATTGCATCCAAATCGGAAGACATCGATTTTGAAAATTGGGTCACTTGACGTGAAATTGCCCATTTGCAAAAAACGTTGTTGCAAAAATTGGGAACAAATCTTTATAATGAACCAAAGACGAAGCAACACGGGAGTATTTACTGATAGATGCAAAAAGTGTTAAACGTGCCAATATCATGTTTGAAAGGAGCCCATGTTAGCTATTTTTATTAACATTTTTTTTTTTTTTTTAAAGAGCTAACAGAAAATATTTCGTGTCAGGAGTTATTAAAAAGAGCTAAATCTAGCCCCAAAATAGCTAAGTTTGCATCACTGTTTCAAATTATAACTTTCTCAACTATTTGAAAATATTCTCCCAAATTTTCTTTAAGATTTAAAAAAAAAAAAAATTAAATTGCATTTAATTGCAAGTGTTCGAAGTCTGCCTTTTTATTAGTTGGGTTAATGAACATACAGTAAACTCGCAGAAACGTGAACTAATTTTTAACGAGGGTGTTCACGTTTTAGATTGCACTTTTTCTGTAAACACATTTTAGTCTCTTATATTTTATTTAATTTAAAATGAAGTATGTACGTTATTTTTCACCTATGAAATATGTTTTGATGCTACTTTTCGTAAGTTCCTGCCATATTTTAATATACTACATAGCTACTATAGTTTGCAAAAGGATTTCTAAGATACTAATTTCAAAATTATGGTATTGAATTTATCAAAAATAGAGATTAGCTGAATTTAAACTATGATAATTATAAATTTTTTTATTTAGTTTTTATTGAAAAGGAGCAACTACAAAAGAAGGTAATTATCAAGCAACAAAAGTTGTTTACAACAAACAAACTACGAAATTCTTCTGCGGAGGAATTTTTAAATAAGCTTACAAAATTTAATTTTAACGTTCGATAAAAAGTTCACCTTTTAGAGCCTTCTTCAGCCTATGTTCACGTTTTAGAGTAGTCAATGTAAAAAAAAAATGTTCTTGTTTTTGGGTAGTTCATGTTACCGGTTGTTCACGTTTTTGCGAGTTTACTGTATTAAGAACGATATTCACCCCTATCGTGAATAAAAATTCCACATGAAATTTGTTCCCTTTTCCCATTTTTCCTATTAAAATTCAATGTAAAAAAATAAATGGAAACAAATTTCATGTGGAATTTTTATTCATCGCATTTGCTTTCGCATCGCAATATTTACAATAGTGGACGGCTCTTATAGCTACCAGGAGACGAACATGATTGGTTAATTACTTGTATTTTACTTGTAAAGCGTGGATTTTTTTTATTGTAGAAACATTTTTAGAACTGTATTCTCTCGATAAAATTTTTTTTAACATTTCTTTGCATAATGGTGGAAAATTCCATCATAATACTTTTTTCTTTTATTTCTATTTCATATTTAGCTAATGCTTACACTGCATGATCGGTTAATTACTTGTAAAAAAAAAACAAATGCCAACGAAGTTCACAAAAAATATTAAATAAGAACCAAAAAACCGAATAAATAACATAGAAATAAAGTACGTAGCGTGTTGTTATAATCCATGTGCTCTTTATGCCGACCACTGCCTAAAAAAGCATTATTTTAGTAGCATAAATATTACATTTTATTTAGGTATCATTGACAAGTAGTGACAGTACTTTTTAATACATTACTTGGTAATGGAAGTTTTTGAGTCCCATTTAGCTGTCGAAACAAGTTTTTCAACGTTTCAAGTATTTCAATAGAAAAAAGTGTTTCGAACGTTTAACGTTAACATTATAACATTAGTTTTGTTTAGTTTTTAAAAATAATGTAAAATATTCAACTAAGTCTTGAAATTTTTTAACTTGTATTGAACTTAGCATTGACTGTAAACATTGTCTTTGAAATATTGCCACAAATTCACCGAAATATCAATGTGATAAAAATAACAGCTTTGAGAAAAAAAACAATAACATCCAAAGATGTGATAAAGACATAGATTTTACTACTTGCTAAATGAATGTGGCATTATTCAACGGCTTATCAATCAATTACAAAACTGCTTTCATATCATATTACTGCCAGGCTTGACAAGACATCAATTTGTTCAGTTGACCACATATGAATTTGTTTCGTGTAGACAACTCTTGTCAAGAACATACCTTGTTAAAACAACATTGTTTGAACATTATCTACGAACAAATGACATTTAAACATAAAAAGACAAATATGTAACATTTTTACAAAAAAACTTAAAGGTATCGTCACGTTTTCCCCACACGGTAAAACATGAACAGACTTTTGTTTGTAATTCTGCCAAAGTTTTGTTCTTGTGTGTAAAATAATTGTGTTCAATACGGTAGATTGAACTATTTGACAGTGCTGAAATATAACACTATGATTCTTTCATAGTTATGAAGTAATTTGATTGTCTAGAATTACTTCAATTTCCTATAACTGAGAAGACACTATTTAGGCTTGATTTTTGTATATCGAAATCTCAGTTGTAGACCTTGCAGGTCAACCAAGAACAATCAACTTTCGATGAGTAAATAAAACAACTAATAAAAACCTAAACAGAATTTAACAAATCTAAACCTTCTAAACACAAAACCTGCTGATGGCTCTAATTTCTGTCTAAGATTTTAATCGCACTTGTAAATCTGTTTCTAACAATATGGGTGGAGTTGCTAAACAATAACAATGGCAATTATCTATCGTTGATATTTATTTTCATAATAATAATAAAAACAATGTATTTTAGAAATTATTACCCACTATTCTAATAAAAACAATAAAGGAAGGAAACAAAAACATACCAAACCTTTTAAGTATTGTTTTGTGTCTTAACAACAACTCTTGACATTGGCATTATAAACCCAAAAAAAAAATGGTAAATTAAAACAACAGCAAGTACATCATTTCAATATACGACGACAGCAATAATAACAAACAAAAAAAAAACATAATAAATAATAAAAAATTATGTCTACATGCATACATATGGAAAGAAATTTATAATATTTTTATTATTTTGTAAAAAAAGTCCGTTTTATAATAGAAATAAAACCTTGATTCATTTAGAACACACCTAAAGAAAAAAATTCGCGTCCCTGTGCAGCTAACGAATATTGGACATGATAAATTATACAACTAAGGGTACGGTCACACTTGGCAAATATTTGCCGAAAAAGACTGAACCAGTATATCGGCACCTGAAATGCCCAAAGACGTAAGCCTCAAAAATAAAATGCTCCTAAAAATTTTAAGCTTCTACGTTCCAAACTAACGATTTTATTCAAGAAATGGAAAACGACGTAACATCATTTAAACGTTTTCATAAAACACAAAAGACTTAACCCAAAATTGTTTTTACAGAAATAAGTTTGTCGCGTATATACACATATAATATATTAAGACAAGATGTGAAAAAATCGCGATTTTCAATTAAACAGTTTTCATTTTATAACATTTTATAATGTTTTTGCTTCTCCTGTAAAATTTATACGTCTTTGGGCATTTTAGGTGACGATATATAATATATTTAAACTCGTTTATTTATTTAAAAATAAAAAAAAAAAAAAACTTCGTGTATTTAGTACTAGACATAAGAAATATTTAGTTTTATTTTATTTGAAGTTGTTTGAGTTTGCAAAACTCTTGTAAGTGTAAACAACGTCAAACAAAGTTTTGCTAAAACAAGTGGTTACGCTTTTTTGATTAAATATTTGCCATGTGTGACAATACCTTAAGCAAGAAAAAATGAACCTCTACAAGAAACGACTTCATTTATGACGTGTATTTTTATTTTTGTTTTTTCTTTTTTTGCTACGAAGCAAAATTAAAAAACAACACTTTTCTTTTATAGACCTTTTCTATTTTTCACATGTCCGTAGTTACAGTTGTAGTAGAGAGTGGAAATTAATAAATTAAATGAAAATCCTGTTCCTTTTATTTAAATTTTTTTGTTTCTTTTTTGCTTTTAAACAGCAGGAAATATACAAAGAATATTATAAATGATTTATAAGTTAGTTTTAGATTTATTAAATTAATAATGGGTGTTGACTAAATATTTGCAAGTAAAGTGAGATTTCTTTTGTTACCAGGGGTGTGTCATCTGTAGCATTATGACGTCTAAACTTAATAAATGAAATGAAAACATGCTTAGGAAATGATCATAAATATTATGGCTGTTATCTTGTTTTTTTTTTTAGGGAATGTCATTTTTAAATTTGTTTGTACATATTATAAAACTGTTAAAAGGCAGCGAATTAAACTACATACATACGTATATTTACAAGAATTTTTTTATAGTTTTTTAACAACATGGTAGGCTCATTTTACAATATTTACGTACTAAATTAGTTTCATAAAACTACTTTTACCAACTGATAAAACTACTGTTACCACATAACTAACTATTCCCTTAACATGAATATGTTAACAGCTATAATTCTGTTATCTGTGTCAATAGGTATAGAATAGAGCTTTAATAGAACTTTATATTCGTTATTTACACAAATTTAAAATAACACAAAAGATAGGAAAGTTTATTCTCCAAACAACAACTTCAAAGCTCTGAAGACTCATATATTTGTATACCCTACACCACCATAGTGGGGACGGTATATTGGATTTGTGCTGATATTTGTAACGTCCATAAATATTGGTCCAACAGCCACCTTAAAGTATATCGATCGACTCAGAATCACTTTCTGAATCGACTTAACGATGCCCGTCCGTCCGTCCGAACATCTGGCAGGCTGTCCATGTAAAGCTTGTGCGCACAGTACAGGTCGCAATTTTAAAGATATTTCGATAAAATTTGGTACATGATATTTTTCGGCCCATTATTTCACTTGGTCCCCATACAAAAGTCCTCCCGAAATTGCGGTTTACCGATCATAAATGTTTGAATTATGCAAGTATCCAAACAAATTTCATCACAAATGAGTGGTAAATGAAGCCAAATTACATCTACAAATTTTATGCAGATCGGTTCATAATTTTTCATAACTACCAAAGAAGGCCCACTTCCGAGAATCCCTTTAAACAATATAACTCTCTCAAAAATGTTGGTATCCAAATAATGTTGAACGCAAATATATTTCATATGTATGCAAATAGTATGGTACAATTTTATGATGATCGGTGCATAATCAGTCGTAGCTCCCATATAAGGCCCACTTCCGAAAATGTTTGCAATCATGACAACCCGTTTTCACACAATTGCCAACAATTTGGACAATATGACAACAAAAATGACATTGTGAAAACATAGTGTAACTTCAAGTAACATTAACTGATAAATAAAAAAAATGACTACAATATTTGTTTCGGTCAGAGACCCCATTTGTTATGTAATGACCAAAATTCAATGATTCCAAAATTAGATTTTTGTAAAATTATATAAAACACTACAATAACTTTATAAATTATTGGGATACATAGCTTATCGACTGTTTTTCGATGACAAGAAAGCAAATACTTTAAATTAAAATAAAAACAACAGTTTATATTAAATAACTTTTATTTAAAACGTAGACAGTTGTAGTGATAAAGAACTAAACATTGCATGTTAAATAGTCATGGGAATAGAATTTTAATAATGCTATTTAAATTACACTTAAATAAACATCTACTGTAACTTAAAAAACACTTTGACAAATTTTGGTAATTTATTTTAAAAATTAGCTTTCTGTTTCTATCCTTAAAAAAACAGGGTAGTAGAGAGTTAAAATTGGCAACATGCATAGAATTATTAAAAAAAATGTTAGCAACATTTTTAATAATAGTTTGCAAATCTTATTTTAATTTATAAAATAAAATATCAAAATCTATCTCTACACAATCAAAATGTGTGTAAAGGAAAGTTTCTAATTGTTTTCGTGATGAAGCTGAAATTTAATTTGAAACTTAAGTGGAATATTTTTAAATTTTTATTTTATTTTTTATTATTTCGTATTTAATATTTGAAAACATTCAATTACATCTTGTTTTTCTACACGCAGAGCAAAAACATAGTTGTGCATGTTTACCACAACTATTTCAACATTTTTACAATTTTATTTTTTTAAATATTATGGTTCATTATTGAGTGTGGAGATAATAATACGTCTCTTACAAATATAATTGTAACTCATTCCTTGATAATGATATCCGATGGATATCGAAATATTGGAACGAATATATTAATAAATAATACATATATTTTTTAAAAATAATTGGGCTCGAGCTCGAAGAAACATTTTTATTTTATTAAAAGAAGGTCGAAGAAATCAAAATTTAATTTAATATTATGGTCACTGTTATTATTTATATGATTGCGGCAACCATTACATGATTAAGTTAGGATTCACATGATTATAGCAATCATATATGTATATGATTATAGAAATTATGTTATGCTTGTGGTGATCAGTTTTATGATGAACGATTATGGTAATTATGTTCTTCTCAATCACAATCAAAGAGCAACATATTATGAGAAATTAATTCATCATAAACATAATTGCCACAAATACAGACATAGTTAATACAATTGTATATATGATTGTAGTAATCATCTGAATCGTAACTTAACCATATTATGAGTATGCAATCATATGCATAATTACAGTGACAATAACATTGTTGAAAAAAAAAATTATTTTTAGCGACTACTGTTTTTCTTAATGAAAAAATTGTTGAACTTTTATATTTAAAAAATTTGTAAAAATGTTGACATTGTTGTGGTAAGCATGTACATATTTTTTTCTCTGTGTGTATGAACGTAGAAAAAGTAATTCTACTGATAATTACTTTAATTTATACAAAATAGTACAACAAAAAGTAGACATAGAAAATTGTTGTAAAAAGCCCTGTTTTTGTGACACAACCTTTATTATTTACGTTGGGTTTGATTTGTTTTTTTTTTTAAATTAAAACTAAAATCACACAAATCAATCAAATCTGTCAATTATTCAGAAGACACATAAGCAACAACAAGCAGATATAAATAAATAAATAAAAGAATTTCCAATAATTTGAGTTAATGACTGTGTGATAGATACATTTATTTATTTCTAAATAAGAATTTGAAGGTGAATTGTTAAAGCGAGTTTGGTTATACGGTGTTTAAAACCCTTCAAAGTGTGTTGTACATATTTATAAAAAATAAAGTAGGCTTGAAGTGTGCTTTTAGACAAAATTTTCAGACAAAATTTTCTTAAAGCACGTTTGAAATCTACTTTATTTTTTTTGTAAATACGGCAGTGTATGTTTAATTTTGTAATCAAAAAAAAATTCCTTCGTTACAAGTTCTTGTCTGGTTTGAAGTTGAACTTGGTTTCTTTTAACATAATTTAGTAAGTAGTGAAAAGCACTTTTGCACAAAATGCCAAAGGCCATGAATGAATTGTAATTCTGCATAGAATTTCAATGTCTATTAGTTATGGCCGGCCTAGAAAATAAAGTGGACAGGAAACGACGTGACCTGAACAATTCATAAGCGAAATTGTATAGAAAAATTGGGTAAAATATTAGTTAAATAGAACGAACAATTGAGGCACATATTTACACATAGCAATAAAATAATTGCTGTATTAATGCTAAAAAAGATATTTAAAATTTATTGAACTAATGTCCTTGACCTACTTAAAACTATGAACAATAGGATCAATTTTAAACATAAAACCGGCGAACTGTAACCCGATATTGTTTTATTTTATTGTTTGGACCGTCATCTCATGCATTTATTTCCGGGGTTTGTAAAACAAACCAAAGACTATAAAACTATTGAAACAACTCTTAATGTTTCCATATTTAAGGTAGCCGAGTACCAAGTATGACTGTACAGATAAAATATTTAATTTAGTAGTTGTAGTTTTTATTTGTTTTATTTTTGGGTATTTAAACTGTGTCAAGAAAACTGGTTCCAAAAGTTTTAAACACACCAAATGTTTTTTGTCTTTCAAATGATTTTTGTTTTTTAATATTGTTAATTATTTATTTCTTTGTTTCATTTGCCTCAATTTTTGGTGTGTGTTCGATGTTTAAGTCAATATTTTTATTTTATTTAAAAACAAAGTCAAAACCGCTAATAAACATCATTATTGGGATGCACTTTTTTGGCGTCATTTGTCATTAACTTATGAATGATGCCAGCCAAATTGTTGGACCCGTTTATTGTTTTTATTTTTGCATTGTTTGAGCGTCAAAAGTCTGTTTATAGAAATGAAAAGACATTTATTTAAATACAAATTATATATATTATGGTTTGGTTTTGTTTAGTATTAATAATAGTAAAAATATTTGATCTATTTTATTGTTTATTGATTGAATTAAAAAACAAAGGTTTATTTAACGCATAAATTATGTAAATATGTTTGTGAACACATCAAGATTGTACTATGCTAAGTCCCAATTTACACGCAGCAATTATTTAAGCTTTTGGACTTTGGGGTGAGGGGAAGATAAGACGAGTACACAATTGATTGTACTAGCAACTCGTGTTACTGTCTTATTTGTATTAAATATGTGTATATAAATGTGTGTATACTCCCAAAAAAAAAAAATAAGAGCGATTTAAGCAATAAGAATTGTGCTGTGTGAACACTGAATAAATTTGAAGGAAAAAATTGTATTAATTTTTTCAATAAAAATTGCTTCGTGTAAATTGGGACTACCCATCAGATAACCGGTTTTTAAAACGAATTATGGTTTTTAAAGTAATCAAAGTGAAGATTGAAATCTTATATTATGTATTTTAAATAAAAATTGTTCTAACTTTTTTTATTACGAATTTTTAATATACGAGTACTCGTATAATTATAGAACTAGTTGGTTTGAATATCCTTTCATTACCCAGATGCTTTAGTGTATTATTATGTTTTGTAAACTCATCTTACATTTTTAAAGTTTTTATTGTTAGAAATCGGTTTAAATATCGTCAAACTGATAAAAATATTTCCAGAAAAAATATAAAAATATGATAAAATTATACAAATATTAAAACTTCAATAGTCAAGTAACGGGCTTATATATGTAGGTACATTTATGTATTAAAAAATTATATTATGCAAATAACCGGTTACTAGAATTTGGGAATTCCCGAACAATTTTTTCCCCCAGGAAACGGGAATGAAAAACTGAGTTATTACCGGGAATGACATTAATATCGTTCATTATTTTTACATATTTGCAAATACGAAGAATTTATTATAGCTAATTATAAAAAGAGCTCATATACCATCAAGCTTTTTATCACCTACATATTTTTTCTTGCGTTCTTTGGATTAAGAAATTTTTGCATCATCCCAACCATTCTGAACACTTGCACTTTGCTGAATTCTTCTTTTAATTTTAATTGTCAAGACAGACGGTTTTTAAGGAATTACATTTCTTCAAAATTATTCCAAATGTTTGATTGTTTTTTAGGATTACTTCTGTTTGAGAAATTAATTTATTAAACGAAAAATATGAAATATTACAAATTTAAAAAAGCAGTAGGTAGCAAATTAAAAAATATTTAATTTTGTTGTCAAAAACCCGCCAATCTTTCATAAAACTAATGTTAAGTTATTTGAGTTTAAAATTTCTTGCCCACCTTTTTCGGAGCGTTAACGCTCTTTATAAGCCCAAAAAACAATCATAATTGCTCCGAAAACCTTCAGAAAAGAGGGTCATTACGTTCGAAAATGAAAGAGCGCTCCGAAAATGCTCCTTAGTTGGACTCTTTTCTGACTCCTTTTTCGGAGCGCTCCTAGAACGGTATGCTGGGTATATTTATAGCAATGATAATTTATTATTAAAATTTAACTATGTAAAAAATTTAAAAAATGCCAATTTTTTTGCCAAACTACGTTAATTTTAAATTTCTCGGCAACTCCCAACCATTATTTTCCTGAACCCCAAAGCCTATCGGTTACTTATTTATATTTGTTACCAGATATATGCATTTTACTAACTACCGGTTAATTTTCAAACATTGTTGAACCTGTTTTTCCAATTTTAAAAAGCAACATAGTCGGAGCCTTGTTTTTTTTTCGAAAATTATTATTTTCCATTATGTATTGTGAATATATTTGTTTAATTCGCAAGTGATGTTGTATGCTGTAGATTGTATGATACAACAATCTGATTGTGAACACAATTTTTAGCAAAGTCGTATGTTTATGTTGTCAAGTCTTCAAAATGTCAAAAGTAAAATATTAAAAAAAATTAAAAATTAATAATACAAGTGAGAAAAACAAAATAATTTCTGCTTTGCGTGTAAAATATATTGCATAAATTAAATATAATTACATTACATTATTTAAATTTGTTGCTTAGTAATTTTATTTTCTTGTTTTAAATTTGTCAATCAGTTGATGATGTGAGTGTTACCGTTTGGTTATTTTTTGAAACTAAAATAAGTCATTTTTTAATTAAGATACATATGTATATATTTGAACTTTTGGCAACACTTAAACTTTCATACAACATTCGAAAAACAAATGTCTTGGGTGTTGTACAAAATATTTATATAGAAATTACCAACAACATTTGTACAACTATTGTAAATTCATTAAGTTTTGGATATTATCCCGACGGGCTAATTTCGGTCAATTATATTTCCTTCTTTAAATGATGTAAATGAAACAATTTACTTCATCAATTTGATCTACGTTTCGTCGATGTGGGTTTACGACTTCTTCAGGAGCTATTTTATTAAGATAATTTATCTTATGTTACATCATTTGCTATTATTTAAAAATATATTGTAATTAAAACAGGAATAACACGACACCAAGTTAATTAAAATAAATGAATAAATAATTACAATTGTATAAATATAAAATAAATCACAGAATCGTACAACTCCTACAACACTACAACATCACTTGTGAATTGAGCAATTGTTTAGCATGAAACCCAAAATAAATGACAAAAAACATTTTCAAATTTTCGTTATTAGTTTTAGTTTTATGCAATAAAAATTGCACAAGGTACAAACATGCACTCATTTGTGCTCCCCACTGTATATATGGTTTGCGAATGTAAAATGTTATACTTATGTTACACAGAAAAAAAAATCATGTTTTTTTTCAACTAACCTTTAATTGATTTTAAAATAATTTTCAGTTAAAATTTTAATTGATTCAATTACTTTTTCTGATTTTTCTGATATTTTCAATTAAATATCAAATTTTTTTAATTGCTACTATCATTTTGTTTACAGGTTCGATTTCAATTAAATTTTTAATTGATTCCACAAATATTTTAATTGAAACTCATTTTTATTTTTTTCTGTGTATAGTTGCCATTGAAATACAGATGTTGTGCCAAGTACTTTCAATCGTTTTTCAAAATCTATATTTTCCATTTCAGAAATATTAAATAAATGGCAGATATTGTTGTTCGTTGTTCTGAATATTTCATCCTCATAAATCCGCAATATACTCTAAAATTTTGCCTGCTCCTCAAAAGTCAAATAAATTTGTCAACTTTGAAGACAAATCGGCAAGACTGTCAAGACTGGTGAGATGTGTGTTTGCTTTATAGATGTTCTCTATTTTTGGTATATTTCTTAAGGTACGGTCACATTTGGCAAATATTTACTGAAAAAACATAACCACTTGTTTTAGCACAAACTTGTCTGACGTTTGTCTTTTACAAGAGTTTTGCAAGATTAAACATCATCAAGTTAATTAGAAACTAAATATTTGTTTTTTTTTAAATAAATAAAAAAGTTCAAATATATGTCATTTAGTGGTTACGTCTTTTTCGGCAAATATTTGCCAAGTGTGACCATACGTTAATAAAAATGAAGCCAGCAAAAACTTTACTTAAGGTACGGTCACACTTGGCAAATATTTACTCAAAAGAGCGTAACCACTTGTTGTTACACAAATTTGTTTGACGTTGTTTACACTTACAAGAGTTTTGCAGGATCAAACAGCATCAAATAAAATAGAACTAAATATATCTTGTGTCCTGCCCTAAATAAACGAAGTTTTTTTTAAATAAATAAAGGAGTTTAAATATATTTTATTTAGTGGTTACGTCTTTTGCGGCAAATATTTGCCAAGTGTGACCGTACCTTTAAGGCATAAACGTTTAAATATGAATATCCTTGATTCTTAATGAAGACTCGTAAATTTTTAATGACTTTTGTTAAGAATCTTTGAAAATATTTGTAAACAAATACAAATTTATTTAATTTTTCAATTCAATAACATCCAAAAATAATGAAGCTAATTTATCTCCGTATCGTTTGTTTGTTACATTAATTGAAAAAGATAAATTAAACAAATACGCAGTTATTTAATATTTATTTAAAACTACGTAAATTGTTTATTGTCAAAGACAGACATGAGATTTTTATTTGTACATGCACATACATGTGTAATTTCTATAAGCTGCTGCTAATTAAGCAAATAATTTACAGTATATTTCAAAAATACTTTTCATCCTCATGTTGCTTTCTTTTCGATTATCAACAGTGTAGGGTTAAATTAATTTAACCTAACAAAAAAAAAAAAAAAAAACATAATGTTGTTAAAACAGCTTAATTACGCTTTTATCCACCTATAAAGAAATTTTATTATTTATTGAAGTATTTTTTAAAGTTAAAAATAACTGCCTTTAAGTACCGTTAACTTGTTAATGTTGTTAAATTATTAAACAAATACAAAAATAAACAAATAATGCTTAAGCATACAGTGAAATACGTACGCAAGTTAGTATGAAGACAGGCATGCTTACACTTATGAAGAGGTGTGCACAATGGGTGGCTGGCAGATAAATTAAAAACATATGAGAAATACAAAATTGTACCCCTATCGTGAATAAAATTTCTACATGAAATTTGTTCCATTTTCACACTTTTCCTATTAAAATACAATATTAAAAAAATAAAAGGGAACAAATTTCATGTGGAATTTTTATTCACGATAGGGGTGAATATGATAATTAAGAGCATAGGTAATAAATCTTTATTGTAAATATAAAATAAGACAGTCATTTCAGCTCTTATATAGGTAATGCTGTCTGCATGTTAGTGGAAATCAGTTAGGCAAATGCATCTGATAACTGAAGGAACCAAGAATTGTATTAACTTATAAGATATGCATTAGATATCGTTGGTATTTAAAATTAGCTGAAACTGTTCATATATGGCAGAGATATGATAAAAAAAAATCACGACTACCTTGATTTATGGATATCAATACATATCTCGAATACTAAGTAATCTAGTTAAACAATATTTACACCAAATGAAAGGAATTTCAATGACCTTTACCAAACAATAATTTTCGCAAAAGTCTTGGTATTACTGGATCCGAAAATCTGCAATATGTAAATTAATCTAATTAATTATTATTATCGCGATCACTACCCATTGTGTCTTATAAACACTCATAGCCACCAACTAACTATCTACTATATTTTTTTTATCTATTCACAGTTCTTTATTAAAGCCAAAAACAAATGACTTTAATAACAACCAGCAGAAAGAAGCAAAAAAAAAAACAATAAAGTATTAAATGTTTTGTAAATAAAAACCAAACAAAAATAAATATTTAAACAACAAAAACAACTGTTTACGAATATGTATAATTCAGTAAATGAATGGCTCGAGTGGAGTAAGAAAAAGATACAGATACAGAAACATGCTCAGGCTGAAAATCGCACAAGTGTAGAGATGAAAAAATAAAACAGATGAAATTAAACTGAGAAAATAAATAAATAAAACTAAAACACTTGTGTTGTTTTTTCAAGACTAATTTGTCTTTGATATGAAAATTGTAGGCACTTGTTGTTATTGTTGTTGTTGTTGTTAGTGCAGTTGTTGTTTTAGTAGTATCTATGTATCTACGTATGTATCTCAACAACTTAATACATACTGATAAAACAAAACGATCTTATATATACAGCACCAAAATAAAGAAAACAGCTACATATGTTCATATAGACATAAATGAAATTCATAATTAAATATTTTTTTTATGTTAAGAAAATTAAAACTAAGCAAAATACATCTTAAACAAACATTAGTTTCACTAGTTGTTATTGTTATCACCTGACTAGAGAACAAAAAAAAAATAAACATTTTATCAAATAGCAATTCTTAGTTACTGGTTCAGGTTTGGCGCATAGATGCTTAGATGTTGTCAATACATTTTTGTATTTATTTTTGTGTCTATTTCTTTTTGATTTCCTGTTTAGTGTTGATGTGTTTTTGGTGTTTTTTTTTTCTAACTTTGTTCTTTGATGTGTTTAGCCTCAAATAAAGGGTGATGTTTTAGCAACTTTCTTATTGGCAAGACCGCTTTTGGCAGCTCTGCTGTTTTCGTGTAAGATGTTACTGTTAAAAATGTTCAATATATTCTATGTACGAGTATAATTTAACCATGAATCGACTTACAAACGAACAACCCTTGCAGATTATTGAATTTTATTCACTCCTATCGTGAAAAAAAATTTCGGGTGCCCCGATAGACTAGGCGATAGTGTGCCGGACTATCAGTCAGAGGGTTGCGGGTTCGATTCCCGCCAAAGACTCTGGGTGTTTTCTGCAGACAAGCCAAAAAGCTTCGCAGTTTGTGTTTGTTTAAAAAAAAAAAATGTTCCCTTTTCACATTTTCCTATTAAAATGCAATGTTAAAAAAATAAAAGGGAACAATTTTCATGTGGAATTTTTATTCACGATAGGGGTGATTATAAAAATTCATGCTCGGTAACGAAAGTGCATTTCGTTCATTTCATGATCGGAAGCCCATTTCTGGTTGTAAGGTTACGTAAACAAGCCAAATTGTCGTATTTGGTGTGAATATCAAGCCAAAGCATTGCAAGAACTGTCAATGTATTCCAAAAAATGCACTGCTTGGTGTGGTTTATGGGCCTGTGACTGATATTTTGGAGAGAGTATGCCAAAATAAAAACCATTTAAGTCGTAGCCGCAGTCAACATTTACATGAAATCATCTTTAAACATTGAATTATATAGATCGTTCTGTCGACTCAAACAAAGATTTCATAAATTTCGCTAGATTTTATGTGTTTTTTTTTTCTTTAAATCAAATCCAAAAGCTCTTAAAAAATCACTCTTATGTTCTTTTTAGTAATTTTAGAAATAGCATGCGGATAATTATGTTTTGAAACTTACAGCCAGCCAGAGATAATTACAGTTTCAAATTGTGTAACTGCTGATTTCAATTCTTGTTGAAACATAAACAAAGCTTTGAAAGAGCTTTATAGTTTCTATCGAACTGAGTTTTACAAAAATTAAAATAAAATGTAAAAAAATATTATAAATTTGTAAAACAAATAGCTGCAATTTTTTTATTTTTTCAAAAAGTTCTTAGAAATTCAAGACTGCAACTGAAATATACGAAATCGCACTAATTTTTGCTTATGTCAATAGCTCTTTGTAGGAAATGAAACGAACAAATAATATTTTGTATTGAAAATAACATATGTTATCGATATGTTATTTTAATTTGATATTAGATATAATTCTCGGGTTGCTCAAACCTAAAAATGGATGAGATTTACTCATTTGAATTTCGTTTGAGTTTGGTTTGAAAATTGTATTTTGTCAATTTGATATGTTCTCAAATTTGGAAAAAAGACATAATATTTTCTCAATTTTGAAATCAAAAATTAATCTTAAATCATAATCAAACCAAACAATAGATAAGCATTTAATATATAGTGGGCAGCACAAATAAATACATGTTTATGCCTTGTGCACTTTTTATTGTACAAAAATAAAACCAAGAAAGAAAATTTTGAAAATGTTTTTTTGTCATTTATTTTAAGTTTAATGCTAAAAAAATAATTTCCAATATAAAATGGCAAATAATAATTTACGTAAAATAAACAGTTATTACAAAAAAAAACTTGCCTGTACTCAATTTTGCACAAGTGTGTCTTTGGAAATATTTGTACAAAAAAATATTACGGACTTTAAAATAAAAACATTAGTTTGATTTTATTTCAATTGCATGTGGTAAACACTTTTTGCAAATTATCCATTATAATACAAATTATAATAAGTAATTAAAAAACTGTCAAGAGCAATTGAGGACAATATTGCAACAATGATAAAAAGTAGCTATTCCAAGTGAGTAATAGCTATACAGCTTAAAGTAAGTTCATCAGTGGTCATAAGAGTAAAAAAGGCGTTTTATTGTTTCCAAACCACCAACCAGAGGTGGCAAAAAGCTATTAACGAATGCGTACGCACGACTCGTGATTACGTATATGAAAACAGACAAGTGTTTAACACCTTAAAAGAAATTGACCAGTAGATGACTGGAAACGTGTAATCTTCTCAGATTGACCCAATTTGAATCCTTTTCAATACGACGATAATCAATAATGGCTGGCGCCGAATAGCACAAATTTTTCAAAGACATCATTTTAAGGAAACTTCGAAGCAAGGTGGGAGCAACGTCATGGTATTGCTTTACATTATGGCAGCTCGAACAACTTTAAAAAATCGAAACAATAATGAGGAAACACGTATTTCTGCGTATCTTGCAAACTCATCTTCCAGAATTTTCTTTTGATGCAGTGGTTAGCAAAAAGTTCCGACCTCAAACCGATTGGGAATTTGTGGTAAGTCGTGAAAGTACAATATAGGTTAACTCCAACCTATTTAGACGAGCTTTGACAGCCGGTTCAGCTTAAAGGAGTGGAGAGTATGAAAAAATGTGAAAAACGGGCTTAGGAATAAATATTAAAAATTCTATCATTCCCTAAAGTGTGGGTATGGTGCAAAATTGAATTTGTATTTTTTCTTAGAACTTGATACTTTTAGTGATGATTTATAAATTATTTTGTTAAATACATACATTAAGAACATTTTAAAATTTTCTTTATTAGTTTTATTTTTATGCAATAACAAGTGCACAAATTTGTGCGCTAAAAATTCCTTTTTTTCTGAGAATAAGATTTCGGATACATTTTAGAATAAGGAGATTTCAAAAAAATGAGAATAATTTCAAAAATTTGTTGGCAATTCTATTATTCTTAAATGTTTATTTAAACATCAAAGTCAATCATTTTATATTTTAAAAAAGATTCAATTCTAATTTACTCTCAATTTGATATCAAAGCTGAATTTGTTTGGAATTATTTATTACAAAGCAGCTGGTTAGAAGCAAATTATTCGTGACATAAGTCACTAATGGCCGAATTCTCGGTCATTAGTTAACCATTGGTAAAGTAAAATACTAACTATTGTTTAACTATTACTTGCTATTCTTATAGCAAACTAAACATTGCGAATAAAGAATCATTAGTTAAGCCTTTGGCCTTTGTCATTAGCTAACTAAAGACTGAATTTTACCATAAGTATGTTAAGTATGACGGACAGTCGCAGGCTTAAAATTTATTAATTTCACAGCAAAAAAAAAAAAAAAAAAAAAAACCTCGTCCAATCAGCCACGATGTTACAAGCATTAAAAATCGTATTTCCAACAATGTTTTTTTAGGGAACTTTCAAAAAAAAAAAAAAAAGAGTTGTCTCAAAAAGTGATCTTTGATATCTACGCTTGCGTGCCGCCTGACAACAATCGTAAATAAATTGCATGATCATTAAAAAAAATTTATAAAAAAAAAAGAACTACCAAATACGTAAACATCTCTGAGGTAATATTCTACATATTATTAATATAGAAACTTAAAACAATTTAAAAAGCGAAACAAAACACAATAAATTTTATTTAGTTTTTGGGAAAAATAAACAAACAGAAAATATGTTTTTAAACAAGGCCTTAAACATATTTACCCTGCAGCTGAGAAACTACTATTACGCTAACCGCTCGATTTTGTGCTGTTCAACTCTGAGATGAATCCAGACAGTAAAACAATTTGAGGTTTAATAAATATGGGGAAAATTTAAGAAAATTAATTTTAAATCATATTTCAAATTTAAAACCATTTATTCGTACGACACTGAATGTTTCAATCTGAAACAATTTAAATTCATTTAACTCTATCTTAAAATGTTTATTTCATATGAAGCAGTAATCGGTATGAGAAAGACATTAAGCATCTGTTAAATGATGGACGTTTAACGCTGAATTTCTTATAAATATTTAACAGATATAGTTCAAAGTGATTAAGATTTTATCACGAGACTTATTTTCTCATTTCAATCATTTTTATGTGTCTTATGCTCTTTTTGCCTCGTGTATATTTTTATTTACATATTTTTAAGATTTATTTAAATTAGTTTTTTTTTTTTTTTAAGCGGCAACAAGAAAAACAAATCTGCATCAGCGGGCACGTTGTTGTGTTTTGTTTTGATTTAACCCTCAAAAATTTGGCTTAAATTTTTGAATTTATTACTGAAACCAAAAAATCTTAATTAAGAGATTCACTGTCGTATAATATCAAATACTTAATGAACTTAGAAGAGCAGCACAATTTTGGGAATTCAAATTCTTTAGGATTATAATAAGAAAATGAATGACAACTTTTACAATCACAGAGAGTTTTATTTAGTAATAAATTTAAAACATTAGTCATCATTTGCGAGAACATTGCATTTTGTAACCTTTGAGCCCCATGAACTTTTTAATGTAGATTCGAATTTATTTAACTTTCTCACTAAACTTACTTCTCAAAGGTTTCTAAAACCTAAATAGAGATCTCAATTTCCAATTGAATTCAATTTGAGTTGAATTTTGCATTTACTCAATTTCATATCAAATATAGTTAATTTTCAAACTGCAACTCTAACCCCAACAAACACAAAAGAATCATTTGGAAAACACTGATATTTTGTGTTGACTCAAAGGTTTCTCTAACCCAATACACAGTTTTGAATTCTAAGTTTAAGTGCAATTTGACGTTGATTTGGGAATTAATATTTGAAAAATAGTATTTTCTCAATTTCATAGCAAATAATATTCTCAAATCTCGCTCAAACCTTAATTGAAATTTAATTCAAATTGATTCAAAGAAATACATCTTGCAGAATTGCGTTTTTTTTTTAATTAGACATGAAATATTAATCATAAATCATTATCAAACCTAAAGACTAGTCTGGCTTAGACAAAATTCAAACGTATTTAAATTTATTTATAAAACTATTGAAAACTAAACATATTAAATGCAATAAATTAACAAAAATTTAACATTGAAAGATTGCATGAATTTTATTATTAATTAATTCTAATCAGTTGAAACCCTTTGAATGAAGCTAAAGAATTTTTGTTTTCTGAAATTGGTTTTATTTAATGAATTGCTGATATTTTTTATTACGGAATTTAGGTTCTATTTCCGCATGGAGAATAAATAACTCAATAAGAATAATAAAAAAATTATTGCACATATTTTATTGTAATCCAAATTTGAAGTACATTTTAGAATAAGAGCATACAGTGAGGAGCACAAATGAACACATGTTAGTACACTTATTATTGCATAAAGATTACTAATAAAGAAAATTATTATTTAAAAAAATAATTTATAAATCAAATTCTATTAAAAAAAAAACAAACGAAATGAAAACAACCCGCTTGTACTCAATTTTACACCAAACAAATATTTTAGGGAAAGATGGTATTTTTTATATTTAGTCCAAAGCACTTTATTGCGTAAAATGCTCTTTACACGTTTTCGTATACTATCCACCAATTTTAACAATTAATTTATTTCGAATACTTTCGCATTTGCACTGATCCCGCTGCAAAAGTTTGTTCAAATGGGTTGAAGTTAATTGGTATTGTTCCAACTAACCCTTCACAATTGACCACAAATTCTCAATCTGATTGAAACGGCTGCTCTCAGAAGAAAATTCTGCTCGCTAAGCATTCTTTCACGATTTTGAAAGTGTGCTTTGGTTTACCATCCAGTTGAAAAGTGACTTTGTAGTGGTCCAAGATGCGACCATGGAAAGCAATCACATATCACAATGTTTCTCCAACCGTGCTTCATTGTTTCCTTAACGTGGTGCCTTTGAATTCTCTGGGCTGTTCGGCGTCAGCAGTTTCGGATGGAAACAACTAAATTTCGATTCGTCTGACCGGATTACACGTTTCCAGTTATTTACTGTCCAATTTCTATGCTCTCTGGCAAATGTAAACCAGACGTTAACATTTTTTATAGACAATGTAGGTTTTAAATTTTTTTTATTGCTGAGATGTAACGAAGGGCTCGTCTTACTGACCATCGACTAACTGCTTTTCCTATTGCTGTTGCAGCATCTTTTGGTGTTAAACACTTCTCTCTTTTAATTTATGTTATCATGACACGTGCGTCCGCATTCGTTAATAGTTTTTTGTGAGCTTTGTGGTTTTGGACTCTTATGACCACTGATTGGCTTACTTAAAGCTATGTAGCTATTACTCATGTATAATAGTTACTATTTGTCATTGCCACAATATTGTCCTCAAAGGCTTTTGACAATTTATTCATTATTTATTATAATTTGATTTGTGTAGAAGTTCTGCCCACGATTTGTCATAGCTGCCATATAAGGACCATTTCCAAAAAAAAAATTTAACCCACAAAAATGTATAATAAATATTGATATCGAAGCAACTTTTATACATATCAGAAATTTTAATCCAGAAATCATACTAATATCTGTTATACGGCAATTATGCTACTGGATTTTGTAGCTGTCAGTCAATAATTGGCAATAGCTCTCGAATTAAGTGCACTTCCCAGCACACCAACCAACCATACAACTCTTGTAAAGAACGTTATTGAAATGAATTTCAACCGAATCACATTACTGTATAGTGGATTTAGAAGCCATCAGTTAATAATTGGCCCACTTCTTCTATGCTACCCATTAATCTCTTGTAAATAATGTTATTGAGACCAAATTCAAACCAAAAAGCCTCAATTTTATATTTTACCCTTTTCCATACTGTTTGTTAAATTACACTCAAGATTATTATGAATATCAGACAAACTCTGTAAATTATGGTAAGAATCGGTAATTACATCAATTATAAATGGTCAAAATTAGATAAAATTTCAAAACATTTAAATAAATTATGTTGGTCGTAAAATTGTCTGAATTGGTTGAATAAAAAAATATTCTAGTCCTTTAACCAGTGTTGGTTGGTTGATTGGTTGGTTTACGTGGTAGTTCACTACGTGCGAACCCTTAAGTAGAGTTGAAGGGACATCGTTTTAAAAGACCACACCACTCGTCAGATTTAATGTCGTATACAACATACTGCAGCTTAGATGAGTACAAGAAAGTCGTGTCTTGGTAGACCCATTCTGTAGCTGTGAGATATCTCAGTAGGTCATTGAGTTTTGACCCGGCTACCCCACCAAGGTTGTTCAATGTATAGTTCCCCATGAATTTATGTCTCTTGATAATCAGGGCTGGGCATTCGCAGAGAAAGTGGAAAATCGTTTCCTCTTTTTCCCTATCCTTACAACTACGACAATGGTCGTTAAAAGGGAGTCCCAGTTGATTTGCGTGAACTAATCTTATGATTTCTTACAAATTGTCTTAATAAATAGACACAATTATCTAATTGAAATCTAAAAATGTTTCTAAAGGCGCTTGCTATTATGATATCTATTTATTTTTGTTTATTTTTTGTAAATAAGTTTAACACAAATAAAATGACGACATATTGTTAATAGTATCTTATCGCTCTATAAAACTTTTAAAGTTCAAATAAAGGCTGTACAGTCAAGGTAGCGGTGAGGGGTTCTTATTAAATTACTTAAATTAAATAAAAACTCATTAAAACACAATAAAACTCTGCAAATAAAAAATATGATTATCTAATATCTGGTAATTGCCAGCTAATAATGGTTTGTGTGATACAAATAAAAAATGGTTTCAATTTCAATTACACACTCCTTAAAAATGATTAAGGGCCTGTTTAGAATCATGTAGTATAAATATGTTTATACATATATAGTAAATTGATAAGTAGTGCTCGCAGTTAGGGAAGCAAAAAATTAAGTGATAACAGGTGGGTTTATATGATTGTCATAAATTAAAAGATTTCTAATTATTAGTTTAAATTAAATTTGTTTTTTACAAATTTTTTTTTTTTTGGTTATCTCACCTTTTGAACTTTAAATTTTGATTTTTATCCACAATTCCTTTCAGTTATTTAAACAAATAACTTGCTTGTTATTGCAAATATGTGTGCATTTCTTTGGTTTTTACTTGTAGCTGTATTTGTGTATATATATATGTATGTTACTTTTTTTACTAACTCATCCAACTTCCGACATTTAGCCATGAGAAATTGTTGCAATACATGTTCTATGCTCGTATATTAAAACCACAACTACGGTTGTTTTCAAATGTAAACCAACATGCTAACATTTCCTACATATTGAAACATCTAAACACACGTTCAATTATATACATATATTTATTATTACCATTAAATTTTATCATTTTATAAAGATCTTGACTTTTTTATATATATTTACTTGAGAATAAGGAGTGTTTCAAATACACAAGTATAACAAAAAATACAAAAATTATCATTAATACAAAATCATTTTCTTATTATATGTAGGTGTAAAGATACCCTCAGCTGGGTTAGGTAAGAAGGGACGGACCTATTTCATTTTTAAACTGAAAATACTTCTTGATGGTTCAGGGGAAGTATACCGACCCCCAAATGTATTCTAAGGAAATTTTATCTATTATCGTCTCAAAAATCGTTCAAGGCCATCCGGCCAATAGTTTAATTTATATTCAGATTTAAAAGAATTTAGTACGGGAATTGAGACCTTGTACTGAAATTTCAAGCCATTTTCTCTCTTGGCTTGTTTTATTGTTTGAACATATCACAAACGTGTTGTTTAAATTATAGTTACATTCTAGATTATTTCCTAGAAAATATAATAAAATATAATAAAATTTTCATTCCTTTTTGAATTTTTATTACCTGCTTTATTTTTGAACACGTTGCAAACGTGTTCTTTTTATACCCTTCACCATCATGAGAAGGGTATATATAAGTTTGTCATTCCGTTTGTAATTTCCACAATATAATTTTCCGACCCTATAAAGTATATATATCCTGGATCCTTATAGATAGCGGAGTCTATTAAGCCATATCCGTCTGCCTGTCTGTCCGTTGTAATCAATTTTCTGAAGTCCCCAGATATCTTCGGGATCCAAATCTTCAATAATTCTGTCACACATGCTTTTGAGAAGTTTGGTATTGAAAATCAGCAAAATCCGTCCACAAATAACGGAGATATGAGCAAAAATCCGAGGCAACCTCTGAATATGGCATCAAAAAAAACTATCAAAGTGTATTAATATAATACAACAAAGGTGAAGGGTATATAAGATTCTGCATAGCCGAATATAGCACTCTTACTTGTTTTAATTAATTTTTGTTTTTTTTTAATAAAACTTTATTAAAAATTAAATAAAAATTTCATTTAAATTCCTTATACATGTATAATGAATAATAAAGCAAAACAAAAAAATTACCGGTTTCATATAAAATTCCATACAAATAGAAATAGGTCCCTGTGGACCTTGTACTGCGTATAAGGATAACGGATGGCCTAGCGAGAGGTTAACTGCTCACTTAGTCATTTAAGGTACGGTCACATTTGGCAAATATTTACTCAAAAAAGCACAAATTTGTTTGACGTTGTTTACTCTTACAAGAGTTTTGCAAGATCAAACAGCATCAAATAAATTTAAAATTAAATATTTGTTGTGATTTGAACTAAATAAGAAAAGTTTTTTTTTTATATAAATATATGTAATTTAGTGGTTACATTTTTTTCGGCAAATATTTGCCAAGTGTGACCGAACCTTTAGTTGTTTCGATTTCAAGAAATTACAACTTTTCAAAAAGTTCCTAAAGGTTAAGATTTTTTAGCAACTTTCTTTTTGGTAAGACTGAAATCATCATTAAACATTGTATTATATAGATCGTTATATAGGGTCAGATAAAGATTTCATACATTTCTCTAAAGTTTATGTGTTTTTTTTTAAAGCAAATCCGAAAGCTCTTAAAAATCAATCAATTACATACACAAACCAATTTCAAGAAAATGAAAACACAGAAAAAAAGATTTTCAAATCAATTAAGGAAACAAATTCTATATATTTGAAATCAAGATAACTTAGATTTTATGTGTGTAAACCAGTGGTGGGCATAAAAAGATTATAATGTAATAAATACAATTGCATTCTCTTTTATAACCTGAACATACATATTTAAGATGTAATGTGTTCTTTAATCATGCTAAATGGATAAATGGACTTTTAATGCTACTCAATTGGCTTAAGTAAAAAATCGAATTTATGTGTAATTGGGCCAGCTCTGAATTGACCTTTTTCTCGGGTTACCTTATTTTTTTTTTTATTTTTGAAAACATGTCTCCAAATTTCATTTCAGTAATATTTTGTCAATTTAATATCAAATATATATTTTAAATAATTCTTTAAATTATACATACAGCCATGTCACAGAATTTAATTCCGCTTTTTGCTTCTATAGAAAAAGTAAAACGGAAAATTTTTTTCGGAATGAAACCTAGAAATGCTAAAAATTACAATTCCACATAACAAATTAAAAGTGGTTTCATTTCGAAAAATGTTTCCTTGTACTTTATCTATAAAAGCAAAGAACAGAATTAATTTCACATCCGAACGGAACTTAATTCTGTGACATGGGGCCTGTTCGAAAATGCATCACTGCACAGCATTTGATGCGCAGTACGTTCGGAAGGGCAAAAGGTTCACTGCAAATGCATTGTGTTCTAAAATGCATCACTGAAGCAAATGATGCGCAATAAAACAGCAAACAAGCATCACAAAAATGGCTGATGCATTGTATAATTTTTTTTAATAAATTTATTTTAATTGATTTGTATACTTTGTATACTTTTTTATGATGCAAAATTCTCCAAACTATTGGTGAGAGTCCGTTTGGACATGGAGAATATTGTTTTATAATATTAACATATTTAATTACTTTCGGGATTTGTCTGCTTTTGGAACATAAAGTTTTAATAATGCCTGCCTTTTTTTATACTTCAAGTGCCTTTTATATTGCTGATTGCACAGTTTTGAAACATTTTTGTTTTCATCTAAGTCAAGAAATAAATTTATTATTAATTTCTCCATTTTTAATATTCCCGCGTTCGTAATCGTAAACAATTCATTTATTGTTCGTCTGCGCATCAGCATCGCAAACTAATCACATATGCGCATTAAATGCAGTGCAGTGATGCATTTCCGAACAGGCCCATGACTGATAAATTTGAAAACTGAATGTTAGCTTAAAGCCATACAGTGATATTAAACTTTTCATACCATCCTCGTTCGCCATCTAACAGTTTTCATGTTTCTAACTTTGATATGGTCTTTTTGATTGTGGCACTTTGGCCAAATCTAAACTGCACTATGCAGTCATACGATTATAAATAAAACTGTATGCAAAAATATACGAATATGAAAAGTCAAGACTTTACAAATAATTTATGAGTTGGGCTATTTCAAATACTACTATCGTTCTACAATATATATACTCGTATTACACGTAACTACAACTAAGTATCTACTTCTTTTAACTAAAACTTTCAAATACTAAAGTGTAGTATAGTGTGTCAGTGTTTAAAACACTAAAAATGTAATTGTAAATTATAAACCTGTATACATTTTATTGTAGTTATTACAGACGACACACAAAAAACTAACAGCAAAAGACACAAACACATTTCAAAAAAAAAAATATTGCAATTTCTTTTTTCGAACAGAAAATAAATAAAATATCTTCTATATATGTATGTATAGAAAAATGAATGTCTGTTTGTTTGTGCTTGATAGGAGGCCAAACCCTTGGACCGATCTTCCTGAAATTTTCACAGCATGTTACTGTGACTGTGGAAGCAATAATAGACTATATGAAGTTTTCATTGGACAAACGGGAGTGGCACCGCCCATATAACACAAAAAATTAAATCGCCATATTTTGGACATTTTTTACCTACGTCAATGATATTTGGTAAATTTGGTATTGGCATAATTAGGAATATGTACCAGGAGAAAAGTGGGAGGGACCACGCCCCTTTTTAGGATAATTGAAAATCGTAATATAGTCTTAACTACTGGATCCATCGTCATTAAATTTTCACAACAGGATATTCTTACGAAATAATAAATTCTTGACTAAATAAAGTTGTGAGTAAACAAAGGGGCGTGGCACAGCCCATATAACCCAAAAATTTAAATCGCCATATTTCGACCTAGGTCGATGATATTTGGTACATATGGTATTGGCATAATTAGGAACATGTACCAGAAGAAAAGTGGGAGGGACCACGCCCCTTTTTAGGATAATTGAAAATCGTAATATAGTCTTAACTACTGAATCCATCGTCATTAAATTTTCACAACAGGATATTCTTACGAAATAATAAATTCTTGACTAAATAAAGTTGTGAGTAAACAAAGGGGCGTGGCACAGCCCATATAACCCAAAAATTTAAATCGCCATATTTTGACCTAGGTCGATGATATTTGGTACATATGATATTGGCATAATTAGGAACACATACCAGAAGAAAAGTGGGAGGGAGCACGCCCCTTTTTAGGAAAATTACAAATCGTAATATAGTCTTAACTACTGGATCGATCGTCATTAAATTTTCTTAATATGATATTCTTACGAAATAATAAATTCTTGACTATATAAAGTTGTGAGTGTACAAAGGGGCGTGGAACCGCCCATATAACCAAACAAATTAAATTGTTATATGGACGTGGCCTCGCCCATATAACCCAAAATTTAAAATCGTCATATTTTGGGCATTTTTTGACAAACAGCAGCAGTATTTGCTATATATGGTATTGGCATGAATACAAATACGTACCAAAAGAAAAGTGTTTGCGATCAATTGGAGGCTGGACCTGTTAACCGATCTTAAATTTTCACAGCGTGCAGCTTTGACTCAGGAATACTTATTACAAAAAAATATTTTTTGACCATGCACACTTCTGCACCTACTTTTTTACAACGTTTATTAACGGCTTTATTTCAAAGGAGGGTAGCGAAGCACACCGGGTTCAATTACTATATAAATAAAATAGAAAAGAAGTATTTCATTTTACTTTGCTTTATATTTCTCTACTTCTCTTTGGCCTGCCAAATATGCTGACTTTCATAAAATTGTATTTACAAAGCAACAAACATTGAAAGAAGAAAAAAAACCATTAGAGAAGAAAAGTGAAATTACATTCTATTTAATTCTAAACAAGTTGTAATAAATTTTGCACAAATTTCCAAAAAAAATATTTATAAAATATTTATGTCAAAATTATTTAGATTTTATTTATTAAGGTTTTTTTTTTGATAAAACTTTAAATGCAAGTAGAGTACTTTGAAGATTAATTTAAAATTGGGCTGGTGTAAAGATTGTTTTGGTTATTTTAGATATAAACAAATTGAAACCATTATTATTGAGATTTATTTCCCAAAAAATTAATATACCTTGGATTTGTATTGTTAGTTAGCATAATAATTTCTTTAAGGACTTAAAATTTCAATTCATATTAATTCTAAGAATAAGGCATTCTTCACGACAGAACATCCCTGTAATCACTGAAAATGTTTGGTTGAGGTGACAAAATATCAGTGCTTTCAACCGTAATGTTTCTTGGACAAGTTAAGGTACGGTCACACTTGGCAAATATTTGCCGAAAAAGACGCAACCACTAAATAACTTACATATATTTTAACTCGTTTATTTATTTATTTAAAAAATCATTTCTTATTTAGGCAAAAGCACAACAAATATTTAGTTTTAATTTATTTGATGCTGTTTGATCTTGCAAAACTCTTGTAAGAGTAAACAACGACAAACAATTTTGTGCTAAAACAAGTGGTTACGCTTTTTTTAATAAATATTTACTGGTTGTTGCTATGAATATAATGAAAACATTTAATTTGATGGCATTCAGTAATCACAACGGATCTGAGTATTATTATTGTAAGCAGAAATTTTTGAATAACTACTTTGAACCAGCTACCTAACTATCTTCATGTAATCTACAAAGAGCCAAATGAGGCAATGAAAGTTATGAAAGCACATCTACGAGTATACACATTGTGACTCATTCGATTAAAAAGAATACTGGAATTTTTAAAGAGTTAGCAAGACTAGACTTGATGGAGTTGCACTTTGATTAAGATAGTAACCAGTGTTCACAGGTATATTGAAAGCCACTATTTATAGTTATAGTTTGATTTCAGTATGTGTTTTTTTTCTTTCTTGAAGAACTTTCAGAAGAAAAATTGCAAAATTAGTCCTAACTTACATAAAGCAATTTTTATTGAAAAAATTGATACAATTTTTTCTTTAAAATTTCTTCGGTGTTTACACAGCACAATTCTATTGCTTAAATTGGTCGTATTTTAATATGAGAGTATACACTATTGTTCGTCTTCTTCCCTTCTCACCGATATGTAAATGGTAATTAGCTTAGCTTAAAGAATTGCTTCGTGTAAATTGGGACTTAGGAATAAACAACAAACTTTTTATGATATTTAAGGTAATTCCTAAAAACAATATTTATAAGTATTTGTCTGGAAAAAGCAGACCTAACAGTGAATAATATGATATTTAATCCAGATTAGTATTAATATCTGGAGTATCCAAAGTATTTATTAGCATTTGACAGCATTAATACGTATGTAGTATGTACTTATTTATATAAGTATGCATGTGAATTTTATAGCATTTTTCATCAGATATATTGGATGTTTTGTCAAGCCATTGTTACCGCCCGTCTGGTCATGTCATCAATTTGTTGTCTGCATTTGAATTTGTCTCGTGTGGACAACTCTTGTCGATGTTATGTTCTTGAATTAACAGAGTTGTCAGAGCATTTGCTCACAACACTATGTCCGCCATCAAAAGATATAATTACCGAAAAAAAAAATACAAAAGAAAACAACTATGAACATGAACATCGGCACGTTTTCCTTACACAGACGTATAAATTATTCATTTAGACCTTCTTTTCATTTCCAGCAGGAAAAAGATGATGTAAAGAGGCCTTCTTTGGCAATCAGAAGGCGCATTGCCAAATCGTTTCAATTTTACATGGCGTGTCATTGTTAGTCAAGGTCTTGCCTACTACAGGTTACATGCCTGCTAGAAGGCCTACTTGAGAAGGGTAATTAGAAGGTCTACCAAGAAATGGCGTAATTAAAAGTCTGCTAAATAAACTTTGTTAAGGAAAGTAAAAGAAGGGGTTTTAAATAAAAGAAGGGTTTTAAAATAATTTAAATGAATTTAAAAAATCAGATGTATATATAGTAATGTTTCACGCGTACCACAAACTTTCATATTAATTTGTATTACTCGTATAACAAAGTGAGCAAAATAATAGCGCAATTCACAAGCTTGTGCAAATGGTATTGCATCATTGCATTTGCAATAAGGTTTAGCATATTTTTGCTCTCAACTAACAAAATACACAGCAAGAGCAAAAATATACTATACCATCCAATGATGCAATACCATTTGCACAAGATTGTGAATTACGCTAATGTTTGTTGTTGCAGTAACAATATACAGAAATAATTGCAAAACTATTCGTGTTTGGTATTAAAATCATGATTTGTTGACATTCGTTTGAAATGCAATTTTGAATGTGTATGAGGGCTTTCTTCTGAGCTTCTGAGAGAAGGCATAGTGCAATGAGTGTCGAAGCTTTTAGAGTGTTTTAACAAGTCTGCAAATTGAAGCACTTGCAATTTTTTCCGCTGAGTTGTTTATATTTGTATTCAGTATTCAGGAAAGGCTGTAACGTTAGCAACGTCTCCAAATTATAGCTATACAGCTGTATTACGAAAATCAGCATTCTGTAAGAAATGTTTAGAAGATAATTTTGCCTTCCGGCCCAGTAGCGACTACTGGTCAAAATCGAAAATTAGAACTTCCGAATAGACAACCAACAGCGTAGTCGCGGCTAATATTTAAATGAAATCATTTTTAAAAAGTCAATGTTAAAGATTGTACTTTCGGGCAATAATAAGGTTTCAGATATCCCGTTCTTTTGAGAGGTTTTATTTAAAATTAAGAAAGGTCTAAAGGAATCACCCTATACATCATAAATTTGTATATAATAAAATATAATAAAATTGTATATTATAATGACGTTTAGTTTTTGGACGCCCAAAACGATGGCTTGTAAAGAGTGGTAGTGTTAAGCACAACTAAAATTAGCTGACTACTACTGATTTAACTACTTGCTGTGCAGCATGTTTACAAGTTGCATAGAACAACATTACCAGGTATTTGGTGTTATTAAATATGTTGTTTTTATTACTATTATTTGCAATAAATATGATTGACAGGCGATGCTACTGCATTTTGCAATCACACACACTAACTAACAACCACATTTAGAGTAGATAAGTGTAATCAACATATTAAACACACTGACTAAAATATCAAAATACAAAATAAATGCAAACATGGTGATATACAGACAGCTATTTACACCAACTAACTGCCAGTCAGGTGAATTGAAAGAAGAAAAAAAAATAATAAATAAAAATAAACCGAGACTATGAATGACAGTTTACTAGAAACAGCAACAACAACGTCTGTGACTGTGACTCTGAATGCTACCAATATGTACTCTGGGTGGTTTAGACTGTATAGACAGACTCAAGTCAGTCACAGGTATATTTTCATACACGTTTTTTTTCTTTTTGGAATTTTTACACTTGGTAAACCAAAAACAAAAAAAAAACAAACGTGAGATTTCATTGAACTTGAAATATTATTATTTTTAGTTGATGTTATTGTTGTTTACATCTCGTTATACCCTACACCACCATAGTGGGGAAGGTATATTGGATTTGTGCTGATGTTTGTAACGCCCAGAAATATTGTTTCAACACCCACCTTAATCATTTTCTGAGTCGATTTAACGATATCCGTCTGTCCGTCCGTCTGGCTGGTTGGCTGTCCATGTAAAGCTTGTGCGCAGAGTACATGTCGCAATTTTGAAGATATTTCGATAAAATTTACTACTTGATATTTTTTCGGCCCAAGGACGGATGGGATTGAAACTGGTGGAAATCGGTCCATTATTTCACCTGGCCCCCATACAAATGTCCTCCTGAAATTGGGGTTTACCGATCATAAATGTTTGAATTATGCAAGTATCCAAACAAATTTCATCACAAATGAGTGCTAAATAAAGCCAAATCACATCTACAAATTTTGTGCAGATCGGTCCATAATTAGTCGTAGCTCCCATATAAGGCCCACTTCTGAAAATCACTTTACAGAGCATAACTCTCTTTTAAAAAATGTTGGTACCCAAATATATTACATATGTATACAAATAATACGGTGCAATTTTATTACAATCGATCCATAATTAGTCATAGCTCCCATATAAGGCCCATTTTCGAAATTCACTTTAAAGATCATAAATTTCTTAAAAATGTTGGTATCCAAATAAAATTTGACACAAATAAGTTTCTTATATACAGAAATAATGACACCTAATTTTATAATGGTCAGTCCATAATTAGTCGAAACTCCCACATAAGACCCTCTCCGTAATTCAATTTAACCTCTATATACTTTTAAAAGTATTTAAAGTTTAACATATATAATATTTATATTCACAGACATCATGACACTAAATTTTTGGATGGTCGGTCCACAATAGGTTATATCTGCCATATAACGCCCACATCTGAAAAATTGTTTCATAGATATACTGGGTGTAGGGTATTATATGATCGGGCTTGATCGACTATACTTTCTTACTTGTTTTATTTTACGTTTTATTTTGTACTAAATATTTGTATACATACAAAAAAGGTATCTTTTGATTCGTTTCGTTAATAAAATAAATTAAGTTATTAGTAAGTTGTTGCTCACAGCAAAAAGAGCATGACTTTGGAAATTTGCGGTTAGAAATTTATTTCCCATAATTTAAGAACTCTATTCATTGAAATTGTTCATAAGTTAAACCTAAATATATTTTGTTAAATGTTTGTTTATAGCAAGTATTGATTACATTACGGTTTTATTTATTGAAACGTAATATTCATTTTGTTATATCATGACCTACACAAGTAATTAATATTGATTTGTAATTACAATATGAATTTTAATTTCGAAAACAAACATTTTCAATGAAGTGCGTAAATGCGCATCTATTTGAAAGATTTGCAAAATAATCTTAGGAAAAACTTGGTGGTGAAATACTTTTCAATTACTAAAAGCATCTTTGATTTGTAACTCTCATTTAGTTAAGTAGATTTTACCCTTTAGTAGTTGTCAGACGTCACCTGATCCATAACCGTCAGTCACAATTCACTTTAACGAATTCTGCCACTCCTGGTTTATCACTGCGGGTTGAGTTAAATACTTGTATGTCAGATGATTAATGATACTAAAGATAGACACATTATACCTACATATAACAAAGTTTGTCTTCTTTCAAAAGTTTGTAAAATTTTTAATAACAATATACATAGAAAACTTTTTGCAAAAACCAGATAAGTTCATATATGTGACCATGTCCCTGATATTAAAAAAAAAACACACACAAATTAAAAAAAAAAACTCTCTTCTAGGCCGTGAGAAGTTTTATGAAATTCGCTGTATTTATTTCAAAATTACAAATTTATTTTAACATATCTTTTAAATTGCCTCATTGTGTGTTATTTAGGGTTCCAATCAATGTTGTTAATATAGCGTTTTTTCACGATCAAAGCTGATTAGTTAAAGAGTACTTTTCTTCAATAATTCACACTATAGATATGTAATTTATAATATACACTGTGTTGCATTACTATAATTACAGTTTTTAAAGACTTGTAATATTTAAAACTTCTAAATGTTATCCAAAATTTAAGAAAGAAATAGTGCATTAATATTTTGTTAGTGTTTCATAACTATAATTACATTTCATAATAAACAAAAAAGACTACTAGAAAAACAAAAGTATAACTATTTAAATTGTAGAAATGTTTAAAAATAAAAGCTAAATATTTAAAAAAAATCCCCATTTTTAAGTTATACACACAATAAAATATAATCTTTATGAGCTGACAAAATTAAAACGCCACTCAAAATTTTAATTTTTATGTCGAAAGAGCAACGTTCGGAAATTTTAAAGTTTTTCAGTTCAAAATTAACTAAATCAATCGTTGCCAAGGTAAACATGAGCTGAGAAGTTGTCACTCCACATTATGAGGAGTTTTGCATACAGATCTTGACAAATACCCTTTCAGGAACAAATTAACAAACATTCTGATATGTCTTGATCATTTAAAGTGCAGAGCCTTCTCTGATTGGACTCTGAGAAAGTTTGAAGAATACCTTTCATTTTAACGATAAAATCGTTTACAATTTTTTGTTATTATTTTTGGTTTTATAAAAATTTGTTTCATTATCAAATTAACTCACGAACTGAAGTGTCAAGATCATTTAAAGTTCAGGCGCTTTTCCAATTGGACTCTGAGGAAGTTCTAAGACAAACTGTTATTTATTCTTATTATACAATTTTCAACAATTTGCTATAAAATGCCGTGTGTTTTTTTTTTTTTTTTTTTTTTTTTTTAAGGACAATTTTCAGTTTTCAAAATAAAAGTAGCGGCCCGAAAAAAAGTTTTCTGAACAGAACAATCGCAGAATTATAAAGTGTGCCAGCAACACAATGAAGAGTCTTGGTTAGATTATTAATGAATATAAGGTAAATGTGTCCAACTCAATCATAAGCAGAGTGCTAAAAAAAAGTCCAGGCTATTACTCGAAAAAAACTGTTGTGTCTGTGTTAAAATCACAAAACTGAAATTCCCTAAAACTTGAATTCCCTACTTTTTTTAAAGAAAAAAACACAGAAAATTCAATTTTAATGGGGAATATTTATTATCATTTGAAAGAACATTCTTTGGCAATTCTAAAGCCAATCTGGTGCTATGGAATTCAATTATGGGGTACTGCCTCAGCATCAAACATTGAAAAAATTCAAAGGGGTCAAAATAAAATTCTATGTATAATTACTGCAGCTCCATGGTATGTTAAAAATTCTCGAATTCACAAAGATCTATGCGTGCCATTAGTAAAAGGTGAATTTACAAAACACGCGTCAAACTATGTCAGCAAACTTGAACACCACCCAAACCCACTTGCACGAGACATCCTTAACTTTAGTGGCCATAATCGGTTGAGAAGGAGGGATACCCTTGATTTAACTCAAGCGCAAAATAGATGACTGGATCAGTTGATGTGAAATTTTTTTAGTATCATAAAATTTTTGTCTAGCACTGGCTGGACTTATTATTTTCTTTTTAGTATTAAGATTTGAATACTTATTGTCATTTCATTATATGAAGATTCAATAAATAAATAAAGGCTATAAAAAAAAAAAAAAAAAAAAAAAAAAAAAATTATTTTTTGAAGATTATGTCTATCAAATGTTGGCAGTTGCTACATCACAGGTGGTTTATCCTTTGAGAGAAATTTTCGATGACTCCTTCGAGCATTTCGACTGGAAACTGGTGAATGACACGCGTGATGTTTTCCTCCAAGGCCTGAATCGAAGCGGGTTTGTCCGCATAAACTTTAGACTTTATATATCCCCACAGGAAAGAGTCTAACGGTGTGATATCACACGATCTTGGTGGCCAATCGACCCTCCCAAAACTTGAAATTATGTGCTCACCGAAGTGTTCTCTTAATACATCCATTGATTGATGCAATGTGTGGAAAGTGGCGCCGTCTTTACGCTTTCAATTTAATATCTCAAAGTAAAATGCGTTAAATCGTTCCATACGTCAGTCCGAGTTGCTGCGGAAGGCGCTGAATCGACTCTCCATTGTCTTCGTGTACTCACAGCTAAGGCCGCTATTCGGTCGAATATTAACCAACAATGAATGCTGGGTCTCAAAATGGGTGATGGTGTTGCGAAAAGTACGATCATTAGGTCGATTATCTTGACTATAAGTTGAGCGAAGTGCACGAAACACATTCCTCACAGAACGTAATAAAGTTAAACGATTTGTAAACGTTGTTCAGGCCTAAGTCCTTCCATTATGAAATGCCAAACAATACTAAACAAAAATAACATGACAGCATGACATGACTCACACGTGATCTGTCAAAAAAAGGATATTGAAAAATCACACGTTATTTGTTTAAGCCAATTTTTTTTCGATGAGTAAAAATTTAATGTTGATAGTCCAAATGGTTTCAACAGCTATTAGAAAGACCGTCGGTTCTTTAGTGATTTGGGAGCTTATTATGATGACAGAGACTGCTTGATTTGGTGTTACCAAACAAAATCAAAATGAATTCAGATATTCTGATTACATTTTTTTTTTAATTTTTTTATATTTTCCCGGTCGAGAATTCCTGTACCCCAAACCCTACTATTAGCCAACTAATAAACTTCTTTTTTTAAATATAATTAACAAACACAAACTGCTTTTTGGCTTACCTGCAGAAAACATCCAGAGTCTTTGGCGGGAATAGAACTCGCAACCCTCTGACTGATAGTCCGGCACACTTTTTAGAAAATATTAATGAATAACAATTCATTTTTCCACAAGACAACGCACCTATATATACATGTAAGTCGTTATGTACTCGTAGGTTGTCTTCGAAAGAAAATAATGTACTTCAAAAGCCCAGAAATATTGAGCTGAAAACCGACAATATTAAAGCATATATCATCCAAAAGAAGTTTTTATAAATGCTTGGAGATCTGTATCTATATATATAAGATTAAATTTGAACATTCTATATATATATTTATATTATTAAAGTCTAAATTTGTTGTGAATATTGGTATTTCAAGTTATTTTAATTTCAGTGTATTTATAGTTATGAAACACTAATAAATTTCTTTATACATTTTCAAAAGGTAAAATAAAAAATTAAGATTTTTTTGTTTAATAATAATATTTGTTATTTTGTTCGTTTCACATACTACATCTTTAATATACAAAATTGAGAACAGTAATGCTCTCTTTTAAGCCAGTCAAATGTTGCGATTAGTTAAACATCAATGAAATAAGTTGGTAGCAGAATAATCTGATGAAAATGAAAATAGTTGACACCACTGGCTATTGGTTGTTTTACCCCTGATATTGACAAGCCATCAATTTGTTGGTTGGTTGGTTTACGTGATAGTTCACTACGTGCGAACACTTAAGTAGAGTCGAAAGGACCCCGTTTTAATAAGACCACACCACTCGTCAGATTTAATGTCGTTTACATCATAATGTAACTAAAATGTGTGCAAAAAGTCGTGCTTGCCAGATCCAACCTGTAGCTGTGAGATATCTCAGTAGGTCACTGAGTTTTGAACCGGCTACCTCACCAACGTTGTTCAATGTATAGTTTCCCAGGAATTTATGTCTCTTGACACTTAGGGCTGGGCATTCGCAGAGAAGTTGGAAAATCGTTTCCTCTTTTTCCTTATCCTTACAACTACGCAATGGTCGTTAAAAGGGAGTCCCAGGCGATTAGAGTGCTTGCCTAACGTCCAGTGTCCCGTTAATACTGCCAGCAACCTTGATATATCCTTCCTATTCCGGGTTATCAGTTGCATAGTACGTTTCTCGTTAAAAAATAACCTACATGTGTCTAAACATCAATTTGTACACTTTATAAACAATTTCTGGTTTCCACATGAATTCGTCTTGTGTGGCCAACTCTTGTCCATGTCATGTTCTAATTTTTTCCCACACAGCAGGCCATACAAAAGTGTTTGTTCCTACTTCTGTTTTACTGCGCACAAAACGATGGCGTGTGATGAAGAACACAGCAATTTTGCTTAAAACCATAAAAATTTACAAACAAATTCGCAGCTCAGATAGAATGTGTAAAATCAAAATATTTCCACAAAAAAAAAAAAACAAACAATTAAACAATGAATCGTAGAATTGTACAAAATTTATTTTATATTTTCTTCATTTGATTAATTACAAACGAACGAACCTTATAAGGAATTACAATGCTGATACCTGTTTATCAAGAAATGTGTGAAATATTGTATTTATTTCAATTATATTCATGGATGTTAGAAAAAATAATTTATTTTAGCTATTTATTGCTAATTAAAGTTGTATATATAACAATTTCCCTAGAAGCTATTTAAGTAATTGCGTATTACTTAATACATACATACATACATAAAATGAATTAATGATGATGAAATGTTTACATCAATAACAATAAGAATACATAAGCTAATTAATGAAAGACCTAAGAAGAGATAAGACTATAAAAGAATTTGTATTTAAATAATAAAAAAAAAAAACAATTTAGAAAGTATAGTCGGTCAAGCCCGACCATATAATACCCTACAGCCAGTATACATATGTGTAAAAACAGATTTTTAGAAATGGACTCTATGACTTATTATAAACCGAACATCCAAAAATATAGTGGCATGACTTCTGTGCATATATATATCTTAATATAAAAACTTATAAAAGATTTATAGATGTTAAATGGATTTTCGAAGGGGATTTTATATGGGAGCTACAATTAATTATGGACCGACCATTATAAAATTGTGCCAAACGATTTTTGTATATATGAAACAGGCTTATGTTGGATATGAGTTGGATACCAACATTTTTAACAAACTTATAGCGTGGACAAACGACACAGTTAATTTGCATTAGCAGTCTTAATTCAAATTAACTCGTGAATTATCCCCATCCTAAATGCACAAAATCAAAGTGAATTTATGCTGCATCGTCGAAAATCAATCATATGTTATCAAATTGTTTACTATTGTAAAAGAAGAAGAAGACAATTATAAAATTAAAATAATAAAAATAAATTTCCACAATTGCCTTTCTCTTATTTCAGAGTGTCCTACAGCGGTCTCCACTTGTAGCAAGCAACACGTTCAGTAGGATGAGGTGAAATTTTATTTTGTCTTAGATCGTCTTCTAATAGCAAAATTTTGTTGTGTTACTAGTTCAAATAGAAGTCTTTAAAACTTTATTGAAATATTTTAAATGTAAGAGTCCGCGCATTGACTACAATCTTTAGCCTGCGCATGAAGTTTAAATGAAAAGTGTTTTTATGAAAATTCCAAAAATTTTAAGACGCATGCGCGGGCTAAAGATATCTCTTAATTGAATATTTTTTTTTAGTCTAAGACAGCAAAAACTTTTATTTTTTCCCATACACAAGCGCCCCACACTAACGTTCAGGTTGATGGTTGCTTGTGCATGAACAATTTTTTCATTATGGAGCAGTTTCAGCAAAAGTAATTTCAGCTTTTTTTTTTTCAAATAAATACTGATTTTTCACCAACAGCATAGCTGCTAATCTTATATTCTGCTTTCTTTCCACTTGATCACGATGTGAATGCCAAACAAATTTGTTCACAATTAAATAGTTGTTTACAAACAAACAGCTGTTTACTAAATGCAAAAACTGTCGTCTGTCAGGGTAAAATCTTAATTCACATTAGTGAGATTTTAATGAAAATTAACGCTGTTGTCTGTCTACGCTATTATGATCTTTAAAGTGATTTTCGGCAACGATCCTTATATGGGAGCTATGGTCAATTATGGACCGAACTGCACAAAATTTGTTGGTACATTTTAATTCTGAAGTAATTTGTTGGAATACATGCATAAAACAAACATTTATGACCGTAAACCCCTATTTCGGGAGGACATTTGTATGGCGGCTAGGTAAAATAATGGCTCGATTTCAAACAGAATCCTTTTGTACAAAATTTTATCGAAATATCTTCAAAATTGCTACCTGTACCCTACGCACAAAGTTTACATGAACAGCCAGCCAGACGGACGGACGGACGGACATCGTTAAATCGACTCAGAAAATGATTCAGAAAATGATTCTGAGTCGATCGGTAGACTTTAAGTTGGTTGTGGAATAATTTTTTTGGGCGTTACAAACATCTGCACAAATCCAATACACCCTCCTTCCCACTATGGTGGTGTAGGGTATAATAACTAAATTTGTGGAAACTTTATACAAATAAAAACAACTTACTGACTATTACAGAATTTATTTTCTAAACTGAATGTTTACTACTCATTTTAATTACTTTCCTTATAACCCTTTTACTTCAATATGACTTACACAGTGGCACCTAATGGAAATTTTAATTACTTATTTAAACTATTATCATTTACTTTCTAAATCTTAAGTAAACTCAGGCCAAAAAAAACTGCATGTATCTGTATTTAAACTTAATAATAATTACAATATCCCAGCCATTTTAATTACATTAAAAATATTATTCACTGCAACAATAAAGCTTAGCAATGATATTGTAAAAATAACAATTTTTTTTAACTCAAGCAAATGAAGTAATTGAGAAAAAGTTTATTGAGATTGTTATACAAATCGTAAAATAAAAAAAAAACTACTGCGAAGGTAGCAAAATTAGCTGTCAATTAGGAAAATACTTTGAAAACAATACAAAAATGATTATTGTTTGTCGGCAAAAAAAAAATTGTTAATAATTATTACAATAAAGTACATACGATAAATTGCAATAATATTTAAATTATATTCATGTATTCAGTATTAAGTTTATGTTCATAATAAATTCAATGATTATAACTTTAAATTAAAAGTAAGTAAGTTATTACAACCGGAAGAAAGTGGGAATTTTCTATTGTGTACTCTTAGAGGTTTGTGGCATCATTTTAAAAACTACTGCAGTTTTATGTTGCCCATATTAGGGAAATTTCGTTTGGATTCTCTTCAAGTTATTTGGAACAATTCTAGTTTACCGACGCAGCTCCAAATAAAAAAAACCAAAGTACGTAGGCTGGTAGAAAATTGAAAAATAAGAAAAAAAAATTGCCGCAAACGCTTACACAGAAAAAAAATCATGTTTTTTTTTCAATTAAACCTTTAATTGATTTTAAAATAATTTTCAATTAAAGTTTTATTTGATTCAATTACTTTTTCTGATATTTTCAATTAAATCTCACATTTTTTTTTAATTGATACTATCATTTTGTTTACTGGTCCGATTTCAATTAAATTTTTAATTGATTCCACAAATATTTTAATTGAAACTCATTTTTATTTTTTTCTGTGTAGTTTTCGAGTTATGGACGTTTTTAGTTTTCATAGAAATATGTAATTTTTCCACTAACGAAAGCTTCCCTACATAGCCGGCCTTCGGCCGGACGCAAGCATTTTATCCTCTATGGTATAACAAACACCGGCTTCGCTAACTAAAACTTTTCTGCACCTAAAAAATGCTTAAATTAACCTAAAGAGGAAAATAATATGCGAAAACAAAAACAAAATACATATTTGCAATCGTGAGCAAATTACCTTTAATTTGAGAACCCACACATATCACTAAGTGGGCGGGGCAGTTTTTTGGTTCCAGGGGCCCCACGGCTCTCAGCCCCCTTAAATTTTAATTTTGTTTTTTTTATTCTGAATTGGGTGGCATTTTTTTTGTAGCCCTTTAAGCTTCACTTCAGCAAAATCACATATTTCTATAAAAACTAATAATGTTCATTTAATTCATGAAAAATATTAATAATTTGAATCAAATTAAAAGAACTTGATATCACAGCAAACAGTGGGTTTTTTGAAAAAAAATCTGAAACTTCTAAACGGCTTGGTTTTTCTGCCCTACTAAGGGCGTCATCAGCAATGGTTGTTGTCCAAGATTACAAATAGATATCATCTATTGAACTCACCATTATTCAGAAATAGATTTCGGGAATTAATCATATGTATATCTTTCACATGTTATGACTTAGAACGAAATTTACATAGGTTTAAAATGTATGTGTATTATTATTACATATTATTATTTCAAATTTATTGTTATTCTTATTGCTGAGTCTACCGTCAGTTGACAATATTAGCAATGTACTCGTCGTATGTTATTGTTGTCATTTCTCCTTTATAGTAGATTCTGTTTTTTGCAACTACGAAACACCGGAGATGGGATCAAAACTTTTCACACCGTGCCTTGTGCTGTTTTGTTAATTGTTAGAGTTTTTTGTTTTTTTTTCAATGAAAAATTGTTGTTAATTATTATTAGAGAAATTTTATTTCTTTATAAATTTGCAAATATCGGGAACAATTACTGTGGAGAGCACAAATGAGTACATATTTCTGCCATTATGCACTTTTTATTGCACAAAAAAAAACTAAAGAAAGTTAAAAACTGTTATTTGTCATTTATTTTAGCTTTAATGCTAAACAAAATAATGCGACTTAAAAAAGTATTACTTTGATATTAATTTACTTGCATGGTAAACACTTTTTGCAAATTATCCAACACAAATCAAATTATAATACAATTTATAATAAAGAAACTGTCAATAGCCATTCAGGTCATTATTCTAGCAATGACAAAAATAAACTATGCTACGCGAGTAATAGCTAAACACTGTAAAGTAAGTCAATCAGTTTTCATAAGAGTCCAAAAGAGGCATTATATTGTTCCCAAACCACCAACCAGAGCTGGTATAAAGTTATTAACAAATGCGGATGCACGTCTCATGATAATACAAATGAAAATAAACAAGTGTTTAACACCAAAAGATGCCTTAAAGTTTGAAAGAGAGTACAGAAATTGGACAGTAGGTGACTGGAAACGTGTAATCTGGTCAAACGAATCCAAATTTAATCGTTTTTAATCGAAAAGTAAACAATATTGCTGGCGTCGAACAGCCCAGAGAATTTAAACACACCATTAAAAGGAATGATATGAGGTTGCTTTGTCACCTCGTTCCGCTGCAAAGAATGGAAGGAATAATGAGGAAAGAAGACTATCTACGTATTTTGCACACTCATATTTCCCATTTTGTAGATAAGAGCAAGAGCGTCTATCATGTAAATGAAGTTACTTTTACTTTTTAGCTGGACGGTGACCCAAAGCACATTTCCAAAATCCTGAATGAATGGCTTAGCGAGCAGAATTTTCCTTCGATGAAGTGGTCGATTGAGAATTTGTGGTCAATCGTGGAAAGACAGTTGGAACAATAACGACCTTTGGCAGCGGAAAATTTGAGAGTATTCAAAATAATTTCTTTGAAAATTGGGGGAAAGTACGCCAAAAGTGTAAAAAGTGTTAACGAAATAACGAGCTTTGGAATAAATACTAAAAATACTATCATTCCCTAAAGATGTTGTACTCATATGCGGGTTGTATTCGTTTGTATTTTTACTTAGAACTTTTTTTTATTATTTATTTTGTTAAATATTAGACATAAAGTAAATGATAAAAAAAAAACATTTTTAATTTTCTTTTTTAGTTTTATTTTTATGCAATAACAAGTACACAAATTTATGCTCCCCACTGTAGATCCAAATTTTGGGACTTAATTTTTTGAAGAGAATATATTTTAATCTATTTTGTATTATTTTTAGAAATTTTATTATGAATTCATTTTAAATTTTGTAAACAAATACTTATACATTTATTAAATTATATGTTAGCCATTACCAAACAACTTCTAAGTAATTCAGATGGATGTCAACTCCACTCAGGTTGGGTTGCTATAAGAATTTGAACCATAAGACCAAGAAGACATTTATAATATGAATTGTCCTATTATCCAATTATTTATTAAAATTATCAAATTCCTAAATAATTTGTTTAAATATAAAGAAATTCTTTTCGTTTTTTAAATATATTCCCAACTACCATAACTGTTGTTACACTGAACAACAATTGAACTCTAATAATTACATCTAAACAAGCAAATTAAATTAATTAACAATTAAACTAATTTGCATACGATACAACTACAATTAATATAATAAATCACTTGTTTGTTGTACATTCATAGATCTTAAACTAGTGACAACATCTAAAACTAAACTATACATACGATTGTATTACTCTAAATGCGTAGTTGTTTAGAAACTGCAGCAAAAAACTAAATTAATGAAAAAAAACTACAATAGTGACAATAGAAGCAGCAGCAACTGCTATGTACATATGAATGAATGAATAAAAGAAGTAGAAACTCATCCCTAAACCAAAAAAAAAAAAAAAAAAAAACGTGATACAAGTAATTAATGATGACAACTTGACATGATTTTAATCAATCCCACTTTTGTCAGCGTAACAAAAAAACAATTTGACATAAATATATTGTAGTATTTGTTTTAATTTATGTTGTTTTTTAAACAAAATTACTTAGTTTTTTATTTTGTAGAGGCATTTTACCAATTATTGTGATTATTTTACAATTGTATAATCCAGCAAAAACTATGTAATGTCATGTCCAGATTAACATACCTACTATTGTCTGCATTACTTAGAAGTAGTTTAGTAATGACTGACTTCTGAGCTGAGCATGGGTACTAAAATGCACAAACGTAAAACACTCAATATAATTTGTAATCGTTCGGTACTCGTAGTGGTGAGGCCCTCAACATTGAATCTACAAACGAAGTTCACAGAAATGATCGAATAACCTAATCTATAGCTGGTCAGATTACAACAAATACATAAACAATAACAATAAAGTTCCCTTTATGCCAACCACTGATTAAGAAATATTTTTTTAAGAGCAAATTAATTAAAAATTCAATGCATCTGATTAATTATACGATGTAGTTATTTCTACTGACTTTCTGGTATAACGCTTTTCCATTCAAGCTTTTTTCTTTGTTGGCATCATTGCTGCCAGATTTGAGGATTTACCGTCGTTTTGACGATTTTTTGTTTCAAAAATAGCAAAGTGACGATTTGACGATTTTTTTTAATTGAAAGTGACGATTTTCTGGATTCTTAAAATTTTCTATCCTGTGATTGTTTTATTAATGTTTTTGTTACCAAACTCTCTCTTTTTTGAGGCAACAACTATTTTTCTCATTTAATATGATAAATATTAAGAAGAGCATGACATATTTTTTTTTTTTTTTTTTTTTTTTTTTTTTTTTTTTTTTTATAATACATTATATTTATTTATTGAATCTTCAGATATTGAAATGACAATAAGTTTTCGAATCTTAATACTAAAAGAAAATAATAAGTCCAGCCAGTGCTAGACAAAATATTATGATACTACAAAAAAATTTACATCCACTGATCCAGTCATCTGTTTTGCGTTTGAGTTAAAGCAAGGGTATCCCTCCTTCTCAACCGAACATGGCCACTAAAGTTAAGGATGTCTCGTGCAAGTGGGTTTGGATGGTGTTCAAGTTTGCTGACATATTTTGAGGCGTATTTTGTAAATTCGTCTTTCACCAAAGGAATGCCTAGGTCTTTGTGAATTCGAGAATTTTTAACGTACCATGGAGCTGCAGTAATTATACGTAGAATTTTATTTTGACCTCTTTGAATTTTTTCAATGTTGGATGCTGAGGCAGTACCCCATAATTGAATTCCATAACACCATATTGGCTTTAGAATTGCATTGTACAACAAAAGTTTACAATCCAACTTTAATGTAGAATTTCTGCCGATTAGCCAATTAAGTTGCACTGCTTTTAATCTCATCTGTGTAAGTTTTGCGTCAATATGAGACTTCCAGGTTAAACGACGATCGAGGTGGATTCCGAGGTATTTGACGTCATTGTGTTGCGGAATAATTTGGTTATTTATTCTGATGGACGAGCAGGTATCTTTTCGCAATGTGAAAGTTATATGAATACATTTCTGTTCGTTAACCCTGATTTTCCAAAGCTCAAGCCAATTTTCTAGTTTATAAATATAATTCTGCAAATTCTGTGATGCTATTTGATGGTCCTTATGAACGCTAATAAAGGCTGTATCGTCAGCAAAAGTTGAAGTATGTATATTGGGGTCTGACGGCATATCGGATGCATAAATCAAATATAAAGTAGGACCCAGTATGCTACCCTGGGGTACTCCTGCTTCAATTGGCTGAGCGGGGCTTAAAAAATCGCCTTCTTTGATTGTAAATTTGCGACCATATAAATAACTTTTCATAAGTTTGTGGGTGTTAGCAGGCAGAGCTAATTTTATTTTGTGCATTAAACCTTCATGCCAGACTTTGTCGAACGCTTGGGAAACATCAATGAAAAGCGCGGAACAGTATTTTTTCTCTTCAAACGACCGTCTTATCACATTTACTAATCTGTGTGTTTGTTCGATGGTACTGTGTTTAGCTCTGAACCCGAATTGATGATTTGGAATACATTGAGTGTCGTTCAGAATTGGAATCAACTTAGCCATTAACAATTTTTCAAACAGTTTTGAAATTGTCGGCAGTAGGCTAATTGGCCTATATGACTCTACTTTGGTGATGTCCTTCCCTGGCTTAGGAATCATGGTAATCATAGATACCTTCCAATCTGCAGGATAGTATTCTAGGCGTAAAATAGCATTGAAGATAAAGAGAATAATTCTTCTAGCTACACGAGGTAACTCCACGAGCATTTTGTTGCTGATTTTATCCATACCTGGAGCTTTTTTAAGGTTCAGAGTACCAATAGCGCTTTGAATATCATTAAAGCTAAGTCTTAGAGGTACAGGAGGTCTAATAACGAGTGGTGGCAATTCAGTTGCATTATTTGAGTTGTTTATAGTAAACACATTTCTCAAATGGTTAACAAATAAAGTCCCTTTCTCGGAATCGTTTCTAGCCCAGTCACCAATCGGATTTCGCAAAGGCGGCTTTCCTCTAACTGGTCTTTTTAAACCTCGTGCCGCCTTCCATAACGAATAGTCAGATTGTGGGGAACTGTCAATTCCCTCCAAGTATGATTTAAGTGAAGCCATTCTTTGGGTTTCTAAGAAATTTCTTAGTATATCTCTGCATTCCCGTAGCCTAGCTTTCAGTTGAGGAGACCTGTGAATTTGCCACTCTCTTCTAACTCTTCTTTTTTCTGTCAGGAGATGTTCGAGTTCAGCGAAATAAGTTCTGTTTGTCCTATTTCTGCATTCAACGTCATATGTGGAAGCGTGATGCACAGCTCTTCGTATGTCCTCAGTAAACTTGCCAATCGACCCATCAATATCCTCGGAAGTTCTCAACACTACATTTTCCGTGCAGTGGGAACTTAAATACTTTTTATACTTTATCCAACTTACTCTGGATTTAGACATGTCCCGAAATGGAGAGCCATACCCTTGAAGGAAACGCATTGAAATAATAGAAGGAGAGTGATCTGAAGACAAGTCTAATGAAGGCTCCACTTGTATCGATTCTACAGGGATATTTTTCACTACTCCGAAGTCAATAATATCGGGAATCTTCCGTCGGTCCGTCGGCCAGTAGGTGGGATGCCCGCTTGAGAATACATCTAAGCCCATTTTGGCAATGGTGTTGAAGAGTTCACGACCCTTCGGGGTCACTAGACGTGAAAGTCACCAGCAACCAAAAATCTAGCTCCAAGGGAATTGAAGAAGCTGTAGTATTGATGTTCTTTTATTGAAAATCGAGGCGGCGAATAAATTGATGATAAAACAAGGTTGTATTGACAGAATTCAATACAAATGTTTGTTGCTTGTAGGTAATCCTCACATATGTTGTTCATTAAATAATGTTTTATTCTGTTCTTTATAAGAATTGCCGAACCTCCACATGCTCTTCCGCGGGGATCTTTAGTATCATACAACACGTATCCATTAATTTTGAAGTACCCTGTCGCCGTCAAGTGAGTTTCAGCAATCATCATGACATCAATCTGCTTATCCATCAGGAAGTGTTCCAGTTCGTTTTTATGTTGGCGGAGGCCGTTCGCGTTCCAAAAACAAATTTTTAAACAAATCATTTCTTTAAAATTGCTTGTAAGATAGTGGATTGCATTTTCAGCATTTCCTGCATCATGGATGTCATAGTGGTCGTAAAAGTGTTCATAGTTTGGACAAGTGTCTGCAAAGTAGTCTCTAGAGTGTTAATATTAGGCTCGTAATATTGAGATTTAGGTTCCTGCTCCAAACCTGGCATATTAGATTTAACCACGTTAGCGTAAGAAACTTGTCTAGAACTAGGCGCGTTTTCATGACTAGTGGGCCGTAACAATTGAGGAAAATTGTTACTCGATGCAAAATTAGGCTGTTGTGGATGAACAGGTAATACTGACGTCTTGTTGGTCCTTATGCCTTTCAAATGAGTGTAAACTGGACAACCTCTATAATTTGCGGTATGATTACCTCCGCAGTTACTGCATTTTTTGATTTTTGAGTCGGTTTTCGACTTATCACATTGAGCAGTTGTATGTAGTTCCCCACACGCAACACAAACTGACGGCAATTTACAATATGCTTTAGTGTGACCAAATTCTTGACAATTAAGACACTGGACGGGTCCCTGACGCTTATGCGGTTCTTCCACGGTGATTCTACGATGCAGAAGGTAAATCAGATTGTAGATGGGATGGGACTCGTTTTTCTTTAAGACTATATCTCCGGGTTCCAATTCCACCCTGAACATAGGCTGAGGAATCTTTTCACGGTTTCTAATATTCGTTATGTTCTTAATTTTGAAGCCATTTTCCATTAAACTAGTCTTTATCTCGGCAGGATCAACATCTGGGTCTATACCCTTTAGAACGACTTGGAGTCCTTTTGCGCTTTTCAGCTGGTAGGTATAGAAATCCCTACTCTCCCTCTCCAACTGGTTGGACAATTTTCGAAAGTCATCTTCCTTTTTCACTTGAATTTTGGTTTCGCTGATATTTCCATGTTTAATTGAGGTTACGCTAAACATATTTTCACCTATTACCGAAACAATTCCTTGTACCAATTTACTGGAAGTGGGCTCTCTCAGATAAATTGGTGGGGGCTTAAACGTTTTTTTAGGAAGTTCTGGATCATCCGTCTGGAGGAGAGCAAACCTGTTTTGATCATTTGGATTGTCAATACTCACGGTCTTGGGAGCTTTTGAATTTGATGACGTTTGAGCAGATGTCGGGCTCCTCTGTCGCTTAAGAACTGTAACGTATTTATCCATACCTACTTGTTTTCTAGGTTTAACTGCACTATTTGATGTAGAAGATATTGATGTTTTATCATCTGATGAAATCACTATATTGGGCGAACAGGAACGGCGCCGTTCTACGGCTCTTGTAGTGAGAAGATTCTCCACAGATTTTTTTAATGATTCTTCCTCAGAGATCCATAAAGATTTTCTAGTCGAGCTAAGCTCTTTCTCAGAATTACATCTGAGAGGAACACTCATACAGTTTTTATGCGATTTTTAATGTTTTTTATTATTTTTTTTTTTAATGTTTTTTATTTTTTAATGTTTTTTTATTTTTTTTTTTTTTACCGTAGGTATTTTTACCTATTACGAATTATTTTTTAACTTTTTGTTTTATTTCGACCTATTACACTTTTTCACCTATTACGATTTTTTCACCGAAAATTCAGCCGCACTAAAAATAACACGTCCGAACAGTTTAACAACACTATGTGTCATGACATATTTAAAAAAACAAAACTAAATAATAGTAGTGTTTTCTTAATTACTGACAATTGTTAAGTTTAAGTATAATGATTCTAAATAATATTGAGTCCGGATAGTAGAAATTACTTATTTATTGGTGAAAATAAAAATCAATTTTAAATGCTGAATTCGATGAACTAAAATTTTTAAAAGGAAACAATTTGTGAATTTCAACGGGGAAATTCTACAAAAACTTCTCCTAGTTTAACAAAACGTCGAAAGAATATTCAGTCAAATCAATTTAAATAACAAAAATACGGAATTCTTTGAAAATAAGTACTACCTGAATATGTTTTGATATTGTAATTTAACTTGAATTAATAAAATATGCAAAATTCAGATATTTATTTATAAAATACTGTATGTCTTGTTTCACACTCTTCAGTTTTAGCTGACCAGTTTTTGTTCAATTCTCTTTTCAACTTGCCATTTTATTTACACAGGTCAATTCAATGTTCGTACTTTTTAATGCAAATCAATATGCATTGTTCTGCTTTCCCTTCTCATCCAAAACTACTTGCCTTGACGAGTCAGAATTGAAAAGTGTGAAAGCGGACTAAGATCTTATAAAAATATTACACCAGCTGTGTTTAACATTATATTTTTTGTAATTTCTTATTTAAAAAGTTAAAATCTATGTATTGTACAAGAGACTATATAAACTTAAATTTTTATGTTTTCGTTGAAATAAACATTTCAAAATACTTTTAGAAATAGTGACTTTATTTTTCCGATTTTTTTTTGACGATTTCTAAATTTCGAAATGACGATTTTTTTTTTCTTTTTATCGGGGATTTGACGATTTTTTCCGAAATTCATCTGGCAGCCCTGGTTGGCATACATTGCATGTTGCTTAGTATATGTTGGTTTCATATCTCGTTTTTAATAAGAATTGTACGTGTTTGTTTTGCAAGCAGTAAATAAATTTCTTACCTACATATTTTATTTATCTTTTTAATACTTTTTGAAATGAGCATTAAAAATGATGCAGCTTTTTGGTTTTACGCCCCGTCATAACATTTAACTTTCTAAAGTGAGTACCTCTATATTTTGGACATACATATTATTAAACAAAAATAACAAAATTATCAAAATATCATTATCAACGTAAAATTTAATCATACCATACGACAACATCTATAAACTGTCAATTAAAAATTTACAACAACCAGCAGCAGTTGATCTATATTTTATTAGGTGAAACCCAAACATTATAAAAATAGTTTTTTTTTTTTTTTTGTTTTTCTTAAATAACTTAATCCATTAATGAAATTCCGGCGACATTGTCACAACAAAATATACTTACATATATGTAGTTACTATATCCTCGTTTTGCCCTAAATCTTAATATAATTTTAATTTTCCAAGTAACATATGCAGCATATCCTAATGGAAATGAAAATGTTATGGCTCTTCACTAAATATACAGTGGGTAGCATAAATTAGTGCATGCTATTTAATATGTTTGTTTAGATGTAATTATAAGAATTTAGTTGTTTTTCAGTGCTATAATACAAGTTATGGTAGGTGGGCATAGATTACAAAATATTAAAAGAATTTTGAAAAAAAATTAAATAAATCCTTTGGACAAGTGAAAACAAACACTACTGCGATAATCTTAATAACTATATATCCTCTAAACTACTGATTTGATTTTGCTATCTATAGCAACCAACCTGAAAGGAGTTCACATCCATCCACATTACTTAAGGTACGGTCACACATGGCAAATATTTCACGAAAATGACGTAACCAAGCTTTTTTGAATACATTTTTTATTTAGAAAACTTAATTTACTAAGGAAAAATCACAATATAAATTAAGTTTTATTTTAGTTGATGCTATTTGTTTTAACAAAACAATCGTAAGAATGAACATCGTCAAAAATTTTTGTACAAAAAATATTGGTTACGCTTTTTTGAGTAAATATTTGCCATGTGTGACTCCTTAGAAATAGTTTGTTACTCGCTTTTATATAATTTAATTTATTTACAAAATTCAAAATGAACTCATAATAATCACCCCTATCGTGAATAAAAATTCCACATGAAATGTATTCCCTTTTATTTTTTTAACATTGAATTTAAATAGGAAAAATGTGAAACGGGAACAAATTTCATGTGGATTTTTATTCACGATAGGGGTTAATATATTTAAATATAAGCCAAATTAATTTAAAATATTTTCTAACTACTAACTATGTACTTAAATACCACTTATCGTTATGATATCCTATACCACCATACTGGGCTTTGTGCTGATGTTTGTAATGACCAGAAATACTGGTCCAACACCCACCTTAAATTATACCGATCGGCTCAGAATCCTTTCTGAGTCTGAGTCGATTTAACGATGTGCGTCAGTCCGTCCGTCCGTCTGGCTTGTGCGCAGAGTACAGGTCGCAATTTTGAAGATATTTCGATAAAATTTACTACTTCAAATTTTTTCGGCCCAAGGACGGATGGGATTGAAACTGGTGGAAATCGGTCCATTATTTCACCTGGCCCCCATACAAATGTCCTCCCGAAATTTAACGATCATAAATGTTTGAATTATGAAAGTATCCAATCAAATTTCACCACAAATGAGTAGTAAATGGAGCTAAATCACATCTTAAAAATTTTGTGAAGATCGGTCTATAATTAGTCGTAGCTGCCATATAAGGCCCACTTCCGAAAATCACTTTAATGATCATAACTCACACAAAAATGTTGGTATCCAAATAATATTTAACAGAAATATATATCATATATATACAAATAACACGGTACAATTTTATTGTGATCGGTCCTTAATTAGTCGTAGCTCCCATATAAGGCCCACTTCCGAAAATCACTTAAAAGAGCATAACTCTTTTAAAAATGTTGGTATTCAAATAATATTGAACACAAATATGTTTCGTACATATACATATAATATGGTACAATTTTATGACGATCGGTCCATAATTAGTCGTAGCTCCCATATAAGGCCCACTTCCGAAAATCACTTTAATGAGCATAACTCACTCAAAAATGTTGGTATACAAATAATATTTAACACAAATATATTTAATATACATATGTATATACAAATAATACGGTACAATTTTATTGAGATCGGTCCACAATTAGTCGTAGCTCCCATATAAGGCTCACTTCCGAAAATCACTTAAAAGAGCATAACTCTTTTAAAAATGTTGGTATTCAAATAATATTGAACACAAATATGTTTCGTACATATACATATAATATGGTACAATTTTATGACGATCGGTCCATAATTAGTCGTAGCTCCCATATAAGGCCCACTTCCGAAAATCACTTTAATGAGCATAACTCACTCAAAAATGATGGTATCCAAATAATATTTAACGCAAATATATTTTATATGTATACAAATAACACGGTAAAATTTTATTGTGATCGGTCCACAATTAGTCGTAGCTCCCATATAAGGCTCACTTCCGAAAATCACTTAAAAGAGCATAACTCTTTTAAAAATGTTGGTATTCAAATAATATTGAACACAAATATGTTTCGTACATATACATATAATATGGTACAATTTTATTGAGATCGGTCCACAATTAGTCGTAGCTCCCATATAAGGCTCACTTCCGAAAATCACTTAAAAGAGCATAACTCTTTTAAAAATGTTGGTATCCAAATAATATTTAACAGAAATATATATCATATATATACAAATAACACGGTACAATTTTATTGTGATCGGTCCTTAATTAGTCGTAGCTCCCATATAAGGCCCACTTCCGAAAATCACTTAAAAGAGCATAACTCTTTTAAAAATGTTGGTATCCAAATAATATTTAACAGAAATATATATCATATATATACAAATAACACGGTAAAATTTTATTGTGATCGGTCCATAATTAGTCGTATCTCCCATATAAGGCCCACTTCCGAAACTCACTTTAAAGTGCATAACTCACTCAAAAATGTTGGTATACAAATAATATTTAACACAAATATATTTAATATACATATGTATATACAAATAACACGGTATAATTTTATTGTGATCGGTCCATAATTAGTCGTAGCTCCCATATAACGCCCACTTCCGAAAATCTCTTTAACGGTCATAAATTTCTCAAAAATGTTGGTATCCAAATAAAATTCAACACAAATAAGATTCATATATACAAAAATGATAACACCTAATTTTATAATGGTCGGTCCATAATTAGTCGAAACTCCCATGTAAGACCCTTTCCGTAATTCACTTTAACCTACATAAATCTTTTAAAAGTACTTATATCGCGATAAAGTTTAACACATATAATATTTTTATTCACAGAAATCATGACACTAAATTTTGTTCCAAAATAGGTGATATCTCCCATATAACGCCTATATCTGAAAAACTGTTTTATACATATACTGGGTGTAGGGTATTATATGGTCAGGCTTGACCGACTATACTCATTTTACTTGTTCTTACTTCACTTAGATGTATAACTGCGAACTTTTATATAGCTAAGTTCATTAAAATAAAATGTACCATTAGAAGCAAAAAGTACACTTAACACTTTAAAATTCTTAGTTTTGTGGACATTGTATGGCCAAGAAAACTGTACAAATCTGTCCTTATTTGTTAAAAAAAATTGTTATTATAATCTAACAAGTACCAGATTATTTGTCTACCTCATCATGGTAGTTCATTTTTATGTGTCTCAGGAAGTCTCAGTAACGACTTGAATCGTCGTTGGCCTCATTTTATATATTTAAACAATCGTAAATTTGTTTATGAAAAGTATCTTGTGACACAAATAAAATTTTAAAATACTACTTAATAAAAATCAACTTTATTACTAATAAAAAGTGCTGAAAATGGTAAAAATAAACTGAAAATCAGTTTTACCCTTAATTCCATTTGTTATCTGTAATTAAATGTACCTTTATATGTACGTGTAGTTAGCTTCACGCAATTTTGAAATATTTTTATCATTTTAAGCTTAAGTCAATAGCACTTTTACACTGCATGTCGTACACGAACATTAAGTTTATCTCGTTCAACACTTGCGTTTTTTTTTTTGTTATATTTATTGTTTCCAAATGAAAACTACATTTGAACATTTTGGTACTTGAGAGCAGTGTTTTTGCAGTTATCTTAATCCAACTACTTGTAGTATTAATTTAAACAATTGTTAATAAATATTTGAGATACATATTGCTCAATGGCAATACAAATGTTTAAGGGGAACAAATAAAATTAAATACATTTGTTTATTAAAACGAAAATATTTGTACATTTTATATTATATTCTCATGAAGCCATAAACCTGAAAGCTGGTCACCCCTTTCCAATTTCAATTACCACACAGCAATCCGTTACACTTATTATTTGTTATTAACAAAAAAACATGTTATTTTTTTTAACAAAACTATTTAAGTACTTAAAGATAAGTAATACAAAAAAGCAAATAAATAATAAAAATCATTTTCTCGCTCTCTCTCTCTCTCTCTCTTTCACTTTTTAAAACCCAATTACAGATATGTCAGCCATGGTTGGTGTTAAGGACATCACAGATAATAAAAAGATCTGGCGCCAACTGTTGGCCGAATTGATTGGTACATTCTTTTTGGTTGTCATTGGTGTTGGCAGTTGTACAGGTGGTTCAGAATGGAAACCATCAATACCACAAATAGCCTTTACTTTCGGTTTAACCGTGGCCACATTGGCTCAGGTAAGTTATTTCTTTTTTTTTTTATTATTTTTCGTTTATGCAAACAAACAATCGTTATAAATTGTTAAATTAAAAGTTTAATATTTGGTTTTCACTATGTCATTTATGTTGTCAAATTGTCCAAATTGTTGGCAATTGTATGAAAACGGGTTGTCATACGGCATATTGTCATATTGCAATCATGATTGCAAACATAGATGACGCCATATGACAACCCGTTTTCATACAATTGCCAACAATTTGGACAATTTGAAAACATAAATGATATAGTGAAAACCAAGCATAAGAAAAAAAATGTATAAAATCCATAAACATTCATAATATGACCATTATACAATTATTGGAATTGCATTTACAAAAATATTAAATTGTAGTTGATTTTAAATATCATCTTTATTTAACCCTATGCATGGTTTATTTGTGGTCATTGTAATAGTATACTCGTACTAGTAAAGTGCTAAATGTTGTTTAAAAGAGTTAAAAGGAGAACTTATATAAATCATAGAATCGTAAAATTTGGCTTTTATAAACTTACCTGCTTTACATTTTTGAGCTCTTATAATATACACTTTGTCAAAACATTTCTGAAAACAAGGAGAAATGATAAACTTTTTTAAATTTTTTTTATTAAAAACTCTTTTTTTATAAAAATGTTGCTATTAATATATATGGGGAAGAATGTGCCATTTTGGTACATATATTAAAAAAAAGAGTGATTTTATAAGATTAAAAAACACATACAATTTAGAGAAATATAAGAAATCGTTATTTGAGTCTATAGAACGATATATGTACTCGTATGTATATAATTAAATTTTTAAATTTAATTTTATGTAAATATTGACGTCATGACATGAGATTACTTTACATGGTGGTAGCTCGGACTACTGCAAAGAATAGAAGGAATAATAACGAAAGAAGTCTATCTGAGTATTTTACAAAATCAGATGGCTGGTGACCCAAAGCATACTTTCCAAAATCGTGAAAGAATGACTTAGCGAGTGTTTTTTTTTTTTTTTGATGCCAGCAAAAATTTCCAAACTCAATCGTGAAGAGACATTTAAAACAATACAGGGGCCAAATTACCGCATTCGATATCGAGTAAAATTGATCGTAATTGTCTTATTTGAGATTATGACATTCGATATCGAGCAAGAAATTTAGTACATTTTATCATAATTTCGATATCGAAATCATTTTTCGATACGATAGCTCATTCAATCACGAATGCGGTAATTTGGCCCCTGATTAACTCCAACCCATGTGACGAGCTTTGCAGGTGTGTTCAGCGCCAATGGGAGAGGGATTCCAAATGAATTATTTGAAAAATTGCTGGAGAGTAAACATGTAAAAAGTGTTTTACGAAATTACAAGCTGTGGACTAAATATTAAAAATACCTTCATTCCCAAAAGTTTTTGTTTCGTGCAAAATTGAGTACTTGCGGGTGGTTTTCTTTTGTATTGCTTCTTAAGATACGGTCACACTTGTCAAATATTTGCCGAAAAAGACGTAACCACTAAAGCAAACTTTTCTAATTTAGGCCAAAGCACAACAAATATTTAATTTGAATGTATTTGATGCTGCTTGAACTTGCAAAACTCTTGTAAGAGTAAACAACGTCGAACAAATTTGTGCTAAAACAAGCGGTGACACTTTTTTGAGTAAATATTTGCCAAATGTGACCATACCTTTAGAACATAATACTTTTAGATTTGATTTATAAACTATTTTGTTAAATTAAGCATAACATAAATGACAAAACGCATTTTGTAATTTTCTTTATCAGTTTTATTTTTAGGCAGCCACACAAAGTACTAACATGTAGACACTTGTGCTCCCCATTGTATATCTCTTATTTTTTAGATCAATTTGAATTATAAAATATGTATTTATGACATTTCTGACGCTTTTTTCTGGAAACATCCCAACAATTTCCTTTTTTTTTTGGATTTTTAAATTCAACCTTCTTTTTTAATTTAAACTTTTAGTAGTTTTCTGTTAATCAAACATTTATGCACAGTTGTGCATGCAACAACTCTTGAAAATTTAACGATTTTAAACGATTTCTTTGAATATTTAGAACAGCAAGTAAAAGTCTAACTGCCGTATGCATAAAAAATTCAAGTAGACTTCAAATGGACTTTAAGAAAAATTTGTATGAAAATTTTGTCTAAAAGCACACATCAAACCTACTTTATTTTTTCTAAATACGGCAGTTAAACTCTAAAACAGCCTTTAAAATAAATCAGTTACAATTACGATTTATCACTTTCAACTGCAAAACGCATCTATCTACTCAATCAATAATTGTTGCTATTGCATAATGGAAACTGACAAATTCTAACACGCAAATATTCGAGTTTGAGGTGAAGGGTAGGCAGCAGCGTAATAACAACAACAACAACAACAATAACAAAAACATTTTTAATGAATTGATTTCTTATAATTTACATTTGTTATTCTGTTTCGCTTAAATGTAATTAATTCTTTTAAGCAAAAATCACAACCATCAGCATCACCACCAAACATAACGTTGTCATTAACAACTTCGTCATCATTATCATTGTTGCTGGTGCTGTTGTTGTTGTTGATATTGTTGTTGTTGTTGTTGTTAATTACACCTTGATAAACCAGTTAAAAAAATGAGATTCTAAAACAAAATTAAGAAAAAAAAATCGCACAAAATCTTTTTTCGAATTTAAACGAACAAAAAAAAATCGTTAAATTTAAACAAAAAAAAAAACTTCTTACGCATGCGTAAAAACGCATTTATGCAATTAGTGCAAATGTTTCTAATTCTAATGCAGTCAGTCGTTCTCGTCGAGGTGGTGTGTCTCTTAGCTGTATGAGTTGTGCATTTTTTCTAATTTATTCGATTCATTTATCAAAAATACCCCGTCTGTCTGCCTGTATGTCTGTCTGTTTACACATTTATACAAACTGCTGCCTAGATATTTACTTACGCATTAAGTTTAGTTTAAAGTTTTTTTTTATTATTATTATTTTTTTTTTTGCAATTTGATAGACATAATTTTAACGCTTAATTATGTGTATCCGTTAATTTTTTGTGTTTTTTTTTAGGTTTTTTCGCTTAAAACTAAATAAATTTTAATCTAAAACCAAACAACAGCAGCCAGTCACAGCCAAGTTAAAGCAGCCAACTCATTCATTTCATTCATTCATGTGTGTAATTATCACACACGCATGCACGCACGCTCGCACATTCTATTCCATTGGATCCAATAGATACAAATCACAGTATTTTTAAGTTGGTCTTTAAGTTTTAGTCACTTAAATATTTTGTTATTGCAGTCACTCAGTCAATTTGTGTAAAAATATTTTCTATGTTTTTTCTTTTATTCACTTCTAAATTATGTTTTTTGTCGATTTTTGTCGTTGTACTTATTTTTGCGTAAATCCGTTTATTTTCAAGTTTTAACGAGTTTTTTTTTATTTGGCCGTTGTCTTTCTCATTTGTCTTGAAGGTCAAGTGATTTGATCTTTTTTTTAAGTTTGCTTTGCCAAGCAAAAATAAATCAATATGTGGGTTAAGAAGCTTAAGGGCTTCATTTTGTGTTTAAACAAAATTGTCTACAAATTTTCTATTGCAATTAACATTTTAATTACAACTAAATAGCTGGCAAACAATTGAGGTAATTTGTTTTTACAATTTTGTAATTGTTATAATTTTGAAGTTTTTTTTTTAGAATTAAATAAAATTAAAAGCATTTTTACTAAATAGTTTTAGATTTTCAAAATAAATTGTAAAAATTATTTTATTATTAGAATTAATTATTAGAGTCCGATTTTTAGCTAATTTTGAGGTGCTCTGTAGCAAGCACTTTACATTGCGGACACCATTATTATTCACCCCTATCGTGAATAAAAATTACACATGAAATTTGTTCCCTTTTATTTTTTTTAACATTGAATTTTAATAGGAAAAAATGTGAAATGGGAACAAATTTCATGTGGAATTTTTATTCACGATAAAATTTACAATAAAATATAAAAATATTTTGCATACTCTTTTTTAGAAGAAATTTGTTTTTCATTCGTACATAAAATTGTATAAAGCAAGTAAAAAAAATATAGATTTTTGCAATTGATAGCACAGCCCAACACAAAAACTGGTGCCTTAAATTTTTTAGTCATTTTGTGTTTATACATCTTATATAGGTCTCCAATTCTAAGTCACTTTTTTGGATCAGCTCTAGTTTTCGATATACGAGGTCTGGTCAAAAAATAACCGTTATTTTCGAATTTCGTGAGTTCGTATGTTCGATTTTCTCATTTTTTTCTTTTATATTATTGCACATATCAGTTATATATGTCGGTAATATCAGCCATTTTGCATTGCCAGTTTATTTTTGACAGATAAAAAGGTTAGTCGTGTTTTGGTGTGCTCTTCGATTTTTTACTATTCGACAAAATGGATCAAAGACACTGTATTCAGTTTTGTGTAAAAAATGAAATTAAATGCGCAAGGACATTTGAAATGTTGACTGTGGCGTTTGGCGAGTCTGCTATGAGCAGAACACAAGTTCAATTGTGGTATAACCGGTTTAAGGAAGGCCGAGAAGATGTCAATGACGATGCTCGTCCTGGTCGCCCGAGCACATCAACAACCGATGAAAACATTGAAGCAGTGAAGAAAATGATTTTGGATAATCGTCGAATCACTATCAGAGAGATTGCTGATGATGTTAGCATATCGTTCGGCTCATGCCAAGCAATTTTTACGGATGTTTTAGGCATGAAACGTGCGGCAACGAAGATTGTTCTAAAATTGCTAAATTTTGAGCAAAAACAACGTCGCATGGACATCGCTCAGAAGCTGTTGAACATCGGCAACGACGATTCAGATTTCCTCAAAAACGTCATAACTGGTGACGAATCATGGGTGTATGGCTTTGACATTGAAACCAAAGCCCAATCATCCCAATGGAAACGTCCAGAAGAGCCAAGACCGAAAAAAGCACGTCAAGTTCGCTCAAATGTGAATTTTGCTCACTGTTTTCTTCGACTGCAATGGCGTGGTGCATCACGAATTCTTGCCGCAAGGTCAAACAGTCAATAAGGAATACTACGTTGAAGTTATGCGCCGTCTGCGCGAAATAATTCGTCAGAAAAGCACAGAATTGTGGAAAAACCAATCATGTATTTTACACCATGATAACGCACCAGCTCACACATCGATGCTTGTGCGTGATTTTTTGGCCAAAAACAAAACCGTTATCATGCCTCAACCACCGTATTCACCGGACTTGGTCCCCGCTGACTTTTTCCTCTTCCCAAAACTGAAGACACCGATTAAAGGAAAGCGTTTTGCTACGATTGAGGAGATAAAAGAAAAATCGAAACAGGAGCTGTTGGCGATACCTAAAAGCGCGTTTCAGAAGTGTTTCCGAGGATTGGAAAAAACGGCATAAGTGTATTATATCTGAGGGGAATTACTTTGAAGGGGACAAAATAGTTATTGATGAATAAATAAATAAATACTTTTTGAAAAAACTTAAAATAACGCTTATTTTTTGAACAGACCTCGTATAACGTATTTTCTTTTAATCATATAGAGTTACTTTATTTCGCATAAAACTCACAGTTATGAATGGATTTTAACAAGATATATGGCGTTTTCGTTTCTGGCAAAAATGTTACACTTTTTTCCTTTTTTATATGGGAAATGGGTAAAAAGTGTAACATATATGTAACATTTTTGCCAGAAAAGAAAACGCCAATAGCTTGCCATATGCGTAACATATTTTCCTATATGACTAAAGGAAAATAATGGAAAATCTTTTCTATTTATTATGAATTTTTGAAAAATCAAAAAATGTATAAAGAAAATTTCATACAAAGTTGAGCGATATCTCCGAAAATACTTTGTGGCATCAAAATAATGTTAAGGCAGCATAAAGATAATAAATATTGTAGCCGAATTTCGATTTTTTTATTTTTACGGAATAGAATGAACCGTTTATTAGTTACGTTCCTATAAATCTTGTAACTATGTAGTTTTCTTAAAAAATTAATATCTTGAAAACTAGAGCTGATATCAAAAGTGAATTATGCCTATATATGAAGCCCAATACTGGATGCCTACAAATTGACTAAGAAATCACAGGCAACAAAAAAAAAGTTTTCATTTTGTCGGGCTGTGTAATAGACATTATGTAGAATAGAACCTTAATTTAACTAAATATGTTTTGTTTTGTATAGAACCTTAATAATATTTATTTTTATTTGGTTATTGTTGCATTTTATTAACTTTCATCATAATTTGAAGATCAAAAAAGTATTTAGCTTTTTTAATTGCTGTTAATTTTTTGATTTTTTTTTAATTTTCACAATTTTTTTTATTTATTTTATTAAAACGATACATGTTACATACATCGTATTCCAATTGTTATTAGTAATAATTATTTCCTTATTGCACTCCATTGTGAAGATCTTTGTGTTAAAACGCCGAATGTAAATTTCCGTATAATTGTTTTATAATGGCGGGATTTTCCGTTTTTTTGAAAGCGCATGCCGCCTAAATTTTATATTCCGCTTTTCAAATCAATATCTTGGTTGTTTGCTAATTTGGGGAAAAAATATAAAAACTCAAAACTGTGATAGTTTTCAAACATTTTAATTTAATTTAATTTTTAATGAAATTAGTCCTGTTTCACACACTTCAGTTTTAGCTGACTAGTTTTTGTTCAATTCTCTTTGATCTTGCCATTTCATTCAAACGCGTCAATTCAATTTTCATACTTTTTAATGCAAATAAACATGTTTTTGGATTTTCATTTCATTTTCTGAGTATTGCAAGATTATTCATGTACTTTTGTTCAGATGTTCCAGATTGGACCAGCAATTTAGAAATACATAGTTGATTTATTTCCAAAAAATTAAGATATGTTCAGAATCTTAATTTTAAAATTTCTTCTAGAATAATTCAAGTTTGAAATCTTATCAATGTTTTTTGTTTAAAATAGGGTATTGACTTTACGATTTTTTCTTCAAATCAAATTTGCAGGAAATTGGTAATTTTTATAAAATCTAAACATAAATATACATATGTATATACAATTTTGTAACAGTTTTTAAATTATTAATTCGTTTAGAATGATTTTTGTTAAATGGATGCCATTTAATATTCAGCACTGATTCTGATTTTGCTACTTTTAGAGTTAATGATTTTACAAAAAACAAACAAAAGTTTAAAAGTAATAAATATAAAAAAAACATAAGAACCAGCTTTTTCATATAATAATACGTCGCAATCCCGCTTTTTCATCCTGAACACCCCGCTTTTGACACTTTAGTTATACATCTACGATTTCTATGTGACTCAGGTCCGAGCATTGTTGGCACTGTACAAAAGCTAAATTTTAACATCCAAAACTGTGTATTTCGTGTCTTTATAATATTAAAAATAACAATATTTCTTTGTAGATCCGATTTTCGGCTCTTTAGTTACTATTTGATTTTGGCATGGGCCAATATCCATGGTGGTCCATAATATCGTAATTAACCGTGGATTTTATATTACATACTTATATTTAAAGCTTTATTTGGCTTCAACTAGACCCTACGTCGACCATCTGAACCAAAACTGTTGCATTTGCTTTCGTCATAGAATATAAAATATTGTCGTCAAGCAAACTGTTATTTTCATAGATTTTAGCGAATGATAAGCTTTTCAATCTGTTAATTTCCAAAACAAATCTCTAAACAAATGGTACCTTGCCAGATGACCGTACGTTTTTATGGCTTATAGAACATTATGGATTTTTTTGTTGTTTACATTTGTATATAGTTTTCTTCTTAGTTGTTCGTTGATCCCTGATTCCACGAATTTGAACGACCATTAAGTGATAAATTTCAAATACTTCCGCCACTATAGACCAATTTATTAAATTGTTTATTGCTTGATATTATTTATTAAATATATCACAAATGCTAAATCAAAAGCCCTATTAGTAAAGCTGTAAAATCTTTTTTCATTCAGAAATGACTTTTACGAGAATACTATATCTTTAAAAAGTTGTTTGAATTGGTTTAAGATTCTTAAATTTTCTACATATACGTTTCTTATGGTGGTAGATCTTGATTCTGAAATAAAATTCGAAATAGCGGATCTGGCACTAGACTAGAATTGGTTTATATTTGATCATAGTCTCCATATAAGGTCCACTTTCGAATATCTTTTAAAATCTGTATAAATATCGTATTCGGGTTAACATTTCTGTGCCGAATTTTTGAATATGACTTTCTCTAAACAGAGAAAGTTTATCGACTGGCATACTGTTGCAAGAGCGAAAAAATCAACATATATGTATAAACAAATCATTCAATTGCTAAAATCCCCGGTTGTTTCAGTTTTCTCCATGTATGACTTATGAGGCCTTGTACAAAATCTTAATACATTTAGAGATTTCACAGGTCTTTAATGTAATTTTCTTGTTTCTACATTTAACAGAAAATTATATAGTTTTTCAAATAGTTATTAAAAAAAAACGAGAGGGTGGTGACTGCTACAAATAACATTCAACTTTTATTTTATCACACTTTACAATACCACCTTGTCTTTAATAGCCAAAAAAAAACGCAACACAAAAACAAATACGAAAAAGTCGTTCAACAAAACTTGTATTGCCTTAAATTGTATATTGGATTTGTTTTGGTTGAAATTACATTAAAACGACTTAAATTACATTTAATACAACTATAATCTTACAAATAAATTAATCCAAAAAGTGCAGCCAATTGCAAACACAACAAGCAGCATATGTTTATGAGATAAAGACTAATGGCCGAATTCTCGATCATTAGTTAACCATTGGTAAACTAAAATACTAACTATTGTTTAACTATTACTTGTTATTCTTAAGGAAAACTAAGCATTGCGAATAAAGAATCATTAGTTAAGCCTTTGTCATTAGCTAACTAAAGACTGTGCATTCGGCCATAAATGTTGTGGCTCTTAAGGTGCTGATTTTCTTTTATTTTTTTATATATGTATGTATGTATGTACATAGATTTAAGAGCCATTAAATATAGAAAAACGTGCAAGTATGCTAATTATAAAAATTACAACTGCACAGCAGCACAATAACACATAAAAACAATCATGCGTATGCATGCACTCAAATAAAATTGTTATTGAATTAACTGAAATCTAAAACTAAATACACTTGCATACAAACTTGCACTTGCAGGCATGCACATTTGTTAAAGTTGAAGCTAAAATTTGTGAAAAGCAAACAATTCCAAAAGAGCAACAATTTAAAACAAGCATACACAAGTACAAACATAAATGAGAGCGTTTACAGAAAAAATAGTAAGCAATAAGCACTTTTGAAGCATATAACACTAATATGATGAATACAATGCGTTCTATGGTACTGTGAGGTCCCACTGTGCTGCTGTGCGTCCGTTTGTCTATATTTAACCAACACTTATGCTTAATGCAAGTGCTTACAAATCAACAGCATCAACGACAACAACAAAAACAGCAATTTTTAAACAATAACATCAACAACAACATTAATAATAACAACAGCAACAAACAGTAGAGTCAAACGCATAATCGAGCTAACGAACGAACAAACGAACAAGTAGTAGCACAAGTTCATTATTAATAAATGACCAGCCAAAGCTAAACAAAAAAAAACAACAACAAACATTAAACAAAGCTAAATAGAACCAATTGTAACAACAACAAAAACCATGGCAATGGCAAACGGGCAACACTTAACAACAACATCAATAATATCAACAACAATATTCACCATTTCAGTGCGAAAACTTAAAAAAAGAACACATCGCTAATGACCAGGCTCATTATGATTATGTTGCAAATATAATGATAAACACATATTAGGCTGGTCCCAAATTTTAGTAATCCATCAATAGTAGATGCTACAAATAGATGCTTTGTTTACAAGACACCGGATATTGGATTGTCACTTCGTAACTAATATGTGAGTGACTAAGGACATACTTTTAGACAGTCTCATTGTTGGATTGAGTAAAAGAAGATCTGCCGTATTCATAAAAAATAAAGTAGGTTTAAAGTGTGCTTTAAGACAAAATTTTCTTAAAGTACATTTGAAGTCTACTTTAATTTTTTCTGAATAAGGGCAGATGTCTTTCAGACTGACTATTGACTACTTTGTACTAAGCTCTATCTAATCTATGTAGGGCTATATGTAGGTCTAAAACAACTAGTCACGTAGCTAATTAAGTAGTCTTTGGTGACCATAACTACATATCGCACCTGTTCAACAAAAGGGTAGTAACTCTAAATTTTCTATTTTTCAGTAGAGGTTTATGTTAATGTTAAAGTTATATTATACAAAAAAAAACTATGCCATCGTGAAGATGGCGAAAGAGTAGACAAAATAATGGGAGATTTTTACAGTGGGTAGAGTAGATCATTATGTATCGTTTTTTAATAAAAAGTGAAAATTTCAAAATTTTGAGTTAATACCCTTTTGTTGAACAGGTGCTAGTAATTTTTTTATGAGTGCGTGTAGGCACACATTTGTATACACATATGTGTTACTCTCTCATTCGAATGTAACAAGTACAAGAATTGCTAGTAGAATCGAGTGTGTACTCGTCTTATCTTCCCCTCATTCCGATGAGTAAAAGGTAAGCAGTATTGCTGCAATATTTTCGTCGTGTAAATGTTATTGTAATGTATTTTAAAAGATTTTTTTAAGTAAATAACCCAACGTTTTTGAAAAGGTAAAAACATAAAAGTATCTTAAAAAAGTTGCGCAACGTGCATATTATTTTTAAAAACGCTGATGACTAATTTCAACTAATAACTTCTAATAAATTCTTGGATTAATAATATATAGAAAATATATAATATCATAGATGTCGTAATATGTATATTAATATCGAAATATACAATTTATGCTTTTATGCTTTCATCTGTGGATGAAATATTGGAATTAAATGTTGTTTGTACTAAATTATAATTTTATAGTCACAATAACTATATACAAATATATGTTATGTAAACCTTGGTCTGTTTTCCGTTTCATACGCCTTCAATCTGAATATTTTGATCGTTGTACTAAAAAACACGATATGTTAGTTTCGTTAGATCTATTTTGGAATATGCTGCATTTATATGGAATCAAAGATCTGCTAAACATATCAATCGTATTGAGAGAATTCTGGTTAAATTCATAAAACAAGCTCTTGCTCTTTTAAATTTTTCAAATTCAAATTCTTCCACATATAATATTGTATCCACAGACTTAAATAAATAAATAAATGAACAAATAAATAACTCTAGAATGTTTGTTGCAAATAGGAAAAAATCACTTATGGTCGCAATTGTTCAGAAATGTTATTCATAGCATTCGATGCTGCAATTTTTAAAATATATTTTATATAATTTATGTTGTTATAGATTCTACAGAATAAAATAATGGTTTAACGTTACCCCTACCGTTTCCTTTAAAACACCGTTACAAAATAAATAGTAAATACAGTTACCGCTAAAATACAGGTACCTTTTAATCATTTTCAATCCATAGCCAGCCATGGAATAAATGCTACATATGAGAAACTGGGCTAAAGCTGGAACAAACATATAAAAATTGTATTCTAAAACAAACTTTTATTTTGGTGCTATCCTAATACTCATATATGTAAGTTGTTTGTGTTTGTGTGTGTTTAAATTATATGTCTAAATGTAAACAAATTGAAGGTACACTAACAGAAAAATTATTATTAAACACGGAAAAGTGTTATATTCGACTTACCCAAAACATTTTATCAATTCATTTAATGTTTTTCGTGGTATTCAAGTGGCTGAGCATTTCAGCAATAATTTTATTATTTTTACAAGCATATGAAACGAAAGAAAAAACATAGAAACAATATGGTACTTGGGATATATTAAAAGTGATCCACTATATTATAAAAAGATTTTGGTAAAGCAGGTAATAAGCGCAATCGAAATCGGCACAAAGTGGCAAATCAATCAGCAGAAGTCATTAAAGCTTTATTTCAAAAGTATGCCAAACTATTCCTTTTAGTAACTAATACGAGTAAATGCGAAGCTTTTGCTTAAATCACTTTAACTAATCCTTATCACAAACGTGACGGAAACAAAAACGAATGCAAAAAAAATCCCATTAACAAATTATGTTTCAATTCTTTTTTTTTTTTAATTTTTCTCAATGCAATCGTCAAAGAAATTAATATGTATAAAGCTTTCGCACTAAACATAGTGCAACTACTATGCTATCGAAAAATAAAATTGTTAAGATATCTGTTTTGGTTTTCTCTCTTCAAAGATATAAGTATGTATGTCGCGTTCTGGACCGTGTATATATGTATTTTCTTTTGTGAGTCTACAACTAATATTTCGATGTGATAAAAACAGAAAAACAAAATCAATAATAGACAAGATGTACATATTAACAAATATAAAACTTCTTAATTCGGGAATATTTAAATAGTTGGATTTGCATTTTAGCAAACCAAAACAACATTATGTTTTTCATACCAACAAAATTCCACAAAATTAGTTAAAGTTTTTCACAGTGTTAACAATATTCACGCATTTGTAAACAAAAAAAAAACAAATAAAAAGCACCAGCAACAACAACATTAAACTAGTATTAACATAAAATAGCGTATGAGTGATTAGCAAAAATAAGAATGTGCGTGGAGTAGTAAATGAGCAACTTTGTATAAAATGTGGGCCACAGCTTAATAACAATAACTACGATAACAATAACAACAACAATGATAACAAGAACAGTAATAACAACCAGGGCAGCCAAATGAATTTCGGAAAAAATCATCAAAATCCCGATAAAAAAAATACATTTCGTCATTTTGAATTTTAAAAATCAGAAAAATAAAAAGTCACTATTTCTTATAGTATTTTAAAATTTCTATTTAAACGAAAACATACAAATTGAAGTTAATATAGCCTCCTGTACAATACATATCAAAATACATAAATTAAATTGTGTAATATTTTTGTAATAGTCCGCTTGCACACTTTTCAATTCAAGTATTTTTGGATGAGAAGGAAAAATAATACAATTTTCTTATTTTCTTTTGTTTTTTTTTTTCATGCATATTGATTTGCATTAAAAAGTAAGCAAATTGAATTGACCTGTGTAAATGAAATGGCAAGTTCAAAAGAGAATTGAACAAAAACTTGTCAGCTAAAACTGAAGAGTGTGAAACAAGACTTAAAGTATTTTATAAATAATTATCTGAATTTAGCATATTTTATTTATTCAGGTTAAATTACAATGTCAAAACAATTTAGTTACAAAAAAAATTTCGTATTTTTATACCCTTTACCTTCAGGTCCATTCCGTTTGTAATTTCCACAATATAATTTTCCGACCCTATAAAGTATATATATTTTGGATCCTTATAGAGTCTATTGGCCATGTCCGTCGGTCTGTCGGTCTGTCTGTCTGTTGAAATCAATTTTCTAAAGTCCCCAGATATCTTTGGGATCCAAATCTTCAATAATCAGACATGCTTTCTAGAAGTTCGATATTTAAAATTAGCAAAATCCGTCCATAAATAACGGAGATATGTATGAGCAAAAATCAGAGACAACCTCTGAAAATTTCTTCAAAAAAAACTAAGTGTATTAATATTGTTACGAATAATTTCATCAACAGATGGCGTTGATCACACAAAGTGTATTAATATTGTTACGAACAAATTCATTAACGATGGCGTGTTTATCGACATAATTATGCATAATATAAGTATGCATCCACAACAAAGGTGAAGGGTATATAAGATACGGCATAGCCGAATATAGCACTCTTACTTGTTTTAATTAATTTTTGTTTTTTTTTAATAAAACTTTATTAAAAATTAAATAAAAATTTCATTTAAATTCCTTATACATGTATAATGAATAATAAAGCAAAACAAAAAAATTACCGGTTTCATATAAAATTCCATACAAATAGAAATAGGTCCCTGTGGACCTTGTACTGCATATAAGGATAACGGATGGCCTAGCGAGAGGTTAACTGCTCACTTAGTCATTTAAGGTACGGTCACATTTGGCAAATATTTACTCAAATATATTTGGCTGAATATTCTTTCGACGTTTTGTTAAACTATGAGAAGTTTTTGTAGAATTTCCCCGTTGAAATTCAGAAATTGTTTCCTTTAAAAAATATTAGTTCATGGAATTCAGCATTAGTAATTAAGAAAACACCACTATTACTTAGTTTTGTTTTTGAAATATGTCATGTTCTTCTTAATATTTATGATATTAAATGAGAAAAATAGTTGTTGTCTCAAAAAAAGAGAGAATTCGGTAACAAAAACATTAATAAAACAATCAAAGGATAGAAAATTTTATGAATTCAGAAAATCGGCAAATCGTCACTTTGCTATTTTTGAAACAAAAAATCGTCAAAATGATGATAAATCGTCAAATCTGGCAGCTATGATAACAACACACAAAATAATCGTGTAAATTTGTGTTTAACAAACGAAACAAAAACACCAGAATTGCTTTTAAAAAAACAACAACATTTTGATATTGGCATATTGAGTCTGCGCGGCGGCAGTTTTTTTTCAGTTTTGGGACTTATGTATAGACACAGACATCCATGTACACTAAAGTTAACGTGCAATTCATTCATTGCTCGACTTAATGCGGGCAGACAACTCGTATAGTGGTTCCATTATGGAAAGGTGGCTGGCTGCCTGCTGTTTTGTTTCTTTTTCTTGCACCCTTCACCGTCGTACTAATTAAATTGTCAGTGCGTTTGTAACATATGCAACATGACACAGAACGGATGGCACAAATTAACCCATGTTCTATAAAATATTATTTTTTTTTACTTTTTTGATATTTATTAAGTCGGGCTCGAGTTCATTAAATTTAATTTTCTTTAAATTATTTTTACTGAAAGAATTGTTTTACAACATGAAATCTATATTAAAATTTATTGATAATTTTTCTTGGCTGAGCTGGGGTTTGAACCTGGGTTGAATTTACATGTTTCGAGAATCACCACATTCTCTCATCAGAATTCTTTGCGTTCTAACCTTCTGCACCACTGCGGGTGCCTGCTAGCCAACAGACAAACATCAATATTTTAACCAGTGTTACCGGTGGTTCGAAATTTGCTGTAATTATCATTTTTTAATTTTATTTATTTACATGTTGCCTCCTTTTTCTTCAGTTTTTTTGTATTCTTTCTGTCAAGACTTTCTCTTGAAACCCTGAATACATTTGTTTTTTTTTTTACTTTTACAACATTTTTTTTATTAGTTACATATTAAATTTACTAAAAAAAATTACAAACCTTTTCTCAAGCAATAGGCGTTAAACCTTCAAAATGCCGTTATTCACAAATTGTTTATGCACATTGTACATACATATGTATGTATGTAAGTATATCATTCTCAATTTATGTTTTACATGCCTAATCCTTAAATGCTTAAGTTTCAACATTTTAGATTGTATAGGTACGAGGGTGGGTGGGTCTTTCCCACAACGCACAGTGGGGAATTAAAAATTATGTCTGAACGGTTCAATTTCAATAAAATTTCACATGCTTAGAGAGAACGCGTTTTCGAGTTGAAGTTTTGAATTTGAATCCCTGAAATCCATCAGGAGCGGTACCAGAGTACCACAAAATGTGCCACTCGTATATCTGAGAAATTGAAAACGATACCAATTCTTCCTTTGTAATCTGATTTTAAATATTATACTATATATGAAATCTACTAGTCGTGTACTAAAACAAACGTCGTTGGTATATATTATCTCTTATAGTTTACGAGATATTCACATATGAAAATTAAATTTTTAGTTTTTGTTGCCATCCCAGTCTGGTTTTTTGCTAATATCGACAGTTCAATTCCAAACCATGCTATGTCGATTTAGCATGTTTTTAATTTTTTTGCGTTTTTGAATTTAGATTTTTTCAACTTAAATTCTGTCAAATTTTGGTTGTGGTTGGCTAGTCCAATCAATAGTTATAAACAACAAAGTTCTACCTCATATGGTTTTTTTAGATATCGCCTGTAAACTTTAGGAGCTTTTCCTGCAAAACTCACTCTTTCGACTTAGCATGTTTTGAAATTGAGCTGTCGATATCTGTTCCAAATATTTCAGATTTTCTCTAAATATTTTTTTGTTGATTAATAACAGTTTTATTAACCTAGCAAAAAAAAATTTTAATCATTGCAGTCAAAAGTTTTATAGATTTAAATTTGAAAAATGTAATTTTTTACATTATTTAAAAAATTTCCTACGTACTCGTAAACTTATAATGTATTTATATTTTTCGGAAATCTAACTAATGAAAAAATTTTAAAACTTTGTTTCCAAGGGCACCAGAATCATTCAAAATATAGCTTTTTTTATGTAAAATTCCACTTTAGGGAAAATGTTCTCAAATCACTTAGTAGATATCCAAAAATAATAACCGATTTTATATGGCCCAATATGTTCGTCATTATTCTGTAAATCATATGGCCAAAAATCGAAAAAAATTCTTTTTGGGAATTTTCATAAAAAAAATTAATTTTGTGTTAGGTAAAACAGGCAGTCAATAATTAGTCCCATAGTGAACCTGGAAAGAAAAGGTCAGAGAGCAGATAATCAACTCAGGGACTGACCAATGTTAAGTCAAAAAGCATTTAACCAAACCATTCTGATGCATGTCTTTTCAGATAGATCCGTCAATTCGCGCAAGTAAAATTAGTATGTAATAGACAACCATATCGAAAAGCCATTTAGAATTCCTAGGTGTCCAAGATGCCCCAAGTTTACCCTATAGCATTCCTACATGAGTTTATGGTCGTGGCGGCCTTTTACTCTCTCATTATTCAGATTACAGGATAATTTAGAATCCAGAATGTCTCCCAGATATTTTATCCTAGTCTAGTATTTTATCCGAATCTAGTTACACAAATTATGGGCTGATCACCAAAGAGTTCGTTGCTGCGATTTATATATGTATATATGGATTATTTGTGTCGAATTTTAACTTGATAGTGAAGTTTATAAAAGTTTTATAAGCATTTATGTGATTTTCGGAAGTCGCATTTGGGGCACAGAAAACCCGCACGCATACATTGAAAAGCCGATGTACCCAAAACGAGTCACTGTTTGGTGCGGATTTTGGTCCAGAGGCATAATTGGGCCATTTTTCTTCGAAAATGAGCAAGGAGTGGCCGTTACAGTCAATGGCTATCGTTATCGGGCTATGTTGAACGAATTCTTGTTCACAAAAATTGAAGAGGAGGATATTGGCAACATTTGGTTTGAACAGGACGGCGCTACGTGCCACACAGCCGAAGCTACACTCGATGTTTTGCGCCCTGTTTTTAAAGATCGCATTATCAGCCGCAGAGCTGATGTAGTTTGGCCACCTCGGAGCTGCGATTTGACACCGTTGGACTATTATTTGTGGGGTACCGTCAAAGAAAAGTGTTACGCCGACAAGCCAGAGACAATTGACGTCTTAAATGACAATATTCGTGAAGCCATTGGTGAAATACACAATCGATAATGTGCTTAGAAATTGGACCGATCGTGTAGGCTACTGCATGGACAGCCGAGGCAGCCATTTGAATGAAATTATTTGCCATTATTAAGGAAGGATTGTACTTTCAAATAAAAAAAGAAATTTGAGAAAATATTCAGTAGTTTTTTTTTATAGCATTTTCAAAAAAAAAAAAAAAAAGTTATTTGGCGGACCCGTTACTATATAGGATCGTTATGGAACAATATAATTGTCATGTGACACCACACAGAAAAAAATAAAAATGAGTTTCAATTAAAATATTTGTGGAATCAATTAAAAATTTAATTCAAATCGGACCTGTAAACAAAATGATAATATCAATTTAAAAAAAATGTGTGATTTAATTGAAAATATCTGAAAAAGTAATTGAATCAATTAAAATTTTGATTGAAAATTATTTTAAAATCAATTAAAGGTTTAATTGAAAAAAAACATGATTTTTTTCTGCGCATGTTTACGCTAGCACTGTGGAATTATTAAAAGAAAACTAAGTCTGGGTTAAATTGGCCATTGATCTTCTCAGCATTATGAGAAATGAAAAACAAGAAAACTAATAAAAATAAGAAAATGACCATGTCTTAATTACATTTCACATTAGTCCCCCCCCCAGGGGTTAAATTTCTTTATCAGTGTGTGTTTTTACAAACAATTTTGTTTTACAATTTGTGGCGTTCACAAGTCTAGTAAAAACATTTGTTTCTGTCCAGGGGTTAAATTTCTTTATCAGTGTGTGTTTTTACAAACAATTTTGTTTTACAATTTGTGGCGTTCACAAGTCTAGTAAAAACATTTGTTTCTGTGACTTTTTTTAACTTGGCCTATGTTTTTCAGTTACAAATGTGTGTTTCGCTTTAAACGCAGTTGCTTTGTAATAGGTACGTAAACGCGTTTGTTTGTTTGTGCGATTAATGGCCGAATTCACAGTCTTTAGTTAGCTAATGACAAAGGCTTAACTAATGATTCTTTATTTGCAATGCTTAGTTTGCCATAACAATAACAAGTAATAGTTAAACAATAGTCAGTATTTTAGTTTACCAATGGTTAACTAATGACTGAGAATTCGGCCATAAATGTTTGTAAAACATTTGTAAACTGGTCTTAATTCATATTCGTACACGGTCAATACGCAATGTTTCTTTCTATTTATGTTTTTTTTTTTTTTTTGTAATTATTTTTAAAACTTAAACTTGTTTTTATGGTATCAGTACAAAATTTAACATTTGGTTTATTTGCAATCATTTTTTGTTGTATGTTTTTTTTTTGTTTTGTTGTTACTGTAGCCATAAAGATACAAGTTCATTGAACGTTTGTTCATTTATGTAGTTATTTATTTGTATTGTGAGATTGTGTGAGTATGAAGTGCTTACATTGAAATTTAACCCTAAAATGAAAATAAATAAATAAATAAATATCATCAACATCAACAGACCACTATTACGCACTTAACAATCAAGTAACATTTAGGGAGAAATTGTCTAGAAGAATTTGGACAAATATGAAATTGTACACATATCCCACTACATAGAGAGGGTAGTCGAAAGGGTCCTAAATGAGAGCACATTAGTTGAATTTCTGAAATAATGGAATTTAAATAAAACGATTTTGAAAAAAAGTTTTTGTTTTTTTAACTGTAACTTTTGGACAATAATACGACAAAAATACGTATCCTGTATATTCTATCGGATCAGCTCCCTAATCTGCATCAACAAACGTTATGCTCAAATTACAAAATTATTTCAGAAATTCGACTAATACAGTCTCATTTAGGACCCTTTGAACTGTCATCTCTGTATAGTTGGATACGTGTTCAATTCTATATTTGTCCAAATTCCTCTAGAGAATTTCATCCTAAATGTTACTTTTTCAAACATTCAAGTAAAGTGGTCGTCTGTTGACTGTAACATTATCAATGTTAAAAAAATGTGGTTTTTGTCTGTGCTAGTTAAATTCGAATTTATCTTCATACACATAAAAATATGAGAGATTAAAAATCTGTCTAAGCAGTATGTCTACCAATGCTGCCAACTTTGACGATTTATCGTCATTTTGACGATTTTTTAAAACAAATTTATTAAAATGACGATTGACGATTTTTCATTTTTCCCGCGAACAAAAATGACGATTTTTTAAATTCAAAACATATGGAACCTTTTTTCCTAAAATTAAAATTTTGTAAGTCCCCTTTTGCAATGTAGAAATTGAAAGGCAGACAGACGAAGCTTGTTGGCGAGGGGTTGAAGAGGTAGAGTGTATAGTACACGACTATCTGTACTGAACATTTTTTTGTATAAGAGTTTTGGTTAATTTTGAAATTTAAAGTTTTAATAACGAAGACATATTTTTAAATAAAGATGGCATTTACCTGGAGGAGAACCAATCTAGTTTGAATATTGAATATAGTCAATATTTGTTGAATTCTGCGTCCAATTTTATATTGAATTAGTTTCACAAATTTTAAAACGTTTTGTTTTTGGCGATAAACTTTTAGAAGGATTAAACTCCATTGAACCAAGCATAGCCAAACCTTTTCCAAATTTATTAAATAGAAAAGAATATCAATAACTTAATAATGAAGTTCGAGAATTACGTAATATGAAATTCACCGAACTCGAAACATTGGCGTTTTGGAAAAATGTTTTTCATTTAAATAGAGTCAAAGGCCTTCCCAATTTTAACTCAATTTGTCTCGAGTTTAATGACACTACCACATTCGTCGGCCAACGTTAAAAGAATTTTTAATATTGTAAATAAAACCGGAAATGCTTTCGAATCTTCAACATCACAAGGAATATTGTTTTCAAAAGATTATCTTAATTTAAATAATTCTCAGTGTTTTAACATAGCAATTAAAAATGACTTATTAAAATGTGTCACACAAAAATGTACCAGAGTAAAATCACATAATACCAAAAGTAAATTATTTTTTTTATTAAATAATCACTTTATTTGCATGTAAATAAAATAAAAATATTTAAAAAGTTGATAAAAAAAAAATGTTTTTGGTATTTTTAGCGTATTTTTTGTCTTGACGATTTATTTCTTGACGATTTTTTCTTTTTAACTTGACGATTTTGACGATTTTTTTTAAAAATTGACGATTTCTCCAAAAAACAGTTGGCAGGACTGATGTCTACTTGTTTTGCAGAAGGCTTTAAAAAATTATACAGACAAACCTCGATATAACAACCCTCACTATAACGAATTCCTAGATTTAACGAATTTTTTTAAATCCCCTACAACGCTCCATAAGATTTAATACAAAATAAACCTCTCTATTATGAATACATTTGTCAATAGCCTCGTTATAACGAATTTTCATTCACTGCAGAGTAACGAAATAGAAATAATTATTTACCTCTATTTAACGAATTTTGTCAACTTACAACCTTTTCATAACGATTTCCATCAATTAATCCAAATTACATGAAACTGATACACACAAAATATTGTGTTTGCAACGACAACGTCTCCAGCAAACCTACATTCGTAGTAGACAGGCAGCATGAATTAGACTAACGGCTGAAATATTCGAAGAAAAATTTATTTTTCAATTTTAAAACTACAAATTTTTTTTTCCTTCAAATGTATTTTGATTTATTAGCGAAAATCGTTCGCTATAACATGGTAAGCAGATGATGATTAATATACAAAATTTTTTATTACTTCACCTCGATATAACGAACCTCATTGTAACGAATTATTCGATATAACGTTTTTTTTTTTCTAATCCCCTTAAGATTCGTTATACCAAGGTTAAACTGTGTTTTCAATTGGTTTAATATTTCCGCAGATATTTAATTTTCAATCGAGATTTTTCAAATATGTAGTATTAATAAATTGTACACACAATTAAAAAAATACATGTGTATATAATCCTTCCCACAATACAAAAACGCAACATTTCTACGCCATTAAAGTGAAAAACGTAAAGAAATCTTAACAAATTTGTTCCTTATTTATGTTCAGGGCAAAATATAAGTGTTGTCGATTAGTTGTTTCCAATATACATATTAGCAATAAATTTCCTTGTTTTTTACTGTTTTCTTTAAATTACAACGAAATTTATATCATCATATACATATATCATTTATACAGCCTTTAGTATGATTTAGCACGCGACATATTTTTTGCGGTCTGGTTTAATGTAATAATGACAAGTTTTAATAAGATAAATACTCCCCCCTCAAGAAAATTACTGCTGGTGTCCCCCAAGGCAGCATATTAGGACCGCTTCTATATATAATATACACAGCGGATATGCCAACAAACCTGAGCACGCATACATCTACATTTGCAGACGACACAGCATTTATTAGCGTCAACCATGACCCAAAAGTCGCATCGAAAAATGGAGTATAAAGGTTAACCCGGCTAAATGTGCTCACTTAACCTTCATGCTCAAAAGACAAACGTGCCCAGCTGTAAAAATAAATAACATCACTGTTCCGGTAGAAAATCATGTTAAGTACTTGGGAATTCATATAGATAGACGATTGACCTGGTCTCGTCATATTGAAACGAAAATAACGGCTATGAAACTTAAAGCAGCTCAACTACATTGGCTTCTCGGTCAAAACTCAAACTTGTCGTTAGACAACAAAATTCTCTTATACAAGTCCATCATAAAACCAATATGGACATATGGCATCCAATTATGGGGTACTGCATGCGCATCTAACATCCAAAAGCTTCAAAGAAGACAGTCTAGAATATTACGACAAATTATCTGTGCCCCATGGTATATATGTAATGATATTATCCACAGAGATCTCAACGTCCCCACTATCCAGGAGGAAATTAAAAAATATTCAATCAGCTACATCGATAAACAAATGGCCCACCCTAACTACCTCGCTCGGGGTCTGCTTCAGTTCGAAGGTCACCAGAGGCTAAAAAGAACCGATACTTTGAGCCTATCTAAAAGACATTTTTAAAATTTAAATACAGCAGTTAGTGGTTACATTGGTAACAACTAATAAACAACAAGTAGAATTCAGATTTGAATACTTATTGTAAATTTCGATAAGAAAGATTCAATAATAAAAATAAATTTATATAAAAAAAAAATAATTTCAACAAATGCTTCATATCTAATATTTATTTATTATTTAATGGTTTGTCACATTTTTTAAATAGTGATTTAATAACTCTTTAACTGAGTCCAGTGATAGAGTCTTTTACTGACATTTCCAATGTTTGCTTAAAAGTATAAGACTTCTCTTTTTTATTCGCATCATTTTTCTTTCTATTGCTTTTTCGTTTTCTACATTATACAATAGTTTTCCCTTTAGCTATTTGGTTTTATACTTCAGTGGATTTCTATCCATGTTTAAATAATAAAAACAGTAGTTTTTAAACCAATATACACTATAGCGAACGTGACACATTTTGAAACTCAAAATGAAACGTTTGGTGTGTTATTTGTCTGCTGTAACTTTGTTTTTACATAAAGCCACTAAATTTTGATGTGAATTAAAATTTTCAGTTTTCATCCTATTTCTACCAGTACTTCGTGACAATATACTACGAATTAGTTACCGGAACGCGACAATGGAACATGAAAATTATAATTAATCCAGATTTTATCTGCCTTATTTTTTCGTATTAGTTTGTTGTTGATAGAAAGTTTTAAAGAAAAAATATCATTACAAATTACTAAGAGCAAAAAACATTATAATTTTATATATAGTTTTTAGGTCAATTTTCTCAAAACAACATTATACAATTGTAGAAATTTTTTTAGGTAAAATGTTAGGAAATATCTTTTGTTTATTAATATTTAAATTGTTAGGTCTCGCGTGACCTTTCTATAGCAATGCCCATATGTTATTCTAGGTTTATTTCAATATAAAATATATATTATTTCGGTTTACCGTTAAAAGTGACCTAGAGCCGCGTTACCCGTTTAAGTGTTAATGATAACGATACATTTTTATACAGATGCAATCTTGCACTTGTTGATGGTTCGTTTGATCTTAAAAACAACAAAAATTAATGGCCATTTCATACGTAAATTGCATTATACTCATACATACACATATGTATATGTACTATATACTCTCATATATACATATACACACACATTCGCTCGTTTACTTTTTTAAAAGCCCCAGCGCATTTCAGCAAATTCGAATATATGTTTTTTTAAGGTATTGAACTTATTTTTTATAATTTTAATGCAATTTTTTCAATTCGAAAAAAAAAAACAATAAATTGTTTAAATGATTTGTTTATCATTTATTTATTTATTATTTATGAATGCTTGTATTTATGCAATAGAGTGCGTGTGTGAGAATGAGCGTTTAACATTAATTATTGCTCATATTCATAAAATTTATAAAATGGATTTTTTGCGATTTCTTTTTCTTAAAACTGTATTGCACGTCGTAAATGTGTGATTTTTTTATGAGAAACTTGTACGCTGTGAATGTATAAAAATCATTATTTTTCATTCATTTTATTGAAATACATACATATAAAGAAAATATACATACAGTCAAAGTCACAATTTAGTGTACAACGAACAATAATTTCTGTGAAGGATTATATCTTTAAGATAAGTCTATATTTTTAAAATGTATTTATATAAACATGTTTCAGATAGGCTAACTTTTGTTAAACAGTTTTCTTTTCCTCTTACTGAAAGATATGTTACAAGTTTTATCTAACAAAAGAGAAAATGCTCTTAAAAATGCAGTCAATATTTAGTATACAGAACAGTGTTGCCAATTTAGCTCTTTTGTGGCTAAATTTAGCCATTTTCAATCTTTTTTAGCCACAAAAAAATGAATTTAACTCTTAGCCACTTTTTTAGCCATTTTTCATTTTATTTAGCTAATTTTTAGCCATTTTGTCTAGATCAATGGGATGAGCTCAAAATTCATTTTGAAACAGCTTATAATAATGAAAAATGTCATAAGGCAAAAATTTTAAGTGAACTGTATAAAGATGACATACTTCGTTTACATCTCATCTTTCTAAGACCAATTTTGCAAGAAGTACTAACCGCAAATAAAATATTCCAAGGCCATGAAAACGAACCGGCACGCTTGTTAAAAGAAGTTTCATTACTTATACATTTTTTGAAAAGAAGAGTTATTGATGACGAAAATATTGATATTCTATACTCCGATTATTAAGAGGCAATTGTGTACTCAAAAATCTTAGGTCATGAATTCGAAATGTTTGTTAGAGAACTAAAATATACATTATTTCTTAAAAAGAAAATAGAACGGCAGATACGGCGTAAGTGTGTTCAGTTTGTTGTCAGTTTGATTAACCAGTTAAAACAAAGGTTAGTATATACAACACTTTTTGATATAAAAAGTAAATAAACATAATGTACAAATTTCAGGTTACCAGATAACATAAAAGTATTTTAAAACATTGAGCACTTTTCCGTGCAAAATACTTTAAAGACTTCAAAAGAATATATTTTACCAATTTTAAATTTATTTAATATTTGTAATGCAAAGGCGGAAATTATACAGGTGCAATACTGCAACATTCAATATATGGAGCAATATAAACAATACCAATTCTTTTTGGGCGGAAGTTTCACAGTATAAAGATGCTGGTGGAAATATTAAATATAGAGAAATTTCAGAATTTACTATACGGATTCTTTCTTTGTCATGGTGAAATGCAGAAGTAGAAAGGGTTTTCAATCAAATAAATATCGTGAAAACCACTATCAACTGCATTTGAACACAGTTAGTTCAATTTTATCAATCAGTTAAAAACACACTAAATGCAATTACGGACAGATAATTAAACTTTATTTTTTCTAAGTTTGGATTAAAATGACATGATAAATGTTGTTTTGATTATGCAGTATCTAGTCATTTTCTAAGACTTATAGGTACAAATGAAGCTTATGATAAAAACGACGACAGCAACTCTGATGTCGATATTGATTTCTTAATTTGAATAGTTATTTATGAACTATTTAAAAACTTTTATCTTTGTTTTCTTGTAGAAAAACTAAAAGGAAAATATGATCTCTTGTGAAATTATTACTATAAGACAATAAAATATGAGTTATTTTTGGTTTTTGTGGAATTTAACAGACTTTTTGATTAAATAATGTTTAGCCATTTTTTAGCTATTTTTTAGCTATGTTTTAGACATTTTCATGTAAAGATTTGGCCATTTTTAATCATGAAGTTTTGGCAACACTGGTACAGAACGTTAAAATAGAATACTATAAATATCGTTATAAATAGATCATACATTAAGCAGTTCTTTTAATACAATTATAAATAAAATTAGTAATAACGTGGCAAAGATTAACCAGTGGAGGTTAGAGACTTAAGAGTGAAAAGTGAAAAGCCGTTCAACTGTTCAAAAAGTTATTGAGAAAAATAAAGCTCGAGGAAAATACCAAAACTGCAATGGAGAACCTAACTGATAATGAGGTTCGCAAATAGTCAGAGAGGTCAAGAAAACTCCAAAGCCAAAACAGCTGAAGACATTTCTAAAACACGCGGTGACTCAGTAAGCGCATCGACAATTAGAAGCCGTATATTTCTGCAGTAAGCCGTAGTAAATGTAAAGACTTTGCAAAAGCTTACTTAACATCATCTCTTAACCTCTCTCTGTAATAATGCGTTTTATGTCTGCTGCAGGACCAGGTAATATTGTATTCATTGAAAATACAATGTATAGTCGCGACAAAGTTTAAAGGACAATTTGAAAGAGTGATGAAAATTAATGTCTTGAAACGCCTTGGGTATTTCAGCAAGACAACGACCTAAAACAAAACGCCAGATTTGTCAAGAACAACGTGCCTAAGCAATTAAATTCACCTCCGCAATCTCCAGACCTTAACTCCATAGAGCACCTGTGAGAAATTTTAGACAGCCGCTTTTAAACGGTAAAAATGTAACAACAATTGGTGTCAGCAGTGGAATTGCCAAAATAAAAAAAAATCATGAAGTTTAAAGAACTAGAAGTGGGTGGATCAGAGGCTATAAATAAGCTGAATATTAACTTTTAATTTTTGATTTTTGTTAACATAAAATAGTCTGTTATTTTTTAAATGTATACTAATTTTTGATTGTTTTCTCAGATAATTAGTATTTTTTCTTCCGACACAATTTCCATGAAATTAATTTTATTATTTTTTTTTTTTATAATAAAAATAAATAAACCTTAAATTCATTTTTTTCGTTGATTCAAACTTATTTATATAAATATTTCTTATTATAATAAAAACAATAAATTCATAGATGAAAAAGCGTGTTGTATACTAAATTTTGACTCTGACTGTATTTGTTTAAAATATATTTTTAGTGTTAATGGGTTTGGAAATAAGTTTCAATTTCACTCTACAATGAGTTATTTAGAAAAGATGGGAAATAGTATCCACAGAAGAATTGTATTTTTAATACAACCGAATTTGTTGGGAATCGAGCGACTAAGTTTAGTTGTAAACAAACGTTACACTTTACGAGAAACTGTTTTGACAGTAACAAAAATAAAATCTTAAACTAAACTGGTTATACCATAATCAATTCTAGTGAAATATTATTGTGACACTTACAAAACTATTGTGATTAATGAAACAAATATGGCATCAAATGCCAAAATATTTCGAACAATGAAATTCGAAAGAAAAGATTTTCACTTAAAAGATTTTACTTAAAAATGAATTTAAATAAATATAGTATTGTTACGAAATTGTTTCAATTTTAACTTAACGGGTTTCAACATCCACCATCTATTTCATGGACACTGTGTTGCCAGCCAGCACAGTTGCGTAGTATGGAATGCGCACTCATTCTCGAAATAGTAACATTCTCGAGTGCATCCGCTAGATAATGCTGGCAATATAATTAGTGACAGCAAGAACCAAAACCAGTTAAGTTTATCGTAAGCAGTTATTGAGTAATATAACGAAGGAACGAATAAAATGTATTTACGAGTATGTAAATGCTTTGATGGAAGAACTAGAAAGGCTGCTAACCTAAACCACTGTTAGAAACGTTTTATTTTAAAAATAACTTGGTATCGTGGGATCTATTACAGATATCAGATAAATAATCAGATAAATGGCTGGATCTGATCTAGCTTTGAAATATTTTTTGTCTGATGGGCTATTTTACTATTTAACTAACAATATAAATTCGAGGGAAATCGGTTAAAGAATTTGACTTGTAGTGGACAAAATTTTTAAATTTTAATTTTAAAATGCTTATAACTCATGATTTTTAAAGACCTAACCGACCGAGGACCTTCAGAAAATATAAAAACCTTTTTCTTTTAGAAGGAGAATAAACAAATGTCACAGGTTTAAACAAATTACATATCAAATTTAAACTCGAATAAGGGGTATTCTACTTTCGATATCTATATCTACTCTAATGTAAAATTGCAGAATTTTGTGTGGATTCGGCTTTTCTATAGATATTTATGTACCGTAAGGCCATATTCCGGGAAGAAATTTGTATGGGAGCTATGAGAAATCGTGAATCGATTCCTACCATTCACAACAGGACTTGCTTGTCCTTTTATAATAAAAATAAAATTGGCAAAATTTAATGATAATTTATTTTTGAAGAAAATAGCAAAAAAAAAATTTTTAAAATGTCGAAGTTGTCAGAAACTGGAACGATTTTGACCATTTTTAATAGCTTTCGGTGGAACAAAAAATGTTTGGTAAAAATTTCATTGTTCTTTGTCTTGTTTTCGAAGCTCTATCGTGCCTTCAACAGACGGACGGACATGGCTAGATCGTCTTAGAATCTTATAAGGACTCCGTGTTACAAACGGAATGGCAAACTTAATATATTATTGGCATATTTTTCAAACTTTCATTAACAAATTCAAATTTATTTTAAACTTGATTTCTATGGCTGTGAGCTTTTCGCCAGCTGTGAAATGTAGTTTTCAATAATGTAGTTCGATACGTATATAGTATTAAACGTTTGGATCATGTGTCGAATTTTTCACGCTCACTTTATGGCGTTTCTTTCGAAAACCTTATAAATGTCAGAACTCTTGTGCTCCTTCATAAAATTATTTTTACTGGTAAGCCTTTTTACCTTTATCAGAAAATTAACTTTAATAGAAGCAACAGGGGAAGGAAAATTGTACCATTAAGGCGTTGCAGTCTTGTTTCCGAGTGGCAATTCTTTATACATGCTGTACGTCTTTGGAATTTGCTTTCAAATAACATTCAGCTCCTTAGTAATGCAAACGCATTTAAGAATAATCTTTTCGAAATCTTTAAGTGATTTTGTTTTAAAAACTTCCTAACTTTTATATGGGTACTCGTACATACAATTTCATAATACTTTAATTTAATTTTATTTCCATTTTACTACTGCTTTAAATTTTTTTTATTGATATTTCTTTCTTTTTTTTAACCTTTCACATTTTTTATTAAGTACTAATTGTTTCAATATTAATATTATATCATATAAATAATTTTTACTTATTTTTGTACTTTGTCTTCTCCATTTGTATTCAAATCTAAAATTCCTGCACTATTATTATAAGATTTAATCTTGTTGTTCAGGATAAGCACATTAAATAAATAAATAAATAAATTTGTAGAAATAGTTAATAAGTTTTGTGAATAATGTTTGATATCAAATTGAAATAATACAAATTCTCAAGCTTTTCACTTTGAGTTTATTGAGTTTATACGAAAAAGAGCCATCATAGAAATTGAAATAAAAATGTCACATTGTAGGGTACTAAATTTAATCCAAAAGAAAAATATATTAAAGTAAATGTTGTTTGCATATTAAATGAGTTCATTTATGTTGAAGTACTTATTTATAAATTTAAATACACAGATACTTATGAACGTACATACTTATGAACGTTCGTTCTTTCATACAAATATAGTCATACATTAATTTTAAAGAATTTACATTCATAAATTTATTCGTTAAGAATATATGTATGTATGTGTAAGTTCAATTAAGAATCGCAGACGAGTGATTTAGTACGTGCTATGTACGTACATACGTACCTGTTGAATGTAGGTTAAATTTTTATGCGTTACAAGAATTAAAAAAAAATAAATAAATAAATAAACTAAAATCTTGTCATATATTGGCCATAAATGAATTTTTGTTTTGCGCTATAATTCTGTTTGTATTTAAAATGTTTTTGAATGGAACATTTGGAATAATTGTTGTAAATGCTTTTACGTATTAACTTAAAAGTTTTGTGACATTTGAAGATTTATGGAAAAAGGTTTCGTATAGGAAAGTAGTTCAAAGTTATAAATAATTGTGTAAAATCTACTTAAGGTACAAATGTAAGCCAAAGTAATACATAATAATGTTTGTCACATATTTACATGAAGATTTCACTTTTTAGGGCTATCACTAGCAAATTATTTACGAAATTGTAATTTTGAATTAAATTTAAAGAAAAGATTGCACAACATCTTTTAAATAAAGCTAGCGGTGTATTTGCATTTATAAAGCGATTTCCTTATTAAGACCTATATTGGAATATGGCTCTATTATCTGGTATCCTTATTATAATATTCATATTCAGTGTATACAGTCTGTACAGAAACAATTCTTACTCTTTCGATTATTGGAGCATCGTCGCAATGTGGGTTGTGTTTCACTGTTCTATCGATACTATAATTGAATTTGTTCTTCTGAAATCAGGGAACTTGTTCCTGAAACACGTAGTTTTTTACGTAATATACGTTCTTCAGTCAGGGCTCATCCATTTGTGGTCGACTGGACAGTGGATCGCACAACACACTATATGGCAAATTCGTTCTTTAGCCGTACTGTCCGTATGTGAAACAAACTACCAGCAGAAGCATTTCCTGCCACTTTCAATATACTACTCCCTCTATCGTCCCTCCCATAACCTATTTTCCTATATCGAACACAATGCATTGCATAAGTAGGGGATTGAGTGCTGGTCCAAGAAAAAAATATATATAATAAATATTCCTGTCTGTATGTAAATAGTTTTGAACATGATATAATATTTTGCTATCCATTTTAAAAAACATCTTACCTTTAAGAACATTTGAGAAAAAAAACCCACCAAATCTTGAAGAAAACAATTTTGCAAATATCAGAGAATTTTATATTAATTTGAAAAAATATTTTATTTTCAATTTAACAATTTATTCTCAAATTGTTCTCAAACCTTATTGACAGTTGAATTTCAGCTGTGCAATTTTTCGAGGCCAAATTCGGATACATTGTTCTAAAGTGAGAGCGTTCTTTATTGATCGAAACAAATAGTAGTTGGACGGGGGATGATCTGAACTATAAGGTGGGTGAGACAAAACTTCCCAACCACTTCTATCTAAATAGTTTTTAACAGGTATTGCAACATTTGGCCGAGCGTTGTCATGATGATATATCATTATTTCGGACTCGGTACAAACGAATCAGTTGCATTTGGTACAGGTTCTCAGTGATTTTCTGGCCTGATTTTAGCATCACATTAAAAACCCTTTTGATGCCACCAAATACAGAACATTACCTTAGCGGCATGGATATTTGGTGGCGATTCGGCTGGTTGGCCAGGATTCAAATACGATAACTTACACTTAAAGCTATCGCAAAAATTATTTCCTTTTAAAGCATTCAAGCTGTATTTCGGACATGTAAAATCGTTTTTCGACGTCTCTCTCAAATTTCCCTGCTTTTGCTGCTCAGAAACGTTTTCAAACTGCTGCTTGAGCAGCTCTCAATTTGTTTGTCAAGCTTTTGTTGATTTTTACAACAATCTTCATAAAGTAATGTCTCCAATTATTGGCCATAAAACTTTTTTGGCTGGCCTAAGCTATCTTTGCTTCCATGTCTAAATCATCACTCCGAATCGCAGAAACCATCACTCGCACGCCGAAACCGATGGAACATATCAAAGAACATTCAAATATCTTTTCATTTAATTTTGTTAAAATTTCAAATTTTTATCATAGGTTTTTACCAGCAATTAAGACAACATAGTCCACTTCAAAATTGATGCACAACTGTGCTAGTTTCAAAGGGATTTTCTTCAGAAATCTAAGCAACAAATATTAAAGTTAATCATTAATATCCTATTCCAATTTGTGTACTCGAAAGTTCAATGAAAATGTACGAGTAATGATATGTATGTGTTTTAAATTTCAATTTACTATTTTTACCCTACACCACAATAGTGGGGAGGGTATATTGGATTTGTGCTGATGTTTGTAACGCCCATAAATATTGGTCCAACACCCACCTTAAAGTATACCGATCGGCTCAGAATCACGTTCTGAGTTGATTTAAGGATGTCCGTCCTTCCGTCTGGCTGGCTGGCTGTCCATGTAAAGCTTCTGCGCAGAGTACAGGTCGCAATTTTGAAGATATTGCGATAAAATTTCGTATGTAATATTTTTTCGGCAAAAGGACGGATGGGATTGAAGCTGGTGGAAATCGGTCTATTATTTCACCTGACCTCCATACAAATGTCCTCCCGAAATTGCGGTTTGCCGATCATAAATGCTTGAGTTATGCAATTATCTAAACAAATTTCAAGACAAATGTCTAGTAAATGAAGCTAAATCACATCTAAAAATTTTGTGAAGATCGGTCCATAATTAGTCGTAGCTCCTACATAAGGCCCACTTCCAAAAATCACTTAAAAGAGCATAACTCTTTTAAAAATCTTGGTATCCAAATATGTTTCGTACATATACATATAATATGGTAGAAGTTTATGATGATCGGTCCATAATTAGTTGTAGCTCCCATATAAGGCTCACTTGGATGTTGGTAGCCAAATAATATTTAGTAGAAATATATCTTATATGCATACAAATAATACGGTACAATTTTATTCTGATCGGTCCATAATTAGTCGTAGCTCCTATATAAAGCCCACTGCCGAAAATCTCTTTAACGGTCATAAATTTCTTAAAAATGTTGGTATCAAATAAAATTCGACACAAATAAGTTTCTTAAATACATAAATAATGACACCTGATTTTATAATGGTCGGTCCATAATTAGGTGAAACTCCCATATAAGACCCTCTCCGTAATTCCCTTTAACCTCCATAAATCTTTAAAAAGTATTTATATCGATATAAAGTTTAACACATATAATATTTATATTCACAGAAATCATGACACTAAATTTTGGTCCAAAATAGGTGATATCTCCCTTCTAACGCCCATTTCTGAAAAACGGTTTTATACATATACTAGGTGTAGGGTATTATATGGTCGGGCTTGACCGAATATACTTTATTACTTGTTTTAAATAATTTTGTTAATACAAATTTAATGCAGTTGTAATACAGCTCTGGGTGGAGAAAGAACTTGTGCGTCATTGCCTTTATCTCTTAATGGTAATCAGGCCCGTCCTTGTTTCACTGCCTTCGAGACTCTTGCGACTCACTCACTTGCATTGGTTAATGTTTGACGTCATATAACTTTACGTTACGGTTTCTAGAAGTTTATATTGACCATATGCTTTAGTATTTTTATATATAACGAAGGTATTGGTCGGTAGAACTTTCTGGACGAGTCTCCTTTTGGGCGTAAGCCGTATATGGCGGTATGATATACATATATATCAGGCCAAATAATTCTTCCTATTAAGGAGGTAACTTAAATACAAACAAACAAATTTAATGCTTCTTTACACAAACATTGTCATTGTAAAACAATATTTTTTTTAACAAGGCTAACTCGTGAATAAAATCGCGAAGTTTTTTTAATAAATGCTAGAATTATAATCTAATTTTCTCTTATTTTTATTACAGGCCATTGGACACATTTCCGGTTGTCATATTAATCCAGCTGTTACCATTGGCTTCCTTATCGTTGGCGAAATGAGCATAATCAAAAGTGCTCTCTATATAGCTGTTCAATGTGTAGGTGCTATTGCTGGAGCTGCTGTCATCAAGGTAAGTTTGATGCGAAACTAAATTATAGAAAATTTCAATATTTTTATTTGAAAATCTAGATTGGTGTCTCTGAAATTGTGGGTGGCCCTTCATTGGGTGTTTCCGGTTACGCTAGCTCTCTAACAGTGGGTCAAGCTGTGCTCATTGAAGCTTTGATAACTTTCATTTTGGTGTTTGTTGTTAAGGCTGTTTCCGACCCCGGTCGTACCGATATTAAGGGTTCAGCCCCTTTGGCTGTTGGTTTGTCCATAGCAGCTGGTCATTTGTGTGCGGTAAGTGTTTTTTTTTACTATTATTTGCTTTCAATTTTTAACTTTTTTATTTAATTTTTCTTTAAGATTAATCTTACCGGTGCTAGCATGAATCCAGCTCGTTCATTTGGCCCTTCAGTGGTACAAAACATGTGGGAGGATCATTGGGTCTATTGGGTGGGTCCTTTTGCTGGCGCTGCCGTGGCTGCTTTGCTCTATAAGTTTGTTTTCAAAGTACGCAAGGGTGACGATGAGGCCAACTCTTATGATTTTTAAGTGAACACATTCACTTTACAGTAGAATTTTGAAACGAAAAATTCAAGAATTTTTAAAGTAAAAGTTTACCAACCTCATTGCTATTATTCGCTTTGTTAAACGCTAAGTTGTAAAGAAAATAAATATCAAACAAACAAACAAACAAAAAAACCAAAACTAAACACTTACGAAAAATACACAATCCTTTCGATTTAATTGAAAGACAAAAGAAAAAATTATTACTGACAAATTATTACCTAATACATATTTGTAATTTTTATTAATCGTTATATTTATTGTTAAATTTATTTAGTTTTAAACTTAAAAATACAAAAGAAAGGAAATTAAATGAAAGAATTGTACATTTTATGTTTAAAGTGTTATGTTCAAAGTATTGCTTAAATAAACAAACATAACAATTTAATAATTAATTTAATTAAGAAAACCAAAATCTAAATGAAATTTATAGAGGTAATTCTCGAAGAAAACAACAAGTAAATTATAAACAATATAAATGTTAATTATTTAAGAGACGCTTTTTAAACAAAATAAAATAATGTATGTTTAATGAAAAAAATGTAAGTCTAGACTTTTTATTGCTAAGAGTGGGTTCACATGCTGCGATTTATCGCCGCGACTCTGCTGACGTTCTCTTTTGGTGTCCCATCTAAATTCATCGTCTGTTCACATGATGAAACATCTTGCGACATTTTGCCAATAAATGGTTCATTTCTACTATTTCGGTCACTTGCAGATGTGTTGCAATATATGTTTAACCTAGTTACATTACAGGTACATTATGCAGGTATTCATATTCCTGATATTTCACTATTAAATTTTGTATTAAATTTTTTGACCACATAGTAGTTATTTATTTAAAATTAAAACAACAGTTTATTATTTATTTACAGTTATTTATTCGCAATGTTGCCAAACATTTTCTGTAATCCCATAAAATGAAATTTCAACGTGGCAACACTGCTGGTAAATGAAATAAAAATAATACAAGAGAAAGAAGAAATGTCAAATTTGTCGCTTCGTTTCACACAACCTGCGACTCTAGCTACCCCGTACTCTCCACTACGTTTTTCATCTATAAACTCGAATCGCAGGAGAAAAGTCGCAGGTTAAAGTCGTAGCGCGTGAACTTCCTCTAATTGAAGTAGGGTGGTATTAAATATGTTTATAATTTTACTTATATAATTAGGTGACATTATATGATCATAGCGATCATATTTAAAATGTCCCTACAACATGACACAAACATAATACAAAATCAGCACTGAATATGTTGGCAGGTATTAAATAATGACTCATCGAACAATTATATACTTAGACCTTATATTCGTATATTTCTAGTTAGTAGTATTTGTACTTTACAATATCAATAATAATCATTCATGGTGAAATTAAGAATATTGCTTCATGTATTTATGTATTTTCATGTGTTTAACAAAGTGATCAAGTGATCAGCTCAGCCCCAAGCTATACTTTATTAAATTAATTTGTTTATATTCTTTTAAATACGCATAACATTTAATATTTGTCAGTGTGACCAGATCTCAAAAAGCTCAGCGGCCACTTCAGTTTAAAAATAATGCTAAAATGCCAAAAATTTTGCTGAATTATTTAAAATACTGCGTTGAAATAACAAATTCATTGTTAAATGAGAAATATGAGTATGAGGGAGTATTTATTTATTTAAAATTTACAATAATAGGCTATCGGCTTATGAGAGAGTAGTATACAATCAGTGTGATCAGATCTGAAAAAGTTAATGCTAAAATATGCTAAAATTTATTTTAAAATGCCAAAAGAATATTCTAAATTTTTTTAAATACTATCTTGAAATAATTTTTAACAATTTGCGGTACTCATGATTTAAAAATAAAATTTTCATATAAATAATACAACTTCGAACTCAATAACATTTCAAGTATTATTTATTGAAGGTTCTCTTCAAGAGTTAAATCTTAAAATTAAAAAAGACAAGCAAATTCTTCAGTTTTTATAATAAATATTTGTATATACTATAAATACATAAAAATTATGATCCTGATCTTAAATACCATGAATACCGAATACTAAGGCCAGATTCAGTAAAATTTATAGACGTCTGAATAGAAAATCTGTATGAAAATCACTCAGTTTTTAAATATTTTTTAAGTGATTTGCATACAAACTTTCTACACTATTTCCAATTGCATTTCTAGAGTTTCTAATTCTATTGCTGAAATTTCCATTTATATTTCAGAAATTTTCAATTTCTAACTATTTTTCAAAAATTTCCATATGTCATTTTTTAGAAACTTGAATTTGCATTTCTTTTAGAAACTTCTGAAATACAATTAAAAATACAATTGGAAATGGTGTAGAAAAACCTTATATAAGTTTTACTAAATCTTTTAAATATAATGCAAGAGACAGATTTCATGATATTTAAAATCATTAAGTTTTCTATTTTAATTTTTAAAGGATTAATTCCACCAAATACAATATTAACTTCTGAATTACCAAATGGGAAAACTAAAATTTTCATAACAAAAGATTCTATAGTTTAGTTTTGATTTTCCTACTCAAGTTTGAAGTTGATTTTTGCCATTGTTGGTCAGGAGTTGTAATTTCACTGTTGATAAATTTCTCGTTTATTTTTCAAAATGTTAATATAATTTTCGTGTTTGTATTTTCAAGCATTTTTTTTACCGAAAATAATTAATTATTTTTTAAATTTGAAAGAGTTAGAAAATGCTAAACACTTTAATAAAAAAAATGTTAAATAAAATGGCAAATGCTAAATGTGAATTTTTACAGCTAAACCTACATTTAGCTGCAAAAATTCTAAAATGGTCACACTGATCATTAAGCTTTAAACTAATTAATGAATCCTAAAAATATGCTATATTTTATCATTTCATTTCATTACAAAATTTTTACAATCGTACTTTTTATACCCTCCACCAACCAGCACAAGTGGTTTTTGATATTGACTATTTCATAGTCAAAGTACTGAAGAACTTATTTGATACCTTAAAACTATATTATGTAAATCGATGGAATCAGAATTATTTGCTGGTCGATATAAGCATGTTCGATCATGTCTTATTAACATAATTTTCTTTTAACCCTTATGTGTGCACCAAGGTACCCGGGTACCTTTGGCGTTTTTAGTCAAAGTTTTTTCATTGAAATTGATAACTTTTATATCTGAAACTTTTTGAGAACTACTAACTTTCAAATAATTTAGTTTTTTTGCAGCCGTACGCCTTGACTTTTTCTTTTGTAATTTGCCTGAGAGACCAATTTACTTTTAACACCCTTTAATGCGAACCAAGGTACCCGGGTACCTTTGGCGATTTTAGTGAAAGTTTTTTCATTGAAATTGATAACTTTTATATCTGAAACTTTTTGAGAACTACTAACTTTCAAATAATTTAGTTTTTTTGCAGCCGTACGCCTTGACTTTTTCTTTTGTAATTTGCCTGAGAGACCAATTTGCTTTTAACACCCTTTAATGTGCATCAAGGTACCCGGGTACCTTTACGTGTTTTATATGAGAAAACGAGAGTTGTTAGTAGCTTGCAAACCTTAAGGCGTTAAGAAAAATTATATAAAATATCTCTTAACACATCAGGGTTAAACCATATTTTAAAGATGTAAAATCGTAATGCTATCATAAGAACTCACCCATTGCAACGAATCTGAGCCCAATTAAGCGTGGCAAAGACGCAGTGGTGTGACAATTGCAACCCTGTTTGTTTTGTTGTTAGATTTCAATAAAGTCTAGAGAATTTTAGATTATTAAACTAATTTTTCTACCTTAAGCTAGAAGACAATATAATTTTTAATCTAAAGTATTTTTTATTTTATTTCTTTTTTTCGTTCGACATCTGCAGAATAAATTTTATTATATCTGATTAGTCGGGGAGTTTGGGTTGCAAGTTGAGCAGTTAGTTTAAGATCATTATCCAAGTTGATAAGAGAGTAATCGATATTTTCTGGTGTTCTTAACGGTATGATTTCAGAACAATGTGTACATGGTATTTTTTATATTTAATCAAATTTATACTTGTGCCTGTCATCGCTAAATTACCAACTCAAACGATAAACTTTAATGTTTTTTTTCGCAAATATTTCAAAAGACACTCTCGCAATTTTTTTTGTACTAATTATTTATTTCCTGAAAATTACTATTTTCCTTTTTGTATTGTAAATTATTTTGTTTAGCATTAAACCTAAAATAAATGACAGTTAAAGAACATTTTTCAATTTTCTTTATTTTTGTGCAAAAAAAAAAAAGTGCACAAACATGTACTTATTAGTGCTCCCCACTAAACATGTTGCATGAAAGAATTAACAATATACTTGAGTAGCAGTGTTTTTAGGAGTGTAAAAATGGGTCTAATTTTATTCTTTAGTATCTATAATTCATTGACTTAAAATTTAAGGCCAATCTGATAACGCGATAGTTATGAAATAGGGAAACAATATACTTTTTTCTGATTTCTTCATAAATATTGTTATTTTTAAATTAATCTTTTAAAAGGATTTTAAGATGTTAAAAAAGTTTGTTGTTTAACTAATTCACTAATTTTTAATCGGTTTCTGACATGAATTCTCGTCAACCGATAAGCTTAGCATTTTGATTAGTTTTAGATGCTAAATTTGATTTTTAAGAGTTTAAAAGTTAGTTTTGCAAACATCTGTAATTATATAATTGATAAAGTATTTCTTTTCATTCTCAGAAGAATCGGAACTAGAATTTGCATAAATATCACTAGTGTCTAGGATATTTAAAATTTCTAATGATCTCATAAATATCCTAGACAGTAGTGGCAACGATTTTAAAATTTCTAATGATCTCATAAATATCCTAGACAGTAGTAATAATGCATTTAGTATTTTAATTTTAATTCGATTTCTCTGTTTTGTTTAAACAATTTTAATAGTACTAAATAACCTCCTTCCATTGCTAAAATAAAAAAGTAGTACCAAAAAGCTATTACTAAATGTATGCTCATTATCATCCCCACTTCAAAGTTTATTAAATTCAAGTTAGTTGACACTTTAGTATCAATGCGAAAAGTAAAAGATCGAAAGATACCAGATTAATAAGAGCATACATAATTTTACGTAAAATATTTCTTTATTTAAGATTAAAAACTATATCAAAAAGCTACAAACCCACCCGAATCCGCTTGCTAGAATTCTAGCTGAGAGCCAGACGGTGTCGAGGCTTCGTAGAGCTTAACGGCCAATAAGAAATTAATGCTCTGTTAGAGAGTAATTAGATTTATTTTAGTTTTAAGATTTCAATAATTATTGTTAGGCCTAAGGAAATAAGGCAGATTCAATAAATAATAAAAAAGTATAAAAAAAAGACATTAAAGAAGACATTTAAAAAATAGCAAGTTAGAGTACAATATTTGGCTGTGCCGAATCTTTAATACCCTCCACCTAAACATAATAAGAAATACAAAAACTACACTACCAGTCTTAGTCCAAATTTTATTAGTATTCTATATATTGTTTGAAATTTAATAAACATAATTTATTTTAAATATTTTGAAATATTATCTAATTTTGACCATTTATGATTGATGTAATTACCGGTTCTTACTGTAATTTACAGAGTTTGTCTGATTTTCATAATAATCTAATGTAATTTAACAATTTACAAAATTAAAAAAAAAAACATTTTTCCATATTCACCACAAGTTAGGAAAAGTTTAAGATTATAAGGAGAAGGTTCTTTTAGTTGAATCTGATCTCAATAAATTTTTTTACATGACATTTATGGGTGGCATAGTAGAATTGGACCAATTATGGACTGATAGCTTCTAAATACATTATAAATTAATGTGATTTCTATGTATTTGAGGCTTATACTGCCATGTCACAGTATTTAATTCCGTTCGGAAGTGGAATTAATTCCGTATTTTTCTTCCATAGAAAAAGTAAAACGAACAATTTTTTCGGAATGAAACCTTGAAATTCTTAAAATTACAATTCCACATCGTAAATTAAAAGTGGTTTCAAAACACGAAAACATTTTTAGTTTTGCTTTTTCTATAGAAGCAAAAAATGGACTTAATTCCACTTCCGAACGGAATTAAATTCTGTGACATGGCTGATTATTTACAAGAGTTATGTGGTTGATTGTTATACTCGGAAGTGGACTTAATTCGGCAGCTCTTGCCAATTATTGACTGACTGTTACAAAGTCCAGTAGCATAATTGCCGTCTAACCAAAATTAGTATATTTTCTGTATTAAAATTTCTGATCTGTATAAAAGTTGGTTCGATACCGAATATTTATTAGACATTTTTGTGGGTATATTTGTTTTTCGGAAATGGTTCTTATGACAAATTATGGTCCGATCTTCTTAAATTTTGTAACAGTGATTTTTATGCATATGAGAATATCTCACGTCGAATTTCAACATAATAACGGTATATTTAATATATATATATATATATGTATTAGTTTTAACGTGGATTTCGGAAGTGGACCTTATATTGGGGATATAGTCAAATATGGACCGATATTCTCATGTATGTATTTAATCCGTGTAAAATGTTGGATCAGTACCGTTAGTTTTAAGAGATTTATGAGTATTAAAGTGATTATCGGAAGAGGGCTTTATATGGGGGATACGGTTAAAAATGTATCGAAATTCACAATATAATAATTTTTGTATATATGAAAATTATCTGTGCAAAGTTTTGAGTCGGTACCGATATTTACACGATATATATAAAGATGAATGGCTTTTTCGGATGTGGTCCTTGTATGGGAGCTATGACCAATTATGGGCCGACCACCATAAAATTTAATACAACAATTTATTTACCTATAAAGATTATTTATGTAAAATTTTAACCGTTTAACTTTATTTATACCAGTTTTATACGTATTTAAGTGAATTTTGGAAGTGGACTTTATATGGGGTCTATGGTCCAACATGAACCGAACTAAAAAAAAATCGTTTTACGATTTCTTTTTGCATGAAACTTATTCCTGCTGAATTTTGTAGTAATATATGTACTAATTTTATAGGCATTTATGTATAATTCAGCAATATTTTGGGAAGATTTTTGTATGGGGGCTATGAGAAATCATGTTTACTATTTTCCTCACACTTTTTCTTTAATCATAAAAACAAGAAAAATGTTTAAAAATATCAAATATTTATGGAGGTTATCTTACATTTTGATCCATAACTCTTGTTCTACTGTACCGATTTTACTGATTTTCAATACCAAACTGCTTAGGAGAACTATTAACGGTTTTCTGTAAACTTTGTTGATTTCGGTTGTGTCCTTTGGACGTGAGAGTGTTTTCCACAGACAGACGGACATGGATCAATTGACTTAGAATTTCGTAAGGACCAAGAATGTACATATATACTTTGTTTGGTCTCAGATGAGTATTTCTCAGTGTTACACACGGAATGACAAACTTATATATACCCTCATTCACCACTTATGGTGGTGGAGGGTATAAAAAAGGCTAAAAAAAGCCAGAAATTAAAACATAACTTTCGACGCTAAAAGGTTAATAAAAAGACTAAATCTAGCCTCAAAACAATATAATAATTCAAGTTGCCAAAAATTAAAAAAGTTGTTGTAAAATAACAGTGGAACAATTTAAATTTGTTGATAATAATTTTTTTGTTTTATACATTAATTTATTAAACTTCCTTTTTCTAGTATTAATATTTAGAGAAATTTCGGCATTAAGTTTTTGCAAATATCAAGTTGTCAAGTGCGACGTGGCAGCCGACTTGTTAAGCAGTGACGCAACTTCGAAAAAAACGCAAGTAAAACGAGGTATTGGTGTATAAGACGATTCCTTGAAAGCAAACTATGAGTTATAACGCCTAAAATTTTAAAATAAATATACTAATTGCGCGTAATCAATGTTTTTTTTTTCAATTATCTTAATAGTACGTGCAATAGCAAATCAAATTCATAATAACCAATAAGTGTTAACAGCTGTTGTTTGCCAAATAAAATATTTTTAAATCCATAAAAATGCATTAAAAAAAAACTAAAAACTGTTTAAATTTATACATTTATACATTGTCACATTTATTCATTAAATACTCGTATGTACATAATGAATCACAATGAAAATTAATATTAGTTTTAGTATATTTCGTTATTAATTCGTTAACTATGAGTATCAGTTGCTAAAACAAATAAAAAAAGCCTTATAAACTCAATTCAATTCAATTGAATTTAATTCATAATAAACACAAGCGGAATGAAAAAAAAAACTCACAAATTATTCTTAATAACATTACACAGCCAGTAGGATTGATAACAAAACTATTTATTGAAAATAACCAACACTGTGGCCAGTTAGTTGATTCACTGTAAAATATGAATTCAAATTCTCACTCGTATTCGATTACAATTAAATAACATTTCTATGAAATTGAATAAAAAATTTGTAAACGAACCTGAAATTGGCATTTATGGATGAATAATGAAAAATAAATTCTATACAAAGTCTTGACTTTGCCGAATAATGCAGCAATTTGCAATAGAAACAAAACAAAATTTAAAATAACAAAAAATATAAATAAAGTTAAATTAAGTTCATATGCAAATTATTTGTTTAATTATTTTAAAAAAAAATACACACTTATCAGTTGCGCGATTATTTTGGAATTGTGAGGGTTGACTTGAAACTAAAGGCAAAATAAATAAATGCAAAGCGAAAAACGTTTAATATTATTTCGCACTTAGAAAATATGTTGTTTACGTGTGGAAAATGAGCTTTAAACTAATTAATTCATGAAATGTATTCATACATTTCAAATAACATTACATCCAGGATATCAGAGAATAATAATATAAATAATGTTTAACTTTGTCAAATTGAAAAATCTAGCATAATTTTATATTTAATTTAGATTAAATTTAAATATTTATTTCCTTATCGCAGAATACACCATAGACATGGAATTATAATGGACAAAAAGCTATATATTGATAGGCTTGATTTTATATTCACTACCGTGAACTCTATAATCAATGAACTAGATCAACTAGATACTAGTAAAATTAGTACTAGATCCCATCTGTAGCTTTCATATATCCAATATGATGATGCAGTCTGGTTTCTGACACCTCATAAAGATTATTCTATACATGTTTGCTCAGATTTTTATGTCTTAACAAATGTAGAGCCCAACATTCATAAAAAATTGCTAAAAAAAAAAAAAAAAAAAACCTTGCGGCCAATATAGAGGAAATTTTGCTTTTTCAACAGTTACTGCATCTGACCAACTCTTCCAACTGCTCATTATCATAGTAGTATCTATGAATAGGCCTGTAGCCTGGACATTTCTTCCCTACACCGTCCGCTTGAGTTAAAAGACGATTCTTCTATGAACGATCCTTTCTAGTAGAACATTGCCTGGCTCCCAGTTCTCAAATATCTCAAAATGAAAGATCTTATCTGGAAAATGTATTTCGCTTTTTATAGTTCCAACCAGTATTGCAACATATACTGCATCTCAGTCATTCAAAGTGGATATTTCTCTGGCTCATTAGTCCATGTTTACATTATGAGATTTTTGTCGCTTTGATTTTTGCTTTGTAGGCATATGCGTACTCTCCTAAAACACAATTTCTTCCCTCATTTGATGGTTTAAGCGTGAAAAAATATTGAAACATACATACATATACAATGTATATACAATCACAAAAAATCGCTGCAACATAATCGTGCAATGTAAACGCTTATGCAATTTTAAAAAAGAAACGACAAAAATTGCAGCGACAAAAATCTCATAATATAAACAGTTAGATAGATACACCGACCGACTGAGTTAAAAGACTGTTCTCTCATGAGTTTTTCTTTCTAGTAGTACATTGCCTGGCTCCCTGTTCTCCGATTTCTCGAAGTGAAAGATCTTATCTGGAAAATGTACTGAGAACGATAATACGAGTTTAGCAATATGTGGCGCAACAGTTAATCTCAGAACTACAGTCAGAGTTAAACTTTAGTATACACCGAACCATAATTTGTGTGAAGAATGATATCTATAAAAGAAGTCTTTATTTTTCAAATTTATGTATTTATATAAACATGTTTTATTAAACAGTTTTCTTTCCCTCTTACTGAAAGATATGTTATAAGTTTTATCTAACAAAAGCGAAAATGCTCTTAAAAATGCAGTCAATATTTAGTATACAGAACGTTAAAATATAATAAAATAATTATCTTTATGAATAGATCATACATTAAGCAGTTCTTTTAATACAATTATAAATAAAATTAGTAATAAATATTTTGCAAGTACGAACTAAAGCTATGTGTCCACGATCGTCAGATATTACAACGTTGTCCGAAAAATGTTCAGAAAATTTCTAACAACCGTGTAAACTTAAAATTTTTGTCTTCCAACGTTGTAAGAAAAAGTATTTTCAGTACATTGGAAGACAAAAATATTGTCAGACATCTAACAATCGTGTAAACACACAATTTTGTCATTGTCATTGTTTTAAGACAATTGTCAAACACTTTTCATTGTCATATGTGCAAAGTTTATGCATCTGCCAATGGCAGCATTGTCATAGAAATTATTTCTAAATGCAACTCTGTATATACAAACAAGTGTGCATTGATAAAATTTTTGAAAAAAGTAGAAGAAAATTAAAGAATTAAATTAAAGTGTGCATTAGGACATAAGCAGATAAAATGGTTCCAATTGCTCTTTTTTGTTCCATGACAATATTTAAAATTTTTAAACACACACAGAGCTGCAAAACGAATTTGACAATGCCACACAACAATCTGACAACCGTGTGAACTGACAATTTCGGTTGACAGATAAATTCATTGTGTGACAATTGTGTGCAAATGAAATTGTTAGTTTTCTTACAGTCGTCTAAACTGACAATTTATCTTTTGCTAAAAATTTTTCAATGTCAGTACATTGCTAGCACATTGCTAGATATGACAACGTTGTAATATCTGACGATCGTGGACACATAGCTTTATGAAAATATTTAAGGAACCATATGACACGTGGCAAAAATTCACCAGTGGAGGTTAGAGATTAAAAAGTGTTGCATCGAAGTAATATAAAATCTCTCGCAGATATTGCTAATATTGTGAACAAAAGCCGTTGATCTGTTTGAAAGAAATAAAGCTCGAGGAACATCAAAACGGCAAAACATACCACGCTCTATAACTGATAATGAGGTTCGCAAAATAGTTAGAGAGGTCAAGAAAACTCCAAAGTCTAGGGCAGTCAAAATAGCTGAAGACATTTCTAAGACATGCGGTATGACGCTGTAAGTGCATCGATAATTAGAAAACTGCTGAATCACCATGATCTCATCGTTTGGGGTTGTATGTCAGCTGCAGGACCAAGTAATCTTGTATTCATTGAAAGTACAACATAATAGCCGAGACTATTTACAAATTTCTAAGGACAATTTGAAAGTAAAGGTACGTTCAGATTGATGAAATATTTGAAGAAAATATTTGTTATTATATTTGCTTCAAATTATGTTCAATAAAAAAACTATTTTGTTTTATGTTCAAACTAAGCACAAATATTTCATAATTTTTGTTTGTCCCGGTTTACATTATGAAATTTTTGTCGCTGCGATTCTTGCTTTGTAGACGAGAGCGGTGAGTCGTATTAAAAGGCGTGCACTCGTGGGACACGCTTTGTTCCCTCATTCGTTGTTTTTTATATTCATACATGTATGTATGTATGTATGTGCTAGCTACAAAATATATAAAAACATGTATACATCCACAAAAAATCTCTGCAACAAAAATTTCACAATGTAGACTCAAATACAATTTTAAGATACAAAAAGCGACAAAAATTTCATAATGTAAACCGGGACTTTGTTGAAACAGCAATTACATATGTAAATAGTGTGAAATAAAATAAAAGAAAAATTGTTTTTGTGCGTTCAGACTGAAATAAATATTTGCATTAAATATTAAATAAATATTTGCATTAAATATTTATTTAATAAGTGTCAAAAAATATAATTCTGTTTACCACGAAATATTACATTATATAAATAAAAGAAATGCAAACAAACGAAGAGGAGTTACCTGTTTTGTGTTGTGGAGCCGCATCTCTGGTGGTATTGGAGGAGGAGACTATAAAAGAAAAAAAAAAAAAACGGGAAGACAATGGGTACGGAATTGGGTACGTAGACGCAAAGAAGAGGGTTGGTGCGCAAAATTACTTTAAATTATCTTTTTCTCATTAAATTGCCTAAGCAATTAGATTCACCCCCGCAACCTCCAGACCTTAACCACATAGACAAAAGCACAAGGACAAAGACGAACTGCAAACAGCTTTAACGGAAGAGTGGAACAAGATTACAAGAGATGTGATTGAACCTCTTCTAAATTCCATGAAAAGGCGACTATCGCCTGTAATTAAACTGAATGGAGGACCAAGAAAATATTAACTTTTAATTTTTGGATTTTTTGGTAATATAAAAAAGGGTTTTATCTTTTAACGAATTCTTGATTGATTTTCTCAGGTACTTATTTCTTTTGCCAACAAAACTTCCATGAAATCAATTTTAGGTTAAAACTTTTTTTAAAATAAAACATTAAACCTTAAATTAAATTTTTAATAGACTCAAACTTATATACATAAATCTTATTACAAAATATTTTGCTTTATAAATAAAAAAGCGTGATACTCTTATGTTATATGTTTTAATCAAATGACCATCATAAGAACATTGAAAAGATACTAGTATGTTGTAGTCAGAGTAGTCTCATAAAGAAGAGGATATACATGATGCTTGCGTGTTCATACGTTTTAAATCTCCTGCATCAATTGCTCTATTAAAAAAAGATATATTGGAGTTACATGTAATATAGTGTTTACAGCCCTTAAAGGAATAGTAAAGTACTTGCGATAGGAACAGTAATCAAGCATTACCTTTGTTTAAACCGCAAGTAAGCCCAGTGTTTTTCAGTTTCTATGATCATTATGAATCTAGAATAATACCAAAATATTTTTACCGTGATAGTTGTAATCTGATGATACAAACTTCCTTCACGTTGACCCATCGTTTTCATATAATAAGAATATTGTTAATTTTCTTATTAACCAATTCAACAATAATCCATACCATAATTGCATTTAAAACTTACTTCAATACTTTAGAATTAATTCCTTTAGATCTCATCATTTTCTCATCTGTGATGAGCCATGAGCAATGAACATAAAAACAACAATACAAATAAATAAACACTGCTGAAATGACTAGAAAAGGTTATCTGCAGTTAGTAGGGAATTTTTAAATTATTTTTTGTTTCTATTAAACAAATGCTTAATGTTTTAAACATTTTGTTACAAGTTGTTTAATTGTAGCGGAATTAACGTCATTTATATTGGCAGGCAGGCGGCAGTATTTTGTAAAAACCATCATCACTATCATGTTAAATGTCTCATAGTATTTGTTATGTTATTGAAAGTAATACGTAACACTAAGAAATTATCAGTAGAATTAAAAATAAATAAATATATGAATGAAAAATAAAACAAGTAAAAAATGGTACAAAATATATATGAGGGAAAGTGGTGATAAATGAGTAGTTCTCAATAAGTGGTGATATAAAATCAGTTTAAGGATTATGAATATTCAATTCAATTTGGTCAGGACACACTTTTTTTAATTTGGTCAAAAAGAAATTTTGGTGTAACAAATTGTAATTTCTTTTTTTGTGACACATTTGTTAATATTCACGGAATAGTGAATATAATAAATCAGATTTTTAATTAAAGTGGTTAGCATAAACTTAAATTTGCTATACCGCTATGTCGTGTTTGCAAAATCAAGGACTACGGCACGACTTGACAATGTTGGACATGACACTTGTCGCCATGTTAAAAAATTTAACATTCACAACATATAACATTTAACATTTAACAGACTCATAAAGGTTTTCGTAAAAGAGAATATATAGAATTACCTCCTACATATGTATTGTACAATATCACTAAGTCCCCACCATTTTCCCCCTAAAGTAAATAAACTGATCTGCTTAATTGTTTATATTTCATTGGCGATTCTCCGAAAATATAGTCAAAGTATGAAACAACAAAACGAAAAGGCTTCTCGCTCACTTAGAAAGACATAAACAAATGAACATGTTGTCAGTTTAAAACGAAACGTGCCAAAGAAACAACACAGAAACTATTGCAGAAAAGAAAAAATAATAATAGTGGTTTTCAAATAAAATAAACTATAAATAAATAAATTATGGTAAATAAAAATAATAATATTAAGTAGAAAACTAAATGACAATAAATAAATAATTAATACATTTACTTCTTTCAGTTTAAATATTTGTTAATACTAAATCTATTGGCGATGACAGTGGTAACACAAGATATACCACCACCGGATTGGGATCTATCAACTAGACCACCCACAACTACTGTAGAACCAACAACTCCGGAGCCCATTACAACAACAACAGAAGCCACTACTACAACCACAGACGAGCCAATTACAACTACTGAAGAGCCAACTACAACTACTACTGAACGCACAACAACAACTACAGAAGAGCCAACTACAATTACTCCTGAACCAACAACTACAACCATTTTGGCTCCAACTACAATTACTCCTGAACCAACAACTACAACCACTTTGGCTCCAACTACTACAAAACATAACGATTTTCCATATTCTCCCACCACAGATTCACCCTTTACAACAACTACAACTACAGCCCCCAACGATCCATTTTATCCCAGCTATCCCGATTATTACGGTCATAAATGTTATTTTAAGAAACAGTATGGTTTTGCTCAACTCAGATGGACTTGTAAAGGTAAGGCTTTTAAATATACATAGCAGCTACATACACACAGCTTCAAAAGTGTGTACGCACCAGTGAATTTTTTGTTTTTTTTTTTAAGATTATGAAAAGCACTTAAATTTTTTTTCATAACCGAATCTATTATTCAACCAAATATCCAACAAAACGAAACTTTTAAATTTCAATCGATGGATAGATTTTAGGATTTTAATTATCTTAAAAAAAAAGCAAATAATTTGTTGTGTTTACTCACTTTTGAGGCCCATAGTATATAGCAAACTAATTGTTATTAAAAAAAATAAAGTTTTTACTTGTTAAACTTAAAGTTAAAGAAACTTTTTGGATTATAACTCTAAAATATTCGTTTAAGATAATCAAATAATTACACTGTGCTAGAATTTGACACTTTTTTTGTGACAAGCGGTGCACCTAATGGGTTAACCTAATTCGGGTATGCTGAATCCAGTGGTGCTAACCGTTTTTTAGGTTAGCTCTTGTTTTCGAAATATACCGTTATTTCGAAAATGGAGGAGGTTGCACAATATATATTCGCGTAACTCAAAAACGGTTTAGTTTATTGAATAAAATAAAAAAACCGAAATTCCGTAATGAAATTTTCTTTAAGGTTAACCTTTTTTCAATATGCGTAGTCGTTGTAGAAATATAATTTTTTTTGACCAAAAAAAAAAAATAGTTTTTTAGCATAATTTTGAAAATTTTGTTTTTTAAAACGGCGTAAAAAATTGGAAAACGCAGCCGTGCTTCTAGTTTTTTCTGCACGTATAGCAAAGTTCCAAACAAAAAAAGACATAAATGACTTTATTCATAAAGTGTAAAGAATATTTCCAAAGACATTTCAAAAATAATTAATTGATAAACTTAGTGATGATTGTAGCATACATCCTACATCCAGGAATGATTGAAATTAGTGATTTTTTACGAAAATCACTTATTGTTGATGTGGGTGAAAATATATTTTAAAACGATGAAAACAAAATATTTTTTTTATAAATTTATTTCGAAAACGATGGCTCGGATTATATTTAAAGATAATTTTGTTGCTGAATTTAGATTTTTTTATTTAATTCAATAAATTAAACAGTTTTCGAGTTACGCGAATATTTATTGCGCAACTATCTCCGTTTTTTTAAATAACGCTATATCTCAAAAACTAGAGCTAACCTAAAAAAACTTTAAATTCAGCGTACTCGATTTAGCTTTAACCACCCCGTACCCCGGTTGCCGGTAAAAAAAAATGTCAAAATCAAGGACAAATTTAATGAGGATCGGTTCATATTTAACCATTGCCAAATATAAAATAAAATTCTAATCACATATACAAATAGCCGTACCGTAAATCGGTCCATTATGGCTTATAACTCCCATATAAGACCAATTCCGAAAAACACAGTAACCTATATAAGTATTGATATGGAAACTCGGCAAGTTCAAAATACCGCTCCAAATTTTGTTTCAGGTAAAATTGAGGAAAAATTTTTTACTAGCTAATTTTATAAATTTCACATAAATCAATTTTTGTCAACTTAAGCTGTTTTAAACATATTGTCAACGCTATACTTTCTCTATATTATTCTATTACTATTATATTCTTTATTTAAGGTCTAAAATATTTTTATCCCTATGAATGTTTCAAATGTTGCCGCTATGAGTTTTCCCAGTTTGCTGGTTGCTATAGAGTCCATGATCACTACTGCAATAGGGTGAATCATCATCATCATCATTATGGTTTCTACAAGCGGTAAAGCTAAAGTTGTTTTCTATAATTCGTAATCTCTTTATTTAATTAATAATTCATTTTAATAAGAATTTGTATATATATATATGTACCTACATACATATCTATATAAAACGTGCATGTTTTTACTATTGTTTTTATTTAGAATTATTATATAATACAAGTGGCGCAAAAGTAAACTTCCGATGGCTGTAATTAAAAAAAAAAATGAAAAACTTTGATTCTTCTTGTGGATTATTTTTATTTGGTCTTTTAATTTTTTTACATCAAGTGAAGAATATGAGGTCATGTAAATGGACGCCGCCACAGTTGATTGTCATTTGAGCCCTTTTTATGGCATTTTCTATCACTTTGGCCAAAACTTCCGGCGATATTGTGTTTAAGAGCTGCAAGAGTCTGACTTCAAAAAGCCCCACAAAAAGAAGTCTGGAGCGGTCAAATCAGGCGATTAGGCGCCCGGGAAATGCATCCTTCAGCATATCGGTTGTGGCACGTGCAGTGTGTGCCGTTGCACCGTCCTGTTGGAACCACATGTTTTCCAATCCCAATCCATCAAGTTGCGGCAAAAAGAACTCATTGATCATTGCTCTGTAGCGCTCATCATTCAAAAAAGGTCCGATGACTCCTCCAGCGAAAACAGCACACCATACAGTGACTTTGAGCGGGTGTAATTATTTACGTACCCGATAAGATGGAAATGGGCCTCATCACTCATGATTATTTTTGATGAAAAATCATCTTCCTCTTGGTGGTGCAATATTCCGCGTTCTGGAGCAGTGTAGCGTAACATTGTTTATTAACGTCTATTTCGCATGTGTTTACTACACAAATGTCAAAACAGAACTGACATTAGGGGCCAACCGCAAAATTTATAGCATTTTCTGATAGGAGGATTACTTTTGCGCCACCTTGTATATATATAATTATTTCGAAGAAGTAGGAAATTATATTTCATATAAATAAATTAAAAAAAAAAACCTAACAAATTAAAAAGTGTGTTTAATTGGAATTTTTTTAAATCATTTCATTTTATATACTGTGAGCGTCAAAACAAATTCAACACCAACTATTATTAAAATAAATTATATTAATGCAAATATTATTTTATATTTTAAAATTATAATGCTTTTTTATACAGTTATTTAACAGAATTGAATTCACAAAAAATAGAAACAAAAACAAAACCTTATACAAATTTAATTGATTTATTGGTAAAATAGACCAATTTTTACGGGTCAAAATAAAAAACCCTTGTCATTATAGAAGTAGTTGTAATTCTTTTAATTTTTGTTTGTTTGAAAGTATAACGGCAAAGTGACGTTCATAATAATTGGAAGTTTCATAAATTATCATTAAAAAAGTAGTTAAGTAGTGTCAAATTTTCAATGGGCAGTTAAACACCTATTGAAACTCTGCAAATCATAATACACTTAGTCCCACTTTACACGAAGCAATTCTTTAAGATAAGACGACTACACACTTGCTTGTACTTGCAATTCGTTTTACTCTCTTATTCGTATTACATATGTATGTGTATACACGTGTGTGTACTCTGAAATAAAAACGAAAGCGATTGAAGCAATGAGAATTGTGCTGTGTGAACATTAAAGAAATTTCAAAGAAAAAAATATATTAATATTTTAAATAAGAATTGCTTCGGGTAAATTGGGACTTACATAGAAAAGGTAAGTCCCAACGTGAAATAAGTAAAATCTGTACCATAAAAAAAACAACAGATAGTCAAGTATACCAAACACAATACAGTAAAAAATGTGCCTGGCCAAAACGACTAACCCAAAATCTAGTGCTGTGAAAATATCTGAAAATATTACAAAAAATTCTGGAAAACATGTAAGTGCGAGTACGATTAAAAAATCTTTCCATTACATGGTCTACAGTAAGAAGCCATTTATATCAAAGAACAACAAAACCAAACTTTTGAATTTCGCAGTTTTTGGAATAATATTATTTTCATGGATGAAAGTAAGTTTAAGACATTTGGAGTCCAAAACCCCACAAATGTGTTGCCAAAATATAAAACATGGCGGCTACTCAGTAATAGACTGGGGCTGCATGGCGGCATCAAGAGTCGGTAATCTTACATTTATGAAATCTACAATGAAAAAGGAAGATTATCTCGAAATTTAAAAAAATGTAACCCCTAGTGTAGAGAAATTAGAATTAGCATACATTCACAATTGTGAAAGAGAGGGTTGCTCAATCATTGTCCAAAAACTTTAGATCATCCTCCGCAGTCCCCAAACCTCAATCCAATTGAGCGCCTGTGAGAATATCTGGACAAACCAATTAGGCAAAGAAATATTTCTTGCAAGGATAACCTAAAGGCAGTAATACTTAATGAATGAAATAAAACGCGAAAAAGACGCGAAAAATCTGCTACTTTTCCGTTAAAATTTTATTATTTTTTATGTTTCTTATTTTCTCTAGTTTTTGTTAATTTTGTTAAGTTATTCAATATAATGCAGTACATTTTTTTTTTAATTTGTACTTTTAATTTAAACAATATTAATGCCCTTGTTCATAAAACTTAGAGCAATTTCCACACAAAATTTGTTTTATAAACCTCTTATAAACCTGTTTTAAGTTTTTATGAATAAGGGGGTAAGTGTGTACTTTATATTGACGCTTAGTATGTAGACAAATTAGTTTGATAACTGTTATGAAAAATTTGTATACATGAAATCGTATAAGAATTCCTTTTTCCTTTTAAATATTTTGTGTATCCCTTTGAAAATATTAAACTCATTGTTTAAATTTGTTTCTCAGCTTGTTAAAAAAAAAAAAAACTTTAAACTACTATCATTGTTATAAATGGTTTAACTGCAGTTTAAGTGACTGACATCTGACACCTTCAACTTATTTCTACTTCTACTTTCGATTGTATTCTTTCAGTTTGGAGTTTTAGTAATAATAGTATCCTTTTCTCTTTTGTCTTGACATTTATGCTGTTTAAATGAAATTGCTGTTGTTATTTTATTTTTGAGTTTTGTTATACTTATTTATTTAATTCTACTTTTGTCTTACTTACATCGTATTTTCACAAAAAAAAATATATATACATATATAGAAAAAATATCTGTATGAAACATAAATCTGTTTAGATAACACAAACCAACATAAAACAATTTGTGCTGAAAGGGTAGGCAATAATGAAATACATTTACTCTATATTCGTTGAAAAAAAAACTATTTATTTTGTAAATTACTATTTTCATTTGTTTTTTAATGTATATAAATTTATTTTTTATTAAAAAAAAAAAGAATTTCTAAGTCGATTAGTATAATGTGAGCGTCAATATAAAGTAAACACCTAATATTATTTAAAGAAATGTTTTATTATATATGTAGGTATATACCACAAATTTAATAAAAAAAATTGCATAATTCATAAGTAACTTAAGCAGAATATAACTCATTAAGAAAACACAAAAAAAATAATTTAATTTTAACGGAAAAATACCAGATCTTTCGCGTCAAAATAAAGTGAGCAGGTATATTCAAATTATGTAAAATATTGTATTTAATATTTCGTTTATAGTCCTTTTGCCTTTATCACAGCTGACAATCTGCAAGACATAGAATCAACGAGATTTTAAGTGAAATCAGGCGAAATTTTGTTTCATTCACCCTGTATTATTGCCTTTACATAGAATATTTCTTTAAAGATTTTTTGTCCAGATATTCCCACAGGCGCTCAATTAGATTAAGGCCTGTAAACTGCGGAGGATGATCTCAAGTTTTTGGACAATGATTGAGCAACCACTCTTGTACAATTGTCGAGGTATGCTTAGGATCATTGTGCTGATGGAAATTCTGCGCTAATTCTAATTTCTCTACACTAGGGGCTACAAATGTTTTTAAAAATGTCGAGAAAATCCACCTTTTTTATTGTGGGTTCTTTAAATATAAGATTACCGACCCCTGATGCTGCCATACAATTCCAGACCATTACTGAGCCGCTGTCGTGTTTTACCGTCTTGGTAACATATTTACAGTGGGTGGCCAAATTATTAGTTACACATGCAAAATTGTTTAGTTTGAAGCCGTATAACATTTTAAAATAGTAAAAATTTATCATTTTATTTGTTCTTTTAGGTAAATTAAGTGTTTCTATTTTAATTAAAAATAAATTCTTTTGTTTTAAAAACATATATTTGAGGAAAACAAATTTTTTGAAAAAAAATCTTAATATTTCGTAGAACCTCCTTTGGCATCAATTACAGCTTGCACCCTTTTTGGCATGCTCTGAATGCATTTTTGAACATTTTCTTTTAGTTCTTCATCGTGATGCCAGACTTTAATCAATGCCTCTATAAGATTTTGTTTGTATAACACAGTATAACCTCAAAATTGCATATTTCACACTTCAGAGCAGAATGATCTACAACTGCACTCTAATGTTACCAATCATTGTTGACACTACACAAAATATTTAACAGTATTACCAGAATTAAAATACGAAAACATCAAAAGATCCAAATAAAGGGTCCGCCAAATAACTTTTTTTTTTTAAATGCTATAAAAAAAACTACTGAATATTTTCTAAAATTTCTTTTTTTTATTTGAAAGTACAATCCTTCCGGTTAATAATGGAAAATAATTTCATTCAAATGGCTGCCTCGAATGACAATGCAGTAGCCTACCCGATCGGTCCAACTTCTAAGCACACTATCGATTGTGTGCAGCTGCATTTTACCAATGGCTTCAAGAATATTGTCATTTAAAGCGTCAGTTGTCTCTGGCTTGTCGGCGTAACCATTTTATTTGACGGCACCCTCAAATAATAGTCCAACGGTGTCAAATCACAGCTCCGAGGTGGCCAAACGACATCAGCTCTGCGGCTGATAATGCGATCTTCAAAAACAGGGTGCAAAATATCGAGTGTAGCTTCGGCTGTGTGGCACGTAGCGCCGTCCTGTTGCAACCAAATGTTGCCAATATCCTCCTCTTCAATTTTTGTGAACAACAGTTTGTTCAACATGGCCTGATAACGGCCACTCCTTGTTCATTTTCGAAGAAAAATGACCCAATTATGCCTCTGGACCAAAATCCGCACCAAACAGTGACTCGTTTTGGGTGCATCGGCTTTTTAATGTACGTGTGCGGGTTTTCTGTGTCCCAAATGCGCCAATTTTACTTGAAAAGATTTTTTTGGCAAAATCGGTAACTTTTGTAAGTCGATCGCAGGCTCACTTAGCGAAGCGAAAACGCATTGGATGGTCAGTTGGCTTCAATTCCTGAACCTGACTTTGTATGGCGTCATACCAAGGATTCTAGTTTCTTTCACTTTTTTCACAAGATAACGAACATACGAAGCTGAAGGTGCTTCTCTTCTTCCAAAATCCGTACGCAATTTTCGCACACATTCTGCAACATTACCATAATTTTCAAAGTAATGTCGCAATATTTCCCAGCGTTGTTCAAGCGTATACACAACCATATTCGTTCAGCGGAATGATAAAACTAATTATCTGTCAAATCAAACATGAGCCATTCACGAAATAAGCACTAGTTGAAAAAAAACGTTAGATGTAGAACACTTTGATGCAAACATCTTGTAATCGTACTCGATCTTAAGGGTTTTCCAGAATTTTTGGTAAAATTTTCAGCTATTTTTACAGCACTTGATGTTGGGTTTGCTCTTTCTTCTCTTACTATAGTTCGTACTTCAACTCTTACTTCTTTAAGACGCTTTGCACCAGGCAAATTTTCTACGGTATTGTGTTTGGTATATTTTTCTATATACGGAGATGCCTTTCAATGAATACCTACATATTTCACGCAGGGAGTTATCTTTATGATTAGCCGAGTCTCAATTAGTGTTTGTCTTTCCATTGTAAATTTGTCAATACTTAACTTCACAACTTATTGGCTTATTTTGACGCATAAAAATTGGTCTATTTTAACAATATATTAATTAAATTTGTATACGTTTTTGTTTCTTTTTTTTGTGAATTCAGTTCTACTGTTCTATTGTATATATATAATATAATTAAGCTTTCATTTAAAAATATTTGGTGTTGACTTTATTTTGACGCTCACAGTATTTAAAGGTAGGTGTTAGACTAATATTTTTGGGCTTTACAAACATCAGTATTCAAGCCGCCGAATAGGAATCAAATTTCTTCTCGCGACATTGCAAGTTGTTCTCTTTAATGCTAGATAAGACTCCTCTAAAACTCTTGTGTACTTCAAACATCATTGATGAAAGTTTACCTAAGTATTTAATATATAAAATAGTAATGTTACTGAGTGAGTAAGATACTGATGGTCCAACAAAAATATACACCCCTATCGTGAATAAAAATTCCACATGAAATTTGTTCCCTTTTATTTTTTTAACATTGAATTTTAATAGGAAAAATGTGAAAAGGGAACAAATTGCATGTGTAATTTTTATTCACGATAAGGGTGATAAACTACATGTTCCCCTACGCAATGGATTTGCCACCACAATTGGATTTAAAAAGGTTAAAAAAGTTTCAACCAGATGTTTTCTATTTCCAAGGAAACACAGTTAATCAGAGTAAAATTACTACAGCAACAGCATTAAATGGATTTTTGAATGGAAATTTGAATGTAAGAACTGGTAAAACTGATACCAATGGGAGATTTTATAAAATTAGAACGTTAAGTTTCCATTTAATGGGTATAACTGGTACAAAGCTAACACAAATAGATGTACGTATGTAAGTCAAATTTAGAAAACACCTTCATATTGTAATCGAGAATACATATTACAGCTGGTTGGTACTTTTTTTATACATTTACGATTATAAACATGGAAAGTACTACAATCTCACAATTTCCCTTACTAGATGGTGTTACAAATGCCTTAACATACCGAAATTTCTGATTACAATTAAAACCTTTGCGAATTGAAGGACACAAAAAAATAACTAAATGTCACATTGAATTTCAGTGTAAAACCAAACTAAACCCAACCAAGAAAAATAAAACAATGTAAATATATTGAGACATTAATATTACACTTGGGAACGAACTTATTTACTTCATCTTCATCTACTGCGTCGTCTGTATCTTCTTGGCACAGAAAAATACTGTTAGAAGCCACAGGATAGCATCACAACACCAACAACAATAACAGCAACGACAAAAAAGGTCGTTTAAAAGGTTTAAGTTTTGATGTTTTTTATATGAAGTTGTCTGTTTGCGACAACGAAAAAAAGATTTTTCTCTAGGACACCAAGATGTAAAACGAAATAAAAAAATAAATAAAATAAAATAAAAATAAAGAAACAAAGAAACAAAGATGACTATAATTTTTAATTTGTGTTAAAGTATAAAAATAAACTTTCCTTTTCATTCCAAATATTTTTCTTCATCCTCCTTCTCCGCTTTCCTAAATTTAGTTGACATTTTCATATAAATTTGTTTTACGTTTTTTTTTTTTTTTTTTTTTCGAGCAATTTTTTAAGCAGAGGATTTTTGTTTGTTGCTGCTTAAGACCATCATAAATTTTGTTTAAATTATTATGTAAGTTTTGCACCCCTCAAACTCTGCTCATACAGGCAGCAAGCAGTTCGGTCTCATGTGTTAAATGGAAACAAAGTACTTTCTCAAATAATGGCTGTTTTTTTGGTTTTTGGACCATTATCATTAGTTGTTTGCTTCAATTTTGCTTCTATTTTTTATGGCGTTCAGTTTTTTTTTTTTGTATATTTTTGTCAAAGGTTTGGAGGGTGGGGCCTGTATTTTTCGACCTTAAACAGTTATTTGGTTATTGGCTTTATAATTTTGTTTCCGGGGAAAAAGGATTTCAGTCTGTTTGACAATAATTTTTAATAACATAATCGAGTTTTTACTATTCTCCCCCTTAAACTTGTTGTCCTGTTCTATGTACATATTATCCTTTGTTGAGTGGAATTATAAGGTTTTAACCTTAAAATTGGGGTGAACTTTTTGCAATTTCTTTGTGTGAACCCTTAGTAAATTGAAAACAAGAGTTGGGGTCTATTTTACTTTTGTATGGCAAAATTATATTTGTGTTTTCAAAATATTATTTCAATTATTACATTTAACACAAATGTCGGAAATTTGTCACTGTATTTTAAACACATAAGAAATTTCGTATTTTGTTGTTACAAAATTCTAACTATTTATTTTAATCAAGCCAATGTACACTGTGTTGAATTACTATAAATACACTTCATGTTTGCTACTTGTTGTAAAGTTACAAACAGTTTTTTAAAACTTGTAACATTTTTTAAGACTATGGCTACTGATGTCTTTTTATCCAAAATTTGGAAGACCACTTCATTCATATAAAAAATAAATTGTGCATTAATATTTTGTTAGTGTTTCATAACTATAATTACAGTTTATAATAAACAAAGAAGTATAATAATATATGTTTGTTATAAAATGCCGTGTGGTTTGTACCTCAGTGATTTCGAAAAAGATCAAATTTCAATTTATATAAAAAGTGGCTTAAGTTTTCAATTGCCAAAAAATAAGTCGATCACATGTTGCAGTAACAAATTTTGCAAATAATCCGAATTATTAAGGTAAAAATTAAAGTAGCGGCCCGAAAAAATAACTTTCTGAATGTCGCCATCACAAAATTATAAACTCTGCCAGCAACACAATGAAGAGTCTTGGTCAGATTATTAATGAATGTGAGGTAAATGTGTCTAAATCAGCCGTAAGTAGACTGAAAAAAGTCCCAGACTATTACTCGACAAAAACTGTTGTCTGTGAAAAGGCCCTTTCCACCACTACCAAACTGCTAGACTTTAATTCGCTATAAGAAACTTTAAAACCAACTAGAACCAAGTAAGCCGATAATCTTTGTTAATAGTTACACTGTATAAACATATATGTATTTGTTTAAGGTGCTTGGAGAGACACACGGAAGGAACCACGATATTTCTCAAAAAGAAATTTCTGAGGCAGTTCTTTGATGTTTTTGGGAGCTTTTTGTAAAGACAGTATGCTTCATTTGGTGTTTCCAAGCACCTAAACGAATTCTTCTGATTACAAAAAATTACTATATTAACAAGTAAGAGTGCTATATTCGGCTATGCCGAATCTTATATACCCTTCACCTTTGTTATGGATGCATAATTATACATATTATATACATACATACATAAATATATATATGATATTAATACACTTTGTGTGATAGTAGTTTTGATGAAATTTTCAGAGGTTGTCTGTCAAATTACAAACTTATATATACCCTTCTCATTAAGGTGAAGGGTATAGAAATTAAATAAAGCTGGTAAACAGTATGCCTGATCGAATTTTTTAATTTTTGATTTAAAAAAAGGAGGCCTAACACATCATTAAAGTCTAACAGTCTTATTCAGAAAAAATTAAAGTAGACTTCAAATGTACTTTAAGAAAATTTTGTATGAACATTTTGTCTAAAAGCACACTTCAAACCTACTTTATTTTTTATGAATACGGCAGTAAATTTTTTGTGTTTTGAGTTTTTTTTCAGTGTATTTATAGTTATGAAACACTAATTAATTTCTTTATACATTTTTAAAAGGTAAAAAAATGATTTTTTTTTTGTTAAATAATATTGGTTTTTTGTGCGTTTCACATATTAACTGTTTACTTTTTCTTAACCTTACGAATAAAAAAGTTTTATGTATTTATAGTTATGCAACGCATTTCATAGCATTTTCTTTATTTTGTATTCTTTTCAAAATTACCTAATAAATATCGTATATAATTGGATGTCTTGAAAAAGAACTTTTTAAAGTATACCGATTTCAACTTAATGTATGTACTCGTATATCGATCGGCTTAGAACTTCTTACTGAGTCGACACGTCTGGCTGTACATCCATGTAAATCTTGAGCTTAAAGTAAAGGCTGATATTTCGATAGAATTTAGTATTTAAATTGTTTGAGTTCGGTCCATTATTTCACCTCATGGCTCATGGCTCAAAAATGTTGATATCCGAATGATAAACAAAAAATTAAAAACATCGTTCTTATAATTTTTTCTAAGAAAATTAACTTTTTCCATAAAATTAAGGCAATTAACTAATAACCATTAAAGAGATTCATATAAAGCTTATCAGTATAGATGCGACATAAGATCATCAGTAGACAAGAACTATTAACAAAGTTATAGTTTTTAAGTTTTTATTCTTCGCATCATTGTAGAAGACGTTCTTAGTATTATTTACAGGACTGGACCAGGATCCCTTTAAACCGGGATTGATAAATTAAATATAGAGAACGATTTTTAAGAGCTTTCGAATTTTATTTAAAAAAAAATACATAAAATTTAGAGAAATCTGTGAAATCTTTGTTTGAGTCGATAGAACGATTTATATAATTCAATATTAAAAGATGATTTCCTGTAAATGTTGACGGCGGCTACGCCTGAAATATGTGGTTCATACGCTGGACCCCATATTGGCATACTCTTTCCAACATATCGACTGGTACCTCTCTCATAAATTCTTTTATAATAGCTTCCAGTGCGTCAACAGTTAAGGGCTTGTCCCTAAACGTAAAATAAACTGTTTACCAAACTCGCCTCTCAACTCGACCATTGTTCGAGTGCTGTGTGGTATGTGGCCCCGTCTTATTGAAACCACATGTCAGTCAATTCCATTTTAGACGAAAAAAAAATTGTCATCATCGCATGGTAGCGCTCCCTATTTACGTTCCTGCCTTCCCTCCTGGCCCACGAGTCGAACGATGACGTTCGCTTAAATAAGACTTAAGACTCAAACTTGATTGTGATTGAGTAAAAAATAGATACGATAAAAAGTTTGTGTCTTAAGTCTTATCTAAGCGAACGTTATCGTCGTCATCGTGGGCCAGACGGTTCATCTTTGAAAAAGTCCGGTCCAATGATGCCAACGGCTCATAATCCACACAAAACAGTGCATTTTTCGGGATACATTGGCAGTTCTTGCAATGCTTTTGCCTGCTCTTCACATCAAATACAACAATTTTTCAACCAGAAATGAGCTTCGTCTCTGCACACAATTTTGTGTTAAAAAAGTGTACGATGCACTTTATTAGCCGAGCAATCTGCAAGCGTTGGTCGTTTGTTAGTCGATTCATGGTTAAATTATAGACCAAACTAAACATGTTTAAGAGTAACATGTTACACAAAAACAGCTGAGCTGCCAAAAAAACAGTCTGGCGAAAAAGAAAGTTGCTAAAAAGAAATCACCCTTTATAAACCACAAATTTTAAAGTAAAATGGTGATCAAAAACGAAAACAATTAAACAACTATTGAGAAATAACGAAAACATTTAGGATTTCCTTGATCGCATGACTTTGTGTGACATTTCTGGAAACACAATAAATTGAACTGTCATAGATATTAATAAAGAGCTACAACTGAATATACATATATAAAACAATGTAAATATTGTAAAATGTTTCTAAAATCCTTGAGCAATTCTAAGTGTATTTTATTTAGGCCGATAGCTTATTATGTAAAACACTTTAGAAAAAATTAAATGAAATGTTTTCTTTCATTCTGATTCTGAATTGTATGTGCATGTATATATGCAATACTTACGTACTACTTAAATTATTCAACTTGAAAGTGTATGCCATACGTGCACTTGATGTTCATGATTTTCTCTTTATATTAAAAATTGAAAATTACATTTTCACCTTAAAGTGAGTTCAAGTGACTGGCTTTTCATTTGATCTGGTTGCTGACTGATGTACTCGTATAATGTGCTACGTTTATTATTTACCTCTAAGGAAATACACAGAAAGAAAATTGTTACTAAATTGTGGCTCACAGTCGTACGAAATACGTATTCCATATTTTGCTGTTTAAATGTACTGAACACATAGAAAATTGCAAGAATAGGATTCATCTACACTCTTTTTGTTCTTCGAGTGGATTTCAAGTGGAAACAACTTGTTTCACAAGTGGTTTACTTTGTGGCTATTTCCAATATTGTGTGGTTTGTTATTTTTCCATTTTCTAGCTTTTCTTGTTATTTTTCATTTCATTTACTTTTCTTTTATATGTTTTACTTTTATTTTTTTTTGTATGTCAACAGGTATATTGATGTGTTGGACAGGGAGTAGGAGGTTGTGTTGGTAGTAGGAGGCTTAGGATATACATACATTTTAAAAACGAATTTTAAATGTTGTACAGATGTTAAAGTATATTAAGTTGTTCGATGTAGAAATAAGAACAAACAAGTATGTATGTATTGTCGGTCAAGCCCGACCATATACAGCTACGTGCAACTAATTAAGGACACGATACTAACATGTGAGCTTAAAGCAAATAATACAAAAGTTTTTATGATATTCTCAAAGTTTGTTGTAGTTTAAACAATTTAACTATTCCTCCTAGAAAATAACTGCATATTGTGTCAAATTAATTATTATTTATGAATCTGTGAGTCATATTTTCAAATAAGATTGATATGAACTGTGCATATAATTAAGGACATAACACAAATTTTACAAAAAAAGTATTTTTTTTTTTAAATAAATCAATATTTTGTTGCAAATCCATATCGATAACAGCTTGTCATCTGCGAGACATTGAGGTCACCAAATTTTTAGATACACTACTTGAAATGGCTTCCTAAGCTTTCTTTGTTTCGATAAAGAGATTATTGAAATTCTTTTTTACAGAGCTTACTTTGGTTTTTATAACTAGCCATAAGTTCTCAATCGAGTTGAGATCACGACTGCATGAAGGCCAGTCAAGGAGAGTAGTCGAATTGTTAAAAAAAACATTGCTTGACGTTATAAGCCGTATGCCTCGGATTGTTATCTTATTGAAATATCCATGTTATTGGTTTGTTTTCATCAGCATACGTCATCATTGTATCGCTCTTAAGGTACGGTCACATTTGGCAAATATTTGCCGAAAAATACGTAACCACTAAATAACATATGTTTGAACTCATTTATTTATTTAAAACCCATTTTCTTATTTAGACCAAATCACAACAAATATTTAGTTTTAATTTATTTGATGCTGTTTGATCTTGAAAAACTCTTGTAAGAGTAAACAACGCCAAACAAATTTTTGCTAAAACAAGTGGTTACGCGCTTTTGAGTAAATATTTGCCAAATGTGACCGTACCTTTAGAATTCTTGCATACTGAAACTCAATTTACTTAATTTTTTGCGGCGGCCCAACACCACGTGAGCATTATACAACCTCCTCCATGCTTAATGTTGTACTTTGGATCAAATTTTGTCAACTTTGACCGGCAATTTTTGTTGTGTCTGAAAATAATACTCTTTTTCCATTCTACATCCGTCCAATGAAGGTACTTCTTTGCGAATTTAAGTCCCTTTTTTCGGTAACGTTCAGACAATAATCGCTTCTTTCGTGAATTTCTTCCAAACAGTCTAACTTCTCGAAATCGACGTTTTACTGTTTTACAGTTTTATAGATGGTTTTGCCTCATTTTAGCTACAGATTGCAATCCGAATCTCATTTGCTGTTTTAGGCGGTTTTTTTTTCTCCACGAACTGTCGTAATAAGACTTCTTTTTTTACGAGCCACCATTTCTGTAGACGAATGCTTTCTGAAATATTTCACCGCTTGAAAAACTATTGTTTTTGACACTTTCAAGTTTGTTGCTATTTCCCGATAAGTGTTTCCACCCTGATGCATTTGTACAATAGTCTTTCGAGTACTGACATTACATGATTTGCTTTTACCAATATTAAGCAAGTATTAAGAACTTAATTACATAATAAATTTAATATAACTTATAAAAAATTATCTGAATTTGAAAATGTTAATAAATTTATCACTTTCCTTAATTTAGTGCACGATTAATTTATTTCAAAAACTATAAAACACACCACAAAGAAAAAATAAAAAAATAAGTTTTTTTTTAATAAATATTACCTTTAACATAACGATTTAAATATTGACCACAACTGTCCTTGATTAGTTGCACGCAGCAGTAATACCACACATCTAGTATATGAACAAAAACAGTTTTCTTTAAAAAATGTTTTTCGGAAGTGGACTTTATGAGCCATGACTAAATATCAACCGAGTATCATATAATTATTTGATTATGATTTCTGTATATATTAGACTTTGTGATTTTTTTTTTAATTTTAATTAGTAGGTTTTGATATTGTTGTATAGAAGATTGTTTGTTGGTTATTTGTTTTTGCTTTGACTTCTTTGATGTAAAAAACAGCTGACTGAAAATTACAAACATTCGTTGTTTTTATTTGTATTTATTCAGGTCACTGATGGCAAACATGGTACAATTGTACTTTGTTTGATACATTTTAAACACAGTTGGTACCATGGTACTACCACGAGTCATATGGTACAATTTCAAAATAATGTTGCATAAAAATTTGGTATTTCAGATGAAACAGATAAATATCAGCCATGTCACAGAATTTAATTCCGTTCGGAAGTGAAATTATTTCCGTATTTTGCTTCTAAAGAAAAAGTAAAACGAACAATTGGTTTCATTCCGACCAAATTAGCCTAAAGGAAACTCCTTAAAAATTATAATTCCTTATGTTTTTTTTTTTTGTTTTTTTTTAAGAAATAAGTGATTAATTTGATAATATAAAGTAAGAGTGACCATATATAATTCTTATAAAGAATTTAGCCTTTTGAACTTCAATCAATTGAACATAATTTTATATAATCTAATATCTATTGATCATATTGTTTGTTTATATGAAAGTTGTTATAAAATAAATATATAATTTCGAACTTTATATTCAAAAATGAAATACTAAACTTTTGTTACAATATTTGTTAATGAACGGTGAAGTCTTTTAAGTAGGGTAAGATGTCATTTGGAACAGGATTGGGATTTAATGTTTGACATTACGGAGAGTCGGAAATACATGGAATATGCCGGAATAAACTTGCTTTCTTATTTCTTTTCTAAAGTACCACTACTATTATGTAAAGCTACCTAAAGCTGGACGTAGCGATATTTGATCATGTTTTTTTTTAAGGACAAGAACATACCCCAACGACGAGCACAGCCGGTTTATTAGGTAGCCCCGTCCAATAGAGACTTTTGGCTTTTCCATACAAAATTTGCTTTATAAACCTCTTATAAACCTGTTGTAAGTTTTTATGAATAAGGGGGTGAATGTTGGTAGGAAAAATCGTTACAACTTACTTGTATTTTTCAGATATTTATGCTCGTTAAATGGTTTTTGAAATTAGGCTTTGTATGAGAGCTATGGTAAATTATTGACCGATCCGAAATTTTTAAGTGTAATTTCTTATTTATTGTGAAATTTGTGTGTGAAGGATATATGCATGAGGGATACGTAAAATAAGGAACTAATTTCAACTAATTTCAATACCAATCGTCCTTCGGCGAAAATATCTTCAATATTGTGACCTGTATTTCGGGCACAAAGTTTACAGTCAGACGGGCAAACGGACGGTCATCGTCCATGACGAATCAGAAAGCGTTATATTTTAAGGTGGGTGTTTGACTAATATTTTTAAGCGTTGCCAACATAAGCAGAAATCCAATATACCCTCCCCATTATGGTGTAGTAGGATATAATGATTGCAGCAGAGAAAAAATGCTATTATTTAATTTGCGAAAAACTGCAAAATGTTTAAATAGAATAGAAATTATATTTTATGAAAGCCTGAATGATTTTTTTTAAGCTTTCGAATTTGATTAAAAAAACACATGAATTTTAGAGAAATGTATGAAATCTTAAATTGAGTTGATAGAACGATCTATAAAATTGAATGTTTAAAGATGATTTCTTGTAAATGTTGACCGCGGCTACGCTTAAAATGGTTCATACGCTGGGTCTAATTTTGGCATACTCTCTTCAACACATCGGCTGGATTTTACAAATAAATTCTTCAATGTTAGCTTCCAGTGCGTCAACCATTGTGGGCTTGTCCCTATAGATATAGCATAGCTCCACAAAAAAATATTCTGTGGCGTAAAATCGCACAATCTAGGCGGCCAATTGACCGGCCCCAGACGTGAAATAAACTGTTCGCTGAACTCGGCTCTCAATTGGGTCATTGTTTCGCGTGCTGTGTGGCACCATCTGTTGAAACCACATGTCAGCCATGTGGGCAAAAATAAACATTTGTAATAATCATACGGTAGCGCTCGCCATTCAGAAAAACGTTCATGCTCATAATTCACACCAAACAGTTAATTTTTCGGCATGCATTGTCAGTTCTTGCAATGCTTCTGACTGCTCTTCATACCAAATACAACGAATTAAACTTTACGTATCAACCAGAAATGAGCTTCATCGCTGAACACAATTTTCCGATAAAAAAGTGCACGATGCACTTTCTTAACACAGCACGAATTTTGATAATAAAATTCGATTCACGGTTAAATTATAGACCAAACTGAACATATTCAACATATTACACGAAAGCAAGTGAGCTGCCAAAAACAGTCTTGACAAAAATAAAGTTGCTAAAAAATAACTCTTTAGAAACTGTTAATTAATTGAATATTATTTGGGCTCTTTCCATTAAGAAAATAAACACAAAGGATTAACTAATATGCCATTTTATTATTCATTAATTTTCAAAAATCCTTTTGGTTCTAATATTGCTGTTTTGTTTTAGTTATTGCGAAACGAAATGATTTGTATGGCACACTCCTGATCCCTTTCACTGGCATCCTTACTATCTGTTATGGCCTTAAAAAGTAGTAAATGTCCTTAATAGTGAATTGTTTCAACAAATTTCCTTTTTATTAATAAATGGGAAATGTTTATGGGTGAATGTGGTTATTCATTGTTTAATTGTTGTTTAGGGCTTTTAACACTTATGTTACGTATAGACAGACTTACGTTCATACAAATGTACATACGTATAACATAAATAAATGTTCGATTATGGAAGAATGAATAAGTATGTATATGATGATTTGTAGGAATTAAGAGTAAAGGGTGTCATATTACGAGGAAAGGGATGGAGTTGACTTTCTCTAACAAGATATTAATGACTTGCCACTTAAATGAAATGGCAATGAAAAGATATTATAATACTTGAATTAGAAGTATGGGTAAATAAAAGGTTAATAATATAATTACAGTTAATAAATTGGAAATAATAAAATCTGAAGGCTACAAATATTGAGACCAATTTTATTACAATTTAGTAAATTGAAAAGGCTTATTTTAGATTAACTTTAATTTAGATCAATTAACTAACTGGAAAAGGAAAGTTCAACAAATAATATATCAGCCCAATCATGAATAAAAATTCCGCGGGAGTTTTTTCCCTTTTTATTTTTTTAACATTGAATTTAAATAAGAAAAATGGGAAAAGGGAAAAAACTTCTGCGGAATTTTTATTCATGATTGTGCTGTATATAATTAATATATTACGATGATAATTGATCATAATATGATATATTTCATGACACTCATATTTAGTGTTGCCAGAAAATGAATTTCAAAATATGCTAAAACTTCAAAAACTAAGTGCTAAAATGTTCTACAGAAGAAAAAATAAGTGCTAAATTTTTTCAATGTAACAATACAATTTTTATTTCAAATGTTACAAATATAAATTATAGTTTTTTCTAATTTTGTTCATAACAATTGTTGACTTGTTTTAATAGATTACATTTCATATATTAATTCAAAATTTTCCTTGTTCATTTACTTACCACACCGAAAGAAATTTAGTTGAAATATTAATAAAAGTTATGTTTTATTTTTCCAAAAGTATTTTTTGGAGTAAAAGAGTAAAAATTTGTTCGAGCAAAAAGTAGTTTTTTATCAGCAAATTATTCTAAAAAGCATTTAGCTTAATTTTTAAAAATTTCAAAACATTTTCACTTCTTGATAATTTTAGTCAGGCTTGAGTTCATTAAATTTAATTTTCATTAAATTATGTTTACTGAAGTTAGGAAGTTTGAGAAACAAAATGCTAAATCTAGCACTAAAAGTGCTAAAATGGCAAGACTGCTCATATTTATGTTTTATATGTTTTGACTACAATCATAAATCTTATCATAATATGTTTAGCACAACCATGTTTTTTCTCTGCGAGTAGAAAGTTATAATTTCTTGAGTTTTTTGAATAAATACAATTCCTATTGGAATATCTTAAAAACATTTCATACAAAAAAAATTGTACAACTTCATCCTGCTATTAAGCATCCTGCTTATATCCTTATTTTCAAATATAAAATATGTGTGTTTAAAATTAAACACACAAAAAATAAATAATTTCAAGTGTTTGCTGAATATTTAATGGGATTTTGTTGTGTCATTATAATTGCTGCTGATGCTGTCGTTGTTGTTATTAATTTACTGTTTCCTTTTTTTGACCATTCGCTTCGAATCCCAGTGCATTCATTTGGTGACCCAATGTGCAACCAGTGCATTGTGGTATTGTGTATTTGTTTTTGTTATTGTCTTTCACCATTCATCTGCAAGCAGTGTCCTTTTTATGTTGCATTCCAACCGTTTTCTGTGGTTCAGCAACTTATTTAATTTTGCCAGGAACAATGACAGTTCCTTGTTGTTATTGTTATTACTCTTTTTTTAATTTCTGTTTTTTTTTTGCTAAAAGACCACAAATATTGTGAGAAAAACAATTGTGACAATAAAGTTGTAAAAATGTTGGTTGGATTTAAAAGAACAGCTTTTAATTTTAAAAAACTTTTTCCTTTTTCGTTGTTACTTTTGGTTAAAAGCTGTTTTTTATTTTTGTGTTTTATTGCAGTCTGAAGTTTTTTGTTCAGAGATTTTATGTGCCATATACGAGGGTTAGTTGTTATGGTTTGCTCAACAATAAATGCTTAATTCGAACATTTTTCTGTTTTTAATTTTTTTTTATAATTTATTTATTGAATCTGCCTTTACATCATAGGCCTTACAATAAGTATTCAAATTTTATACCTAAACTTTAAAAACTATGTGCTCTTAGTTGAGAGAGAGAAATGGGCCTTAAATTATTAGAGTGGTGAATCAGTTCTACGAAGCTGATTCTGTGTTGTAGTAAGTAATCTCGCAATCGGGTTCGAATGGTTTTGCAACCTCAAGATAAATCTCTCACGAATTTTTCTGAATTCATCTTTAACCAATGGTACTTCTATATCTCTATAAATGTGTTCATTCTTTATATACCATGGTGCTCCTGTCATGGCCCTAAGAATTTGCTATTGGGCCCTCTGTATAAGATCAATACTAGTATTACTTGCAGTTTACCATAATTGAATTCCATATGTCCAAATTGGTTTTAAAACAAACTTATACAGGATGACTTTACAATCTAGGCCTAATTTAGATTGGTCGTTAATTAGCCAATGCAGATTACACTATTTTAGTCTCATATGGACCGTCTTGGCTTCTATGTGGCGAGGCCAGGCAATGTATGTAACCTGATCAGACTGTGGGATATTTACATTGTTTATTGAAACAGGTGGACAATTTCCTCTCTTAGACGTAAATTTAATATGTTTACTTTTCGATTTATTTACACGTATTCTCCAGTTTTTTAATAATTCGAATACAAAGGAAAGAACGAAAATAACCCTACGTTCCACCGAACTACCTCCAGAATGTGAGTTTTTGTAAAATTACTAGAGATCGAAAATAACTAGTCCACAAATCCAGCTTTTAGAAATTACATCTTATTTAATGTTTTAAAAATAACTAAGCAACACAAATTGTAAATTATTTCCTACAATATTTTTGTTATTTTTCGCTAAATAAAAACTGCAAATTCCATATAATTTTCTCTACTTTTAAAATAATTTGTTGCTGGAAATTTATTTCGTTTAACTTATACGTCTATAATCATTTATAATCTTAAGTAAAAATTCGAAATTAAATAATGTAATCCAATTTTAACAGCTTTACAAAAAAAAATGTCCTTCATTACTTATTTCCCTTCTCATATTATTATTATTTGAATACTTTTATCTAAAACGAACAACGAAAAATAGCTCTAATCTTCTTAACCAGCCAACCGCGGGTTTAAAATCCCACGAAATCCTTTATATGTACATACTTACATAGATAACAAATATTATAAAAAGAAGAAAATTATTTTCTATTTAAATTTAAATAAGATTAAAATCCCTGATAATCACTCAACAGTCTATAAAATTCAAAATTCATAAAGTTAAATAAACAACAACAACAACATAATAATAATAAAAACAACTCAATTCTTTTTTGATTTATTTAAACATTTCTTCAGGACAGTCAAATACCAAACATTCACATATTTACCATATTTAGAGTCAAATACTTAGGAGCTAAAGCGTTTCCTCACGCCAAAAAGCAGGACAACTATTAATCAACTCAAAGTTAAATATGGGTTATGAAAGTATTTTAGCAAGACCCACAAACCTACTGCGTTGTTTTATAGTCATTCCTAAAGACCAACATGTTTGTAGGTGCCTTTCTTTGTATTTTTTGTTTTGCATGACATTTTGAGAAGCCATTATTTAATCTGTTGTTTTCGCAAATATTTATCACCATAAAAATGACCCGACCTCAACAAAACTAAACAACAAAAAAAAAAAAAGACATTTGTATTAAAACAGAAAAGAACAGCCGTTGTAGTTGAACTACAGTGGCTTACAGCTTATTTCAATCAGCTTCTGTTAAGAATATAATGAAATAAATATAGATATTAACAAAATGTAAATAAAGGTTTATAGCATATCTTTTAAAATCAAAAATAGGATTATTATTCAGTCTCCAAATTACACTTATAAAAACTTACAAACTACCAAAGTAGTCACAGCTTATTTCAACCATTTAAATTATTTAAAAATTTGATCTAAAATTTGCCATAAGTTCTCAATAACATTCAAAACATTGGCCAAATTATCGCATTCGATATCGAGTAAAATTTATCGTAATTTTCTTATTTGAGATTTTGGCATTCGATATCGATCAAGAAATTTAATACATTTTATCATAATTTCGATATCGGCCCCCAGGTGACTGTGCCGGCGTTTGCTTCAAGTGGGGACAATTCCAAATCAGCCATGATTGGGCAATATCTGATTTATGTTTCGGATCGTTGTCCTGATAGAACCGAAATTGCTCCTTAATACCCAGTTTTTCAGCACTTTGCAGTATATCGGACTTTAAAATATCAATGTACAAAATTTTGTCCATCGTACTTTCAATAAACTGCTCTGTATTCGGCTTGCGCAAAACGTAAGTTTGACCATCCGAGCCAAATATATTAAACTTAGAATCGTCCGCAAAAATAACATGTTTCCAAAAGTTTAGGTCTTTGGTAACGTGCTTTTTAGCAAATTTTAAACACGCTTGCTAATTTTTACTGTTAATAAAGGTTTTTTTCCGGGCTACTACACGACGAATAGTTTTTGCACTACATGTTTTGTTAAGATGATTTTTAATTGATGTAGACTATTTTTGACCCGACAATTTAGGGTTCTGCTTTATTGTTCTGACAATGTAACGCTCATCAACAGCATTAAACATTTTTTTAAGTACTTTTCTGCCCTATCATGAATCCTATTCATATGTACGAACCGAGATATTACGTTTTGCACTGTCGAGTCACTTAGGCAAACCATTTCAGCAATTCTTCGGCGCGATTGGCCATTTTTAAGATGGCTAATAACCAATTCTTTCTGTTCTATGATAGTACGTCGTCCCATTGTCAAAATTTGCACTAATTAACCATGTAACTGGAACAACCACATTAAAAAATTCATTGCAGCCATATCTACAAAATTTATGCTTGAAAATTTACTGTTACTCGAAGAGTGATGCCAATTTAGCAGTTCGTAAAAGTTTTTGTTTGAAATTAGCTTTGACGGAAGAATTGGCGCTATATTTACTTTTACTGTTTTACAGATTTTTGTTGAATATATAATTCTTTTTAATTTAAGATACCTATTAAATAAAATTTAAAAGTTCAGAATTTTTTTTTTTTTGCATAGAAATTATCGCCAGTTAAATATTTTACTTCAAGTTGGTTGAAATAAGCTGAAAGCCACTGTATATGTAAAGAAGATTGAAAATATATAGCCAACCAACCATGCATCCATCCATTAGTATGTGGAATATAAAATGGAATGGTTTGTTTGAAAATAGAAATGTTATTATCAAAATATTACTAAATGTTGATTTATAGAAAGTAAAATCTGTCATGACAATGAATTATCAACCCTTGTCAAATATTTTGCACATATGTATATGTACGATCTACTTGTATCCTGGTCATGAATATAAAAGTGTACGTATAGTGCTACCCAGCACAATATTTAGATTTGTTCATTGCTCCCACACCAATTTGTTTACATTCCAAACTAACCGAAATACAAGCTATAAAAAACTAAGCAAGATATTTGTATCAGACCGATCCGATTATAACATACACACTTCAAAATTTATGTTAAGTAATAGTCAGGACTTTTTTACTTTTATACATATATTGACTGTTAATTGTTGAGATTTTCTAAACATTGTCATGCCCACTTTAAGTGATTCTTATTGGAGACAATGCATATCAGTTGTCATGTGTTATTTCACAGAAAAAAATAAAAATGAGTTTCAATTAAAATATTTGTGGAATCAATTAAAAATTTAATTGAAATCGGACCCGTAAACAAAATGATAGTATCAATTAAAAAAATGTGAGATTTAATTGAAAATATCAGAAAAAGTAATTGAATCAATTAAAATTTTAATTGAAAATTGTTTTAAAATCAATTAAAGGTTTAATTGAAAAAAAAACATGATTTTTTTTCTGTTTTTGATATCATGTCAAAAAGATAAGCAGATTCAACAGAATAGTTATATTTATTTCATATATTCGTGATCGAATGAGCTATCGTATCGAAAAATGATTTCGATATCGAAATTATGATAAAATGTACTAAATTTCCTGCTCGATATCGAATGCCATAATCTCAAATAAGAAAATACGATCAATTTTACTCGATATCGAATGCGGTAATTTGGCCCCTGTATTTTACGTTATACAATACTGATTAAGGTGACAATTAGACTCTACTAAGACCAGGTGAGTTTTCGATTTTTAAATATGCTGACTTTGTTTAATGACATCAATGAATAATCTCTTATTGTGTTACAAACGAATAAACACACTGATTGCACCTCTTTCTTCGGTGTACTAAACAAAAAATAACAAAATATAAAAACGAATGTACAATATTGCTAAAAAGGAAGTAACAAATATTTTTATTTACGGTTTTTACACATCCATACGTACAATCAGACGGTTTCAGTTTACTTCCAAATAGATTAACACCAAAGCCATGTTGGGATAACAAAAAATAATAAAACCGAAAAAATACTTTCAAAGGAGTAGCAAGGATTTCGGGTTTATATGGGCCTTATGAATTTATTGAGAAGTACTAAATGGCCCAACGTGTTTCAGAAGTTACTAAAACTTGGACAAATAGCGGCTAATCTCAGCTTTGTTTAAAGTCATCAAGAATGAAGAATATTCTTTTCTGGGGCACTGAAATCCATGTTCCAAGTCATAACATCCATCTGTAGTTAACACGGTTATTGTGATCATAATGATCAACAGCATTAAATAGAGTACTTGTGGTTCCAAAACAATGATGCTAATTTTGACCGATTTAACTGTTTCATGGTTCATTCATTAGTTGTTTCCACGGACCTAATTGAATACGCCACAGTCTCTATAAGCTCTCAAAGATAATATTTTCGATTTTCAAAACGATTGAAAATGCAGTCAAAGGACCGATATTATCATCAACGTAATATCGGTTGAGTGATTTTGAGCCACCTTAATATGTGGAGACCACAGGCCAGCATACAGTTCATTATATGAAACAATTAACTGCCAATAACAAAACTTAAACTATAAGGTATACATATACATGACGCTATGACGAAGATTTCATAAATAGTATATTCTTTGAAATCGGATCACTAACGAAGAATTGGTATCGTTTTCAATTTCTCACATACCCGAGGTGCCCCACTTTGGGGACTGGCAGACGGTTCTAAGAGCTCCAAGTTCAAAACTTAAACTCGATAACACTTCCTTTCTGGGCAAGTGTAATTTTATTGCAATTGGTCTACCGTTTAGAAATTACAGAATTATTTCTCTTTATTTTTTTGAAATTCCCCCACTGTGTGCTGTAAGTTTCAAATATAGAAAGGAAGAATGATGAGAAAAATTTGTCACTAATAGACAGATCCAGGAAAAAATAATTTTCGATGCATTAATATACGATCATATCGATATGCATACAAGTAGAAATGAGCCCAACTTTTATTATTTAGAGAAGATATAATAATGATGAGATAATAATACAGGAAGCAAACTCAAAACTTGAATGTACGATCCACTATCGAAAGGATTATATTTGAAGTGTCCTTTTCGGTGAAAATCGAACCTATTTTTGTTCGAGTGTGAAGCTTTAAATGTGGTATGGAACAACCGACAGTAATAAGAATGCAATATTTGACAGTCCGATAATTTACGTGTTTTCTATCTTGGACATAATTTTTATACCCTCCACCACTATAAGTGGTGAATGACAAAATCAACAGAGTTTACAAAAAACCTTTTATAATTCTCCTAAGCAGTTTGGTACTGAAAATCAGCAACCAGAATTATGGACCAAAATGTGACACAACCTCCATAACAATTTTATATTTTTAAACATTTTTCTTCCAATTTCTTAAAATATATTGCAGATATTGACATGAAATTGTGTACACGTTATTTTATGATATAAGAAGAAAGTGTGAGGAAAATAGTAAAGATCGGTCCATGATTTCTAATAGTCCTCATACAAATATCTTCCCTAAATGCCTGGAATATTACTACAAAATTCGGCAAAAATAAGTGTCATGTAAAAATAAACCGAAAAACAAAATTTTGTTTTGTTCGGTCTATGTTGCCCATATAAAGTCCACATCTAAAATTCACTTAAATACGTATAAATCTGGTACAAATATAGTTACCAGGTTAAAATTGACACAAATAATTATTATAAATACATATATAAATTGTTGTACTAAATTTTATGATGGTCGGTCAATAATCATATAAGGACCAAATCCGAAAAAGTCATTTATCTTTATGTATATCTATATATATGTACCTATATATATATATAAATTCTAAATATCGGTACCGACTCAAAACTTTATATATATCATTTATATATACACAAAAATCATTCCACAAAATTTTGTGAATTTCGATCCATGTTTGACCGTATCCCCCATATAAAGCCCTCTTCCGAAAATCACTTTAATACTCAGAAATCTCTTATAAATAATTGTACCGATCCAAAGTTTTACACGGATAATTTACATACATGCCAAAATCAAACTGCTGGATTTTGAGAATAAGGTCCTCGTATGCATAAAATTCACTGTTATAATACTTAAGTTGCCTATACACTACGTTTTTTTGCTTATGAATTTTTAAGATTACAACTCACGTGTTTTTCTTTATGTCTGTCGAAATTGGTTATTTTACATAAGGGTTTTAATTTTTGGTCACCAAGTTGTATGTATAATTACACGTGACATCGTGTAATTATTATTTACAACAACTGATACGCTTAAATATTAAATATTATTCTTTTCACAGATAAATTTCCATGTCGTTTCTTTAAAAAATGCGTTAAGCCGCTGCAACCAATTTTGGTAGCGTCACTTAACTGCCGGCGTCAAAAATATTGATTTGAGGTTTTTCGTTTTTTAATATACAAGATGTGGAGCTTGTATCAAAAATTTTTAAATAATTTATATCATTGTTATTAAATTATCAAAATGGGATGAAAAAAATGAATTTATCACTTATGCAAATTCTTTGTATGGTCGGCTAATGATAGTGCAGATATTTAACCGTCGACAAATCTTTTCGCCTGTCTTATGTTTTATGTAAAATACACAAGAAAAGTTTTTGAGGTCACCAACTACATGTTTTTACTCCGTTATGTAAAATTTGACATATACAATGTAAAAAACACATAGTGTATAGGTGCCTTTAAGAAATTGTAATCCAGAAATCATATTAATATCGGTTACACGACAATTATGCTATTGGATTTAGTAGCTGTCAGTCAATAATAGCTCCTGAATTAAGTCCACTTATGAGTATATGAAATTCAACCAAAATAAGCCTAAAATACTTAGAAATGGATACTGGTTTTAGAAGCTATCAGTCCATAATTAGGGACTCACCCATAAATCTCTTGTAAATATTGTTATTGAGATCAAATTCAACCAAAAGAAGCTTCACCTCATAATCTTACCCTTTTTTGATACTCTGTTTCTTAACTTGTTGTGAATATTGAAAAAATGTTCTTTTAATTTTATAAATTGTTAAATTACACTCAGGATTGTTATGAAAAACAGACAAACTCTGTAAATGATGGTAAGAATTGGTAATTACATCATTTATAAATGGTCAAAATTAGATAAAATTTCAAAATATTTAAAAAAAATATGTTGGTCGTAAAATTGTCTTTCAAACAATATATAAAATAATCACCCCTATCGTGAATAAAAATTCCACATGAAATTTGTTCCCTTTTATATTTTTTTTGACAATTTAGGTCGCCGCGACCTAATCAGGCTTATTGTCTCTCTACTTACAGGTCACTATACTTTTGGGGCACATGCCAAAAGACTCGGTCTACGACATAACGACTTTTGCAGAAGTTGTCATAATGAGGAGGAAGAGGAATCAATTACCAACTTCCTCTGCGAATGCCCGGCCCTATCAAAGAAAAGGGAACGGATACTCGGGGCACCCATTCTTTCGTGTTTGGGTGAACTATCAGGGATGAATCCAAGATGCATCTACACCTTTGCCATGGAGTCTGGATGGTTTTATAGGAGAGCAAACGATGCGGAGTGAACCGACGGGTTGCCCACCAACGGGTAACACAATGGGACCAACAAAATGCTCCCAAGTGAGCTGTTCTCAAGAACGGCTGCCCATGGAACCTAACCTAACCTAGGGGTGAATGATAAAATTTGCACTAAGACTGAATACAAAACACAAAATAAGGTATTCTACTTCTAAAACCAGTGTAGTTTTTTATTTCGTATTAGGTTTAAGTGGAGGGTATTTAAGATTCGGTACTCTAACCTGTTTACTATCTTTTTTGTATAATTGAAATTAAAAAAGGGCCCTTTGCATCAACGCACAAAATGTCAGCCTTTACACATATGTATGTTCTTAAACGTGCACAAGTATTACACTAAAAATCTCATTACTTATATATAAAATAAATATATATATATATATTTTTTTTTTTTGAGATTTCTTCATTTCTTTGGCCTTACAGTGGTATTTGACAGTTACTTCTGTGTCATTGGTGTGTCCTTGTTAGTAAAGTATAAAAAAAATTACTACGACAACGAAAAGGAAAAATACTTTAGTGTGACTTTTACAAATACTTTGCATATGAATTGTATTGAAAATATTTCTTATATTTTGGATTTGGAAAAAAGCATACACACTCAAAAACAAAAAAAACAAAAAGGGAAAGTATTTATTTTGCTATTTGTACATACGTGAGGAGCGAAGAATAAAGAAATAGAAGTCCTTATATTCCACTCTAGAGGACAACAATATCAAATAAATAATCTATTGTAAATGTCAAAACTATTTTTTAATAAAGCATCGTTGCTCCTCTTACTGTCATCGTTTAAGTTCTTTAATATTCTGTTTTGTTTTTTTGTAATATTTTGGTATTTTGCTATCTGTTGAGGATAAACATGTCAGTTTTAGGAAAATATCATTTGATTTCGTTTAGAAGATTTAGCTGAGAGTATGTATTGTTGTTCGTATTCGTATACATACGAGTATATACAAATAAAAAAATACTAACACGAATAATAGATGATGAAGAATATAATATATTTATAAACATCCTAAGTAAACAAAATGTTGAGTTGATATTAGTTATATTAATCCTTTGGTGTTTGTTTCCCTTTTCGATTCATCTCCTTTTTTTTGTTTTGTTTTGGGGTTTTTTTTTCTTATGTGAGAAGCGTACTATTTGGGGAATTTAATATGTGGTTTCTAAAACATGTATGCTTGGAGTTTTAATCAACAGAAGTAAAGCTAAAATATTTAATTTTGAATTGTGATGTGGTTTTTTTCTGGCGCTAGTTAGAACAGGGAGTATGTATGTAAACAAGTGAATAAAAAATATGTATATCGACATTTCACTGCTATCAGAGTAATAACTGACAAACGTTGACAAATGTGAAATTCAAATCTTGAAGTTTATTGTGAATTTTAAATGGTTATTGTTTGCTTTTGATGGATCCGATAGAAACTTAGTTATTTATAATGTAAACCGTCTTCATTAATATTCTCAGTCTCCAAAAGGCGACAGATAATTTAAAACAATTGACATTTTCCTCTATCTAATAAACCAAATACAGTACAACCTCCTTATTTCGGACACTCGCTAATAAACCGGACATTTAAATTTTTCGGACAGTTTAGAAATTTTTCCTCTATAATCCGGACAAGTGTTCTTGCAGTTTTTTTTTACTAAACTCTGCATGGCAAAATATTACCAAAACAAACATTGATAAAAGTTGGTCCAAGTTGCTGCCAAAGCTTTCCGCCGAAAGCGAATGGTAACATGAAGACTGCCTACCTCTCAATCAATTAAAAGCCAGAGATCCAACATGTCAGGATATGAATAGCATTTATTCTGCATTATCTACTGTTAACCCCTCCGCTATTTTCTGCCTATCTAACATAGATATTTGGGTACGAGATGAAAATGAATTTACTTACAATTTCACGGTTGAAGATATAGTCCAATCAGTAATTGCCAACCAGAATATTAAAGAACTTGATAGTTCTTTGGAGGAATCTGAGAATGCTGAAAACAAAGTCTCCAATAAAGAGGCAAGCGAGCTGTTTTCAAAAGTTATTTTATGGGCTGAATAAACCAAAGCGACAGATAAGGATATATTATTTTTAAAGGAATTTAAAAATAGAGCTGACAAATTACATAAAGATGTATGTATGTGTATTCAACCAAAAATAAATTTTTATTTTTCTAAATTAATATTTTTGGTCACCTTCAGTATGTTTCTTTATGTTTTCTGTAAATCAATTAAATACAAATAAATTCTTATGAGTACTTATTTTCTTTTCGGTAATAAAAATAAATTATACATACATATATATGTACATATATTTATTGGGTTTAAAATTTTATTTCAACTGTAGTCCGGATCGTCCGGATCGACAATAGCTGAAACTATATCTGTCCGGATTAGGGAGGTTGTGCTGTACTTCAAAAAATATATATGTATATATGTACCAGCTTTTTGTCCAGCTTTTCCAAATATGTTAAACTTTCTTTGATATAAAAACGTGTTTTCCAAAATTAAAAATCTTCATTTTCATGATCTTTTGCAAATTTGGAAACGTTGGGATGAATATTGTTTGAAGGTGATGAAATCAAGAGTTGCGTTTGAAACCCCTAAAACCAACTGTAAAATATGGGGGTGGTTCAGTGATGTTCTGGGGCTAATTTTCTGCAGCAGGACCGGGATCGTTGCATTTTATTGTTGGGATGATGGATCAAAATGTATATTTAAAAATCCTCGAGGAAAACATCCTCGAGTGTTGATATACTTGGTCTTAATGACGGCTGTTTTTTTTTTATCAAGACAACGACTCCAAACAAAAAGCCTACAAAGTACAAACCTGGCTGCTATACAATGTTGCTCATGTTATGAAACCCCCCACAGAGCCCTTATATAAATCCCATAGAAAATTTATGGGACTACCAGAAAAAAAAGTTCAGGAGCGCAAGGTTTTTAGCAAAGCTGAGCTCAAAAAAGTTTTAATAGAAGAATGGGAAAATATCACCAAGCTATTGCCGAAAGTTAGAAAAGCATAGGATTACACACAAAATATTAATTATTAAACCTTAAGAACTAAAAGAAATAATTTTTGGAGATGTCCGAGTTTGACTTGTGCAACATTTTTATAACAATTAAAGTATTTTTATTTTCTTTAATAATGAATAATAAATTATAATTTTGTTTTATGCTTTCAATAGCTAAATATATGTTCAATTGAACAACCTTGGTGAGGTAGCCGGGTCAAAACTCAATGACCTACTGAGATATCTCACAGCTACAGGTGGGGTCTAGCAAGACACGACTTTTTTGTACACATCTTAGCTACAGTATGTTGTATTCGACATTAAATCTGACGAGTGGTGTGGTCTTTTAAAACGGGGTCCCTTCGACTACTTAAGTATTCGCACGTAGTGAACTACCACGTAAACCAACCAACCAACCATATGTTCAATTAAAATTTAGTTTAAAATTTTCTTTTTAGTTTTAGCATTCCAAATAACATTGTGGGTCAAAATGTCAAATGCATTCTCAAAGTCCAGAAGAGATCTTCATTCAAGTGACTTTTCTAGTATTACTCTGAGTAAGTTAAAAGCCACGATTTGTCGGACAGTTTCATGTTTATAACGTAATTCATGTAATTCAAGTAGTGTTTTTACGATTTGTTACGTATTCTTGCTTGAATATCTTAACAATAAAATGGAATTTCTGATTCAATTATAAATCGAGAAGACATTTAAAGACTGGCGCCAATGTTAATAGGTCATTTTGGCAATTTCTAAACACTCGGATCGACTCAGATTTGCTGTGTATGGTTAGTGTGGCAGCTTTCTGCAACTTGGGATAGTTAAAACAGTTTATTGTAAAAAAACATAAGTTCAAAAAAACATAAGACAAGTATGTACAGGTAATTGGAAACTCAGACATTTTGAGGAACATTTTTACAAGTAACATAATCAAAAGATCTCTTCTTATAAAAGTTGTCTAAAAGATATTAAATGTTACACAAGCTTACTGCAAACAATTCTTAATCTTGGATTTAATGTTATTACTTCTACAACAATGCTTTTAATTTACGCAGGGGATGTAAATGTTTTTTTTTAATTACATAAAATAGAAAAAATTCTCATCCGCAATTTTAATATATTACAGATTACTGTTTATATACATTTTTTAAATAATGGATTTGTTAAAAAATTCTTTAAAACTAAATCTGTGGTTTATTGTATGCATGCTCTATATACGATTACATACATAAGTTTAAGAATACTTAGAGCTGATAATGTGGGTAAGAGTAACAATGATATGAATTTCCTAAAAAAAAAAGTACCGCAAACTATACAACTTTGTGATAATAATCTCATAAATTTTGCAGAAAAAGTAAAACATAATAAAAAACAAATTTCAACTAAAGCAACACTGTACAACAAGTTACTGATAGTGGGAATAGAGTAACACTGGCACAAATAAGTTTTCCAAGGACAACATGAAAAGTTCACTCTAAGAAAAACGTTCAATGGAAACTAATTTCATACTGAATACTACTTTATTAGGACAAACTAAAATCTATTATTTATTATAAAATAACTAAATACTAGTGGTCTTATTAACGTCTCAACTTATCCAACTATTAACTTGTTAGATTAAAAAAAATACGCGAATCCTGTATTAAGAGACCATTTGGTACAAATTACCTGCATACAAATTTAATCCTTTTTAATCGCTATGTACATTTTTATTTGATTTATTTATTAACATGAATGCATGTAAAATTTTTACATGACAATGAAAAAATCGAAGATATTCATGGCCTTTTGATAATTTTACAAGTAGACGACAAATAATACTAATGGCGTTTTCTTTTCTGGCAAAAATGTTACACGTTTTTCCCCATTTCGCACATTTTTTAATTTTTTATGTTCTTTTCTGAAAAAATGTCAACACTGTTAAAGTGTAGTGTGTTCTTTTGTATAAATGTCACACTATAAATTTAAAAAATGTTGCACCTTTCACACTCTGTATTTTTAGAGGGGGAGAATCGCACGATAAAACAGCTGACATTTGTTTTGTTTATGAATGTGTAGTATATGTGTTGAGAAATAAAAAAAATATACAAAATGGAAAATATTACTACTTTTGTATGTGCTGAAAAAATTTTGGATGACTTGTTGGATTCATTTTCATCATCTGATGAGGATGAAATATTTGATATGATTATGGAAAGGAATCCACAACCGCGAGTGAAAGGCTTTGTAGAGAATTAATAAATACTCTGAAGTTGACGTATGTCAAATTTCATAATGTATGCTTAGGTATATACATATATAATTTTTATAGTTATTTAAAGAAGAATTTGCGTATTAGTCGGGAAGGTGTCATTGGTCTTTTTGAGAGATATTCATTGTCTTATTTCAAGTGATCCTACCAGGGAGCTGTCAGCTTTTTCTTTTTTAACAAAAAAAAAAACAAAAACAGCTGTACATGAAAAAAAGTGTTACACTGTTGTGTTTTTATGTTCTATTCTGATCATTAAAAACGCGACATCTTTAAAATGTGGGGTAAACATTATAAAAATTTACATAATAAAGGTGTAATATTTTATTCCAGAAAAGAAAACGCCATAAGTAACGACAAGTTTGCTTCTATTCGTTAGGTGTGGTAGCGTTGTCATGTGCTTCTCCAGACGTTTTACAATTGCCATGAGAATCTCACAATTAACGATACATAATATCACAATTGAAAATACAGCCGTATCTGCGAAAAACTAAAAATGCAAAGCCTAACGATAACCAAGGGTAGCGAGTTGTGTTGAAGCTAACGAACGGGCTAAAGGAGCAAAAAAAAACAGGCGACAATTTATTTTCCTCTTTTGATTTAGTAAAAAATGACTTGAAAGAAAACTTACGTATGTAGGCACAGTGTGCCAAAATAAAATATTCAACTATAAAAAACAAAGCAACTATGTATATTAATAAGCTCAATGAATAAAACAGCTGCAGTGAACGGTAGTGGTTCTATTACAGTTCAACAAAAGGTATGATTTGACGATTGTCGTCTATGGTAATCTAGCATGTAATAAAACAGTTCCAATAAAATAATATTATTCTGACAAACAAAGGCAACAAAAGTTTCGTGTTTTGTATTATATTAAATTGAAATATTCAATGGACCAAATGGTCCCTAATATAAGATTAGTGAATTTTTATTTTTTTCCGTACAGCTTTACATTAGATATCTAATATTTTCAAAATAATATTGTTACAAAAATAAAACACGACAAAACAATATATTACACCGTTACCAAAAAATGGGAACAAATGGGCCTAATCCAACAGCAGGATTAAACTGCAAAAATCAAAGTTCACTGAATTGTTTCCGGCCAAATCTTTAGACAACTCAAAGCGTATAAGTGAATTTTTTGAGTGTATATGTAGTACATATGTAGAATACATAGACTAAATGCAATACATTTCTAGATGTACATAGATGTACATAGATGGGTAAAGGACATTTTCGAAGTAGCTGAAATGGAATCTAAGTAGTGAGAGTAATAGTGGCAGTGGTGGTAGTAGTAATAGTTATAGTAGTGCGAATGGTAGTATTTTTACAAAATTATAGTATAAAACCATAAAAACTAATTTACTACCAAAGTACTTTCAACTCTTGAGTAACTGATAAACTTTTTCTACTACAGTGGCAAAGTTCGTTTTTATCCATTTGTTTGCTTTATGTACGCAGACAAAATGTTGTTGTTATAGGTGGACAACAGTATCTGGAAAACCTACAAAAAAAAAAAGCAACAACAGCGACATCCCACAAACCACTTATCACACCACACAAACACACAAGATGCGATTTATACTCAACCCAGCAACCCATATGCTACGAGTACACTCTTATTATTTTGTCATATGATAACCAACAAGCACAATAACAACGATAACAACTTATTATTAACAAAATTATTTGTTGCAATATATGTATAACTATAAAGCAACAACAAAAATAAAGACTCAACAAGCCAAAAACAAACAAAAAGTACAACTTAAACCGCACATATAATATTGCAGTAAATGAAGAAGCGACTACTAACAACTGCAAGTTGTATGCAGAGTTAAGAGTAAGTATGTATATCATAATCAATGTTTGACAGAGTGTATAACAGTGTAACAAAGATATCCAGAGACGCACAAAACTTTAGAAATTATCACTTATTTTTAGTTATTAAAAGCACATTAAAATTAAATAACTTTTTTATTCTCTTTCTCGGATTAAGTTTATAGGCCAGAATGTAAATCAGAGATTTGATATCGAAAAGTACCCTCCACATACGTACATATTGAGTACCTTTTATCAATTGCATTATAATTTTTTAAAACTATTTGTCCAAATAAGTTGTAAACAATTTAGCGTTGTAATTTTTATGAATATTCAAGCTTGATCTACTCTGCTGTTTAAAAATCGATGGAATTGAAAAAATGTGGTAAAATTTCATGAATTATTTTCAAGAATTACAAGTTCAGGTGACAAAAAATAATAACTATTTTAAATATGATACAAATTAAAAATTAATAATTAAACTTCAAATTTCAAAGGAAATAATAATGGGTATTTTTGAACAAGAATATTGTTTTCCAACGGGAGCATTTTTTTACTCAAAACACAACAAAATTTTGATCTATTACAGACGTCATGGATATTACTGATACGTGGCTTCAACAGGAAGGTGTCACAACAAAATTTCCTGATGGCATAATTTCACAAAATTCAACAACACCACTGGATAATATTTTGTGAGGCATAAAATTGTGGCGTAATTAAGGAAATAGACCGGTAATTTTCAATAAAAGAATCGACATCTGTTCGATATATTTTTTATACCCTACACCACCATAGTGGGAAGTATATGTTTGTAACGCCCAGAAATATTGGTCCAACACCTACCTTAAAGTATACCGATCGACTCAGAATCACTTGCTGAGTCGATTTAGCTTGTGCGCAGAGTACAGGTCGCAATTTTGAAGATATTTCGATAAAATTTGGTACGTGATATTTTCTCGGCCCAAGGATTGAAACTGGAAATCGGTCCATTATTTCACCTGGCCCGCATACAAATGTCCTCCCGAAATTGGGGTTCACCGGTCATAAATCTTTGAATTATGCAAGTATGCAAACAAATTTCACCAAAAATAAATGAAGCTAAATCACATCTACAAATTTCGTGAAGATCGGTCCATAATTAGTCGTAGCTCCCATATAAGGCCCACTTCCGAAAATCACTTAAAAGAGCATAACTCTTACAAATGTTGGTATCCAAATAATATTGGAACACAAATATGTTTCGTGTACATACATATAATATGGTAGAAGTTTATTATGATCGGTCCATAATTAGTCGTAGCTCCCATATACGGCCCACTTCCGAAAATCACTTAAAAGAGCATAAATAACTCTCTTACAAATGTTGGTATCCAAATAATAAGGAACACAAATATGTTTCGTACATATACATAAAACATGTTAGAATTTTATTACGATCGGTCCATAATTAGTCGTAGCTCCCATATAAGGCCCACTTCCGAAAATCACTTAAAAGAGCATAACCCTTTTAAAAATGTTGGTATCCAAATAATATTTAATAGAAATATATTTTATATGTACAATTTTATTATGATCGGTCCATTATTAGTCGTAGCTCCCATAAATGGCCCACTTCCGAAAATCACTTAACGATCATAAATTTTGTAAGAATGTTGGTAATCAGAAATGATGACACCTAATTTTATAATGGTCGGTCCGTAATTAGTTGAAACTCCAATATAAGACCCTCTCAGTAATTCAATTTAAGCTCCATAAATCTTTTAAAAGTATTTATATCGAGATAAAGTTTAACACATATAATATTTATATTCACAGAAATCATGACACTAAATTTTTGGATGATTGGTCCATAATAGGTCATATCTCCCATATAGCGCACATTTCTGAAAAACTGTTTTATACATATACTGGTGTAGGGTATGATATGGTCGGGCTTGACCGACTATACTTTCTTACTTGTTTATTTATGTACATATACTCGTACGGCTTAATTTATGCAATGCATTTTTTACTTTTCAAAGCTCCATAAAAGAAAAACTAACAGAAACTTAAAAAGAGATTGATGTCATTTAAAAACAAAAATGTTATAGTCTAACAAACAAAAATAATTTATTGCGAAAATGCACATTTAAATATTAAAAACAAAAAAATGCTAATTTTTTCACGTCACAGCTTATTTTATGCAGGCACGTATGGGTTACGAAAACTTGAAAAACTGGCAATTACACGATTTAATATTTGGTGTGATAGCCTTTATTATCTACTTACAACAGATGTAAGACGATTTGGCTTAAATGCGACCAGGCGAAATATTCGACTACTCCGTCAGTAGCGCTTTTTTTAATTGTTTTTCTTATAAATGTTATGTTTTCATATGCTGATTTCTAAAAATTGACCGACCATAAGTTTTCGATAACATTAAGGTTTGGCGACAGTGGTGGCGCTGTCATTGTCATGTTTGCACAATACCCGATTTGTGCTTTGGATAGTTAGCCTGCTAAAATCGAAAATCTTATCTTATACCCAGGTTCTCTGCGCTTTCCAACAAGTTGTCCTTCAGAATTTGAAGGTATTTAAACTTGTTGTTTAATTTGTTGAATTCACAGTACCAGCAGCTGACATACAGGCCCAAACCATGACCCGCAACCACTATGCTTCACTGTTGCCTTTAGATTTTTTTTTTTATTTTGAGTTCTGTATTTGGATTCCGCCAATCATACGACATGCCATCTGAACCGAATATGTTAAACTTAGATTCGTTGGCGAATATGACCGAATTCTAAAATGTAGATTCATTGCAAGCATATTCTTTGTCGAAATTTAGCCTGCACAGTCGGTTTATAAACGGTTTCTTGCGTGCAACTCGGCCATTAAGGTCATGTTGTCGCAGACACCACACATATATTTTTTTTTGGACTGTAGAAGCTTTAATGTTAAACATTTCTGCTATTTTTCGCTGTGAGTGGCCATTTTGAAAATGTTTTAAAACCAATCTTTGTTGTTCTATGCACGGGGACTCATTTAAACTATATTAAATTGTACAAAATCGGGCTAACAATTCAACAGAAACTATATATTAATAAAAGTAGAAAAATTGAAAAACGACAAATTAACAATACGGCATTGAGCTATCATCAATACAGTAAAAATTGACTGCATAAAATAATCTGTGACGTGAAAAAAGGAACATTTTTTATTTTATCAGTTTTTGTAATAAATGTTTTTTGTTTGTTAGACTATATATGTAAATGACACCTATTTGTTTTTTAAGTTCCTGTTAGTTTTCTTATTTGGAGCTTTGAAAACATAAAAATACTCTGTATAAAATAAGCATTTTAAATACAGCACTCACGAGCTCTAGACATCGATATGAAATAAAGGATGGGCAAATTGAGGTTATAAAATAAAGAATTAAACAGTCATCTTTTAGCATTTATGTATTTAGTACAAACGCATAACTAAAAATAGTTCAGTTTTTACCTTCAAAAAGTAAGTGCTCATTCGAATGTATAAGAGCCCTTGTTCTTAATTATGGCTTCTAGTTTTCTGCAAATATGATCCACTAAGAGAACGAGAAACTAAGACACCCCCATGTTTAAAAGTTGGACGCAATTTTTTTTCACTCATCATTTGGTTTTCTCCACACTCTACATCTTCCATCGTTTCCATATACATACATTAAATTTGATATTGTTTAGTTTGCTAATGTAGGCAGTGTTGCCAGTTTAGCACTTTCAGTGCTAGATTTAGCATTTTGTTTCCGGAAAATAAATTGAAATTTTTAGAAATTATGCTAAATGCTTTTTAGCATAATTTCCTTGATAAAAACCAATTTTTTTCGAAAATATTTTACTATTTTACTCCAAAAAATACTTTTGGTGAAATAAAAAAAATAACTTTTATTAATATTTAAACTAACCCCCTTATTCAAAAACGATTATTAAATTTAACAAACGTTTATTAAGACAGATTTGCATATAAAAATTTTCTTAATAAACGTTTGTTAAATTTAATAATCGTTTTTGAATAAGGGGGTAAATTTCTTTCAGTGTGGTAAGGAAATTTTTGATTTAATATATGAAATGTAAAAAACAAGTCAACAATTGTTATGAACAAAATTAGAAAAAACTATAATTTATATTTGTAACATTTGAAATAAAAATTGTATTGTTACATTGAACAAATTTAGCACTTATTTTTCTTCTGTAGAACATTTTAGCATTTAGTTTTTCAAGTTTTAGCATATTTTGAAATTCATTTTCTGGCAACACTGAATATAGGGTTTCTTACGAGGAACACGAAGAAACACGACAAACTCATGAAGTACTTTTCGTACTGTGTTTGAGCAAACGTTTTTGTTGAATTTGATAGGTATTAATAGTTTTGGTTATTTTTGTTGCCGGTAGTTTAGGATTTTTCTTTATTTCCCGCACAATATATCTTTTTTCACCATTAGAAAAGGCCTGAGGGCGTACGCATCTTGACTTATTTGCAATATTTTTTATTTTGTTATATTTGTATACAATATTTTAAAATAGTAAAATAAGGTATTTTGACTTTTCACATATTTAACGCAACGAGTTGTTCAATTTTCGCAAATTTATTATTATTTTACGTTCAAACACCGTGGTTTTATTTCGATTAAGTGATATTTTTAAACTTTTTTAATTTATGAGCTACATATTTAGATATGTAACAAAACGATTTGACATTTTGTTTGCTACAGCTTCTATGACATTTTAAATTTTTTATTGTTTATTATTAGAGAAATTTTTATTTTATTTGGTAAGTGGTACACATAACATGTCGACGAAAGTGGACAACAAACATAATAAACAAATGTATTCAGGTTTTCGAGACGAAGTCTTGACATGAATACGAAAAAACTGAAGAAAGGGAGGCAACATGAAAATAGAAATTAATAAATAAAATGATAATTACAGCAAATTTCGAACTACCAGGTAACACTGGTTAAAAGATTGATGTTTGTCTGTTGGCTAGCAGGCACCGCAAGTGGTGCAGAAGGGTTAGAACGCAAAGAATTCTCAACAAACATTTTAATAATAAAAATTTTTCAAGTTGTAAAACAATTCCTACCTTCAGTAAAAATAATTTAATGAAAATTAAATTTAATGAACTAGAGCCTAACTAAATAAAAATATCAAAAATTAAAAATTAACAGTTCAACTAAAATAATAATTGTTATTAATTTATTAATTAATGTATTTTATTATTGTTGCAAAATATTCCGCTTTTAAATCAAAGCTAATTAGTGATGAGCACTAAAATTTTAAGTAAAAATTAAGGACTACATTTGCTTTTTGTGTTAAATTTATATGACTTAAATGAATTAAAGTCATAAAAAATGTAAATTATGCCCACACTTTCTATATCAACTGTATATGTGCAAATAAATATTTTCTTTTTCAGATAATAAACGCAAAAGTACTTTAATTTTAACTTTACACAAATTATTGCTGCAATGTAAGTACTTTCTTGAACGATCTCTAATTTTCTAAAAGATCCAAAAAATTACGGCAAAAATAACCGCAGTGGACGGATTTCAACACCTGTGCCCCTTGTTCTGTAACTTTAGTGAGAACTTCTCGCGTCGAAAATATATATCGAACGTTACGTTAGAAATGTTATAATATTCAACTCAAAGCCGATGTGAAATTTCAGTGTTTGAAACCGCTATTCACGAATATCGTTGACGGCGGACAAAACTTATTGAAACTTAAAAATTTTCAAAGACGGCGGCGTAAAAATACAACTTTTGGCTATACAAAATAATTTGCATTCAAATAAACTAATCGAACTCGAATTTTGCATCTTTAGAACTCGATGAAAACATGAGCTGCAGCAAATAAAACGAGAACTCGATGTTAGTAACTGGTAAAAGAGGATATTGGTCTTAAATATGAAAATAAAATAGCAAAACCAAACCAACAAGAATTAAAGTTTTGAGATGACGAATTTGAAACGGTTATATTCAGCGACGAAAAAAAGTTTAATTGGGATAGTCTTGACAGTAACCACAACAGTGGCGTGAAACACGACGCCCACGTGAGACGTGTTTTAAGCGAAACCACGTTGGTGGATCTCTGATGGTGTGAGCTGCATTTGGTGCTCGAGGAAAGTCCCGAATATGTATAGTGCCAAGCAAAATGAATGCTGAAATACATGTAGATCTTTTAGAGAATAATTTAATAGACTCTGCAGCTGAGTTATATGGTGATAATTGGATATTCCAACAAGATAACGCTGTGATTCATGTCGCACGTAAAACAAAGAATTTTTTAAAAAACACATAGTATAGCAGTATTAGAGTGGCCAGCCGCTAATAAATCCAAACACATTTGAAGGAAAAGCAACAAGCGTACAAGCTCTTAGCAACAATAAATTTTTCTTCGAATATTTCAGCCGTTAGTCTAATGCATGCTGCTGTCGACTACGAATGTAGGTTTGCTGGAGACGTTGTCGTTGCAAACACAATAATTTTGTGTGTATTGTTATATATAAATTGGATTAATTGATGGAAATCGTTATGAAAAGGTTGTAAATTGACAAAATTAGTTAAATAGTACCACATATTATATTATATTTCGTTAGTCTGCATTTAATGAAAATTCGTTATAACGAGGCTATTCACAAATGTATTCGTAATAGAGAGGTTTATTTTGTATTACATCTTATGGAGCGTTGTAGGGGATTTTAAAAAATTTGTTAAATCGTGAGGGTCGTTATATCGAGGTTTGACTGTATTGTCAGCCCGGTTCGTTAACTTGAAAAGTTCGTTAAACGCAGTACTTAAAACATCCCCGCGATAAAGTTTTATTCCAAAATGCAAGTTATAATGTTTTAATAAATATAAAAAAATAAAAAGAAACAATTCGTATCACTTTGGCATGTAAAATAAAAAAAAAATGTATTAAATTCTCCAGCATACAGCTGCTTATGAAGTTGTTTCTTTAAACTGCAAATATAAACTAGAGACTGGTGTAAATGACTTGCGTTGCCTTTAGAACCAAGACAAACGTTCATTTTCCATACTGGGAAATTCGCTTGACTTAATGGCTTTTCTATTTCGGGCTTAAAAATTTGTATCTTTTACACATTTTAAAAGATTTTCCTTTGATTTTAAAATTGTTGTCAATCCATAGTTTTTACACAAATCTTTTACTCGCAAACCTCTCCGATAATCATCGACGATTTTTATTCTTTTTTTTATTTTCTCTTTCAAAAACAATATTTTACTTCTACCCATTTTAATGTTTACGCATAAAAATATCATAAAAAAAACAAAATATTTGTTGTGATTTGGTCTAAATAAGAAAAGGGGTTTAAATAAATAAACGAGTTCAAAAATATGTTATTTAGTGGTTACGTCTTTTTCCGCAATTATTTGTCAAATGTGACCGTACCTTAACTAACTATCGTAGTTTAAAGAAAAACACAAAAAGAACTAAAATAACGGTATAGTTTTTTCTACTACTGCAGTTTTTTTTACTACAGTTCTAGAATAAGTAAAATTATTTTTTTTTATATAAAATGTTTATTTTATTTGTTCGTTAAACTGAGACCAAAAAATATGAAATCCAGATCACGGATCGTGGATCTCGTGATAAATATTGAACGTGTAGCATTTTCATGATATTAAATCATAATACGTCAGTAAAAAGTAACAAATAAAAGAAATAAAATAATACCTATAAAATACGCAGTGGAAAAAATTAAACAAAAAAAAGTAAAACAATTGACAAAAGCAAACAAAATAGCTAAAGAGGCTTTCTTTTAGTTTTCTCGCGACATTGATAAGCGACCCGCACATCAAAAAAATAACATACATAAATACTGACGCAAGATATTGAACATGTAGCATACGTTCGTGATCCATCAAGACTTTAAAATGGATCGCGATCCAAATATTGAACATGTAGCAGTAAACAATGGAATCAAAAAAGGGTTCGCTAAATGCGTTGTTCGTTAAAACGATGGTTCGTTAAATCGCGAAACTACTGTACATAATTATATTTGCAATGTTTTATTGCGAATTATTATTTAAAAAACAAAACAAATGTAATTTTTTACCGAAAAGTTAATTTTTTGCAATTGTGCTTTAAAGGGTTCATATTATACATCATTCGAAAGGTATTTCAAAGCACTTTCAAATGACATACATATTGCTTATTGAAACTAAACAGTTCTCAAAATCATATAATTAAATAGTATCTTATGAAGAATATTCAATTTTAAAAACTTTTCCATTTTTAAACCAAAATATCTTCTTCATTTATAAAGATATATGTATGTATATATAACAGATATACCAAATGAAAGACTGAAATGTTTTCTATTGATCAATTGATATTTTTTGTACCGTTATATCGATGAAGTTTCGAAATAACGGGACTTTGGTAAAAGATATAGTAATATGTATATATACCTGTCAACATAAATTTAAGCCAACAAAAATATTATTTAGAAAATCAGGGGAAAAAATAAAATATAAAATACCTAAAACCAATGTATGTAGTATATGTATAAAAAATTGTTCACATAAAATCAGACTATACTACAGAAGCTTTTTTAAGTGGTTTTGTTAATCAGTCAAATTATATTAGTACTTAGCAATGAAAATGGATTAATTTGTTAAAAAGACAATGGTTTGACAAGTGATTAGCAGTTGTAGTCTGAAGGACAACAATTTTTTAGGCGTCATCACACTGCAGTAAAGATTTAGCTTTCTTTAATTGCAGAGTGCAACAACCAAAATGGGATAAGATCAATTGCAAATGAAAGTTGACATTATTCATAACAAACCCTTAGAGGGTTTTTTTTTTTAATTCAGTAAAATATTTTTTATACGCATTTGAAGTTGGTGATTTTAGACCGCTATCTAACAAAGAATAATCATTGAGAATTTGATAAAATCTTGCCTATTAGAGAGCGTTACAAAATCAGCAACTTCAAATGCGTTTAAATAAAATCTTGCACTGAACTAAAAAAAACCCTTGAAGGTTTTGTTATGGATAATGTCAATTTTCATTTGAAATTGGTCTAATATCCAATTTATATTCCGAAAGTTCGATTTTGTATCACAGTGTTATTTAAAAGCTTCAATACATTTGTATAAACGAAATCAACATAATAATAGAAAAATAAATGAAACCTTCTAATTGTCCCAAGCTTTCAATCACCGTTTCATAACACAAATGTTAAAACCTTTATTCAATCGGATTTTATGTGTTGTATGTAGATCATATTTAGTAAATTATACCAAATTTTGTAAATGGATTGAAAAGTAATTGTTAGGAAACGCAAAAAATGTGAATGTAAAATTTAAAGCAAAGGTTCTACAAAAACTTACTTATTTTGTTGAAAAACATCTGAAATGATTGAAAAAAAGTATTCTTTATTATTAAGATAAAATATTAAAATCGCAAATATATTTACCAGCTTTTAAAACATTTAAACTTTTAATTTGGAAACTTAATTTTTATATATTAAAGTTAATAAACACATTGCTCACTTTTTTTTCATTTAAATATTGCATTAATAACAAGATTCACTAAAATCCCCAAATTTCATCTAAAAACGACGCCAATATTTTTTTTTTTACTATAATTTTACTTTTTGTTTTGATTATTCATTCCCCCACTGAATGCAAGTATGCTTGTAGTAATAACTTAACGGTATTTTTCTAATGAAGTTAATAAAACGTTTTAGTAACACCCTGTCATTTTGCACACCATACCACATTTGACACTTGACTTGAAATAAACGCACTGAACATACGCCTCAATTAAATTGTCAATTAGCATTTTGTCTTTTTTCGGCTTTTAACAGAATTGCGGCGCTGCAAAGGGAAAATAGAAAAAAAAAACTACATCAAAGAGAAGAAAAAGAATAGACCATAAGAAAAAATTTTTTGCTTATATATTTTTATACAACAACAAAATTAAATTTAGAAAGAAGCAAAAAATTAAAGTTTAATCAAAAAAGTGGAAAATCAAAAAAAAAAGACTAGGAGCGTAAGCAGAAAATTCTTCAGCTGAAAAACTCTGAATATTTTGCTCGAAAGAACGAAAAAGGGAAGTGAAGTAAAAACAGGCAAGGTCGTCATCGTTGTCATCAGAAAAGAAAAAGATCAACACACAAGCAACATGGTAAGTTCTGTAAAACTAAAACAAAAAAGGATTAAAATTAAAACCATTCCCGCAAAGTAATTAAATAAACACAAATTACTTCAGCCGATCCTGGGATAACGCAAATAATAGTTTACGAAACTTTATACTAAGATGTGCCGCTTTATATTTTCCACCTTTCATTTTTTTTAATTTAATGCTGGCAGTCTAAATTGAACTTTGACCAAATTTATAAAATTAAATAAATTATTACAAATCACAAATCGCAATTGTATTACGAATAATTTGATGTATTTATTTTAGGATGTGTTCCTGATGATTAGAAGACAAAAGACAACCATCTTCACGGATGCCAAAGAAAATACTTCAGTGGCTGAGTTAAAGCGTATGCTGGAAGGTATGTAAATTTGTCTGCCGTTCTGCACTCATTTAAAAATCTTTAATTTTCACCAAAAAAAATATACTAAAAAAAATCTTATAAAAACAAAAACGTCAATTCTATTTTTAGGTATTTTAAAAGTTAAACCTGCGGATCAACGTTTATACAATCAAGATAATGATATTATGGAAGACGACAATACTTTGCAAGATTATGGCATCACAATGTCAACAGCAAAGGCGCAAGCACCTGCTCAATTAGGTTTGGCTTTAAGGTGAGTTTACACTTTACTGTTTTTCTTTGGCCTTTGGCTAATTATTTTTAAAGAAGTATTGCATTGCAATCAAAATGAAAATACACAAAACTTTAATTTGAAGGAAAAATCATAATTAACAAACTTATTAGTTAAAAATAACTGTGTACATATATACATATGTACATATATTCTTGTTAGTGGTAAAATATGATTAACGCTAATAATGCATTATCGCTTGGCAATCAGCAAATTATTAGCCATGGGAAAAAGCTAAATCGTTTTGGATAGCATGTGTATATTGAAACTATAAATAAATATACATACATTCATATATATGAATGTATTTTCCAAAATTTATATCTGCATCGACCAACAAAGTTTTTATATCCCAATTAATATCAGATCTTTTACATTAATTGGCTGCGTATAAAATGTTTGAAATATTGATACAATATACAAGCTATGTACTTATTCCGTAAAAAACTGATTTTCACCCTCTATTGTTGCAGAACTTTTGAAACAAATAAAATTAGAAACAGCATAGTAACCACAGAAAAGACAATCAAGATATCCTATTAGAAGGCTCGAAACCCCCGTTTATTATAAAACACAGTTTATTACAATATATTTAAAATGGGTCGATTACGGATGGCAACCGAACCTCAGTGGAGTTGACAGTTGCCAAAAACATATTACAGATGGCAACTGACAACTGTAAGTTGTTAACTTCAGTTGCCGGACATGGCAACCGAGAATTTGTGGTTGCTTTGATTTTTATTTTAAGTGGTAAATTTTAAATGTTAGTTATTTTGTTGTTAAACTATTTATATTTTTAACATATAAATGTTTGTTTTCTACTCGAAAATTCGAAAAACAGATTAAACACGAAAGTTGTCTTACATAATAACAACTTGCATGTCAGTTGCGTTGCCTATTGGCAACCCAACTCCAGTTTGGTTGCTATACATAATCGACCCAAAAGTTCTTGTAGCAAACGATTTGTTCTCGTAGCAAACATAATTTATTAAAAGACTAAATTATTTTTGTAAGTACTATTCAATCGTTGTAGATGTAACAAAAATTAACATTAGTAGTTAGTTTGTCAACTGCTCTGTATTTTGAAGTGTAAATTATTAATGATAGATGAACTCATAAGATAATTAATCTTGCCCATATTTTTTTGCAATAAAAAGAATGTTCCTCGTCTGGCTATTGCTGTTACTGATAAAGTCTGTTTCTTTATATAAAAATTTTATATACATATTTTATAAATTATTTATATTCAACGTCTCCCTCGCTCTGTCGGTCTTATCTTTTGTTCCAATCGCTGAGTAACACGTTGATTGATACTGGTTGAAAGTCAAAAATCTGAATTAAGTTTATTTTTAATTATTTTCATTGTTCATTTATTTTGTATCGCATTGTTAAGGTCAAAATGTTTTTTATTAATAAAAAGAATTGAAAAGTTTTCTTATGTTTAAGTTAAATTTTAAATATTTTGTAAGTTCTTTATTTTTTATCTATTACATTTTTGTTGTTATCCTAGATTTCCCATTTTAAGTTTTTATAAACATGGGTTTTAGCAAATACATGCAAAAGTAAATAGTTTCTTGCTTTCTTACTTCAAGTCACAGTCACACGTCATTGATTCCAAGGTCGTTTAGTAGTACATATTTTTATAACATGTACATATGTATGTCGATCATTCCATGAAATATTCAACTGTGGTGTAGCTAGAGTACTTAATAAGTCTACATGTCTGTTAAAATTTACTCCTCATGAATTCCAAATAATTGGAGATATTTGTTACATCAATTTATTAATATGTATGTATATACACTTTTGATAAAATCAGACCATAAATTGCTCAGATTCAGCTAAAAACCATTTTTACTCAAACAAGGTACAAGCTACCTTTCGGACTACAAATCATATACACATGTATGTATACATCTGTGTTTACTATAATTTAACTGATCCTTGGTGGAAAAATGATTTTAATAATACTGTCCCTTAGTTTATTTACGCCAAGCAGTCGTTTCAATTGTAATTTAGCTAATCCTTATTAAACGCCGAAATTGTTCGATATTGGAAAATCCCGAATTTATTAGTATGTATCAGAATTTTTCTTAAAATTTATTGATAAAAGTCTTTGAATTTAATGTTAAAATAGGTACATATATTTTGTAGACCAAAACAATGCATACAAATAAAGGTCGATTTAAGTAAGTCCATCTGACTTTCGCTCAACCTCCAGTGTATTATCTTTCGTTGATTATTTGAAACCATTTACCAAACTAACACTGTGGTGGGTGGATTTACTAGTTACGCTACAAAATGTTGGTATCGACAACCTGAAAAGCTTAATGATGACATTCGACAAAAATACTATTAACTCAGAGAATGTCAGCGGCACAAAAATCTACTAAACCTGACATTTTACGAACTCAGAATAACAGATAAATTGAATATTACTCAACATATTCTTTATATTTCTCTTACAGAAAGGAAAGCGGCGATATAGAAGCACTCGAAATTACACCATATTCATCACCACCCGATTTACCCGAAGTCATGAAAAATCAAGAGGCAGCAAATGGTAAAGAACAAGTGGCATAGACGAAAGTCAATTGAGACATATACTAAAACAAGAATAAGAACAACAACAACAGCAAAATACAGAAAAATATTAAGCAACACTTTCAACCAACAAAAATCAATCAATCATTTAATATTTCCTTACTTTTTTTATTTAAATAACACAACAACAACAAGAAAAAACATAAAACAAACAACTCTTTAGGTCGAATGAAAATGCAGGTAATTGCTAAAAGAAAAATAATAAATAAAACCCAAACAAAACACGTATTTAAGAAATTGATTGACAAACAAACAAATAGATAGTGAGGTCAGAATGAAACCGTAGTTCAACTATAGAGAAAATGTTTGTTCATTCATACATTTAAAAAAAATTACCCAGCTTAAAATAATATTTTTCTCCTTTTCCAAAGCTAAATAATAATTAAAAAATTAAATTTAAAAACAAGAAGTGTTGTACTAAATGCTAAGTTTTACTGTTGTCATTTTTTAAGAGAAAAAAGAAAACTCTTTTAAATGAGTTTTAGTTTTTTAAGTAAATTTATTTAAAAAAAATTTAAATGGGGGCTCAATGTTTTTGATTTTTCAGTTTATTTTTCTTTTTTGTTTTTCTTGTTGTTGGATTTTTATATTCTTTTATTCTCTTAAAATAAAATATCAATAAAAATAACTTTTAAAAATTTAATTTAAAGAACAACAAAACATCTTATTAAAAAATTTGGTTAGCGGAAGAAAACAAAGAGAATTATTTAAATAACTCTATAAATTATTTAACAACTCAAAGTAAATTTCTTAATATTTCTACATTTTCATTTAAATTTATTATTTAAATACCAGTTTTTTTAAGAAAGATTCTGATTTAGAAAAATAACAAACAATTAATAATTATATTATAAAAAAGCCTTGTTAAAATCTCGTTAAAAAGAATTTGTAAGAAATCATTAGAATTAACGAAACGAAAAATAATAAAACAACAAAAATATATTATGATTTTTAGTTCATAATTATTTAAACAAGTAAAAGTAAAGCAAAGCAAAAAATATCCTTAATTTTCTCTAAAGTAATACATGATACATAATTAATACACAAACGTAAAACTAAAATTAAAAACATTTTACTTTTTTTTTAATTTTTATTACTGTCTTCTATTTAATTTAAATTATAATTATTTTCGGTTTAATTTTATTAATTAAAAAGAATAAAACAAAATATTACAAAAAAAAAATAAAATTAAATTTTATAAACTTAAAAAATTAGTATGATCGCTTCATGCACTATCCACTGAATCATCGGATATTGTTTGTATTTCATCCTCCGCCTCCTCTTCTTGTTGCTCCTCCACAAAGGCCGCATTCGAGGTTTGTTGTAATTCTAAATTCTCCAAATACTCTTGCAAACGATCTTGAAAGAAATTTATATAAGTTTGTTTTTGCTGCGATGTGGCTGGGAAATAATGTCCGCCATTGTGTTCTAGGATTTCGACATTTTTAAAATGATTAGCCATTTCTTGACTCATTTCTTTGGGTATGATTTCATCGGATAAACCATAGACATGTAGTGTGGGAATGATAATCGATTCTTCGTATGCGCTTTTATGCACTAAACTCCCGGATAGGAAGCCAGAGGAGAGTATGGCAAATTCCGGACGTATAGATGTTACTGAAAAAACAGGTAATGTAGAGATGTGAATAAATAAAGAGAAAAACAATCACCCCTATCGTGAATAAAAATTCCAAGTGAAATTTGTACACTTTTATTTTTTAACATTGAATTTAAATAGGAAAAATGTGAAAAGTGAAGAAATTTCACGTGGAATTTTTATTCACGATAGGGATTTTTGAGAAAAATTCATATACCTATATGTACATATGTATGTATATTTCAAAAGTGGATTACTTTACACAAGGGTACATTGAAACAAAATTGTCTGCTTATTAAAATGTTTGAGAGGACCGTTACACACCATCAAACTGGTATTTTAGACATTGAATGCTTATAAATCATTCAATATTGTAAGTATGAATCGCAAGCTATTTTAAAGTATATAATTTTACTTAATTTTGAAAGCTTCTTTGGAACTTCATGTACATTTTTAAATTAAGCAAATATTTAAAAGTAAAGTTATGGAAACCTTTTCCACTTACACTTTTTCTTTGCTAGACCACAGATTAAACCCACAAAACATGCTCCTTGTGAAAAGCCTAATAGACCTTGAAACGGTCCCTGAGTCTGCCAAGTATCCTCTACCAGTTTTAAACTTTCTTGAAAACCAAATGCCGGACCATTTTTGTTTGTACCCTTAAAGGAGCCATCATCCTTATTAAACCACCAGCTCAACTGATCAGGCTGTAGTTCTGCTCCACCTTCCATGGGTTTAGCTTTGTGGGGAGCATCGATAAACACAAATTCCGCATATTTATTGACATGTTTGCGAAATGAACCCAATTTGCTTTTAAAACTGTCGGCATTTTGCCGATAGCCATGCAAACACAAAACTCGCACTTTGTCTTTTATTTCTAGATGGGATGCTGAGGATTTATTTTTACTTGATGATGAAGGACCAGATGATGAAGCAGCCTCGTTATTGGTCATAGTTTAATTATTAAAAGATGATTAAAATAACTTTGCTCAAATAGTTTGTTTGAATGAGGTTAGGTTGCATAAACAGCTGTAACTAAGTGAAAAGTACGTTCAGTGTAAGATAAGAAATAAAACCAAACAAAAGGAAGTGACATTATATCGTAATATATTATTTATTTTTAAACACTTTAATTAAAAGATGAAAATAAAATATTAAAACTCTTTTATATAATTTTAATGATCTTTTGAAATAATTTATACATTTTCATTTTGGATTATAAATATCTTTTTCTTATTAATGTTTTCACTGAACATACATGTGTAAATATGTGTTTTTGTTCTTCTGACATTTACTCTTGCTCAGCCGGTTGCGCGTTTTCTTATGTAAAATTTATTGTAAATTTATCTTCTGCACGCATTTTTAAAGATTTACTTTTTAATACAGCATTTATTTTCTTTCCTATTTTTCGATCGTTTAGTTTTTATACAACAAAGAAAACATTTTGTTACTACGCTTTAAGAAATGATATTAACCGTTTCTCTTTTTAACAAAGGATCCTTTTTGGGTTCTTTGATTAGCAAATGCAGGCAAGTTGTACGAATTAAACCAGTTAAAAAATTAGAAACTAATATAAACCCCAACATATCTACTTCTATAACAACACCAACGGCTACAATAACATCGCCTGCATCGTCGTTAATTGCGAACCAACAAACCAATAGACCTGCTGCTGTTGCAAATCTTAGTTTGAGTAGTCCCACGTATGTGGCTAAAACTTTGGAGGAAAAGGCCGGACTACCACCAAAACCTAAAAAGCCTTTGACACCCTACTTTCGTTTTATGAAAGAACAAAGATCCAAAGTACAGGCTGACAATCCTAAACTCTCCATTGTGGATATAGTGAGAAATGTCTCAAAACAATGGGTAACTGCAGATCCGTCATTAAAGCAGCGCTTGCAAGAGGAATACAAAAAAGATCTAGAGAAATATATAGAAACACGTGCAAAATACGATGCCAAAATCACAGATGAACAGCGTTCACAACTAAAAGAACTTAAACAAGAGCTAATTGATGCTAAAGGAAGACGTATGATGCGTAAACGTATTAAGGATTTGGGACGTCCTAAAAGACCTGCCTCAGCCTTTTTACGTTTCATAGCCGAGGAAAGAATTGTAACGCCTCAGACGTCAAAAGAAACCTTCCGAGAATGGCACCAAAAGGCCACCGCCAAATGGGGTACACTGACAGATGAGCAAAAAAATGTTTACATAATGGCATCCCGTAAGGAATTGGAAAAGTACAAGTAAGTTGGCAAAACATTTGTGAAATAGCATAGACCTAATATGTTTATTCTTGGTGTTTACAGAGTAGAAATTTCTTTGTGGGAGGAAAAAATGATACGTTTAGGAAACATTGATGTTATACGCCATAGCAATCTAATTGATCCTCCAGAGCCTAAGCCAAAGAAATATTAATTTGTTTTTGAAGTGTGAGAGCATACATATTTTTCATTTATCGTATCACTTCAATTTCATAGAATATGCCAAGTTTCAAGATTTTTTTTTGGTTCTGCTTGTTAAGTTTTATGTCACAATTTTAAGTTTTGCTGTTTGTATTAATTATCAAGCTAGAAGACTATGAATTTGTTTTTCTAAAGGCTAAAAATACATTAATAATTACTTAAATTATCTAATTACTTTTATTTGGTTTTATTTATAGTTCTACGATTAGTTGGTGGGTTTTAAAACATTTCAAAATTATTATTATATTCCTCATGAATGTTATATCCTCAAGATTTATTTACATTCCTTAAATCTAGGGAATTCGCTTTTTGTTTGAATTGACTGGATTCGAAAATGTCTAAGATATAAATTAATAAACATGATATCTCCTATATAATAAATATGATTGATATTCCAGGGCTGAATATCATCATTAATTAATACATTTTATTTTTATATTATACATAATTATTATTTTTATAAATAAACAGTTTCAATTATTTCGTTTGTGATGGTTATTTATTTAAGAAGCTACAACTAGGGACGGAATGTATATACTTAAAATCTTAAAAATTTAATTGTAAAAATAATAAAACAAATTTGTATATAAACTTACAACTAATAAGACACATTTGTTTGTTAAAAAGATATTCTTAGATTTTTCGAACTTGTATATAAATGGTTTGGTTAAAAGTTGTTACTAAATGAATTTTACTTTTAGAAACCCCTAAAGGATTTATAGGTTAAACATACAAACGTAATAATTTGATGAGTATAAAACCCAATGTTAAAGACAAAACAATTTCCACATCTACGAATGCTTCGAGGCGACTAGCACCAGCTTTGTAAAAGTCCCAATCAAATATAATATTAGATGCATCGGATTGACGCCATGGATTTTCACCATCATCAAAGTACATAGGGCAGTCATCGCGTTCACGTTCGTATTCTATGGCATCAATGGCCACTGCAGCTCCTTCGCTGTGATTCCAGGAACTTACATCTTGATTGAGTTTGCAAAATGCGCCCACAGCTGATAATCAAATAAAGAAATTAAATTTAATATTTTTACAACTGTTTTTTGGTATTCTTCCGTATTACCTTGTGACATTAAAACCCTATTTAAATCGGCCCTTTGATATACCCAACATCTGTATTTAGATAAAGGATCCAAATCGTCATAGGTTATCAAGTATGATTTCAAATTTTCCTTCCAAAAACCAATACATTTCATGCGATAATCGGGATCACCTTAAGTTGATTTATTTATATTAGTTTTTGGCTGGATATTTTATTTTAAATTCAATTTAAAACTTACTGTAAATATCTACTGGTCTACCCAAATGATCTACAGATAAACAATAGTTTTCATCGACCGCCATTTCTTTTTGATCTGTATCGCACACAGACAAATCGGATATGTTTTGTTTACAGTGTATATCGGGCCGTGGACTCAATGTAACACCACCCAAAATTCTAAACACAAATAGAGTTGATTTTATTCGTTTTTCTTTAATTTTTTGATATATGTACAACTATAATATATTATAAGCCAGTACCTCTACGGATATATAGAAACCCCGTATGGTTCCAGTTTATGAGATGGTTTTCATATATATAGTTTACAAAATCTCAAACGTACAAATTCTATGTTTTTACTTATATTCTACTCACCTTGTTTTAAAAGGATGTTCACCAAGTTGTGTAAAATTAAATTTACCCGCAACTGGACACCTCACCGGTACAGGATTTTTCGCCAAAAACAAATCATATTTCCATGCTTCGTCATTTTTAAATTGAACCCACGAACACACCGTACTGAAATCGTCTTTAATAACTGCCAAGCCTTTGCGATAACGAATAATATTGTGATGACGGGGTATAAAATCAAAGCACACATAATCCTTTTGACAACCGTCAACCGTAAGTCGAGCCATCATAATACGATTACCACGACGTTCACGGCATACGTAAATGGTGCGCCTATAACGTGCTTTATCCGGATAGTAGGTTTCATTTATATGTGTCTCACTAATAATGACATCAGCATCGATGTTGGCCGTATTGACCCATTCACCGGAGAAATTTTGCGGTAAAGTACAACCAGGCTCAACATATTCCGCTTTGACCGGGTGAAGTTTTAGACGTTCAGGAGAATTTTCGGGCGTTTTAAGAGTGTTACATTCGGCAGTAATGGACACACCCACATACAAGTCATCGTCACGATTTTTGAGTAAACACCGATATTTTTCATCTTTACGTGATTCCTTTGTATTAGCCACGGCAAAGTAATGATTTTTACCCACAAACCAATCACCTAAACAACTATATTCTACAATGCCACTAAACGTACCATCCATACCCTCGCACTGCTGATAGGTGATGTTGAACTTTTGATTTTGTATCAAGAACTGTGTACCGGCAGTTTGACATGACTGTATTCTGGCATCAGGTTTATCGCATACACCTGTAAAACGGAAACGATTTTGATAGGTAAATTGCCAAACACCTTCCAAAGAACTGCGACAATTGATGGGTATAAAGTTTTCGTTAAACAAAGTTATCAATTGTTGATCATCCTTAATGCCGCGACACACATTCTGCACCGATGGTTTAGCGCCATCTGGTATAGTAACACATGGACCTTAAAAAAAAATTAAATTTAGCAATACTAAGGAAAGAAAAATGCCACAAATTTCAGTTACTCTCAAATTTCTCGAAAATATTTAAAGTCCTTATGAAGGTTTTAACACAGTGGTAACAGCCCTTTCCGCGTTCTTCAAATACAAAAGAATACTCATCGCCGTGATGTTTTTCCATTGTTATGCAGTAGCCTCGTTTACTCATTTGCCTGGCATCTATTACTGTTTGTGTGGGTAAGCCAGATTCCCAAGAAAACCATGATCCTTGCAGAATCTTAGGTATAGTGCAATATTGTTGTTCCAATTGATTGTATTGGCCGTTGGCTATATTATATATATAAAATTAAAATGCATCATAAATTAATTAATCTAGCAAATGAATCAATGCTTGGTTTTTTTGTTTGAATCAGGGGTGTGGCTTAAAACACAAGTCACTTTTGTTTTCAAAACGCAAATTCTTACCTGTCACAAAAATACCCAAAAGGGTAAATAATTCATATAGTTTCATTATAACTTTATCACTATACTATGTTTTAACACTTTAACATTATTTTCGTCAACAATCAAAAGTACAAAAAAATTAACAAAACACTAGTTCAACAAATATAAAATAATTTGTGTGTTTAACGTTTGAGTTGCCAACTTTATGAAGAAAAGTTTTTGGTTTATTTTTGTGATACCGGCAGTGTGACCAGATCTCAAAAAGGTAAGCGGCTAAATCCGTTTAAAAACAATCTAAGATATACTAAGACTGGTTTTAAAATGCCAAAAAATGTGCTAAATTTTTTAAAATATTTCCTTGAAATAATTTTTTTACAATTTGTGGTACGCATGATGAAAAAAATAAATAATACAACTTTGAACTCAAGTACAAAACTAATTAAAGTTCTCTTAAGGAGTCTAACCTTAAAGTTAAGTATTTTTTGAGTAATTTTTTTGAGTAATTTTTTTTTTACTGTATTATACCTTACTTAAGTCTTTGGTAATTTGAAAACATTTATTAAATTTTTTTAATTTACATCTAATATAAAGGATAGAATTCTTAGTATTTAAAAGCATTATGTTTTTTATTTTATTATACCCTAGATCACCTTAGTAGGGACAATATACCCTGGCTTTGTGCCGATGTTTGTAAGGCCCAAATATATTAGTCTAACACCCACCTTAAAGTAGGTATACAAATCGACTCGGAATCTGGTGTGATTAAATGGCTATCCGCGCAAAGTACAGGTCGCAATTTTAAAAATGTTTCGAATGTTGAAATTGATCCATTATTTCACTACGACTCCATACAAATTGATCATAAATGTGTAATTTAGAAATAGTCATAGCTTATATTAGTCATTAGTCAAAATGAATCATATTCAATACAAATACATAAGTTTCATATATATATATATATATAAATCATGATCTATTGGTCTGTAATTAATTTTAATTCTATAACGATTGGTCGATAATTAATTATATCTCCCATATAAGAAAATCACTAAATTAGTAATATAAATGGGCTTCTAACTTGGTTTTTATAGAATTCATTCCACTAAATATACGTTTAACTTCTGAATTACTAAATGGCAAAACTAAAATCTTTATAACAAAAGATGAAAGAAAGTTTTCATAAAACGCATTCTTGTATTCTTGTTTAATTTGTACAGTACAGAAAATCATCGAATATTTCTATAAGCTTACCATTTAAAAAAAGACAAAACAATATTAATGTCTTTACTAACAGAGGCATCGTTTATATAAAAAAATCTCAACAAAATGACCCAGTACGTATTAATGACTTATCCGATTTGCATCAGATGTGTCGTCCACCAGATACTAGCGATGGGAACATGCAGACCCTTCAGAATTAAAACTTTCATGAATCTACTTAAAATAATTATACATAACTTTTTTATGACTTTTATTATTAAATTATTAAGATCTTTAATTTATTATCGTGCCATGAATTAAAATTTATCCTTTGAAACTATTTATCTCTATTTTTTCAACAATATTTACAATATAACTGCTCTTTGTGCTCCCATTGCTGATAATATTTTTGTATTTAAATATAATTCCATTATATGAAGTGATAAATCCAGAGAAAATCTCTACACAATGGTTAGAATACTCTACAAAAGAATATATGCCATATAAACGCTCATTTTCCCACTCATATGAAGTTAATTTTTGTCATTTTAGGTTTGTTGTAATTTAATCTGTTAATAAATTTGTCATTTACGCTTTAATATGTTCATATAATTTTCCTTTTTTATTTTTAAGCTATTTTGAATAGACAATATTCTTAAATTTTAAAATGCTAAACATATTATAAAGAAATGCTAAATAAAATGCTAAATGTAAAATTTTGCAGCTAATTCAAAATAAAATAAACTAAATTTAGCCGCAAAATTCTAAAATGGTCACACTGGATACCGGGCGTACAAAAATTTGTATATAATAATTGTTCTAAGTCCATAAAAATGCGATGATGGGATTTTAAGAGCGTTAAATTTAAATTCAATAACAAATACCTTATTTTTTATATTGAATTATGTACATATTTATATAATTCAAATTATAAATTAAATATAAATTTTAATTTAAAATTTTTGTGAAATTAGAAAAAATATTATTTCTTACCGAAATTGAATGACTTTTGGTAAGTAGCATATTTCGCAGCTAAATAGGCATTTTGTAAACAGTAGACATAAATAATTCACATATAAATTAAATATGTACATGTTTTTTAAAGAATATTTTTAAATATTTATTTGATGTATTGTATATACTTTATCATCAGCATTATAAAAATCACAATAATATTCTTACACAAGAAAAACAAATACATTCAAGTATATGCGACTTAAAAATCATAGAGTATTTGACGCCCCACAATATTTTTAAACTTGTATGCAAAAAAATTTTATAATGAAGTTGCATCTCTATGCCTACTCTATTTTCAAAATATTAAAAATAAGGTTTACGAGAAGTAAAATTTTAATATTAAAAAGAGAAAAATAGTTTTTAGTTAGTACGAATATGAAAGCAAAAATAAAATTCGATAATTAGAAATAAAAATACGACTGCAATAAAAAACTCTACTTCTCAGTATACGCCATTTATATTGTTGTGGGACGAAGGCATATTATTCTCCTGGGCTACCAAACGCCGCCTTGTAGAGGATGTTGTGGATGATGAACCGCGATTACCGCTAACTTTTTCGGCTTCGATGCGGCCCGATAAAAATGTTGCCAAACGTTCCTGTTCAAATTGTGTTAAAACAATAAATATGTATATGTAGTATTAACACAAAACGAAGTTAAAACTATTTTAATATTTACCAAATAAGTATTAGAAAGACTTTGTAGGCTGCCATAGAAAGTGAACATGCGTTTCATTAATGTTTCGGCTTCTTCTTTCGACAAATTTTTCACTTTATCCAATTTTGTTATGCTAATCAAACGATTATTGAAATATATCATGTGATGTACAACTTCTGTTGTGGTATGGGACACAGTTCTATTATATTTAATGAAATATAAATATTGTAAAATAGATTGTAAATAAAGTTGAATTAATAAAAAAAAAAAAAAAAATTTTTAACACAAACTTACTTGGGTATATTAGCAGCCACATTAGCACCAAAGTTAACTACATGTACCAAACGCCTAGCCGATTCCCGGGTCAGTAAAACAATTAACTGTTCGAGTGTTGTTGGTCTGGCTTGATTTTCTGGCTCGTCTAGACTTAAATAAGCCCAAAGTTCTTTTGCTTTTTGTAGGGCCAATTTTGGATCGGTTGCAATCTACAGTTGTTAAGTAAATATTTGAGAAGTTTAATGGAATTATGTAATCCAATTTACCATTTCAGCAGCATATATTAATATATGTATGGCTTCTTTACTTTGTTTCTTTAGAGCTCTGGCTTCCGCTAAAGTTCTTTGAGTTAAGCGGCGCTTAAGCTTTCGCGAAAAACGTTGACCGTGATGAATTGCCTTGATGGCGCCTTTTTCACCCGGTGCATCTGTATTGTTATCTTCATCATGTACTGCTAAATACAAGAAAATAAATACAAGTACATATACACTAATGTTTCATTTTTTTAACACTTAAAATTAAATATAGGAAAAAAAAAAACTAAATTTCTTATTACATTTAATTTAACCTATAAATTTTCTTTAAAATGTTGAATTTTCTCAACAAATTGTAAATTTTATATAATGTCCACATTCAAATTAAATATTATCGATATTATTAAATTAGAACAACAGGAAAATATATTATAAATACCTGCCACCTACTTAGGTCAAAAGGTTAGATAAACATTTATTAATATGTAGTATACTTAAAGACCTTTTAATTTAAATGATACATGTATGTATGTACATACATAATGTATGTACAAACAAACATTTTTTAAGAGAACAGAATAATTTTTATTGATGTCCCTTTTTACAAATGTAAAAGGAAATATTAATAACAAACTATTTTTTAATTCAATTTAGATTTCATAAGTTTAATAAATCTCATGTAATACAGATTTATTCTTCGACCTTCGACCTTTTAGCAGATTTTTTAACATTTAAGTTTAAGGAAGATTTTATCAAAGCGTGTGAACAAAAAAAAACTCAATGTTTTAAAATATTCAAAATTTATAAATAAAATGATTTTTCCAGATATTAACGATGTATATGTAGTATAGAAAATTGTCAAAAACTGTTAAATATAAATATTTTTATAATTATTTATTAAAGTTTTTTGGAAAAGCCTATGCATATGTATGAATGTATGTATATGATTGGGCAAAGCATCATGTAAAATAAGTTCCTAAATGTGCAATTTAAAATAAAAATATGCATTTAAATCTAATGTGTAAAGAAATGTCTCATTAAATAATAGTTATAAACTTACATACATTCGTAAATAGAAATTTACAGTTTGCTACAATTGTGCAGTCAATACCCATTGTTGCATATATTCGCAAATCAAAGAGTATCAGAAAAAACATTTTATAGCAGAAATATTTAATTACATTTTAATTCCTGTACCAAAACAATAATTTTTATTATCCTTACAAAATAACTGTAAATACGAAATAAACTTAAAAAAAGAAAGACAAAGCGAATATATGTAGATATGCAATTTTGTTTATGTATTAAGACTGATCATTTTCTTTTCAATATTGGCTTATCAATGCAAGTTTTTTTCACTTTTTTTCTTTATTTTTTTTTTTTTTGTTATACCTACATTTTAAAAGAATGAAGAGAAAATCAACAATCTTCGACTTTGCCTTAATTATTATTTATAAACATTTCAAATTGAAGATTAAAAGTCATTATTTATTGTTTTCTTTTCAGTAATTTTTTTCCAAAATTATTTAGCAGGAAATGATAACCTTAGGACTATTTTAAATGGCTTTTTTGTTTTCTTATTCGAGTGAACGAAAAACAGATAAACAAAAACTGTACAATGAAATATTTCTAAGCCATTGTTTTTTTAACTTACCATCAGTTTGATCGCCATCGCCCACAATGGCCACTAAATATTTATCAACGAATTTGTCACCAGCCGTTAAAGCGCCATCCAAACGGTTTGCCGCATAGGTTGTTATTGGACTCTCCAGCACCGCATTGCCGATTTGTTTTACCGAATCGGCCCTTTTCAGAACCGGTTTAACCAAATGATCTGTCATGTATTCCTTAGTATTCCAATACATCTTTAAACCCATAATAATAGTCTAATAATCATAATATGCAATTAGCCTAAAAACTAAGTTGTCTTATCTTACCAGTTCGGGTGGTAAATACATCAATGGGGCACGCTGCTCTAAAATGTCCAAGCTCTTGCACATCACTGAGTCTAGACGCTTGATTGGTGCTTCGAATAATTTTACCGCTGGTTGCAGCGATTCATAAGCGGATAGAATAGTGTATTCAGCAGTTTCAAAATACCAATTGAAAAGACGATTGCTATTTTTGACTCTAGCATACAGATGTTCTACCTGTTTTAAACTTGTTTCAATTAATGGTATACTGCCAATGCGATCGATTGTCTCCAGATGTAATTTTGTATTTGGAGTATTTGCTTTAAATTGTTTTAATAGAAATTTACATTTTTAATTTTCATTTCTTTAGTATTTTTCTTTCCTACTAACCCATTTTTAATTATTGTATATTTCAATTTTTGATGGAATATGTAGCAATTTTATATTTTTTACAATTGATTGATAAATTGATCCGCTTTAACGCGGTCCGTTTCGTAAACCTTCTCGTTCAAGCTGTATATAAAAACTAAATCTCATTGACTTTGAAACGTACTTTTTAAAAATCGTTTCTTTCATATTACGTTTTGTGCAAAAAAAAGTGTCTCAAAATACTTATATATGGATGTATGTATGTATATTCATATTAATGCTACAAGTTTTCATGTTTATGCAACAATATATTTATTGTAAGATTATTGATGGGAGGGAACACTTGTGTTCAAAAATTTCAGAAAATCATTATCAGAATTTCGTATGATGATCTTGCTCACGCGTTAAAATGTTGCATTAATAATAAGCGATGCTCAATATAAATTTATATCAGTAAACAAATAAATTGAAATGTTGAATTCGACCGCCTCGAAATTTAATTTGCCCTACATGTACAAACAAATTTTAGAATAAAGAAAAAGGGTTACAAGTATGTATGCCGAATTTCAACCTTTTTGATCTTCGGACAGGAAAGAAAGAAGTAGCTATAAAAATGTTCTGGGATATGCAAATATGTGTGTTACTTTTTTTTCGATGACGTTATTTGGATTACCGTATTTTAGCGGCAATAGTGTTTATTGTTAGGATAACATTACGCTTTTTTTTATGTATTTTTAGATTTCTTATTAAAATTCCGTAAAACAGAATATAATCCCCAGAAACCCGCACATATTTACAACAAGACGGTCAAATGTTGTTAAAATTAAATGTAACAAAACCATAACGCATCACTAAAGTTGAAGACAATAACTTTTTATATGACTATCTTAGTATTATTATATTTTAGAATGTACTCTTAATTAAAGTCTATAAAAAATAGAGAGCTTGACCTTTGAGAGACTTCTACAGATAAGCAACATGCTGGCTAGCTAAGATTTGAAATAGTAAGTAAGATGTGCAGATCTTATTAATTAAAACAACAAAACTTATGAAAATAGTAAACATTTTAATGAAAAAGAATGTTTATTTTCTATTTAAAACTATTACATAGTATATATAGAATGTATCAAAGTTCAGATTTTTTGGTTTGTTTTGATTTTCGAAATAGAATTTTAATTAATTCCAGTGATATGTTTATCAACATGCTTAGTGTATGAATCAGTATTTTGAGAAGTGTTTCCTTAAAAAGAAAGTAAAAATGTTTTAAATGGAAACATGAGCTACTGGTCGCCTTTAACACGTTTATGCAAAGACCGTTACATTCAAACCAATTGTATGTCTTATCTATCTTATTGAAAGTTGTACTTTGATTTTATGTAAAAAAAACACGTAATTTTCCAGTGATCACGTCGGACATTGATTCCCAAATAGATTAATAAAAGTTAAGATTTTAAGGTGTTTGTTTACAAACAGCAAAAGATATGTAAATAAATCATGTAAATATTCATAATATATAATTTTAAGTCGTTTAAACTATTAAGATTTTTTTATAATTTTATAATTTTTCCATTGTTGCTAAGTACGTGATGATTTTCTTTTTTTTGTTTAACACCATTTTATTTTTTTTTATTTTGTAATCTCCTATAGACATATTTTATTGTTAATATTAATATTTGTATTAATTTAATTTAATTAAAAGGAGATAAAAATAAAAAGAATTAATAGTTCAATATGGAACAAATTTCTGTCTGATAGCAGTCTAGAATTTCTGATGCAAGAGTTTTTTGTTAATTAAATATACCTCATGAAAGTCAATAAACTAATTTGTATTGTTATAAATTTTGCTGTTGGTAATATGTATTATTTATAAGGTCTGTAGGTAGTTACATACTCGTATATGCAGCTAAAAAAAATATTTTTTTTTAGAGCGATTCCCCATATTTGTAGTTCAATAATTATATTTCCATACCAAATTTCGTGAAAAAGTAAATTTTTGAAAATTCGTTAAGGCATCACAAATAAACGTAAAATATAAATTGTTTTAGCAATTGCAATTGTCTATCTTTATTGTCGGTCAAGCCCTACCATATATCTATAATACACTACACCGAGTATTTAAACAAAACTTGGTTTTCAGAAGTGTGAGCTATATGAGAGCTATGACCTATTATGTACCTATTATCATACAAGTTTATTTCATCTCGATAACAACCATAAAGTCATATTTCGGGGGGACATTTATATTGGGGTTAGATAAATTGATGGATTGACTTCAACCAATTTCAAAATCAACTGTCCCACATCCATTGCAATTCGCTCAAATGGTGCACCTGAGTTATACTGCTGAATTTTTCCCCGACTTCTTTTTTGTGGGCAATTATTCGCTATTCAATCGGCAACTGTTTGTTGACAACCGACCCAATAAAACCGATGTTTTAACTTTTCAAGGTTTTTTTTCACACCCAGATGACCCCCACTGGAAGCGTCATGGAATTCTTTCAGTATTTCATTTATTTTAGAGGCCGGCACCATAATAAAATTTGTAACCGTTTTGCCATCTGCACTTTCCCATTTGCGGTATAAGCAGTCATTTAACATCTGTAGACAATTTCATAGAGCCCAACATGACTTCATTAGCGGACTTTAGCCAGCTATTTCATTGCGGGTAGGTTTTCTGTCTTCTTCTTTAGCTGATATTATTTTTGCAAAATGTGGTCACTTCTTTGCACCGCAGACCAATCTGTACTGGAATCTATACGGGTTAGGCGAAAATCGATGACGCTTTCCTTTACCTCGGCTTTTGTGCAATGCTTATATTCTATGTTGCATAGGCGTCTTGAGAGCGCATCTGCATTGCCATGTTTACCACCTTTCCTGTGCTCAATGCTAAAATCATAAGTCTAGAGCCGTTCGATCCAACGAGCCAATTGCCCTTCAGGTTCTTTAAATTGCAGCAATCACCTCAGGGCAAAATGATCGGTTCTCAGTTGGAAGTTCTGTCCATACAGATTCTTATGGTAGTACTTAACACTCTCGACTACTGCTAGGAGTTCACGTCGTGTTACACAGTAGTTTCTCTCAGGCTTCGAAAGTACTCGACTGAAGTAATCAATGACTTTTTCTGTACCATCGACCACTTGCGAAAGCACACCGCCTATTCCGTATCCGCTCGCATCACTGTCCACCACAAGCTTCTCTCCAGGTATGGGATATGCCAAAATTGGTGCCGTACATAATAGTTCCTTACACTTCTGGAATGCTAGTTCTTGTGCTTCAGTCCACTGGAATTGTCGCGACTTCTTAGTCAGCTCGTGTAGACTTGCTGCCATACTGGCGAAATTCGGAACAAAACGTCTGTAATATGTACAAAGGCCAAGAAAACTGCGCAATTCGTGAAGATTTTTCGGTCGTGACCAGTTCTTTACAGCAATTATTATATCTTCATCTGTTGATACGCGATGCCCTAAATACTTAACTTCTGGGCCTGTTCGAAAATGCATCACTGCACTGCATTTGATGCGCAGTACGTTCGGAAAAGCAAAAGGTTGCATCCAAGGCATATTGATTATCAATCATCATTGCATCACTGCAATGCATTGTGTTCTAAAATGCATCACTGAAGCAGATGATGCGCAAAAAAACAGCAAACAAGCATCACAAAAATGGCTGATGCATTGTATAAATTTATTTAATAAATTTGTATACTTTTTTTAGAATAGAAAATGATGCAAAATTCTCCAAACTATTGGTGAGAGTCTGTTTGGACATGGAGGATATTGCTTTATAATATTAACATATTTAATTACTTTAGGGATTTGCCTGCTTTTGGAACACAAAGTTTTTATAATGCCTGCCTTTTTTATATTTCAAGCGCCTTTTATATTGCTGATTGCACAGTTTTGAAACATTTTTGGTTTCATCTAAGTCAAGAAATAAATTTATTATTAATTTCTCCATTTTTAATATTCCCGCGTTCGTAATTGTAAACAATTCATTTATTGTTCGTCTGCGCATCAGCATCGCAAACTAATCTCAAATGCGCATCAAATGCAGTGCAGTGATGCATTCCCGAACAGGCCCTCTTTCTGGAACAATGCACACTTTTTTTACGCTAAGTTTGAAGTCAGCTGTTGATATATGTATGTACGTTTAAAGACTTCTTTCTGATTTTTCAGATGTTCATCAAAAGTCTTTCCGATGACAATTATGTCATTAAGGAACACCAAGCACGTCTTCCAGTGAAGGCCTTTTAACACATGTTCCATCAAACCATCGAACGTGGCTGGAGCACTACAGAGTCCAAATGGCATAACATTAAACTGCCATAATCCATCACCAGCACAATATGCAGTTTTCTCTTTGTCCTTCTCCGAAATTTCTACTTGCCAATAACCACTTTGCAAATTCAATGTAGAGAACCATTTTGATCCTGCCAGCGTGTCCATCATCAATTCTAGGTAATGGGTAGGTAATTTGGTGACGTCGTTCAGCTTTTTATAATCGACGCAGAATCTAGTGCTGCCGTCTGTCTTTTTCACCAAAATCACAAGCGAGCTTCAAGGAACTGAAGATGGTTCGATTACTCCCTTTCCTTTCCATTTCGTTCACCAGCTCTTTTCCTTCGCTTCGTTTCGCTAGAGGAATACTTCTTTGTGCCTGATTTATTGGTCTCGCTTCACCAGTATCTATTTTGTGTTTTACAATTGTCGTTCTACCCTGGCTTTGACCTTTTACGGCGAAAACAGAAGCATGTTTCTTTAGAAGTTGTTTGGCCTTATTTTTATCTGGCGGTGCTAGTTGTTCTACCCATTTCGATACATATTCCACTGAAAGCTCTTGTTGTTTGGTGGATTTATTTGCAGGTTACGGCTTTTCCTCACAATTGACTACCGCCTCTGCTGAAGCACATTCACCTATTTCGGAATTCGGCCTGACGACTTTTTCGTAGCTGGACAGGTTAAGCACTCTTACAGGAACTATTTTGTCATTGCATGAACGAAAAAATTAGGGTGGTGGGATGGGGGTTAATGGCCCCTCATCAGGGTCAAAAGTAGGAGATAACGAGACAAAATCCACTTAAAGCTTTATAACTGTAACTGAGTCGCACTTACAGGGTTAAAATGTGAGACGAGCCCTCACTAATATTGCCCCTCCTATATTTTTTATGGATACACCTACCCCCTATCATCAGTCATTAGGGTGGTCCCCATACAAAAATTTAAAGAAGAAAAAAATCTATATATTTTTGTAATTGAATAATGTTTACGAGTATTATAATTAAATTAAATCGTTTTTATTATGCGAAGTATATTTTTCCTATTTTCAGCGACAATTTGAATTTGTTATATTGTTCTTTTAATCTTACTCCTCTTTCGGCAGCGTTTTATCCTGATTTCTGGATCGTAACTATAAAGTCCAATGATAATCCAAAGCATACGAAAAATTTGGCTCTCTCAGGTGTTATGTATTGGCTTAAATCATTATTCATTAGTTCTTCCTTTATTTGTGTCCACTTTATGTGTTGAGTTCACGGTAATTCTTTTTACACCTTTAAATCCAAAAATATGGGCTGGACGATATTGATTGCCACTGCTGTCGCAATCATATATCGCGCTCTTCTCCCGATGCGTTCACGTCGTCTTCTTCCTCGCTGTCTTCGCTTGTTTTTATACGTATCATTCTTAAATGCACGAATTGGGTTCGCCTTTTACGTTTGGTGTCGTAGGGGATATTTTTATCAAATAATGCTAGAGAAACAGCTTCTCCGCTGAGTTACCAATAATGAACAGAAAATCTTTTCTACGATCTTTGCGACATAACAAAAATTAAAGTCATTATTGCACTTGTGCTGTTAAACCAAGCTTACACGTAAAGTATTACAATGAAAACGGTAATATCGCGAAGTCTACTTAGTTCTTCTTCGCGCAAGCCGAGATATTTCCGAGCATGGCTGATGGCTACTGGTGGTCTAAAACTATAATTTGGAATATTCTCATCAAGGAACAATAAAATTATTTCAATTACATTTTCCAGCAAGATAGGGCACCTACTCACACAGCTAAATTGACTAAGAAATGGTTCGCTGACAATCAAATAAATGTTTTAGAGGGGCCCTCATCTAGTCCGGATCTCAATCCGATAGAATCGGTATGGGCTATAATGAAAAGACCCCCGATTTAAAGAAAATATCTTAGAAATATGGAATTCCGTAACACCGGATGAATGTTAAAGCTTAATAAATTCCATGAATAAACAATTAAAATCCGTAATTAAAGCAAAAGGTGATGTTACACACTATTATTTTAATTAGTTAATCCGTACGAATAAATAATGGTCGATTTTTGTATTTTTAATGCACTTTTTATTTTCTGAAAAAAAAGGGTTTTTCAATGAATTTAAATTTTTGTTATGTTTTTAAATAAAGTGTAAATATATCCTAAATTATAAAAAAGTTTTTCTTAATCGGGTCAATATTAACGAAATTATTGGGGGTTAAAATATATGCCGTACGAATTACAAGTTGTTAGAGTAGTACATATATAATTATATATATATATAATTATATAATTTAAAATTTATACCTATTATATGTAAAAATTATTCTAATATGTATAATATTGCTTTAAGTATCTTTAAAAAATGTTTGTCTATAAAATTTCAACTCCTTAATACTATCGTGAATATCATCTAAACTTCGATGAGCAAATTTCTTTTTGGGTGCTACATCTAATAACTTAGGATGCCAACGTCTTGCCAATTCTTTAATGGTAGAAACATCAATAATGCGATAATGCATGTAGTCGTCCACAGATGGCATGTGCTGACGTAAAAATAACCTAAAAATTAACTTAATTAGTTATTAAACTAAACTAAAACAAAATATTTTATGTTTACCTGTCCATATAAACTGAATTTCCCGCTAATGGACATTTTCCTTTAGGTACATGCTGCTTTAAAAAATCCAATAGTATTTGTTCACCTTTTTCATTTGTTATTTGCGACTTAAGACACTTCTCTATCAAGCCAGATTCATTATGATGTTTCATACACCAGTCATCCATTTCCTTAAAAACATTTTCGTGATGGTTGATGGCTAAACAAGGTGATTCTGCTATAATGTTTAAGTTTTTGTCTGTTATTAGACATGACACTTCTAATATTTTGTCTTTGATTACATCTAGGCCAGTCATTTCTAAATCCATCCATACGATGTCAGTGCAAAAATCCTGATTTGAAGTCATTTTTTGTGTTTCCCGTGAACTGGTGGTTAAATGTTTTATAATCAATGATTTGTAGAGGAGTTGGGGAAAGGATTTGTTTACAGTAAATAATTTGTTTAATACAGGAATCATTTATTTTCTTGTTTTTAAAAACTTATTGATATAAGTATGCTAAACATACTTTGTGCTAAAACCACAGACTAACGCTAAAACCATGGTGCAACTATACTAGGTGAGTGCAAATCGACAACAAACACAACACAACACAGAAACAACAGGCATTTTGTTTGTGTAAAATAATGTACTACTGTCAAAAATACTTGAAAAGGTATTACTTTTGTGAACAAAGTCAGTCAGCCTTGTCACCTTGTATATTTACACAATGATATCGTGTGTACTTGATAAGGGTTGCCAAGCCTAATTTTTTTTATTACATTTTACACTGTGAAAAGTTTTGAACAAGTAATATCTCTTTGCTTTCATGTAGTCCCACTATATTATATCAAGTAATGACAATTAAAAAATAATGTTTTGAACGAATTTGTTTCTAGGAAAAAAATCGTTAACAGTAAAATTTGTCCAAACCTTAACTGATCTTTATTTGATTTGTTATCAGCCATGTCACAGAACTTAATTCCGTTCGGAAGTGGAATTATTTTCGTATTTTGCTTCTACAGTAAAAAAAAAAGTAAAACGAAAAAATATTTCGGAATGAAACCACTTTTAATTTGCTATGTGGAATTGTATTTTTAAGAATTTGTAGGTTTCATTCTAAAAAAAATATTCGTTTAAATTTTTCTATAGAAGCTAAGTACGGAATTAAATTCTCTGACATGGCTGTATATTGATAAGAGGACAAAAGTAACGTGTTCGAATATTTAACATTCTTGTGACATTTACATCAGAATCCCATTTAGGCCAAGATTTAAAAATTGTCTATTGAACCATTTTCATTGCAAATTATTAAAATTTGGAAGCTCTTTAACCCATTGTCATACTACTATTTATTACTTTTTAATACAACTGTGCATATTCGCTTCCTGACATTTAATATAAAAAAATAATTTTCTGCATTTTGAACAAAATAAAATAATAGCAAATTTCGTTAAATTTGTAAAAATAAAATAATAGAAAAAAAAATATACATAAACTTATTAATTTTATATTATATTACAACCAACAATTGGAGAAGAGACGCCACCACCTACTCCACTACAAAATTTTGTATACAAAAAAATTTTAATAAACTATTTTCCCATTATTTTGCTATAGAGAAAACAAACTGAAAATGAGTTCCGAGCAACCCAGTACATCGAAAGAATCCTTTGATGTGTTTTACACAGAAGTAAGTAATAGACTGGAAGCAAAAGTCAGCTCAGCTCTTTTTTCAATGTCGTTGTTTATGTAAAGAGCTAAACCCATATGTAAACAAAAAACGAAAAATAAAAAGAGACACAACATTTGCATTGTGTGACCATTATTAGGTTTAGAATTGAATTTGTTGTAAATTAAAAGATATTTTGCCATATTCACAGGTTAAAGAAATTGAAAAACGTGATTCCGTACTAACATCTACTCAACAAATTGATCGTTTACTTCGTCCAGGTTCAACATACTTTAATCTCAATCCCTTCGAGGTGTTACAAATTGAACCAGAAGCCACGGTTGAACAAATCAAGAAACGTTATCGTCAGTTGTCCATATTAGTGCATCCGGATAAAAATCAAAATGATAAGGAGCGCGCCCAAAAAGCGTTCGATATTATTCATCGTGCCTGGAACACATTGGAAAACGATTTGGGTCGCAAAAAATGTTTGGACGTTTATGAAGAAGCTAAAGAGAGAACAGATCATATGGTAAAAAAATAAAGATAAATTAAGAACCTCATTTTATAAAACGGCAAACGTTTTAAAATAAATGTATGAGAAGAATCAAAGTTTTATAAAAATTTCATACGTTTAAAAACGTTTCGATATATAAAATGAACTCATTAAAAATTTTTAAAATTATATTTAATAATTTTTTTGCAGATTGCCGAAAAACGCAAAAAGATTAAAAAGGAGAATCGTTGTTTTGAGACCATACCAGAAGATGATCCTGTTAAATATAAACATGCAATTTATGTTATGGTAATGAAACTCTTTGCCGATATGGAACGAAGACGCCAACAGTTGGACCAACGCGACCAAGAGGAACGCAAGAGGAAAAGAGAGTCTGAAATTGAAGAGGAGGAAAAACGCAAAGCTGACAAAGAGTGGCAAAAGAATTTCGAAGAATCCCGCCAAAGTCGCGTTAATAGTTGGCATGATTTTCAATCCGGTAAATCGGCCAAGAAGGCCAAAAAGCAAAAACACATGCATGGCATGATGATGCCACCGAAATTTAAGCCGGAATCACGATAAATTTGGTGGTATCAAATTTTCATAAGTTAAGTCTTAATTAAGTCCACCTACTTTTTTATCTACCTTACGTTGATTTAAAATCATCAACGTCTTTTTTACAAACATTTATTTCATTTTTTTAATGTTTAGTTTTTTAAAAATAGTATTTAAACAGATTAAACAGTAGAAACGAAATATGTAACTAAGAAATTCACAGTTCTATTTGTGCTTCTCCAAGCAACACACAAATAGTTGTCTTAAAAAATATTTAACTTTTATAGTGTTAACATTAAGCATATTATGCAAAATATGTGTGAATATATAAAATAATATTTCTTTTAAATACAGTACGAGTGCATGAATTAAAAAAATTTATGTTCATAATAAATTAATATTGATATTTTACATTAAATAAAACAAACACAAGATAAAATCGTTTTTAAAGTGAATGATTTTCATCTCTATTATCAAGAGTAGCCTGTGGTAAACAATATCTTTCGTACAACATAATGAGGTCTTCATCTGATTCGGTCTAATTTCTAGTCTTAATAAAAAAAAAATAGTTTTTACATCTTCGTTTTTTAGACTTCGTATTTTTTCATCATCTTCACGAACTTTAAATATTTTTAAACAAATATAATTTATTGCTTTAAGTAATTGTATAGAAAATGCTTAGGTATTTTAATATTAAAATATTTTTATGTAAATAAACTTACTCACCATTTGCAAACAACTATTTTTAAAATGTTGTATACAAACTGGCCGTAAACACAATGTCACGTTTAATGGCATTCGAAGCTTCCTCCATTTTACATTGTAAGTCGGGATTGCCAATGCGTATAGCAGCAGTTTTAACATCACGTAACGTTTCATCCAATTGTTGAATGCAACGAACAATAATACCCTCTTGGACTTCAGTAAGATTCATTATATCAGCAAATGGCTAAAAGAACATAACATGAAAGTTGCTATAAGTTGTAGTTGTAACAAAGTAAGCAAGCCTTCTTCACTGTACAAATTCTTGCTAAAACACTCGATTTACAAAACTGAGCCAAATATTGAAAAATATAAACTATCACAAATTACATCCTAAGAAAAAGAAGTTAAAAATAACATACTCACCTTATTTCGAGCCCATTCATAAACGACTTCCAGTAAACCAAAGTTTAAGCGATCTTCAGATTCGGACACAGCCTGACGTCTCAACTCTTCGCCCAGAATATTATTATTGATTTCTTCAAATTCGTTAACACACTAAAACGATATAATCTAAATATTTCTACGTTCGTTTTTGTAGCAAAGAAAAAAAAAACCTTTTTCAGTTTTTCAGGTATAACTGGTTCACCCTGAATTTTCGCTTTAAACACTAAGCCAGACAATAAGGCTGCAATTTCGGCAGGCTCAAGGTCATTGAACATATTACAAAGTATTAACTCGGTTATCAACAATTCATTTTGACCCATTTCACAGGCAACCTTACCCTTAAGAGTTACTAAAAAAAATATGTATTTATATGTCTTTATAAATTACTAGATATTTTGTTTTGTGTTATAAACCTTCATCCAATTCATCTATATACTTTAAAGCTCGCAAGACCTCCAACTTTTTACAGTAGTCAGAATATAAAGAGAGATTTTTCGTAGAATTCTTAAATTTTAATTCTTCAATGCGTTGTTCTAGTATTTTACGCTCATAGATAGTGGCAAATTCTTGTTCGAAACCTGCAATATTTGTATGTGGTAAGACCTCTTGCAATTGCCGCCATACATGTTCCAAATAACGTATTTGTGCCATTTCTGTGTCGGCATTGACATTGATTTCCTTCGACATATTGATAAACCTTAATGAATCAGGGTTTTGTATATAGTTTTCATTTATTTGATGTAATTCCGAAACTACTTTGACGACCGTACTGGAAGGTGGTGAATCTTTAAAGCGCTCAATTTGACGTTGTTCCCAATTGCGTATAACAATGTCAGCTTCAATTTTAATTGAAGATTTGGTTATATCGACAAAATCGGCAGCTTTTAAATCAAGAATTATATGACCTCCAATACCTTCGGGGTGATAGAATTTATTTTGGGGTGTTAGAGAAACCATTTTATAGTACATATCGCCACGTTGAAAATCGTCCTGTAGATTGTTGTTTTGAAGTTTTTTTAATACTTATTTTTTTTTAAATGTTTATACTACCTTGTTGTCGGCTTTAAATTGATGATCCAATACTAAAACACGATAGCCTGCATCTTTGCCCACTACAGATTTAATTGACAAAATCACTCCTAATTTATTATAGTGTTTGCCTTTGGTGACCACTACAACACGTCCAACTTTCAGCTCTTTCACAATTTTAGGTTGAGATATTAAAAATTTCTATGAAAATAACATTGAAATGCAAAATAAAAATTCCTGTTTTAATAAATTTTTAAATTTTCACTATAGAACTTACCATAAGCCTTTGTTTTTCCGTTATATACTCCCAGGCCAAATCATAAAATTTAGATAGTGGCTGAAGATGCTCACCCAGTTCAGGCATTTGAGAAAATTTATTTTGGGCCACTTCCAATTGTTTTTGTTGTGCTGGCAACTGCAGTTTCTGGTTGAACTCTTTGAAAGAATATTTCATAATATCCTCCACCTTAATGCTTTCAATACGTAGACAAGTTAATATGACAGCATAACGCAATATAAATTGTGATTCTAGTTTTTCTGGTTTGCCCAAAATCATAGAACGTAAATCTTGAACTGGAGGAACGTTTGTCTTGCACAACAGAATAACGCAACCATTTTTATCGTGACCTCTGCGACCGGCTCGACCTGCCATTTGTATGTATTCGCCCGGTTTCAGGTTACGAACTTCTAGACCATCGAACTTACGATGGGAATCAAATATAACTGTTCGGGCTGGCATATTAACGCCCATTGCGAAAGTTTCAGTGGCAAAGAGAAGTTTTACAAGACCAGATTGAAACAGCATTTCCACAATTTCTTTTAGTATGGGCAAAATTCCGCTGTGATGTACACCAATGCCTCTGCCCAAAGAGTCTTTCATTGTCAAAACCTGCGGCAAGACGCGATCTGGTGGCTTAAGCTTGGACAAACATTGTTGGAAGAACATTTCAACGGATCCTCTTTCACGTGCTGTATTTAAGTCAATAGATTGAAGAGCCTAAAAGAAAATCAAGCAATTTTTATATATTTGGATGCGACATATATACATACTATATTGTAAAGAATATTGTATCCTTAATTATTATAAAATATCTTCATTATAAAAACCTTGATAATGAAATTGCAATAAATAAATTATGAAATAAAAAGGTCGAAGAAATCATAACCTTTCGCAATGTTTTAGAAAAACATGTAGTAGGTATATGCATATGGGGAAACAAATTTCTTGAAATTAAAAAAAGGGAAATTACAAAATCAGATACCTTTAGCCGTTTTAAATTTTTTTCAAAAATAAATTTAAAAAGAAGGCAATCGTATTATTATTTCATAAACATTGTCAAAAGTTATGGATCGATTTCACTATATATCTTACCAAAGCATTTCTATCACAACGATTTCTCGATAGTGTAAATGCCACCACCGGCATTTTGTCATTACGTTTAAGGAAATCAATCAAACCAATCCAAGTATTTTGATCCTGTTTCGGTGTGGTTGATTGATTTTTAGCACCCGAACCTCCGCCCATCCTTTTATTTTTACTTTGCATGGCCTCCTTCCTCTCGACCGCTTTTTCATATCCCTGCTGTATAAAACGACCATGTTCGTCGACCAACAGAAAAATATCATCTTTACTTTTGCCTCCAGACCCCGTATATAGATAATGCATTAATGGTACCGGTCGTTTTAAAGTACTTATTACATAGACTTTACGTTTTTTGGTACTGCCTACCCAATCAGCCAATTCCATAGTATTGGGCACTGTGGCCGATAACATTATAATATTAACATGATCGGGTAACAGTATAATAACCTCTTCCCAAACATGACCACGATCTGGATCATTTATATAATGTACCTCATCAAATATGACATACTCAAGATCGCGAGTAATATCACTACCACAATATAGCAGAGATCTTAGAATTTCTGTGGTCATTATCAGACAAGTGGCAGTAGGATCAATTTGGAGATCACCCGTTATAAGACCAACATCTTTGAATGTTTTTTTGAAGTCACGATATTTTTGATTGGATAATGCCTTAATGGGTGAGGTGTAAATGGTGCGCGTCAAATCTCTTTGTGACAAAGCTATGGCATATTCAGCCACCACTGTTTTACCAGCTGAAGTGTGAGCAGCCACAAACACATATTGTCTTTCCTCTAGCTTTAATATGGCTTGTTTTTGGAAGGTGTCCAACTCAAAGGGGTATGTCATAGCGGGACAGGGTATTTTCTCTTTGAAGTCTGTAATTGGCTGTGATATATCCAACATTTCAGCCCACTCTGTACGCAAACTGATATCTTTCGTATTGGAAATCTCCAGAACGGGTTTCAGTTCAGTAGCCATTATATGTTCATCCACATCCTTAAATTCTTCAAAAAGAATATTATTCACATTAGTTGAAAGTTCGTTCTTTTCTGAATTTTCATTCTGTGTCATCTTCAGCCATTCCTGGACGTCTAAATCATCTTCCAAGTTTTTAAGCAAATTGACATTTTCCTCAGTTTTTGGTGTATAAATATTTTCTTTATACTTCACATTATCCTTAAAATCATAGCCGGTCTTAAAACCAGGCGGAATCGTAAGCAAGTTTTCCTCAATTTCGAAGCCTTGCATTTCTAAACGTTTTATTTCTTTGGCCGGCTCATCTAAACCACCGGGCCAAAATGGATAATTCATGGCTGAACCTCTAGTCACCTCATCTAACAAACCCGGTTCACGTTTCATAGACGTTGAATTATTTGCATTTGCTCCCACATCCTCAAGGTCTACCTCAATAAAGGCGGTAATCTGACCGGTAATCAAGTCTCGTTTAGGGACCAATTTCGTACTTGCCGGACCACGAGGTAAATTCAACAATCGCATTTCATTGTATTTACGTGGTATTATATCTGGCAATGGGTCGTGTATTGACAACTCCGGGGAGAGTATATAGTTTTGTAACTTTTGAATATTTTCATCGTCAACAGTAGCCATTGCTTTTCCCAAATCCGATCAACAAATATTTTTTTAATCTCTTATCTCTTTGTTTATTGCTAATTCTGCATTATTATTTATTCACAACAATGCAATGGTTGCCAAGTGTTGCTATATTATTAAGAGTAAATACAAAATAATAATAGGGCTTAAAACAAGATCGTGACACTGGCTTGAATTTTAACAATATCCTATTAATTTTTATACTTAAAAATGCAAAAAAAATTTACTTAGAATTTAAAACTGCGCTGGAGATAAAACGTTCGAAGTAATTTAAAAAGTGTGACTAAAACATGAAGATTTAGGGTAAATTGTTTAAAAAGGTATGTATTTTTGTTTAAATTATTCATTTTTAACCTCAAATATCAGCGACATTTTAAGATCTAAGACTAATGGTATATTTCAAATGAAAGCTGTATATAACATAAATTATAATTAAATGAGTTCATTTTCGAGATATAATCACTTTTGTAAAAAACTCAATATGAAAAAATATAAATTTAGTTGTATACTCACAATGGGTTAATGGATTACGTCATATTATATCATTCAAAAGGCCTTTTCTAGCACTTTTAATCGGTACCCATATTAATCCATACATTACCTGGTATATTCGATATTTACAGTTGTATATTAAAACTTTGAAGGTGAATAACTCGTAAACCATAAGAGAGCGGACAAAAAATATCATATGTAAAAAAATTTCTAAAATCCAAGCCAATGTCACGATCGTGATGAGTTCCGCTAATGGTATTGACATTTGCTAAACATATTTGGATAAATTAGCAGTTACAGATTTATATATCAGCCAATAACTAAACATTTATTTGCACCACTTAAACTAGTGTTGCCAACACTAGTAACTGATACCTGACGTGTGGCATCTTTGTTTTAAATATTTTGATGTTTCTCTTTTAACTTTTATTCGTTTCATACAGCAAATTTAATAAATTCAGCACCTGAATATTTTGTAGTGGTTTGTTTGTTCTTAAAAACCATAACTTTTTGAGGGAAAATTTTAATAAACATAAAAATCAGACATGGCTCTTAATATGTTGCTTCGTAATGCTACCAAATTCAACAGTAAGTAGAAAGAAAATCGTATAGAATTGGCAAAATGTACAAATTTTATTTCTGTACGTTATATAACTTGGGATGCGAATTTCTGAAAACATTCTAGGTATCGTACATTTATAAAAATAATAATAAAAATGCTCATGTACAGGTGCTGCTGGTTTGATGAAATCGGCCCGTTTAACCCCTTTAAAGACTTATGCCACAGTAGTTGCTGCTCAGCGTAATGCATTAGTTAAACCATTGAGTTTGGTTAAAAATGCTGCCGTAAGTAATTGATATTTTATTGGAGGGCTCTTTTCTACAAAAACAGGATTTTTTTTATGTTTATAGCCTGTTACCCGTAACATTGCATTAAGTGCTTCACGTATGTCTGCTGAGGGTGGTAGTCACACAGCTTTGTGGACAATTGAACGTGGTGTTTCTGTAGCCCTTTTGGCTGTTATTCCCGCAGCCTTTTTAATACCTTCCCAAACTATGGACGCTTTATTGGCCGTATCTTTAGTCTTACATACCCATTGGTAAAGTAGTGATTTTATTTATTGCTTACAAGTTTAATTATTATGTATTTATTGCGTTTTAGGGGTATTGAAGCTATGGTTACCGATTATGTGCGTCCTGCTGTCGTAGGCAACGTTTTACCTAAGGTTGCTCATGGATCATTGCTATTGATTTCTATGGCCACTTTGGGTGGTCTTTTCTACATGATCTACAATGATATTGGTATTGCAAAGTCTGTTAAGAAATTGTGGGCCGTTAAGGGTGTTTAAAAAGATTTCAAATCTAGATGCCATCTTTTGTGAAAATTTACTTTGTTTAATATAACTTAAATTTAACTACAATTGTAGTTAAAAAATACGGTTAACCTACTATATATTTTTTGTTTTAAGTTCAAAAAAGAGTGTTGAATATCAATATGATATTCTATTAATAATAAATGAATGAAACGAATGGAAAATTTTTATTGATTTATTAGTATTATTTACAGATAATCTGAAAAATATAAATTACGTGTTCGCATTAAAACACTAAATCATAGTTTATATTCATCTTCTATGAGGACAACAAATATTACTTAAAAGTCAAAACCATGTATAGAAGCAAAATATGGAATTAATTCCACTTCCGAACAGAATTAAATTCTGTGACATGACCGTATAGGTATAAAAAATAGAAATTTACGAAAAAAATATATTTTACTAGCTGACCCGGCAGCTTTGCCTTCAAATTTTATAATAATAATCACCCCTATCGTGAATAAAAATTCCACATGAAATTTGTTCCCTTTTCACATTTCTCCTATTAAAATTCAATGTTAAAAAAAAGCGAACAAATTTCATGTGGAATATTTATTCACGATAGGGGTGAATAATAAAGGCCACCAGTGCAATTTTTGAAAAGGGGCGTGACATTGCCTACTTCCACCAAAGATGTATAGTATCCAGCTGACATGGCAGACGTTGTCCTGCATAATATTTGAAGCGATTAGGATATTAACCAAAGTATGAAATGAAAGACAAATAATAAAATACTTTCATTATATACATAAAGAGATTTGTAGGGGACTCGCGTCTTTCATCAAATCCCGCCTATATTTGCAGCAGCACTTAAAAAATGCAGCATTTGTTCAAATGCCGTTATCAGGAGCACAAATAATAGATTCTTAATTTGTGGTTTGTATGCGAGGTACCACGGCCCTTTGTACAATCCCGCCCATATTTGCAGCAGCACTTACAAAATGCACACCAAACCGACGTACCAAATTTTGTTCAAACACCGTTATCAGGAGAAGTAATAGATTTTTAATTTGTATAGGAGGTACCACGCCGCTTTGCCCAATTGCAAATCTAAACCACCCGGGGCGCCACCCAAACGCATATAAAAAATTTATGCAAATCGGTCCAGCCGTTTAGGAGGAGTTCAGTCACAACACACGTACAGTAGAATTATATATATTTTTTTTTTCTAAAAATAAACTTAATTTCTGCATAAAAAATTTTTATCAAAAATTATTTAAAACGTAAAAAACTATGCTGCACTGTACTGTCAGTACTTTCAACTGTCAGTAGTATAGAAAATTAAACTTTAAAATATTAACTCAACTAACAACAATTTAGAAAATAATTATTAATCATGTCTGCAATTCTGTTGAAAAATAGTTTAAATAAATTATATTGTAAGTTAATCTTCTGTAGGTATAAATTATAAAATTTTATAACAATATAAATTTTTTTCCAAAGTTTCATCTTGTTATCAATTAACCAAAAACTTCAGTATCCCAATCTTTAAAAAATCTAAAATATTGATACAAAAACCGCTAATATCAACTAATCATAATATTTTACGTTGTGGCACATCTAAGCCTATTACAATTAAAGAATATGAAACCAGTCGTAAATATACATGGAACTGGAAACTAGAACGTTTAATGGGCTGGTCTCTTGCTTTAATGATACCCATGGCTTTTGCTGTAGAATCCAAACAATTGGAAATAATATTGGGTACGGCGGGCATAATGCATACCTATTGGTAATATTACGTTTATATCAGAATTTGTTAGCATATAATTTAAAGCTTTAACATAGGGGCTGCCAATCCATGTGCAGTGATTATCTACGCTCCTCCGTCGTGGGCAAAGTCTTGCCCATTATAGTACGACTTTCCATAGTTGTGCTGACCGTTGGCTCCTTAGCTGGCATTTATCAAATAATTTATGAAGATGTTGGTCTTATTAAAATGATTAAAAAATTCTGGTCTATAAGAGGCCGAGATTAGTGCCACCAAAACAATTGCAAAAATTTGAATTGGAACAGAAACAAGATATATTTTGATTGTTTTCAAGAAAATAGTCTAAAAATACTTTTATTTTGTTTGAATAAAGAAATAAGAATTTAAAGAAATATGGGCTTATTTAGATAACAATAAAAATATTTAATAAAGTAAACAAAAAAACACTTCACACTTCGCAACTTATAGTACAAAAACACACTCAGTCGAACAAATTGACGCATATTTAAGAATTATATTTCCTGTTGATTGTTGTTGTTTTTAGGTCATGACTTTTGTAAGTGTTGTTGATGGAATAATCTGAGGGCATCCCATTGTTTGGTATGCAGTAAGACGTGAGGTCTACAGCTACGCATGTGTTCAACAGCTTGTTCAGGAGTCCATCCATTTTTCTAAGAATGTTATTTTAGTTATTAGTAATGTCAATATATAATTAAAACTAAATAAATAAAAACAACTAAACATAATTTAAATATTTTGAAAATGTTTAATAAAATGAAAAAGAAACTTTGAATTACATACTCACCATCATTAAATAGCAGCCAACAAGAGTCGCACTGCGAGTACGACCGGCCTTACAATGTACGTACACGGTGCCAATATTTTCCGGACTTGAAGTTGTACTCAAGCCCTTGATACGATTATTTGTAGGAAGAAATTTATTCATAAATTCCACACCCCTTAAAAGCTTCTCCTGACAAGGTGACTCAAAAATATCGGTAGTGGCTAACTGAAGAAATTCTACTCCCAACAAATGCCATTTAGGAGCATTATTCGAAAAAACAGTTAATTCATAGTCTTCATTCATGGAAACAACAGCTTTCATATTCTCGTTTTTAATAAGCTGCGGGAATTTGGTAAATTAGTTATTTTTTTTTTTGAAAATTATGTGAAAACTTACATCATTGACCTGTGAACGAAATGGTAAAGCACCCAATATGACATTCTCATCGATACGATCAAACCAATTGCGGGCAGTGGCCTTCTCCATTAAAACATTGTAAAGGAGAGTAGGATAGAAGGAAACACGAGCAAACATAGCAGCCTTTAAAAAAATCAACGTGTTAAATAGAAAACTTTTCAATGTTTATTTTACAAAATATGAAACAACTAATTTTCAATGGATTCGTATGAATTTTAACAAAACTTTCACTAAACGCGCTTTACAAGGCAACTGACATCTCTTCTAGTTTTCGAATTCTGTTAATTGAAAATAAACATACACGAGCTGTTAACTCTCGAATTTTTGAGCTAAAACTGGTTTCAAAGTTTTTATGGGAGCTTTAAAACACTGAAGAAGTTCAAAAAACCAAAACAAACTAACCAAAAAAACCACACAAACACTTGTCTAAAACAAACAAATCTAAATGTATTGTGGTTGTTCTATTACTTACACTCATTTCCATGCCTTTGTTTTTGTTATTGTGCGTTATTAGCAAAGCAATGACGATAGCAATTACACAAGCACAATTTGGAATTTTGTTCACTTTGTTAAAGATTTCCTTTAGAATTTTAATGATTATACATATGTAGTCATTATTATTTTCTTATAATTTACATAATTCCGTCAGTCAAATACTGATTATTCTGGCTCTTTATCACAAAATATATTATAAATTCCGAATTGAAATTATACTTTGTAATTGAAATTATATATCTGTGGAAATTATAATGAAACTAAAAAATTATCCCAAATATTTGTATTGAAAGCAACAGCGTTGTCAACTTTTAAATTTCAAAACGCACCAAAATTGAGAAAACGCGCCATTTGAAAAAAATCGCACCAAGTTTAGATTTTCTTTTTTATTTAAAATGTTTATTGAAATAATTTCACATAAAAAATACAATATTTTTGTATTATAAATATAACAATAAAACAGTCTTCAAGTTTTAAAAAATAAATAAATAAAACTTAACAAAAATAAGAAATAAACTAAACAAATTTGCTTGTATTCCTTTGTACTAAATAATTAGTAATTAATTTCTTATTTTTTTTAACTTTTTAAAAAGAGATGAACGATTAATAGTAAAAATACTCACAATATGCTATTCGGAATTAATTGGTTAAAAGGGCTAATTTCAGTACATATTTTTTAAATATTTTTGTTTTCTATTTTAAGTACTTCGTTCAATAAAATTTGTTAAGGCTTTACTGGAACTCTAACCGTGGTTGTTCGTCTACAGTTTAGTAGACGAATCAGGCTACACAAGAATTTTTATTTTTATGTTTAAAATGTTAATTTTATTTTCAAACAAAAATTTTCAGCTTTAGAAATAACCTTCATGTGACTAATGAAAAAACCGCAATTAAAATTTAGTAAAAGTAAAGATTTCATCACATTTTCGGAAACATTAAAAAACGCACCGAAATTAAAAAAAAGCGCACCGTTCACCAACTAAGAAATTTTTCGCACCAAAAATTTGAAAAAGCACCAAAAATGCTGCGAAACGAAATGATTGACAACGCTGGAAAGCAAACATGTGGCGTAGGGCTGCCAGAAATTTTCAGCAAAAAATCTTAATTTCGCCAAAAAAAAATCTTATTTTTGAGGAAAAAATCTTATTTTTGGAAATAAGTAGTTTTTTTTATTATAAATAATAAAAACAATTCATATTTTATTTAACAGTATCCAAAAAATAACAACAAAAATTAATTTTCTTATACTAAATTGTACAGTTTTTGAGATCGATTAGTTTAACATTTCAAATGAGAACAAAGAAGATTTTTTTAATTGAACCTAACCTTCGTCTAGACAAAACAAACAATCTTTTTTTTGGGGAAAAAATAAGGTAAAATCTTACTTCTGGCAGCGCTGATGTGGCGTATTAAAATATAAAAATACCGTTAAGCAGCTGTTGTGAAACAAAAAGTAGTCGTTTAATATTTTAGAATGCTTTTAATTTCAAAAAATAAAATTTTGTCTTTTAAATTAAACAATGTTCATAACTCATTTTTTCATAAACAAGTTTTTATTTTCAAAGAGTATTTTATGTAAAGTTTTGCTTTTTGATGATATGTTTTTGACAACATGCTTGACATTTTTCTTCTACGAATTTCTATTAAAACTTTATATTTTTATATTTCATATAAATGAAATGGATTACATAGTATAGTAGAAAATGTACTAAATCGTTTCTGTAAGTCAACATTTGGACTTTTGTGATAAATAAACAATAGACGTCTCTTTTCCACAAAAAGTCATTATTAAAGTAAACTGAATACAACAATAAGTTGTCAGCACTGAGTGTTGTTTCGTTGACAGTTCCATATTTCCACGTCAAATAAATTACAGAATAAAATAAATTGACGGGAATTTGGTTAAGCCGCCAATCATTTTTATTATTTATACATTTCCTATCAACAAAATTAATAATTTAGCATAAAGAACACTAATTAAAAATGGTTAGTTTAATTAATACTATTGACACCGGTCACGAAGATATGATACACAATGCCATACTAGATTATTATGGTCTACATTTGGCAACTTGTTCCTCGGACGGCTCTGTAAAAATATTCGATGTTAAGAATGGAAATCAAGTTTTAGTTGCAGATCTTAAAGGCCACCAGGGACCAGTATGGCAAGTAGCATGGGCGCATCCCAAATACGGCAATATGTTGGCATCTTGCTCGTACGATCGCAAAGTTATTGTGTGGAAAGAAGGAGTTGCTAATGACTGGACCAAAATGTAAAAACAATTAATTTAATCATAAAAAATTATGTCATTAATAAATTTTTGTTTTAAATATTATTTAGCTATGAATACAGCAACCACGATTCTTCGGTAAATTCGGTGGCCTTTGCCCCTTCCGAGTATGGTTTGATGTTGGCTTGTGGCAGTTCAGATGGTTCCATATCGATTTTAACTTGCAACACGGAATATGGTGTATGGGATTGCAAAAAAATCCCTAATGCTCATACTATTGGATGCAATGCCGTTTCTTGGTGTCCATCTACAGTGCCAGAGCCAGCATTTGATCAAAAATCTTCTGCGCGTACTTCGGGCATAAAACGCATTGTCAGTGGCGGTTGTGATAACTGTGTAAAGATTTGGCGTGAAGATAATGATCGCTGGGTAGAGGAAAATCGTCTAGAAGCTCATTCCGATTGGGTGCGAGATGTTGCTTGGGCTCCATCAATAGGTTTGCCACGCTCCCAAATTGCTTCTGCCTCGCAGGATCGTCATATTATCATTTGGAATAGTACTGATTTTACTACATGGTCACCCACTATCTTACATACTTTCGATGATGTGGTGTGGTCGGTAAGCTGGTCAATGACCGGCAATATTCTGGCCGTTACGGGTGGTGATAATAAAGTTACTCTGTGGAAGGAGAATAATGAAAATCAGTGGACATGCATAAATGATGATGCTTCTACAGGTGTTGGTCAACAGTCAGAACAGAGAACACTTTAAATTTTCTTAGTTTACCCTTTTCTTATCACTCATTTTGCACTCTGAATCTAGCATCTTCTCATAAGCGGCATGAGAGTTTTATTATTTTTATTATGTAAACAAAAAATAAATCGTAGATAAGAAATTCTACCATATTTTGGAATATTTAGCTTAGTTCTACGATTAGTTTATAGTTATTAAAACAACAAAAACGACAAACAATCTTCACCCCACATGAAATTTGTTCTCTTTTCACATTTTTCCTATTAAAATTCAATGTTAAAAAATAAAAGGGAACAAATTTGATGTGAAATTTTTATTCACGATAGGGGCGATTATCATTTATTCTTGTCGTAGCATTATTCCTTAGTTGTTATTTTTCATGTTTTCCTGTTTAAGCAAAAAAGTGTTACATTTGAATTCATATTTTCTTAAATAAAGCTGTGGCAAAGCAACCAATAATAAAAAAATGCTATTTAAGAATTCTTTATAGATTAATTGACTTTTTATTAATACAAATTCGAATTTAAGTTTTCAAAAGGAATTAAAAAAATGTAATGTGAAATGATTGATGATTATTAAAATATTAATAAAGTCAACCTTCAAGGATTATTTAAAGGATCAAAGTTCAATGTATGTTACATTGGTTTGCAAATTCAAGAAAAATAGCGAAAATACTTAATAGTGGTAGTGCTTTTTTTGGTACCTTTTTTTATTCAATTTCTTTTAAGAGATAGAACTGGATTTTTTTTTCGTACATTTAAAAGAATTGTATTATATAAGTATTTATTCTGTTTAAATTAGAGAATCCCGTATATTAACCCTAATATATAAATGCCACTCGACAATGCATATTCATGAACTGGATACGAAAACAATCTGAAACAAATATCTAAGCACAGTTTTCAGAGATGTTATTGCTAAATCCCAGCATACCATTCTAGGAGCGCTCCGAAAAAGGAGTCAGAAAAGAGTCCAACTAAAGAGCATTCTAGGAGTGCTCCGAAAAAGGAGTCAGAAAAGAGTCCAACTAAAGAGCATTTTCGAAGCGGTCCGAAAAAGGAGTCAGAAAAGAGTCCAACTAAAAAGCATTTTCGGTTTACATTTTTATATATTTTATTTAAATGAATTCCATTTCATTTTTTTACTGTAAATACAATATATTTATTTTTTTTCTAATTTAGTTTACTTGTAAATTACCTTTTTGTTTAGGTAAAAATAATTTAAAAAAATAAAAAATGCGACCTTTAAATTTGTAGTATTTAAAATTGCAATGACTCTTTTTTTAACATGATGTAAAAGCTTTTTCTGAGTCCAAAAAACCCTCATAAAAGACTATTTTCTGACATTATCTAAGAGCTCTTTCAGAGCCCAAAAAACCCTCATAAAAGACTCTTTTCTCACATTATCTAAGAGCTCTTTCTGACAGACCATTTTCGAATGTAATGTCCCTCTTTTCTGAAGGTTTTCAGAGCAATAATGATTGATATTTGGGCTCATAAAGAGCATAAACGCTTCGGAAAAGGTGTCAGAAAAGACTCGTTTCGTACTCATATGGCTTGCTGGGATGTTTTCGTTTCAAACCTTTTATTGAGAAATTGCACTCAAATTATGATCTCTAAAATTTGGTGAGCCCTAAAAATATTATTTTTTTTTATGTTGGCCATATTTATGTAAGTGGTAGTCTTACAGTAAATTCATACAACACTTGTTAATCGCGATATCTTTTAATTGAATCTTGATTATCGATTTCTTTATTAGCACAAATTTTTCAGCGGCAATTAGGATCTTACACATTATGATCCAAAGACGTAAGAATTTCAGATTGAACCATTTAAACTATTTAAATTGCAAAAATTTATAAATTGTCAAACAATCTATGATTTGCATATTTAAATATACCGTTCGGTAAATTTTTTATCACGCGAGGGTGTTTTGTAGAACAACATTTTTTACGAATACCAATCAATGTCAAATGGAGGAAAATTCAAAATTTAAAATGATCAGCATTCAGGAATAAAAGTTAAGAAATCCCCGCGCTACGCCGGGTTCAAAAAGCTAGTACATATGTATAAATTCGAAATGTGAGATGGAAAGTGGTTTCAAACAGCCAAACTGATTTTATGGGTTTACAAACTAAACAATGGATAAATAGGTAATTTTAACAAAACTAACATTAACTCCATATTAAAGTTACCTTGCTGCCGTTTTAGAGATTATTCTTATTACGTAAATATTAAAAGTTGGGGAAAGAATTAGGGTGTATTTCGAAAGTCTGTATTAAAAATACGAATTTTTTTGTAAATCATAAAGTTTTTTTTGAATTTGAATAACAAGATCATATATATATCGCACCCTAAATATAAAAGGGTTACAACTCAAAATACTAAAACATAAATATAGAATAAGTGTATTTTTCCAGTTAAAGAAGATAGTGATGTGAAATAAATTTTTTAAAGTTTTGAATTAATTTATGGAAAAAAGTCAGTTTTGGAAAATTATGAGTTGTGACCCTTTTGTTTTTAGGTTGCGATATATTCTGCAAATGTTGTTTTTACCATTTTAATAACAAATAAAACAATAAGTTTGTGATTAAGATACTAGGAAATAATGAGCGAGTTCATATTGCTGATTTGCTAAAAGATGGTTATAAATAATTAAACATAATTTTGTGTAAACATACTTTTGGCCGAATTCATAGTCTTTAGTTAGCTAATGACAAAGGCTTAACTAATGATTCTTTATTCGCAATGCTTAGTTTGCCATAAGAATAACAAGTAATAGTTAAACAAGTTAGTATTTTAGTTTACCAATGGTTAACTAATGACTGAGAATTCTGCCATTAAAGTGATATTATGATATTATTATATTATATTATTATTTTAATGTATTATTATACTATTATGAAATGCATGTAGCAAATAATGTAACATATTTCAGATATGTAGTGTTTCAAAGCCAAACTGAATTATTTGTATAATTTTAATAGGCACGTCTAGAATGAATTCGCTGGATTATTACCGAAACAAATACTTTATTTTAATCAAATGACAAATCAATAATTACTTCTAATTACATGTAATTAAAGGCTATTTTATTAAAACGAAAATTTTAATAATATAATCAAAAATTACCAACCAAGTTGATGATTTTTTATACGGAATAATAAAATAGGCTGTAGATTCTTTAACAGTGGTCTAAATTAAAAAAGGATATTATGTGTTCACTTAAATTTCATACCAAAAATCGATTTATGAAAATAGGTTCTCGATCCTGAATTAATGATCTAAATTCAAAAAGAAGGATAATCTGTGATTATTATATTGCCCAACAAAAATCAAATTTTTACTAGCTCCTCTAGTAATGGTCTATTTAAAAAAAGACAATCTGTAATCAATTAAATTTCCTACTAAAAATTAATTTTTTACCTGGAATTGTAAAATAGGCTCTAGATCCTCTAATAGTGAACTTAATTGAAAATAAAGGATAATCTGTTATCTATTTAATTTCTCCACCAAAAATCTATTTTTAATATGAAATTATTAAATAGGCTCTAGATCATTCAATAATGATCTAAATTGGAAAAGGAATACGACCTGTAATCACTGTAAGTATAACGAATTACCAAAAATATAACTAAAGAGTGATTTTTTAATAGTTTTCGGATGTTATTGAAAAAAATACATAAAAATTAAAGAAATGTATGAAATCTTTACTTGAGTCGATAGAGCGATCTATTTAATTCAATGTTTAAAGATGATTTCTTGTAAATGTTTACCTCAGCTACACTCTTCAACATATCGGCCGGTATCTGAGGAATAATTTCTTCAATATTAATTTCCAGTGCGACAATCGTTGCGTGCTTGTTCTTATGGATTTAAGCCCTAACATAGCCCAACAACAAATTGTCTAAAAGAGTTAAATCACACGATCTAGTAGGCCATTAGACCGCCTCCAAACGTAAAATTAATTGGGCCATTGTTTCGCATGCTCTGTGACACCTTGTGAAACCATTGTAAAACCACATGTCAGCCAAGTGCAGCTCATCTATTTTGGGCAAAAAAAAAATTGTAATCATCGCATTGTAGCGCTCAACATTAACAGTAACGTTCCTGCCTTCGTCATCTTTGAATAAGTTTAAGTATACTGTACTTAAGTACAGTATGGGACCAACGATACATAATTCACAACAAATAGTGAATTTTTCGTGATTTTCTTGCAATGCCTCTGTCTGATCTTTACACCAAATATGAACACAATTTGGCTGAACAGTTGATCCGAGCATGAATGAATATTGATAATAAAATGCAATAATCTGCAAGCGTTGTTCGTTCGTAAGTCGATTCATGGTACGGCCAAAAAATGACCTTTTATTGAAACAAAATTTAAATATTTTTAATTATTTGTAAATATTATTGCCCAACTGAAATTAATGTTAATTGTTAAAGAATTAATTAATTTAATATATGTAGGTATAATATTAAATGCTATTTAAAAAATGTTAACTTTTGTGCTTGTTGAGTTTTTGGGCCAGCTTAATGATTATCCTCTCGTTTTGTCTAATTTTTTTATTAATTCGAAGAATTCTGAGTTGCAAATTATTTTCTTTAAAAAAAATCATAATTAAACATGTGTAAAACTCGGAAATAATAAATAAATAAATAATTGTGACTGTCATGCAAATGTAGTTTTACGATTTATTTTTTTAAAATACAATTAACTGATTTGCTGCCGTATTCATAAAAAATAAAGTAGGTTTGAAGTGTGCTTTTAGACACAAAATTTCCATACAAAATTTTCTTAAAGTACATTTGAAGTCTACTTTCATTTTTTATGAATAAGTGCATTAGTTTTTATTCAAAACAAAAATTTTAGTACATTACTAAATGTCACTTACATTAAAACATTTCAAAACACTTATTAAATATATGAAATGTATACAAAAGCAAGAAAAGTAATTTATTTATTTGACTTTTTTTACAACAGATTCAATATCGTGATTCATAAATCTTTTAAAATATAATAGAACATGTTGGCAATTATTTCGCAACAGCTTTATATGTGCCTACTAGCTGCCTTTTAGTTGTAAATTAATTGGTGTGTGCTATAGCCAGCATTTAATATAGAAATTGAATATATTTTGTATATTTTGGCGCACAAACAGCGACTATGAAATATAATTTCAAACACATACATATTCCATAAAAATTTCGTATAAATACATTGTGGTAGGACATCTTCTGGTCGACCATTATCTGGTATAAAAAAGTATTAGAATTTCTAAGGTAAAAACAATATGCATGCTTTAAAATTTCGTTAACAATTATTAGATGGAATGTCATGCACTCAGATTTTACTTTTTAAGGCATAAATAAAAAAACCTAACAATTATAATAAAATAGTAAAATATTTGCAAACAATATTTAAAAACAGTTCACGTTCATTAAAGCTCTTCGCTATTACGTTTTAAAACTCCAGGAATGCATGCTTTTGGCAAATTGTTGCTAGTTATACATACATATGTATGTTAAAGGCGGGACAGACTAACGATAAGATTTGTTATCGCTTAAAATATGAATTAAAGCTTTGAAATTTTTTTAAATTATATTTTTTGATGTAGAATTCTTTATTTTTGAATTTTTTGTTTCCGTTTAATGGCAAATACGTGTTGTTGTTGTGTTGTGTTGTGCCATTTGAGTATGAAATTTCCGATTTTACCGCAAAAAGTCATTACAATCAATTCGATTGGATTAAATCACAATAAAATTAGGTTAAGTATGTGTAATTTTTTGTTTAGTTTGTTGATTGTTTAGTTTGCAGGCGAGTAGCGAGTAGTTGTTGAACTTAAGGTACGGTCACACTTGGCAAATATTTGCCGAAAAAGACGTAACCACTAAATAAATTATTTTTGAACTCTGTTATTTATTAAAGAAAAACTTCGTTTATTTAGGACAAGACACAACAAGTATATGTAAGAAAGTATAGTCAAGCCCGACTATATAATACCGTACACCCAGTATATGTATAAAACAGATCTCAGAAATGGGCGCTATATGTAAGATATGACCTATTATGGACCAATCATTCAAAAATTTACTGCCATATTTTCCGTGAATACATATAAATATTATGTATGTTATACTTTATCTCGATATATATACTTTTAAAAGATTTATGGAGGTTAAAGTGAATTACGGAGAGGGTCTTATATGGTGAGTTTTGACTAATTATGGACCGTCCATTATAAAATTAGGTGTCATAATTTCTGTATACATGTATATATACTTATTATCCTCAAAAAATTTTGTTATTTGTATGTATACGAAACATAATTGTGTTCAATATTATTTGGATACCGACATTTTTAAGAGAGTTATGAACTTTAAAGTGATTTTCGGAAGTGGGGCTTATATGGGAGCTATGATCAATTATGGACCGATCTTCACACAATTTATAGATATCATTTGGCTTCATTTACTTTTCATTTGTGGTAAAATTTTTTTTGGATACTTGCATAATTCACACATTTATTTTCGTTAAACTCCTATTTCGGGAGGACATTTGTATGGGGCCGAGGTGAAATAATAGACCGATTTCCACCAGTTTCAATGCCATTCGTCCTTGGGCCGAAAAAATTTGACGTACCAAATTTTATCAAAATATCTTTAAAATTGCGACCTGTACTCTGCGCACAAGCTTTACATGTACGGACGGATGGACGGACGGTCATCTATAAATCGACTCAGGAAGTGATTTTGAGTCGATCGGTATACTTTAAAGTGGGTGTTGGACCAATATTTATGGGCGTTACAAATATCAGCACAAATCCAATATAATATAGGTTAAAAAAGAAGGATTATTTATCACTTCAATTTCCCACAAAAAAATCCATTCTAAAATAGACTCCAAATCCTTTAATAGCATTCTAAATTTGAAATAAAGTATAATCTGTGATCACTCTATTTTTCTACTTTTTTCAATTCTACGATAAAAAGTGGTTGAGTACTACAGGCTTATGATGATTTGTATATACATATGTACATACATGTTGTATATATGTATATACATATATACATATGTTAAAAATTTTGTAATTAAATTTATAAACAAAATTTCAGGGGAATCAATTTAATTTTATAATTTTTAAAGAATAATTAGAAACTTTGTTTAAAAAATTTTTATTCGAAGTCTACTTCAGTTAAATATACAATATATTTGAAAATAATAGTACACTACTATTTATTTTTGTATATTTCTGTTACAATTATATTCTGTGTACAATTATTTTCAAAGATATTGCATATTTAACTGACGTAGACTTCGAATAAAAATTTTTTAAACGAATTTTTTAATACTCGCAAAAGGAAAAATTCTCATTTAGTAAATAATTAGAAACATAAGTTGTTTATTTTAACATATTTGCCTTTTATTAAATCATCCTTATATAGCAACTCCGTTAATGAGGAGATAAACGGCAATGTTCTATATGTTTTAAAATTTTTAATTAATTTTCAGATCGAAATTACAGCACTGATGTAATGATGCCACTTTAGTTTCATTTTAAACCTATCGAATCAATAGGCCTAGTTATTTAAATTGTATTCATAATGGATTAATGCGTATGAGTAATACTAACTGAATTACATTAAAATTAAATATTACTTATACGTACATGAGCTAAAAAATAATTGTTTTATATTTTGTGACTATACGCATAAAATATACAATGAATTTGGAAATTGCCATCTTCTATAATTATTTTTTTAATTTAAAGAAAACTGCTTTTATATTGCACTTGCAATGTTAAAAAAAGTTTTCAATTAATATTTTAAATAAAAACAACCTCCATTTACAAATAATTCCAATTAATTTTTCCATTTACAACAATGTCACTCATACGTCTTGTAGAACATAAAATGCAAAATAAATTAGAATCTGGTTGTAAATATTTTCCATTAACCTTTTAATATTGTTTTCTTTTACAAATGATGGCAATCTTTTAACAGGACTATAATCAAATGTGAATAATAAAAAAAGAAACAAAACATTGGTTTTACACATACCAGTTTACTAAGTGTAATCTTGTAATTTTTTGTTCTATAATATGTACAATGAAATAAACAATATTAACAAAAAATTATGACTTTAATATCAGTATAACTCATATTATATGTATATGTATGTATATCTTAAAGAATACTGAAATTATTTTTTTTGTTATTTAATATATTAATGAGGACTAAGAGTGATGGAGTGAGTGTTTGAATGTATGTATATTATATACATATGTACATTAATCCTGACCTTAAAAAATGTACATATATCCTTTGGATGATTTTAATTTTGTTCTTCATTAACTAATACTAACATCTGTAAAATTTCGAAAATCGCTTTAAAGTTGTAAGTACTCCAGTTAGTTTTAGTTAGTAAAGAACAAAATTAGACTCGGCCAAAGCAAATTTATTTTTAAGGGCAGGTATAATGTACAACAATTAGTAGTTAATAACCCACACAAATTATAATAATAAACTGAATAGACCAAATGAACACGCATTAACTTGTACTTTATTGTAGTCGCCATCGCTAACTTCAACTAACTACAATATACCAGCTAGTCATATCAACAACAATCGATGAGAAGTATTGGATCGCCAGTGTACTCGTACATCTTCAACGACGTTTTGCGAATTTAACAATTACATGTACGACTAAGTTGACCATTTCGTCATCAATAATTCTGTGATTTGTCAAACGTTATCACAGTTTAATAAACATAATATTTATTTTTTTAAAGAGTTTAAAAAGACTAAACATAGTTTTTTAGAGTACTACATTCACTACTATATTAGTATCTATCTAGACACAATTGTTTACTTAATCATGTTGCTCATTTTGTTATTTAGACTTACTTTAGATTAGAGAAAATACTGTCGTACATCTTGTCATAAGTATTAAATATTATATACATGTGCGTATCTTAGGCTGAATTTAATAGATTACAAAATTGGTTCAAAGTAGTCAATGCATGGGATTCATTTACTGGTCAAATATCCTAATATCTACCTAACTTGTTCCCTAATTAGCTACTTAACTATTTATTTTAACATCTAATTACGTGTTCTAGGCCAAAATAGTTAGATAAGCAAACTTTAGTGAAATTGACTGTCTATTTGTAAAACTGTCGGGGTTCTTGTTTAATAAAGAACAACTTTCAGGTCTTTGCCTTTGTCGATTTATTAATAACGCATATTTGTTAAATTTCATCATTAAAGACAACCTAAGCCAAAAAGAATAATATATAGTTTTACGGCAGAGCCAATGACGATATGGCCAACTGGGCTTCTTTCACACATTATACTCACGTTTCTAAATGTTAACTAAAAAATAACAATCCAAAATGATCATGGTTGTTCATTTTTTATTTTGTTTAAGTAAATGCTTTAAGAGCAAGGTAAGAAATTTACCGTTGACAATAATAATACTTTAAATTTCATAGATTTAAACTCAATATGCATAACAAACTAGCCATTTTGTGGGAAAAGTGTAACGCAGAGGGCAACATGCATAATTACACTAGAAAATAATTTATTAATAATAACTAAGTTTAACATTATTATCGGCTAAAGTATAGCTATTGGGAAGAGTTAACAAATACCCTTTAAAGCCACATAGAGGTTAAAGTTGATAATTTATGTATATCAAATAAACATTTGTTATTATAGTAATTATGTATGAAAAAAATATTCAAAGGAAGTGAAAAAAAACGCCTAATGCTAGGAACACAACTGGGACGAACATCGAATTTCGCTCAACAAGACGAATTAATCGTTGACAATTCGCTGTGTAAAATCGTCATATGAAGCATAAAAACGACGAAAAAATACGGCTGTTATAATTGACAGCCGTTAGTTAGTATATTTTTGTTTTCATATAACAACTGATAGACAGTGTGATCATATTTAAAAAAAATATATATATAAAAAAATAAACATTAAAAAAAACACAGGTAAAAACAATTTTTATAGTTAACTATTTTGTATATTTATTTTAAATTATATAAAGTAAAAAATAAAATTTACTGAAACATTAAAAACTAAACATTTTCTTCCGGTCATTCTACGGCGTAAGAAATATAAGTAAATATATTTCAGAGTTCGCCGCGTATGCCGAATTAAGCCAACGCCATGATTGTGTTAGTAGCATATAGACAAATGTGTTTTATTTTTGGCAACGTATATTCGCGAACAAAAATTCGTCGTTCGTCCCAGTTGTGTTTATAGGCATTCTCAATTTCACCGTTATTCATGTTTCTCTGTTTGTATGTAAGTATATAACAGTGTGTGTGTGTTGCATGTATTAATTTTTGTTTTGATTTTGATTTTCTTTATGTTTTACATTTAGCGCCAAAAACAACATTAAACAACAACTTTGGAAACCTCAATATTTAAACTGTTACACACTACGGCAAATGGCGAATGTAAAGAAATTAACAAAATATACAAACAAACAAACAAACAATCGTTGATGTTGATGAAGTCATAGATTGCGTGTTAATATACCGTCATGAATTTTACAAGTAGTTTTTCTTTTGTTGTTTATGTACTCTCTTACTTTTTCCTTTCTTGTAACTTTTAAATTCATTAGCAAATTCCAAAACTCTAGCCCCCCTTTGAAAACTACTTAAATATTAAGTGGGCTGTTGTGGGCGAACATAAGGTATTTGAGAACATTTTTTCTTTTCACTTTTTTTGCTAAATGTATTTGTTGGTTATACATGTTGTTACATGTACATATGTACATTCATATTGAAGTAATGTATTGTTGTTATTGTTGCCTTTGCTTAAATGTAGTTTAACGTATGAAACCACTCCATAATCATTGTTGGGTCTAAATTGTTGGAATTCCTATTTAATCCATTTAAATATACACAATATTTCTTTATATTCTTCATTTTTTTGGTCAACTATGTTTTGGCTAATTTTTTGGTTTTGCGTGCAATCAATACTTGTATAATTTATTTTAATGGTTATTGAGATGGTATTAAGCAAGCAAATAAACAGAAATAGAGAACTAAAATTAAACATAAGGTTAAGATTAATAAAAAAATTTACTTTATGATCAAATTCATTTAACACATACATATGTACTTATGTATCTGTTAAACTCGTACATATGTATGTGTATAAACATTTTTGTTAAATTCAAGAAGAAGAAAATTGTAATTATCAAGTCATTGAATTATAGTTGTATTACACTTTATGCCAATATTTTGTATTTGTATCGTATTATATCTAAACCTACGTTTAGAAAATAAACTTAATAAAAGAACTTATAATATATTACTTAAGAAATAAAAATTGTAGTATTTAAGTTGAATTTGTAAAATTATGAATTTTCAAAGTACTATTTAATTCAACTTTATGAATTATATGTATATGAATTGTTAACAAAAGCTAATATGTATTACCCTAAAAATTTAACCAATTTGATGTTGCTAGCAACATAATAACGGAAACGTTCCAAATTCCTTTGTAATTGTTGCTAACCGAAAATATTAAAACTAAAACATATAATGTAAAAGATCTTCACTTTTCACTTAGCAACAGGCGGAACAACATCAAATTTGGTATCCCTTTTTTTAATAGTCATTGTGTATATACATACTCGAACATATACCTATGTACATACTTACCTCAGAATTTATTGTGTTTATATAATTGCTAAAATACATACTTACCGTAAATATATCTCAAACTGTAAACAAAGTTTAAAAGGTAAATATTTATAAATAAAATATTATAACGTTGAAAAGAAAATATTAACCCTCGCTCTTTTCCGTTTCAACCCTATATAATTTTAATCACGACTGGAGTGATTAAAATTATAATCTTCCAAAATCCCATAGCTAGGAAGATTTAAAATCATCTGTAACACACAAAGATTATTTCATATTATTATTAATTTAAACCAAATGTTTTTGTTAAACAAAATTTGTTCAACATACAGTGGAGGTCATATAATTAAAATATTCATCATCTACTTATAAAAAGATAACAACATTTTTTTCATTACGTAATTCTAAGCCGATCTGCTTTTATTTGCGCCCGTTAATCAGGATCTTAAATCTACGAAAATAAAAAAATTAAAGAAAATCGTTATTGAGGTTGGTCAAATAACTAAAACATTCACCACTGCTTTTTTATTCCTAAACATTTTTCAATTTCCGTTATATAATTATAAATTTACCTTTAATAGTTTGTCTGATAGGCCTTATTTGTTATCCAATGAAGACATCTATTTGGCATACTTTCGACTAAATGCCTACAAAGTGAAATGGTAATAGCTTTTCAGGCCGCCTCAATGTTTTCTCACAGTTCATCTGAATTGTTTGGGGTTTTTCATGCCAAACTTATCTCAACTTCGTTCCACAAATTCTCAATTGGATTGTGATTAGATTGCTGTATATTTTGCTCCTCTAAAGAACGCTTCACAAGTCGTGAAGTGTGTTTGGGATTATTTCGTGCATAAATTTCAATAGAAGCGGCAAATTTTCTTCAGCGAATGGTCATCGTATTTTCTAATGTATTTTTACAGAAATATTGATAAATTTCTGATGAAATTTTGGATATTGGCCCAATCCCGTACCATTACATTACCGCCGCCGTGTTTATTTATTTTTATGGTATACTTTGGATGATGCTGCTGATTAATCGGACGCCATACATACCGTTTTCCATCAGATCCCCAGCGGCAAAACTTCAATTCATCACTGTTTTTTATATTTTCTTTTTCTTTTTTTTATATTCTTTTTCAAAACCAAAAATTTGCGTTGTGCGATGTAGCCATGAAATGAAACTTCATTAAGCTTTCGTCTTATTGTTCTAGATGAAACTTTAATCCCATGCGATGACTGCATTTCAACCTGTATTTTCCTAAAAGTTTTAAATGGATCTGCTTGAGAAATTCTTTTTATAATTTGAACTTCACTTTTGTTTGTTTTTGCTGTTTGGGAGGTCTTGCAACATATGTAGTTATGTATTTCAATGATTGATGACGTAGCATACTTTTCCTCAGGAGCAACCAAGTAAATTTGAAATTTGTAATACGGTTTTACCAGATGTTTTTTGGTTATTAATAAGTTTTCTTTCTTATTCGGAACAAATTGATGCTTTACTCATACCTAACAATGTAAAACTTTATAATTTGGCATTAAAACATATTTTTAACATTTACCGACAATATTTTTGGGCAACAATTTGAAAATTGTTATTATAAAACTAATATTGTTACGAAATTATAAAATATATGTATATAATTTAAATTTAACGGCGTTCTCAAACTGTAATTTAAGTGTGTGTTAAAGTAAATTGTAAAAAATTATAAAAAATATAGAGTGTTTATTTAAATTGTTTTTGTGTACAGTTAAATAAATAAAGACTTGTTATATTTTCTTTAAACTACTTGACGCTTTTATTTTGCAATTAAAATCCATGTAAAGGAAATAAACCACCGTTTTTAAAAGATAAAAACGTAACAATATTATTAAAATGCAGATTTTCTGGATACCAAGATCTCTAAATATCATTAATACTGTTCCACAAAGTAATGATTTATTGATCAATATTATGTATTAAAATGCAGGCTCTTTGGAGGCCAAGTAATCTAAATATTATTAATAAAGTTCCACAAAGTAATGATTAATTGATCAAATTATGTAAAAATCTGCGAGTATAAGGAATTTGTTCCCTAATTCCAGCAGATTATATGATTACAGTAGCGTTAGAACAGTGAAACACTACTAACATTGCGACGATGTAACATCCTCTAATTTTCTATAATTTTAACAATATTTAAAATTTTTCTGACATATTTTTCAAATGTATTTCTTTGGCGAAACGTTTAATGTTTTATTAAGTGAATATGTTTTTTCCCTTTTTAGATAATAAAAAGTTGGTACCTTGAATACTTTCTTAAGCATATGAAGAAGTTTTAGGTGTATTTTTTCAAAATATATAAATATAAGTACATATATGTATATGTATTTGAACTACGCGCTGTATGATAACTACTCCGCCATGAAAATATTGACACGCTCTTGCTGTGATACGTTCAAAGAATGTAATACGTTCAGATAAGAATAAGTGGAAAGACCTTAATTCTTGTATAATCCAACTGTTAGATGCGCTCACGCCATTTTGTCGAAGCGACAAAATCAACAAAATTTACTTTTAATTTTTTTTAATTTTTTAAAAATTTTTAATTTACTTTAATTATTTTAAAGGATTCCACAAGAAATCAAGAGCAAATTAACAATTCTGTTAGGCATAAAATAGCATGAGTTGCATTAAAAATGCAATCATATAATTGAATGCAATTTACTTTATCTAATTTCATTGAACTTTAAAAAATAATAACAAGAAAGATTAGAAAGAAAAATCAAGTACAAGGTGGAAAAAATTCCATAAGAAAATATTTAAAATCAACGTGAAACTGCACTTGAAATAAGAACACTGTGAAATAAATTATAAAATGTTAGTTTAAAACCGAGCATAATGTGAAGGAGTGAAATCGTTGAAAAAAATTTGAAAATAACACAATGATTGTTTTTACATTGTTAAAAATTCTTGTATTTTATTAATTCGGCTTGAGGTCTGCTTTATTAAAAACTCTTGTTCGTTTTCAATTTTTATTGTTTATTTCCAATATTTTGACCACTTTGTTGGTCATCTTCAGGGAAAAAATAATCTTAAAAATATTCATACATATATTATAATTTTAATAATTTTCTTAAAATTATATTAACAAACAGTTACAAACTTAAAGCAAAGTTTAAAACAGTGTTTTCCGATGTTGATGTTTTAAGTTTCTTTCGCTAACTGTTTTCTTTTTTTATTTATTATAATTTTTGTATGTATTTTTTATTGTATGTCTATATAAGTATGTGAGCGCAATTATTAGTGTCTGTTTTGTAGTTACTTCTTTTCTTTATTGGAGTATTAAGGTTGTTAAGGTACTTGTCAGTTGTACACGGTAATAATGCATGTCTGTCAAAATTGGCAATTTTTTTAGTTTCATGTGACATAATGTATTTTGTTATGATTATTTTCGCGGTAGTTTTGTGTTCTTGCAAATATAGTTAAAAAAAAATGGATTAAAAAATGAAATAATTGTAACGTGCAGCATTATTGCAATAATAGTTTCTATAAAATATAAAAATTAAGCAAGGGTTAAAGAAAAAATGTACCATATGGTGCAAAAAATTGTTGTATTTAAGTTAAATAAAAATGAATATGTATAAATACGTTTTGTCAATAAATATTTAAATACAAATTTCCCCCCTGGCCCACGATGTCGAACGATAACGTTCGCTTAGATAAGACTTAAGACACAAACTTGATTGTGGAATAAACAAACTTGATTGATTACAAAATTGATACGATAAAAAGTTTGTGTCTTAAGTCTTATCTAAGCGAACATTATCGTTCGTCATCGTGGGCCAGGGGGTTATTGTTTTGTTTAGTACAATTTTTTTTAATATTAATTTACTGAATCGCAAACACTATGTTCTTGGCGTCATAAATAATTGACTTGCAAAAAAAAGCTGGTTGCAGGTGTTTGTCAGATGAAAATAGAACATGCTCTAATTAAAAATTTTACACTGTAAAAGCAGGCTGACATTTGCAGAAGCATTTTTTTGCTTTTATACGAGGTGTGTGCACACTGCAAAATTTATACCGTCTAAAACCACCTTTAACATCTCTTGCATATATCTTTTAATATTATTACATATTACATTATCACAGTTTAATCGATGTCCAGTTAATGCACAATGGGCAGCAAGTGCTGTTTGTGTAAGTGGTTTGTCATTTAATTTTAGATCCGATTTATGTAATGAAAATCTGGTTTTTAATTTTGTTCTTGTTTTTATATTTTCTGACATAATATATATCATCGCCAATGCATTTGATGTGGTATACTAGATTAGATTTTTATAGTTTATCTAATTCAGATTTCATGTTGTTATACAATTTGTTCGTCGTATTGCCCCTTCTTCATTGCCAATATGTAATTTTTCTTGACATATACATATTTCAGAATAATCAGAATCATTAATGTTATTTTTATGGGTTAATCGAAAGCATAAATTTAAATAATATTGCTAAAAATATTAACAAAAAGTATATTTTTAATTAATGCTTGTTATTTTTCCGATAAAATAATAAAGGAAAGGAGCTACTTACGTATCTGTTATCTGCACTAAAGGTATATACAGAACGGTTACATTAACAATAAGTTAATCCTTTCAAGTACTGGCTTTTTTAATAACACCGAAAAGTTTGACATTAAAACAAATCTAATATATCGTGATTTTTAACATGAAATAAACAAGTAAATTAAGTCTTTTTTTTCAATGTGGATGTTCGTTTTAAAAGCTCATCACAAGTGCAAGGAAGTAATTAGTCCTTAATATAATACATACACCATATATAACGATACATATGAATATAAAATTTACTTCACATCTTGTAGAAACACAAAAATTTCTTAAAACACAACATCAAATAATTGCACGAAACTAGTAAACAGGAAAATATCCAACAGTTTGGTATGATCACAATTACGATACATTCATTACATACTTAAATTTTGGTTTAAGTGGAAAAAAATATACAAAAAAAGAAAAGTTATTGCTGCTTTTTGAAAGTCTATACAAAGATGTTGGCGGCACGTGGGGAAAACGTACAAATTTTGATTTCATACAGGCCATTTAAAAAATATTAAAAAAATTTTGAACAGAAAAAAAAATGATTTAATTACAGTTCATGTTTAAATATTATATTCCTAAATAAGGCAATCAATTTTTATTACTGCAGACCTAATTAATCATAATATGGTCAGGTTTTTGTGTGTGTGTTTTTTTTTGTGGTAACACCAATTATAAATACTTTCCTAAAATTTAATGGAAAACAAAAAAAAAAAAAACAATTTTGCTTACAATTGAAATAGAGGAAATGAGAAAAATCATACTGTTAAATGTCGTGAGAATTTGAAATAATTATTTATTGTTGTTGATTTAGTTTAGGTTTGTTCGTTTTTTCTTCTGATGATTTGCTACCCTATACTTGGTAAACAAAGTAATAAGAAATTATGAGAGATGCTTAAAATGGTATTGATAATAAAACCAAGACATATACATACATATGTAGTGGAAAATTGGCATTATTACTAAAATCTGATGAAACGCTGATAAACAATGACCAGATAATAATGCTCTGGCCTTTGTCGTATTTGAAAAAGCACGGTCCAATAATGCCACCGGCTCATAATCCACACCAAACATTGCATATTAAAAGCATATTATATTAATACATATAAATAATATTTATTAGAAAATTATCTTGCTTTTTATATTTTTTTATTAAAGTATGTAAAATTGAATTCACAAAAGAAAGAAAAAAAAAACAAAAGCGTATACAAATTTAAGTGATTTACTTGCAGTTACACGTTCTAGTATTGCTTTAAAATTTTTTACATATTAATTTTTTACATATTTATTTAACTTTAATTAGTGCTTTTTAATATAGAGGATTATTATATTATTTATTAAAAAAGAATAACAGCAGAACACAAAAAATTATGACACAAGAATGCTTAAAGAAAACCCAAAAAAATGTCTTATTAAAATTGCAATCAGCTGTTTTCTTGTCTGTAATTTAAACACACACAATTATAACGAGAATTTGAAAGCAAACTCATATTAAATTATAAAAGTATGAATATATTAGTAAAAAAGTGTGACTGCCGTATTCATAAAAAATAAAGTAGGTTTGAAGTGTGCTTTTAGACAAAATTTTCATACAAAATTTTCTTAAAGTACATTTGAAGTCTACTTTAATTTTTTTTCTGTGTATTAAAATAAAGTAAACAGTGTCATCATCCTTATACAAACAAATCCCTGTCATTCCCATAGTAGTGGTAATTCTTTTAATTTTTCTTTGTTTGAAAGTATAACGGCAAAGTGCCGTTCAAAATAATTCCAAGTTTCACAATTTATCTTTAAAAGCAATTAAGTTAAGTAGTGAAAAATTTACAATGGGAAGACAAACATCAATCGAGACTCGGCAAATCACAATAGACTTGCAAAGGAAAGGTAAATCTCAGTGTGAAATAAGATAAATCGTTGAAAAGGATCACTGTACAATTAAACAAATTAAAAAAAATATAGACAAGTATACCAAACACAATAGTATAGAAAATTTGCTGGTGCAAAACGAGAAAAGCGTCTTACAAAAACTGAAGTAAGAGCAAACCCAACATCTAATGCTGTAAAAAAAAAACATCTAGAAAGCTGTAAGCGCGACTACGATTAGAAGATATTTGCATCAAAATGGCCTACATGGTAGAGTGCCAATTAAACAAGTCTTAAACTTTTGGGAATAATATCCTTTTCACCGATGAAAGTTATGGCGAACGAAGACTGGGGTTATATAGCGGGATCAGGGGTCGGTAATCCTAATTTTATAGAATCTACAATGGAAAAGGTAGATTATCTCGACATTTTAAAAAACAATGTAGTGTAGGGAAATTCTATAGCACATTGATCCTAAGCATACCTACATTGCTCAATCATTGTTCATATACCTGTCGGAATATCTGGACAAAAAAATTAGACAAAAAAATATTTCTTGCAAGGATAATCTAAATGCAGTAATAAAAGATTAATGGAAAACAATTCGCCTGATTTGACTAAAAAACTCGTTAATTCTATGTCTAGAAGATTGTCAGCTGTGATAAAGGCAAAAGGACTACAAACAAAATATTAAATACAATAGGTGTATTTTTTATGATCAATATGTAAAATGTAATTATTCATTTCTGCGGAATGCCGCGATACTGTCTGTAGAGATGATACCGCAAAAAGGGAAAACACCGCAACTACTGAATGAATAATTTCAAATTATGCTTCCGCACATTTTTTTTCGCAATCAATAATTCGACCCAATGTTTTACATAATTTTGATATTATTGTTTACTTTCTTTTAAAATTTAATTATTTTTTTATGTTCCTCATAAGTTCCTTATGAATTATGTAGATATATACAGTGGGAAGCAAAACTGTCCGGATGTTTTGTATTAAGGATTTAAGGTAATGAAAATAATACAAATATGTGTAGGTAGGAATATTATTATATATACATATATGTATTTTTTATTTAATTTAACCTTATTCTAAATTATAAAGCACAAAGTAAAGAGAATCTTGAATTAATTTTGTTATCAATGGTTTGTGGCGAAAATTGCTAGGAAATTGTTGTATGCTGATTGCATAAACAATCCTTTCTCTCCCTCCGCAACAAACAATTATAATTTTTTTTAGATGCAAGAACTTTGAAGTGAAATAAAATAAAGATGATTTTTTTTAATTGACATAAAATTTACTTTATTCAAAAGATAATTATCTCCAGAGTATGACCGCCACGGCTAGCTCGGACGTAACTAGTCTAATCTGGAGGTCTAATTTTCTGTTACTTTTTCCAACATTTGTGTCTGTATATCGGTAATAACACGGCGAATGTTGTCCTCCAAGTGGTCAATAGTTTCGAGCTTACACATATCACGTTTAATCACACGATTTTGGAGGCCAAAATCCGATATGTGAAACCGTGCGATTACCAAACGTTCCCTTTAAAGGTGTGGCACGAGCTGTCAAGATTGTTCAATTGATGAACGAGGAGGCAGTAACCATGGCTCTATAGCAATCACCATTGACTAATGTTCTGGCTAGCTTCATTTTTAAAGAAGTACGGAACGATTATTTTACCAGCCCATAAACCACACTATTGTTTTTCTGGATGTAACGGTGTCTCAACATACACTTGAGGACTATCATCACTCCGGCAGTTTTGTTTATTGACGTATCTATTCAACCAAATGTGAGCTTCATCGCTAAAAAAAAATTCGCTTATGAAAATCGGGATCAACGGCAATTTGGTTTTAGGCCCATTCACCGAATCTACGTCTCACTAGGCGATTGTATGGCTTCAATTCTTACACGATATGGATCTTGTAAGCACGAAACTGAGATCTTCATGTTGAAATGTCAAACCAAACTAAACATAAATCACTTGACAGCTGAGAAAATGGCCGCAAGTTAAAAAAGTGTTGCTAATTAAAAGTTCTATACATTAAAAAAAAACTTTATTTATTTGATTCGATATCTTAACAGACATTTTTAGGCTTTTAAATTTTTTAATATTGGGTTTTTTGAAAAAATGTATATGTGTTAAAATTATCCTTATTTCTTGGTTTCTTTTAAAAAGAGATTTTGCTTAATATACAATCACTTTACGATATCTCTATGAGCATAAATAAAAGTGCAATATCAGCAGAGATTCATATCACTGCGACAAAGTGCTTCTCATCTTCAACTTTAACCGGATTTAAAATGACAACTATTTGTTTAAGTAAACAAATTTTTTATTTGTCATTTGTTTGAATCAATTAAAGCTTTTTTCTATCAAATTATGCGCCATCTATCATCTTTATTTCTACGACATACTTTTGTAAAATTTTATGTTTTGTTGATAACTTTGTAAATAAATACTAGTTTTCGGAATTTGTTAAATTCTTGGATTTTCGGAATCGGGATTTAGGGTTTGGCATCCCTATTTCACACACTGCTTGTTATACCCAACACCGCCTTAAAATAAATCGATCGACTTAGAATTTCTTTCGACTTTCTGAGTCGATTTAACTATGTCCGCCTGTCCGTCCGTCTGGCTGGCTGGCTGTTCATGTAAACCTTGTGCGCAAAGTACAGGTAACAATTTTGAAGGCATTTCGATAAAATTTGGTACATGATATTTTTTAGCACAAGAATGCTTGGGATTGAAACTGGTTTAAATCGGTCCATTACTTCACCTAGCCCCCATACAAATGTCCTCCCGAAATAGGGGTTATCGGTCATTAATGTTTGATTTATGCACGTATCCCAATGGATTTCTCCAGAAATAAATTGTACATGAAGCCTAATCTCAGCAATAAATTTTGTGCAGATCGGTCCATAATTGACCATAGCTCCTATATAAGACGTGCTGCTGAAAATCACTTTAAACAGCTTACTCTCCTAAAAATATTGATATCCAAAACATACTTAAAATAAGCCTGCTTCATACTCGTATATACAACAATCATTTGGTCCAATTTTGCGATGATCGGTCCAAAATTAGTCATAGCTCCCATATAAGGCTTACTTTCCAAAATCAGTTTAACAACCATAAATCTCTTAATAAAGTTAGTCTCCAAATTAAATTGAACATAAATAAGTTTCATATAAATTCAGAAATCATGACAACTAATTTGATAACTGTTGGTCCATAATTAGTCATAAATATCACTTTAACATCTATAAATCTTTAATATGTGTTTATATCTAGATAAAATTTAACACAAAGAATATTTATAGCACAGAAGTCATGCCACTACATTTTTGGATGATCCTGTCCATAATAGGTCATAGCGCCTATATAGAGACCATTTCTGAAAATCTCTTTTTACACAAGTACTGGGTGTAGGATATTATATGGTCGGGCTTGACCGACTATACTTTCTTACTTGTTTTTATTTTTTTAAAGAGTTTCCTCTAAAGTTTGTGTTTCATTTTATCAAGCTTGTTGTATACGAGTGCAAGTAATAATTATATTTTAGTTTAGTTTCCATTCAAAGAATTTATTTTGTTTAGGAATTTCGGCAAATAAACTAAACGGGTAATTAAATAAACTGGAGTTATACGCATTTGGTGTGGTGATGGATTATTATACAATTTTTATTCTTAGTAAAAAAAGTATGCATGTAATAATAATAATAATAGAGTGAAGTCAAAAATAAGGTTTAATTGTAAATGCAATATAAATATTATAAATGGATTTGCGAAAAATAACAAGTAAGAGTTTATATTCGACTGTCCCGAATACCCACCATCACTTGAAAGAAATTTGTGTTTCATTTTGTATCGATAAAAATTTTCGTATCCCTTATATGGGATCTATTATACAATGTACAACATACAATATTACTTATGAATTGAACTATAGAAATGCTATACAATTTCTATTTTGACGTTTAAAACTAAAACGATACTGAATTCTATGTACTTTATCTTCAAATATAGATGTGGATTAATGGTTTTAATCTTTAATCGAAATCAATTTACCAGTTAATAATTAATATACAACAAACTGATCTAAAATAATAACTTAAATAATTTCACAAAGCAATATCGCGATATCGAAACATGGAACATATGGAACGAATTGCTAAGTTTAAATAAAATACTATAATATTTATTATTGCTCGAAAAACAATATTTGAAATTTTCATTTTAAAAATAATTTCGTTTTAATATTAAATATTATAATTAATTAAATATTAAATATTAGGTTTAATTTTCGATTACTTTTTCCAGCATTGCTACCAGTATCTCGAGAATTGCGTGAGTTATGTTAGCTGGCATCATGTTCTTTAATTTAAGGCAATCAAAAATCTGTTATCACGGTGCACTTTAACTTGCTGTTGAAGGCTATGTTCTGTCCGGCATAATTTTTAAAGAAATACGGATCGATTATTCTGCAAATGCATAAGAGAATCCTTTCGGGTTGTTAATTAATCAAAATGCAAACATCGGATCTATATTAAGATATTACAGAGCCCATTGACTGAAATCGAATCTGAAATTCAAGTATGGCGGCATCTAGTTCCTGGTTTTTGTATGCCTTTAAACCAAGATCCTGGTGCAAAATTTGCCAAATTGTTCCATACTAGAGGCCAAAATGTCGAGTATGGCATCGAACCTACCGGTCAAGGTCTTCACTTCGCTACAGCTATAATATTCTTCTTACTACGTACTGTGTGTGGTCTATTAGGATGCGTATCAGACAATAACGTACACTGAGAATCAAATTAGTGGATGATAGATCTCAATTTCAAAGCATATATGTAAAAAATGTATAGTAATTCATAAAATGAGAACAGCTGAGCCGATTTCTGTAAAATTTTTTCCCAGTTGTTCGTATTTTCGAGGAGAAGGTTTTTACGGAAGAAAATTTTGCAAAATCCCTCCGGAAAAGTTGGAAAAATCGAAAATCGCTTCTTAATGGCTTTCCAAATCAAAAAATAGAAATTTCTTAGTGTAAATCGTGAAAAATACAAAATGCGAAACTCGGAAAATCTCTTCGCAAAAGTCGGAAAATGGGAAACCTTGAAAATCGAGTTTTTGTACGAAATTGTATGTGAAATTATTCCTTATTGGCTTTCCAAATGAAAAAATACAAAGTTTTTGGTGTAAAACATGGAAAATTGCGGAAAATGCGAAATGCGGAAAATTGGAAAAATCGAAAATTGATTTTTTTGTACGAAATAATTTTGTGTGAAATTATTCCTTAATGGAAAAATAGAAAGTTCTTGGTGTAAATCATGGAAAATTGTGGAAAATGCAAAATACGGAAAATTGGAAAATCTGTCCGCAAAAGTCGGAAAATTGGATAAATTGGAAAATTGATTTTTTTGTACGAAATTTTGTGTGAAATTATTCGTGTTGTATTATATTATTACTCTAGAGTTTGTCTGAAGGCTTAAAATTGGGGCGAGGCGAAGTTCGCCGGGTCCGCTTGTTTATTGTATATTTCCTTGCAGCTATATAATGGATAAGTCGCCAAAATTCTCTTCCAATTGTAGAAAACTACATTATCATACTATACGAACGAAAACTGTTACAAATTAAATTATGAAATCGAAACAATTCATAGTTAGTTGTTGAATAAAAAGAAAATAAGAATTCAATACAAAACAAACTAAGAAAATCTTTCGTGCAAATGTGGACAAAAATAACTACATATATATAAAAAAAGGACAAAATAAAAAGTGACCGAAAATAATGAATATTTATGCATAAATTGTGTGCGTGAATACAATTAATTATACAACAAATGAATACAAATATAAATGAATACTATGCAAATAATAAATAGTTTATGTCTTAAATCCGAGTGTTGAATTGTTTGAATGATTCACTAGTAGGGGTGACAATCCCAAAATCCCAAATCCCGGGATTTGTTTAAAAAAAACTCGGAATTTTTCGTGATTTGTAAATCCCGTTTACAACAAAAACTTAAATTTAACAATAGTATGTTGAAGAAATAAAAGTGAAAGAATTATAATTAATTTTGGTTTGCCAAACTCAAACACACTATTGAATGTGTCCACGATTTTTGGAATGGGAAATTCTTATAAAAAAAGCTTTAATTAATTTAAAAGCTCAACAGATGAAGAATTTTTTTAACTTAAATAAATAGTTGTAATTTTAAATCCTATTAAAGTCCTTTGTGGCAGTGATGTGAATCACTTGCTGATGTTGCACTTTTATTAAGACTCAAAGAAATATCAAAAAATTATTGCATATTAAGCGATGAACTAAAGAAATCTCTCCTTAAAAGAAACCAAGAAATAAGGATGTTTTACTCAATATTTTAAAATTTTTAAAAAATTTGAACGGTGAATTTGATAATGACATAGAAATATTTGTTATTAGAAATGAATTAAAAACGTTGATTGCGAAACGAATGAAATAATGAAAGCAATTGAAATAAGTACATATGTAAAAGCACCCCATAACACCTAATAATGTCTGTTATGATATAAAATCAAATAATGGATAAGAAATATAAATATAATTATTTGTTTCCTAGGGTGAGAAAGGATCAGCATTTGATAACAATTTTGCCCACAAAAGATGTGAACGATGTTATTCGTCAGCTTCATATATTCGTAACAAAATTAAATCAAGATATCTTAATATTTTGAAGAAGCTTTTTTATGCTCGAACGATAATATTCTATTGCTTTTAAATTAATATAGAAATTAAGGAAATTAGAAATGTATGCCACTTCATATTATATTTGTCGATTCAACATTTCAATGTACAGCCATGTCACAGAATTTAATTCCGTTCGGAAGCGGAATTAATTCCGTATTTTGCTTCTATAGAAAAAGTAAAACGAACAATTTTTTCGAACATAGCAAATTAAAAGTGGTTTCATTCCGAAAAACATTTTCGTTTTGCTTTTTCTATACAAGCAAAAAAAAAATTCCGTATTTTGCTTCTATAGAAAAAGTAAAACGAACAATTTTTTCGAACATAGCAAATTAAAAGTGGTTTCATTCCGAAAAACATTTTCGTTTTGCTTTTTCTATACAAGCAAAAAAAAGGAATTAATTACACTTCCGAACGGAATTAAATTCTTTGACATGGCTGATAATGTTATTATCAATGTGTAATTATACAAGGTAAGTGCAAATCGGCAACAAATACATTTTTTTTGTTTAAAATAATGTACTACTGTCAAAAATACTTGAAAAAGTATTACTTTTGACATAAGTAAATTGTTGACAAAGTCAGTCAGCTATGCTACTGCACTCACCTTATGTAGTTACACCATGGTCTCTATTATGTTTTAAAATTATTATTGGTTTATAAACTTTTTTAAAAATTAAAACATTATTGGCATGAGGACAGAAAAGGTTTGTTTTCGAACATTTTTATATATATATAACAAAAAGGTGGATTAAACCAATTTTGTTCGGAGAAAATTTTTTTACTGAGAGTTTTTTGTAGCACGGTTCATCCATTTCGAACGATTTTTCTGGAAGATCAAAGCTGTTATGTGTAAACAAAATCTATTAGTTTTACAAATGGTAATACTGCGGCCATTGATTAATTTTTCTTTGGTTTTTAAGTGTTAAAAACAAATATTAATTTATTTTAAAATATTGTGTATATTTTTCAAAAACAATTTACAAAATTTTTAATTAATAAATGAAATGAATAATTTAATTTCACAAACACCACAGATAGAAATGTAACCAATTGGGGTAACTCAGTTCATTTTTGTCCAAACAAAATATAAAATTAAACCAATTCAAGCTGAGAGTTGTTCGTAAACAATATTTTCTCTCTCTCTCTCAAAAAGAGTGGCGTCAAACTTATATGAATAGAACTTTGTCCGAACAATATTTATTGTTTAGAACGAATTAACTTTAAGTTACTTTTTTGAATTAATTAGTTTTTATTATTAATAAACCAATTGGTTTTAATATGAAACAAAAGTCCCGGGATCCCAAAGAATTCCATGATCCTGGGGTTTACATTTACGAAATTTCGAATCTAGGGATTTGAGAAAGCAGTCCCGTTTGGCATCCCTATTCACTAATGAGTGAAGCTGAAAGTATTTTTATAGTTTAGTTACATTTAATTCAAAGCAAAAAAAAAAAAACACATGAAAGCAAAAAATAAGTATAAATATAAATAGTTGCTATTTTCGATTTCAGTAAAAATATTCTTTAAGTTGCTTGAAGTTCTTCTTCTTAATTACTGTTATTTAAAGTACTTGTATGTATGTATGTATATAATTATTTTATGTAGAAATATATAATTAAGTATATTTATGTAAATACAATAATACGTTTGAAAGGTCGTTCATACACTACTCCCTGGCATAGTTGCCAGATGAATTCCAATGTGTTTCGAACTAATATAAATACAAGCATGTAAAAGAAGGGAGAACTTGTTTGCGGGATCGAGAGTAAGAATTTGTTGCTTGACTGGATTGGATGTTAACAGTATGTTACGGCTATGCTGTTTGGCGGCATCTATCAAATCATTTTTCTATCACTAATGCAAATCATAATTTCAAGTTACACAAACAGATGTCTATGTGAACCTCATCTCGTATGAATATGAGTTTCCAGCAGGTCATTATGAACAGATTATAACCTATAGTGTAAATTCCATATAAATATGATAGTAATCAACGGTTCTCGTCTTATTCAATATATAACTAGCATTACTGCATGCCTAACTAGGCTATTTATAAAACAAAAATAGAAAATTTCCCGAACATTTTATAAAATTATTATGCAGATGGATCTTCTTTTCTAGGGCAAACACAAAATTCTGACCAGATACAAAATAATTGATAAAAATTATTATGGTGAATGACCTAATGGACTTCTCTTTTCGTAGAAATATACTTTTCTTGACTTGGGCGAGTTAAATCACCAATTTCTTTATTATTGATTAGATAACTTTATCGAATATCGTTCCGAACGAATGGGTGAATCCACCTAGTCTATTGGGTGCCCCGATAGATTAGGCGATGTGTGCCGGACTGTCAGACAGAAGGTTGCGGGTTCGATTCCCGCCAAAGACTCAGGGTGTTTTCTGCAGACAAGCCAAAAAGCTTCGCAGTTTGTGTTTGTTTAAAAAAAAAAAAAAATATTTGTTTTTTCATATGAAGTTTGACGCCTCTCTTTTTAAGAGAGAGAAAATATTCATCACAATCCAATTTTATAGTGACAAGAAATTTGAGATAGATAGACTGCAATATCATCTATATAGTTTCAGCATTGGATTCAATATTAATTTCTTTGTTATATGCGTGGTGAGGACAGGCGAAAAAAGATATCCCAGCGGGAAAAATGGCTAGTGCTTCCATTTGTAGGCCTTATAGAAGACCTTTTCACATATTCTAAAAGATCCGATACTCATTCAACTATGCCTTCTATCGGAAAGTGTTCTAGAAGGACTTTTGAAATTGTATTTCAAAAGGATGTCAACAAATCTTAAATATTTAACATGAATGGTTTTGTAATTATTTCTTTATAACGACACTACAACAACAAACATTTTTTTTGCTCACTTTGTTATCCAAGTAATAAAAATGAATAAAGAGAGCGTCTATAAATTTAGTCTTTTATGAAAGTTTGTGGTGTAAAGTACGCGTGAGGCATGACATAAATGCATGTGATTTTTAAATAAATTAACTTGGAGGTTACACGATCAAGTGTATCCTTTTGGAAGGCCTCTTTACAGTATATTTTACCCGCTAAGATGTATCAAAAAGTCCTTATTAAGCAGACACAAGGACTTCCAGCCATTTTTTCGGAACAATGGAAGCGTTAACAATTTTTCCGACTGGGGAGTTTCACGTTCGGTCCAGCAAATGTACATGTATCCTTATTACTTATAACTCTTGACATCAATATATGTATACGAATTCAAGAAGAATAATACCAGCTTCTGCACTCGGAATGAAGGCGAAGAAACTGATGTATCTTCATACCGTACAGCAAGTATCAAGTGTATAAATGTTTATTTTGCATTTTATATTAAAATATAACGTACAGGTATTTATTTTGTCAGTTTATATTTATAAATCAAAGACTTGTAAAACTAAAGCAAAGCGTAAAAAAATATTGTAACTTTTTGCGATTCATTTTTTTCCATTTCAAGTTAAAAACAAATGTAGTACAAATGATTTTTTATTCTGTAAAATAATTTTCATTTGGCAGAATGTCCAAATTACATGTTCATTGTTGATATTTAAGGTAAAAAATTTCGACGTTTATTTACTTATTGCTGTTACCACAACTAGATGACCTCTTGTGTTTTTCTCGAACATTAGTCTCTAGACTCTAAAGTCTAGTTAGTGTACAAAGCTTTGCGGAAATGTTGCATAAATTATTGTCTTGCCATCAAAAGGAAAACAAAAACGTTGGTGATTTATCAATTTGCTTTGCACCACTAAACGAATGTTTGTAGTTAGTATTACACGCTACATACATTTTAAGTGAAGAGTTGGCGAATATTTGTTATTTTCTAAATTGACGATAAACAGTCATATGTTTTGAATGTGTTATTTGTGACAAACATTTGTAAAATGATTGATTTTGAAATCATTAAGTGTTGGGGTGGTATAAACACTTTTGGTAGTTAACAAAATTACCACGGTGGAATTCTAAATAAACTGGAAAAAAGCCGGTTGACTATTAGTTATAGGGTGATCGATTTTGACATTTTTTCTTTTGTTTCATTTGTCATCTTATTTATATTCAGTATTGTTTAACAATTCATCATGAAAATGCTCCAAGAATCGGTATTCGTGAGTTACTGGTAGCAATACTGGGAACAGTTATCGAAAATTGAAACTTCCGAATAGACCACTAACCCTTGAATGAAATTATTTCTAAAAAGTTAATGTCAAATATTTTTTGGCACAATAAGAAATATTTCGACATACAGTTATATTTTAAAGAATGTATTTAAGATTAAAATAAGGTCTTAATTAATCACCCTATAGATATACAGTAGCGGTAAAAAATAGCACTGACGTCAGAATTCGACTGTACATATGAATTTTTGATCGATTTAGTTGCCTAGTTATTCCCGTGGCACATAATTGAAATTTGTCATTTATTCAACGTAAAGATTTGTGTAACTTTTATTGACTTTTTATTGAAAATGTTTACAATTTCATGTGATGTATCAAAATTTGGACGGTAAAATATAGCACTATTTATATGCTCATTGTTAGTCAGTTTTATTTGAGATACACTTTTCTTTACGTCAGCCAAAAGATTCTCTATTGTGTTCAAATCAGCTGGCACACCATGACCTCAATATTGTTGTCAATGAACCACTGTCGTGTTTTTCTGTTTGTATGTTTTATGTCGTTGTCTTGTTGGAAGACCCAAATCAATGACATTTCGTCAATGGCATAGGGAAAGATAACATTATTTAGTATATCAACGTAAACATATTAATCCATTGTTGATTTTATACAATGTATTGGCCTCACTCCGTAATATGGAAAGCATCCCCACTAATGGTAAAATTATAGATCAAACTGAACATGTTTAACAGCAACATGTTACACGAAAACAGCTTCCAAAAAGAGTCGGCCAAAATGAAAGTGGCTAAAAATCACCCTTTAGAATGATTAATCGAAGTTTGCAACGGTTTTACTTTTCCTCTCTCTCTCTCTCTCTTGATTAATACCCCATTGTTTTTAATGCCTTTCTATGAGAATCTATTGATCTTCATGTCTAAAGTTGGCGTTAATGCTGCTGATGTTCCAATTGCTGCAAAATTTCTTGTCACTATAAAAGGTAATTCTATAAAGATATTGGAGATTGTGAACTAATAAATTTTTACAATACTATAGAAATTTTTAACTATAGAGTACAGGATACTTTACTTCCGGTGCATAACAGACTTAGATAATATCAAGATTAATCCTATCCACGAAGTCAAATGGCCCTTTTTATTATTGTTGAACTTCCTTCCAAAATCAAGATACTGGATTTGGGATAGGAAGATTTGATCAAGATTTGAACATTAATTCGCTATCTCCTTATTATACTACAGAACACCTGACAGCAGCTTGCAAGACTCTAGATACTAAAAACGATAGCACGATGTGTATAAAATTCTATGTTTTTAATACCTATTGGATTATACTCTAAGGATACCAGGAAGATTTCCAGGGAATAAGGAAAGTGGTGGAGTAATATTCTATTTATTGTTCTTGCAATCAAAAAAGGCTCTATACTACAAAGGCTTTGTAGCCCTATCAACTCTGATAAATTTTTCTCATTTTAAAAATATAATGCTTAGCTTGGTTACATCTGACAGATTCATATGAGAGGCAACTCGCTAAAAACCAATTGATTTGCTGTCTCTCACATGCCCAACAGCAATGCATCGATGACAATTTCTACAGGCGATGTGGTGGTAAGGACGAAGATAAGAATCTTTAGGTATTTTTTGTGACATATAATAATTTTAATGTTAGATCTATCGGAAATAAAGATGGAGTACTTATTTTTTATGAATTGCTTCTTTTTAAACTAGCAACCAAAAGATCTTACTGTAAGAACATGACATCATATGGAAAATAAAATAATTTTTGTCATTTAGCCTGTTTTTTAGATCTTTAGGGAATTGAGTTGGAGTATATTATTGTTTTTATTAAAAGCTAGGATTGGTATTTTAATGGTTGTTTGGATAATGTTTCGTGGTAGGACCAACTTGTTCATTGAATTTTGAAACTTTTATAAACATATGTTTGTCTCACTATTAATAATAATATTTATTTATTCTACATTGGCAGTTTTGCGCTTCACTGTCTATAATTATCAACAGCATTTTCATAACATTAAATAATCATAGACGACTTTTAATTGTCACACTCTCGGAATAACATCTAATTTCAAACAAATTGCTTAAGAGAAAAAAAATTAAATTCGTGTAAGATTAAATGAATGATTTTGAAATTGCATGTTGATTAGCTGCTATTTAACTAATACATATACAATATGGATATTCACACACGTACACACATATAATATATGTACACATATATACATATGTAGGTGTGTAAGTAGTAAATACTACTGTAATTACCAAAAAATATATGTATGTTTTTCGCAAATTGTTGTTTTTATTTCGTTTGAAAAGGGAATGTATAACAACTAAAATAATAACAAATACATCATGCTACTTAAGTTGTTCTTTTGTTTACATTTTTGTTGCTGCTACTGCTGCTGATTTTGCTACACCTGCTTTGACTTTAGTGCTTGCTGTTGCTGTTGTTAGTAATGTTAGCATATCCTTAAATACTACTCCTTAAATTAGCCTCAATATTTTGCTCCTATTTTTCCTTTCACTTTAGTTTTCTCGAATCATACAAGAGAGTCAGTATGCAAAAAGAGTGCATGTACATACATACATACATATGTATGTACATATGTTTTGGTATATGGAGAAAAAACTAAAGTTAAAAATTTTGCTGAGATTCATGGACTCTTTTGCTTTCGTCATAGTTTACGTTTCAACCTTAAATTTATATTTAGCGATTCTTTTGGAAGGCAAACAACAAATGTATAAAACTAACAATAAAACGAGGACGTAGTTAAGGTCTTACGACGGCCATTATTACCAAAATTTAACTGAAAAGTTAACTTCCAGTTAAATATTTAATTTTCATCATCCTTTGGTTATATAACTTAAAATAATTTAGTTGCGTATGCAACACTCTCCCATTATTTTGAGAAATAAAATGTCATACAAAATAATTGCATATAAAATTTTTATTTATTTTACAAACAATAAAAAACAAAAATTATATGTATGTATGTAGTTCTTTATGATTAATTCTTGGCATAAGTATAGTTCTGTAGTTTATGAGCGGTTACGAACATTGAATATTAATGTATGTATGTACATCAGAATGTTAATTAGTCCCCTTTCACAGTCTTCAATTCTGGCCCGTCAAGGCAAGTATTTTTGGTTGAGAAGGGAAAACAGAATAAAAGGGGTACACATTTGATGGTGCTAGTCAATTTTCTTATTTCCTTTTGTTTTTTTCTTTCATGCATGTTGATTTGCATTAAAAAGTACGAAAATTAAATTGACATGTGTGAATGAAGTGGCAAGTTCAAAAGAGAATTGAACAAAACTGGTCAGCTGAAGAGTGCAAAACAGGACTTACATTTGTATGTATATGACTACTCAATTCTTTATAAAATTTGTTTATAATGAAATACAATTAATCTTTAGTCTTACACCAGGTAGAAGAGTTGTTTGGCAATTTTTAATGTTTCACGTGAAGTTCAAATTCTTCTTTGATAATAATAGAGTTGGTTACCGTCAGTATAATAACTGTTCTCAACAATATATTTCTACATACATACATACATCCATGGCTGATTTTTTAATATAGATTTTTAAAAGATTATATAGCTGCAATAGTTCTCACATTGGCTGAAAGATGGACACAAAATTAATTCAGCTCACACAACACTTATGTATGTATTTACATATGTTTCAAATGCAATTTTGTAAAATCGATCTTCTCTAGATTCACACCTTGAGTGTTTATTAATTAGTTCTACAGGAGGTTGGGTGTTTAGTAATTTGTACCAAGAGAGTCTTGGAAAGGCCTTACATAACATTTCTAAATATTTTATAACATTTACATGTACATATATGTACATATATGTGTTTAGAAAAACCCTTATTCATAAAACTTACAACAGGTTTATAAGAGGTTTACAAAGCAAATTTTGTATGGAAATTTGCTATATAAACCTGTTGTAAGTTTTTAGTCATAGTCAGTCTTTTGCTAGAAATAAAAAAAATTTCAAAACTGTCGAAAATATTCGTTTGTTTCTTCCCGTAAAAATCTATCTATAGAAATTTGTTTCGTTAAATTTAACTCAAACTTTTTGTGAGTTAAATTTTAACTAAATTAAATGAAAAATTAAACTGACTAACTGGCAGTTAAAGTAATATGTAGTTAAATTATAACTGAAATTGGTGAAAATGGGGGTTAGTATGTTAAACTAGTATTTAGTACACTGTGTATATACATATGTAGCTAACTTTTCGAAAAGTACAGGTTTTGTGTGTTTGTCTGAGTAGCAAATCGCCTTTAGAGTGGACATGTAGTAGGTTTTTTACAAAAATATGGCCTTTTAAACATGGTGAACATGGAGAAAATTTCGCTTTAATTTTTTATTGTTGTGTTAGTAGTAGTTGTTGTTGTTGTTATTGTTGTTAGGCAACTAAATCTTAAGGTGTTTATTTTGAGTGTTTGATTTTACTCTTGTAGTATTTGTTTTTCTCTCACACTAATTCTCACTTTTGACTTGTACTGTAAGAAGTGATGTCAACTATTTAGAAATATTTAAAATAACGTGTTTATGAACCTGTTAGGAATTTCGAGAAGAGCGGTTCGGATTACATTCGATATTTTTGAAAAAAATCTGTTTTCTTTGTGAAATAATTCTACGAGCTGTATAAAGCCAAAGAATCTGTGGGAATGTCTAGAAAACATTATACTAAAAACAATACTAGGCAGGTATAATCTTAAATTCAGGATGTATGTATTACAAGGCATTACCAGCTATGCTTGAATAATATCGAAGGATGACTAAACCGTACCTAGAAAGGTCTTTGGGGATATAGATTTATTAAAAATTCTTTTAAATTATGTAATTTACTACTGTTATATGAGTGTTAATGCGGAAACAACTGTTTTTACCCAATTGTTCTTTATATAATAATCCTCCATCTAGAGCATATTTTCACAACTTCAAAATAAAAAACTGCTATACTTTAGTTAAAAATTAAAAATAACCTTTTTTGTAATTTGTTCTAACTAAGGACTAGGCCTAGAAAGACATTTTTCATTAATAAAATAAAACAATCTTTATTTTCATAGAATAACTTAAACAACATTTTCCGTGCAAAAAATCCACTACGTTAGCCTTACTAATTATACTAGTATTTATATTTTGCATACTTTAGGCTCTAAGTACAAAGACTTCGTTTTTGTTATTATTGTATTTGACTAAGGCCTCTTCTAAGAGGACCCATCATTAAAAATATAAAACAGTTGAAGGTACTCGCGCAGCAAATAAAATGTAAAGAAAAACTAAACTTAAGCTTTGAAATGATTGGAATATTATTCACTTACTATTAGAGCGTTCAAGCAAGAAGGTCGTTGTAGTTAATTTTTCTTTTAGCCTTTTAATACAACAAAAAAAGAAAAAAAAAACAAAATACAATAAAGAACTAAAACCCTACTCATACACAAAAAAAAATCATATTAAGTTATAAAATTATTTAAAAAATTAGAAAAATAAACACTAAAGTTTTGAATATGAAAGAGTTTTTTCTTAATATAAAAAAATGAAAAGAATTTAAATAATACAATTAATTCTAAAAGCAAGAAAAACATTACAAAAAGTGTTAATTATACATATAAAAAACTAATAACTAATAAAAGTGTCTCTGAAATAATTAACCATTCAACCATGCAACCCCTTAAACGTTTTACACAATGTGGCAGTTTGACCATGTTATTTGGCGTTTTCATTATTTTATTTGGCGTCAGTTCAACAGCTTTAACCACATTTGGCAAATCCAGCAATAATCCACCACCCACACCCGGTCCGATTGGTAAGTCAAAGTCATACTTCCAGTGCGTATGCCGTAGAATGAACTTTATTATTTTCCTTCATCTTTACCTTCGACATTATTGATGTTTTCTTTTTGTTTCTTTTAATTTTTTAAAGCCAAAAAATTAGGCGTTTTGTGAACAGCCATGTAGCCAGTCATGTAGCCAATGTTTTAAAATATAAAAAATAAAAGTGGTTAATAATAATTTAATGTGTTAAATTCTTGCAAAATAGAAAGTGTGAATAGAGTGTGCAATAATTTTTTGAACTTATTTTCGCTAATTCTTGTTTTGTTTGTCATTGTTGTTTTATAAAAATAATACATAAATTGTCTGATCATTATTTAAAGGCTATAAACAGTGGGTCAAAAGTAGTTAATGTGGAATGGTATCAAAATGTTTTTCTTAGCTCTCTTTGCAATTGAAAATATTTAAAAAAATATTCAAATTAAGTAAAAAAATTAAATAAAATTATAATGATTTTAAAAAATCCAACAAAAAATGTTTTCTTGTGCCGTTAGAAAAATAAACAAAGTCTTACCATTAATAGAGTTATCAAGACAAATATTCATGATGCAGAATTTATATGGCGCAAAGTTCTTCAACGTTACCTCGTCCATTAGCTAACATTTTCAGCACTTTATACCATGCCAGTGCATTTCTTATGTTTTAAAAGGATACTATCGCCGATCCTTAAACAGAAATAGGCTACCAACCCTGAAAATTATCGCTTAATAGCAATTTGCTCTGAACTTTATAAAGTTATTAAAAGTATGGTTAATTAACATCTTGTCGAATATCTGGAATTTAACAATTGGTTTTGCCGGCGCCAGTACGGATTTTATAGCGGACTCTCTATGGGAGACTTACTGGCCTTCTTATTGGAAACATTATTCCGTTCCATTTATTGTTTTGGCGAAAGTAAAGTGTTGGCTCTAGATATTTACAAGACATTCGATAGGGTCTGACACTTTTATTTTATTGATTTCTATAGAGCTTTCTCAGAAATCGAACTATACGAGTTTTTATAGATGGGATATCATCAGACGATGAGTTCAGTTCAGTTTAAGATTAAATCAGGCAAGGCTCCGATTTTTCTCCTACTTTATTTCTTATCTTTCTAAATGGCCTTTTTTGTCAAACTTCCTATCCATTATTTTGCAGATAATAGCAACATTTGCCATTCATATTCATTCAAATAAAGACCAAGCCCGTGGGAGATTGGGGCAATACAGCAAAAAAATTAATGAAACGCTTAACCAAGATCTTGTGACAATCTCTGAATAGGGTTATGTGAACAGAGTTGCTTTTAACGCACGTAAGACTTAATGATTCAATAAGTTAACACTATATGTTAACACACAAACGCACTACAGATCATGTTGCTTCATCTATTTTTATGGGCTTTGTATTTTGGAGTTACTCTATCACTTACATGAGAAAGAAGAGACGAAGGTGCTTGACGGTGACAGTTGGGTGTTTTACTCTATTAATTCGCTGATGAATGGACGCAATGTGGATTGTGTTTTACTGTTCTAGCGATACTTTAATGGAGTGTGTTCTGCTGAAATTAAGGAACTCGAAACCCATAGTATTTTACGCAATACACGTATTTAAGGATCAGCCATTCGTGGTGGATCGGATAGTAGATTACAGAAAAATTCATTCTTTAGACGTACGATTTGTAAGTGGAAAAAACTTTTAGTAGAAGTTTTCCCTGTCACTTTCAATATAGGAAAATTCAAATCAAATATCCATAAACACTACTTCCTCCATCCTCCCATAACCAATTTTCCTAGTTCCAACACAAAGTACTGAATGAGTAGAGGCCATCCCTTGAGTGTTGCTACAAGAAAACAAAAATATCCACAGAAAGTTTCAACGAAAAGTACAACAATAATATAAGAGGTTGAACTAAACTCGATTAATGGTAAATTATTCATGTCGCATTTGGGTACCAAAATCATCGTTAGTTATCAATACTCCGCTATCTTTTTAACCAGGTGGATAAAATTTTAATTTAAATCAAAATTAATTGATTTTAACTATATACAGTGACTGTATATACCATACCAAACAAATTATTTTATTTTTGAAATTATGTCTCGTTCGCTATCGTAAATGTACCTTTTTATTATTTAAATATGCATATTTAGTCGGGTAAAACGTGTGAAAAAAAGGAGGAAAGTAATAATGTGGTACTTAGGAAAAATTTAAAGATATCCATTAAATTATGAAGAGCAGATTTTGTGATTCGCAATTGAAATTACAATTAGCAAGCTGTTAAAAGAGAAAAAAATATTATATAAAGTAGAATAAGTTGTGCAATAGAAAGATAGCTTATTCAAAAAAAGTATAATAATATAAATAAAGTTATTGAAGTACTATACAAAAATACGGAGCTTATGTTAAAATTATTTCTTTAATCTTGTTACAAACGTAATGAGAAAATATGTCGCTTTATAAAATAAAAATTGCAATAAAAAAGGAATGCAAATGTTTAAACCCAACAGAAAGCCACATTATTCTACTTTTGTTTAAAAAGATGCAGTCCAGAACGACTTCTTTTTGTAGCTCTCAGGATAAAATGGTGTTATCTATATATTATGAAAACAACAAAATGATAAAATCTACCTTTTCCAATAAACATAGTGCTACTAAAATGATGTCTTTATTTTTTGTCACGTCAGAGACATGCTAATGTCGCGTTCTAGACTTGATTTCTCAGAATGACTTTGTAGTGACAGCATGACTATAAAGCTGAGTCTATACTTTAGGGATTTAAAAAAATCTTTTGCACCAATTGCACACTTAATTTATTCAGTTTTCAAAAGTATTCCTTATATGATTATAATTATGTATTAACTGCAATTTTTGTCCATGGTGTACCCAAAAAACAATTTGACCTAGAGATAATTTAGAACATGAAAGTAAATTTATACATTTTGTTCGTTTTTCGCGGTAAGTTTTTAGGAATTTATAAGTTCTGAATATATTTTACGAAACAAAAAATTAAGGGTCATAAAACACTATTTTGATATGGCTAAAACAAAGTCGTGCGCAGAGGAACAGCGTAAGGTTATTCACCAGTTGAACTCTAGAGGGAGCACCATTGGCGAGATTAGAAATATTGTCATTTTTTCAAGAAATATGGTATACAACGCAATAGGCCATATTCGAACATATGGGACTTATAAAAATTACACGGGCTCCAAGACGTACAAAAAAGACCCGTAAAGGAGACCCTTTAATTTACAGAGCCACAATTCAAAGTGATTTTTCAACAAAATTTGGTATTAATGTCTCCTTTAGAACTATAAAAAGACGACTTAACAAAAGCAAAACTTGCGTGGATGCATTGTTTAGCATAAGCCACATTTTTTTAAAAAAGTGCTTACAGTCCCATATTTATGTAGTCTATGAACATTTATAAAAACCAATAATTCTCTGAAAGAATATTCTCTGAATTGATGAATCTAAATTTTGTAGTTTCGGATTTGATGGATAAAAACGTACAGAGTCCTTCAAAAATGCAGAACAACCCAACGTTTACTTCTAAAAGCATTAAGCACGCACGGTGGTGCGAATATGATGGTGTTGGCAGCGTTTTCTGAGAATGGTGTTGGTCCTATACATAAGAATTGTTGGTCCTATACATAACGATCTTATGTATAGGACCATATGTTAAGGACAGTATGCCTTTAGTTGGCGTTTTATGTACAACAAAGATCCAAAACACACCTCACGAACTGTGAACAGTTGAGCGGAGCAGAATAAGATTAATGTGTTGAAATGGCCAGCCCAAACTCCGGACCTCAATCAAATTATTACAAAAGAGCGCTGTATGGTTTTGGTGGAGAGAGAACTCTGGAGATGTGCAGCTGTTATTAAAAACAAAGGGTGTTGAAAGAGTTAAATGCCTCACTAATGGCTTCCACTGGATTTTGAATAATAATAACACTGGAGCTGAACGCTTATAATTCAGTTTTATAAGAACACCCGGTGTTGTCATTGTTCAAATCATCATTAACATTATTATAATGATGATGATTATTGCAGTATTATGCATTTATTCACCCTTTGATTTGTTCTGTACACATGTCTTTGTGTGCATAGGGTGATTCATTTAGAGGGTTTTTAAATTAGTTTTTTTTTTCACAAATCATATATATTAGGATTTTTTTTAATTAAGTTTTTACATTTTGTTTCTTTTATAGGAATTACATTTTTATTTAGTGCTAAATTACTGTCTAGAGTTTTTTTTTGTTTTATTCTGGAATGAAATCACTGAAATGCAACAAATTAATAAAACAAAAAGTGGAGTAGAGTAAACTTAGGGTGAAATGTAACACGTTTGAAAATAACAATTTTAAAAATAACGAACAACAGAAAATATTTTCTCTAATTGACAACATATACCAAGATACCATCTTTAAGATAGCAGACTATTGTTTTTATATGACAAACATTTGGATTAATAACTATTCAGTTGAAGATAAAACAAATATTGGTATTAATTCATGAAATTGTGTAAACAAAAAAAATAAAAAGTGTTTAAGGGGTAGCATCCTCCAAGAGGCTCAATGGTCTAGGGGTATGATTCTCGCTTTGGGTGCGAGAGGTCCCGGGTTCAAATCCCGGTTGAGCCCAATTTTTTCTTAACAGATTGATTGAATGGGTGGGTGCCCCGATAGACTAGGCGATAATGTGCCAGACTCTCAGTCAGAGGGTTGCGGGTTCGATTCCCGCCAAAGACTCTGGGTGTTTACTGCAGATAAGCCAAAAAGCTTCGCAGTTTGTGTTTATTAATTATATTTGTGCTTGTTAATTAGAATTGAAATATTAATTTAAATATTTTGGTACATATTTAATTAATTTATTGAAAATGTTAATGAATTTCAGAATAGACGTGATATCATTTGGCTGCCGATAATTCAAATCATTTTATTTTGTATTTTCAGTTCAATGGGGGGATGGATATACCCCATTACTAGTAGATAAAAAGTAAAGACTTGTTTAAAAAAAACATACACATGTAATGGCTCCCTGATTGTTTTATTAATCATACATATTATTAAAATAAATTGAATAAATAAATATTTTGTATGATTAATTTGATTTAAATTATATGTGTGTATGTTTATTGACTAGTTAACAAATATTATTTTGGTAGTCCTTTGATTTGTATTCGATTACAATATCAACATTGTTATTATTAATATGTAAAGAAAAGAACACAACTACTCTAGTGTGTTGGGTATTAAATAACCTAGCATACCATTCTAGGAGCGCTCCGAAAAAGGAGTCAGAAAAGAGTCCAACTAAGGAGCATTTTCGGAGCGAAAGAAAAATATGCTTGTTACTGTCCTGAGTCGGCACGCAGTATGACTTAGAAATTCCACTTAATTATGTGTGTACCAAAGCGTTGTTGTCCTGTTATTTGTGCTTTGAACAAAATAAAAAAAACATAGCTGTACCACACAAGAATAATAAAAACAAGATTACACAGAGCCCAAAAAAAACCTCATAAAAGACTCTTTTTTGACATTATCTAAGAGCTCTTTATGAGCCCAAAAAAACCCTCATAAAAGACTCTTTTCTGACATTATCTAAGAGCTCTTTCTGACGGACCATTTTCGAACGTAATGACCCTCTTTTCTGAAGGTTTTTGGAACAATTATGATTGTTTTTTGGGCTCATAAAGAGCGTTAACGCTCCGAAAAAGGTGTCAGAAAAGACTCTTTTCGGACTCATATGGTTTGCTGGGAATCTAGGAGTAGTTTGACAAAACTTACAAACATAAATACCTATATAGGATATTAAATTTTGACAGGTTGTGTTTATTTACTTACAATTTTGTCACTTATAACCTTTAATTAATAAATCGTTATACTCCTTAAAAAATGTAAGTCATTTATAAATTATTAACAATACTACTGTTATATACCAATAAATAATTAACATGACAAGCAATCCCTTTTTGAATTCTTTTAATTATTATTAATATTTGGGTTTAGAACCATATCTATCTAACACAAATCAAACACTTTATTAATAAATAGCCTATGATACCAAATAGGTTATTTCAACTACTTGATGCAAATTATTTTTAAAAAGTAATGACTAAATAATGTCCCACTGTGCAATAGCACAAAATACAAACAAAGATTTTTTATATTCAACAATTGCAGTTTTAATTTGTTATTTAATTGCACTTATGTATGTAAATAGAAAGAATTGTTCAATTTAAATCTTTTTAATTATTATACTATTTTAATTATTACTGCATGAAATGTTTTTAAATAAAGCGATCGATTGTTTTAAATGATAGTTTTTAATGAGGTCAGAAACGTATTAATATAATTTTTAAATAAAATTAACCCATGTGTATTTTGCTGCGTCAAACCACTCCAAATACTTAAATATTTTGAATCATACATACATATGTATGTATGTAATTTCTAATTATGCTATCAATTTATTTAGAGCATATTCTTTTTTCTTAAATGCTTAATACTTTAACCACTACCCAGCTAATACTTGATAATGATTTGCAATTATTGAATAACATTATTCTACATAACTACATATTCACCACATATTTTCTGCATAACTTAGAAGTAGTCTAATAATATCTTATTAGCTAATACACATTTTTATAATATTTTACGCATATATACAATAAGCGTTAAAATAAATTCAACACCACATATTATTTAAAGAAATGTTTAATTATAATAATATAAATAATATTATATTAGAAAATTATATTGCTTTTTATATAGTTATTTAAGTAGAACTGAATTCAAAACAAGTAAGAGTTTATATTCGGCTGTACCGAATCTTATACACCCACCACCAAAACAGCTATTATGGAGCGAACTTTATAAAATACTGTACCGTAATTTCTTTTTATTTTAGGTTTATTTTAGTTGAATTTCATCTCAACAACGATATTTATAAGAATTTTACGCATATTCCAGTTGTAGTCAAGAATTTACACTTTGTTTATATTTTTGCAGCGTGCAACATAAGGCGATATACTTTAACACACAATAAATTAGGCATCAAAAAGGCTTATGAAACTGATTTACAGCCATACCTAAATACCGACGGAAAACGGAACGTATTTTTACGCTGAGTATTAGTGATACTCCATCCCTAAACAAAAGCGGCAACGTTATCAAACAAATAAATAAAACGACCCTGTTTATTGTAACTGCTGGACATTGTTGTTTTATTTTCCTTTTTTTTTTTGTTTTGTTTTCTTTTGCAACTAACTTCACTGTGAATGCCTTGTCAAAATCGAATTTTCCAATAGCAATACCGCGTTGTTTCGGTATGCTCCATACAAAATGTATGAGCATGAGAAATTTTGACATTTAAAAAACGCTTTCCGTTGGTATTTAGGTATGGCTGTTAGGCTTTTTGAAACGTCAAAATTGTCGCCTCTGTATACTCTGTTGTTAATCTCGAAAATGACAGCTTCGGCCAATTGTGGACCAAATTTCACAAAAGTCAATGGTATAATTTTTACATACTTATAACTGATCTATGTAAAATTTTGGTTAGATGTGGATGTTTATGTAGGTTAATTAGTTTTCGGGTGTAATCCTCATAAGGGAACCTATTACGGGCCAATCATCATGATTGATATATGCGAATTTTTTTGTGTTGAAGTAATAATGATTTTTATAAGAAATTAATGCGCATTTAAGTGATTTTTTGAAGTGAACTTTATATGAGGTCAAGTGAACTTTATATGGGGTCAAATCTGGACCGATCATCATAAACTTTGGTATAAATATTTCTATATATGTATGGACTTTTTGTGTCGAATTTCAACTTGCTAAAATTTTATGCTCATTTAAATGATTTCCGGAAGTGGACTATATATGGGGGCTACGGTCAAATATGAACCGATCATTATTATTTTGAGATTAACTATTTCTGTATATGTATGGACTAATTGTGTTGAATTGAATATTTGGTAAAAATTTATTGTTCAATGTCTTTCTTTCCGAAGCTCTATCGTGCCTTCAAAATACGGACGGACATGGCTAGTACTTTTTCTAGGAGCTGTGTTACAATAGTAGTCTGGTCGACAATTTCCTATTATTTTTTAACTTAATTTGTAAGTAAAGTTTTTGTTAAGTTACTTATGAATTATGCAATATATTTTGTTTTAAATTTGTACTTGCAGTATATACCACAGATATGTATAATAAATAATTTTTTTTAACAATATTAGCTGCTTACTTTATATTGACGCTCACAGTATGTGCAAGAAATTTGGTCTATGAGTCCTTACAATCAATGAGTTACTATAGACGTTACATGTTACTAGTTATTTATGTAATATCAGAGTGGTGACTTATTTAACTCCCAATTTGTAACTCACGTTTTGGCACATAGCAACTCATACATTAAATCTTATTCAAACATTGAGCTTTTAATAAAGGAATACTGTACATTTTTGGTCCTTACTAATGCTGTTTTAGACTGCCAAAGGCCGTCTTAACTTTGCTTAAATCCTAGGGCAACTTATAAGAATATACTCGTATATATCTCTAAAAATCACGTTCATTCTTTTAATTAATTTTCATTGTAATCAGAAACTATTTTGTAGCATAATTTATTTAAAACATGTTTTGGATAAACTTTTAATTCGTATCTTATGCTACAATAAATTCAGTAAAGACATATTTTTTAATTAAGAAATGTTTTATATATTTGAACCCTAATATACAGAGCTTTTATAACGTATTCTTTGGAGATTAAAAGATCTATAAAGATCCATATACGAGGGCGGTTCGGAAACTTCTTAGCCTAGCACAGAAAGAGAATAGTTAGTTTTTTCAAAAACATTTTTATTTTTCAATATAATCTCCTGAAACTTCAACGCACTTAGTCTAACGCTTATCTAGCAATTCTATCCCTTGATTAAAATAGTTTTCCTCAAGGCCTTTAAAATAGTGGTTTACAATTGCAATTGCATCTTTATTTTAGATAAAACGCCTGCCAGCTAGGAAATTTTTTTTAGATTTGGGAACAGGTAAATGTCACTGGGAGCCAAATCAGGAGAATAAGGTGGATGGTCAAGTAACTCGTACTTAAATTCGTTGATTTTAGCCATTGTTAAACCACTCTTGTGCGCTGGTGCGTTGTCTTTATAAAAATTATTTGTTTGTGTTGTAAGCCAGGACGTTTTTGTCACATATTTTTCCATTAAAGTCCTTGTACTTCGTATAAGGGCAACGTATGACTCACCTAACGAAGGGAACATATAACTAGTCATTAAATTAGTATTTTAATCTACTACTTTGTAACGCAACTTATTTGAAAACTGGAAATAAAATACAATTTTAAAAACTTTGTAAATCTGACCTTAAGCTCAAAAAATTATATTTAAATATATTTGTGACTTTTTTTTAATAAAATATTTATTGAAAATCATTAGTTATCAAAGTATAAACAAAAGTTTTTAAATTATTTTTCAAATTGTATCTCAACAATTGTATACCTACATACATATATTAGTTAAATTTTTAAAATTCTTTTATTTACAGTCAAAGGACGTGAATGCAACACACATGACGACTGTGCAGCGATAGAAAGAGCAAGTTGTGTAAAAGATGCGGATGATTTTAAGCTGCGATGTTTATGCGGTGATGATTCACCACCAAATAATGGCCTATGTGCAGATGTATTAAAGGGTAAGTCCACAATACGCAGAATCGTTGTTTAATAAAACAAAATATACAATTTTGTATTTGCTTAATGCATAATATACTCGTATGTACTATATAATAAAAATCTAGTTCAGCTGTTAAACTACGTCAAGTTGTGAAATTACAATGATTTTGTTTATTATGTTCTTCAGAAATGCACTAATTATGTGCAGTAGCATCAGTGCAGTAGGTTCATTATTTAAACACTTAAACATAACACAACTTTTATGCAGTTGCATTTATGGGCCTTTCGTATACATTATAAATAATTAATAAAAACATTTTAGAAGGCCTTACATATGAGTACATACATATATGTATGTATGTATTTACATATGTAGATGCTAAAAAATCTTAAAGGGAAATGATAATGACGCACGGTGGAAAATTGGCATGAACAATTGGGCTTACACGAACTTACAAACAAATCCGTGGCAGATTCGAACACGATAGTGGAAGGCACATGCGTTCTCTGTTTGTTTGTTTTCTAAAGGGTGTTTTTTTTTAGCAACTTTCTTGTGACAGCTTAGCTATTTTCATGTACCATTTTACTGTTAAACATGTTCAGTGTGGTCTATAATTTAAATATGCATCAACTTACAAACGAACTTCATTTGCAGATTACTGAATTTTATTATCAATATTCATGATCGGTTAAGAAAGTGCATCGTGTACTTTTTTAATTTTTAATCAGTTTGGGCGATTATCTGAGGCGGCTATTCGGAATCTTGTGACTAAATTTTGCACCATATTTACAGTATTGGACATATGTAGAGTGCGTACAGAGGAAAATATCGCAACTGTATCCGTAATAATACTGTTGATCGCAGCAATTGGGAATTTCCACTATGTGGAAAATTTTGCGGAAGAATTTGGGTGTATAACCTTTTAAAATATAGCTAGTGCAATAATTTAAGCTACATGACCTACCACAACGGCTAACTTTTGGTGAATGGTCGCTGGCAAAGTTGGATGAAAATTCAGTTTTTTATCTGGTTGAATGGATACGTAAACAAGTAAAATTGTCGTGTTTGGTGTGAAGATCAGCCAAAAGAATTGCAAGAACTACCAATGCATCCCGAAAAATGCACTGTTTTGTACGGATTATGAGGCAGTGGCATTATTGCATCGTACAAAGACGACAAAGGCAGGAACGTTACTGTAAATTTTGTTTATCCTAAATGGAAGAGCTGAACTTGACTGACATGTGGCTTAAATAAGACGACATATGCCATATATCACACATCACGCGAAACAATAACCCAACTGAGAGGCGAGTTCGGTGAATAATATATTTCACTTTTGGGCCCAATTGACCGGCTGCCTAGATCATGCGATATAACTCCTTTAGACTATTTTTTGTGGGGCTATGTTAAGACTTATAAGAAGTGAATAAGATGAATAATTTATTAGTGGGATACCGACAGATATGTTGGAGAAAGTTTGCGAAAATTGGACCCAGCCTATGAACCCTTTGAGTCGTAGCCGCAATCAACAGTAACTTGAAAGCATCTTTAAACATTTAATTATATAGATCATTCTATAGACTCAAATAAATATTTCATATATTTCTCAAAATTTGTGTATGTGTTTTTTTTTAATCAAATCCGAAAGCTGTCTTTGTTGTGGGCTAAAATAGTTCATAATTTTATGTTCTATTTGTATCTATTTCTTGCAGTATAGTTACTGTATATCTTTGACATTTGTTGATTTTGAAAAATTTTATTCTTATAAACTCTTCAATGACATGCATTACAAATGAATAGAAAATCCCATCATTATTGAGGTAATAAAGAATTTTATGCTGATTTTTTTAAGTGTATTAAAAAGTCATTAAATGTTGTAAATGATAATTATACAATGCAACATGTTGCCAAAGCGTTTGTTTATTTTTACGAATATAATATGTAGTATATACAATACAAATACCAGAATGCAGTTTTGTCAAATGAGGTTGCAGTTTAAAACTGTTCTAATTTTAGATTATACCGTGCTCTAATAGGTAAATATGCGTAGAATTATTTAATTTACCTATGTATGTATGTATGTATGTATATTTTGCAAAAGCGCTTACAAATATGGAGTTAAAAAAATCATTACTTTGATAAAGTTAAAAATAAATGTGAATTACATTAGGTATTAGGCAGTAATTGCAAGTCATTATCATATATTTTTTTTAGAATAATAAGAAAATAAAAATATACTTCCACAAAAAACAATTAGGCTGTGCGACATCTTATATACCCGTCACTTTAATAGCAAAAAATAGGTAGCTTTTGTAAAAAAAATTGATTTTATATGTGTCACCAACCACTTCTTTCTAAATAGTTTTAACAATTATTATAACATGCGACCGAGCGTTGTCATGATGGAATATTATGCTTTCATGTCTGGCGCATATTGTGGATATTTTTCGGCAATACTCGCTTCAAACGTATCAGACCCCTTATGATCCAACGAAATACAGAGAATTATCTTTGGCTTTGTTGTCTACTCGGCTGATTACCAGGACTACAAATACGATCTCTTAAGCTTCGGGTTATCGTATCCATTTTTAAAAAATACATTTTTAAAAAATAATTTCATATATTTCATATGGTACGCAATTTCCCTGCTATTGGAGAAATCCTGTTGTTCGTAAATATTTTGAAATTTGAGCTTGTCTAGCTCTCACCGATTTTCCAAGGACTTGTTGAGTTTGAAAATAGACTTTATTGAAAAATACTTCCAAGTCGTTGTCATTTTATAGATCAAAGTTTCAGACTACCTCGATATTTTTTGCTGTTTTTTCTTTAAATAGAATGCATATAATATCATGAAATTTTGCACACTTTATTTTTATTATAGAAGAACAAGTCCGATTTCTCATAACCCCCATACAAATGTCTTTCAGGAATATGGCTTTATGGGACATAAATGTCTAAAGAAAAGCCGTATCTCAACAAAATTCCGCAATAATAGGTTTCGTGCAAAGTGAAATCTCAAAGCATCGGTCCATAATTTTGACATACATAGCCCCATTTAAAGACCACTTCCGAAATTTGTAAAAATTCGACAAGCGTAATCAAAATATTCAAATCGTCGTACCAGATTTCATTATGATCGGTCCATATTTCACCGTAGCCCCCATATAAAGTCCACATCCGAAAATCACTTAAATGGACATAATTCCTTTATAAAAATCACTATCAAGTTTGAATTTAACACAAATAGTCCATACATATAAAAAAATCGTACATCTCAATATGATGATGATCGGTCCATATTTGACCGTAGCCCCCATTTTTTTTATATCTTTTTATTATTTATTGAATCTGCCTTATTTCCTTAGGCCTAACAATAAGTATTTAAATCTTAAAACTGAAATAAATCTAATTACTCTCTAACAGAGCATTAATTTCTTATTGGCTGTTAAGCTCTACGAAGCCTCGACTCCGTCTGGCTCTGAGCTAGAGTTCTAGCCAGCGGATTCGGGTGGGTTTGTAGCTTTTTGATGTAGTTCTCGCGAAAATCACTTAAATGTCCATAAATCCCTTATAAAAAGTACTTTGAAAACAAACTTTATAGAAGAATGCCTCCCGGTCGCAGTCATCTTTGTTTTCTTAGTCAAAATCACCACTTTTGAACAGCACAAACCATTTCTCGCAAGTTGTAATCGATAGAACACATTCACCATACATAAGCTTTGGTGAGCAATCTGTGCGCTTCAGCGGCATTTTTTTCAAATGGAAGAAGTGAAACAATACTACCAAGCCAAAAAAACTTTTTGTTTACACTAAAATTTTCAATACCCAAATAGAATTAAATGGCAGTTATGTACTCTTCAAAATGACATATAAGCCATTGTTCGAGAGACCGGGATTTTGGTTTAAAGTATTTAGTATTTCATTTGTAAGTTCCTGGTTTCTGTGAATAACATTTCAGCTTTCTCTCTGTTTGCGATCTATGCACACAGTCATCTTGCATCGTTTGCCATCGTTTGTTGTGTCAGTCACCCTCTAGGATTAAAGATAAAGCAAAAACAATTACATAAATAATTTTTTTTGCCACGCCTACTAATACCGCCCTTTTAGTATTTTGTTCACTGTGTCGCTTTTTTTTTACCAGTGTTCATGGCTCTGTAAGGGTCACATTTCTGTCCTTAATCATATCTTACTACTACGTCAAATTCTAGTCATGAATTTTAAAACTCGGTTCGTACCCACAATAATGCTAAATATTTTGATTATCATTGCTCAGCACAAAAAAAAAACAAAAGTTTTGAAAAATAGCTTTTGTAGTGTGATTGGATTTAAGTTTATATAGGTGTGTAATATTATAATAAAAGTCTTGTATTTTTATATAAATAGTAAATTTATTGAAAACTATTTTTGAAATGACGGAATGACAAATTAATATAGAATTATGGTTTTTGTGTCTAGTCTAGTCTATGTTTGTTTGTTTAAAAAATACAATTGATATCAAAAGAAATCGAAATCCCCATTTTATCCCCTATATAACAGTGTTAGTAAAATAATATGTACGTATGTATATGAAATATTAATGCGTATACGTAATAATATTTGCTGAAGAGAAAAAGTTCGTATACACATACAACAAAATTTATGAAAGAAATTGTTTATAGCTTGTTAATTTTTTAAATGCGTTTGTTGATTTGTTGAAATGTGTAAATGAAATATGCATACATTTGTATATATAGGTATATTTTATTTGTAATATGTATGTGCATTAATTATAACCAAACACCTTGTCAATGGCCTGTACTTGCATAGGAGTATGTATTTACAAAAGGTCCTTGCAATATTTCATTTTATGATTTCATGTTTAATGAATAGTACAATAAAATTCCTTAAGCACGATTATTATTTTGCATTAACAAATATAGCGTTTATATTTTTTATTACAATATTAACCTTAACCTTAACACTACCTAGGGGGTCTAGACCTGACAGTATTTTGAGGCTAACTAGTCAATATCTAAAAAAGAAACAAATATCATTTTTTATACGTTTCATCAACGAGTATCATTAGTAACAGTATTCAAAGCACCGTATTTTCGTAATCAAATCATTAACTATGTATATTTGGTGTTATATTTATATAAAACTATTAAATTTTAAAATGGGCTAATATAATGATAATTTCCTTAACCCTTACTTTCATAATGAAGAGAAGGTAATAAAATTAAGCTTTTTTATTACTTAATTAAATTAATACCTATAGTATGTTAATTTTACAATAATAATTTTATTATTATTTCCCTCTACTCACTTCCTGTTTTAATTTATATATTTCAAATCCTTGCAGGTCTGCGTCACAAATGCGTCAGTAGCAATGACTGCGAAGATGGTCTGGTATGTCAATATGAAAATTCGAATCGTACTATTGGTGTTGCCAAGTTTATGTCAACAAAAACTAAAATTTGTTTATGTGATAATGAAAATGGTTATTTCGAAGATTTAGTACATGATATATGTAGCGGTGGTAAGTACAAACAAACACAATAATAAAGCCATTCATTTATAATAAACTTTTTAATTTCAGCGGCAAACCTTGCTATACCATTTTTGACAGCCGTGATGCCATTTGCTATTTATGTCAGCTTAAAGAGTTATTTCTAAAACAAATAGCTGCTGATATATTTTGTTTTATTTTCCCTTTATACATATATTTCATTTGAATGTAGTGTAGTGCAGTGTAGTGTAAAAGCACAATTTTTTTTCTATTCCCATTAAAAACAAAATTAAATTATATGAAAATAGTTTAGAAATTTTTGTCAATGATCAATCATGAACCCATAAAAATAAAATGGTTTTAGCAAATAATTAATAAATACGTACATACATACACACACATATTTAAATAAACATTTTTCTATTAGCTTGTAAATTTTAATAATTAGTGTAACTAACAACACTTTTAGCAATCATTAACCAGCGGCGAAATTTTTGAGCCCTTCAGCTATAAGGCCTTCTGTAAGACCTTCCTAGACCTTTTTTTAGATCCAGTACTCATGCTCGCTTGCCTTCTCCCTTCTATTTTTTATTATATATATACATTGTATACATACGTTAATGTCCCGTTATAAAATCACATTCCAAAGACAAAACAACAAACACAAAAATCAAAATGCAAAATGTGAAAAGAAAACAAAGAAGTAAACTAAAAATAGTTTTGCTGAAATTCTTTAACAAAGCGGTTGTGCGTTCTGTGTATTTTTGACGTGATAGTGTTATTGTTTTTATTATAAAAAAATTAAAATGCATAAAAGATAACTTAGACGTTTAAAAAAATTAGAAAAAGAAAAAATTTTAATGACAATTGATAAACAAAGTGATCGAAAAAGCTCTCTAAACAGGTCTGCTAAAGAAGGTGAAGCAGAAGGCCTTGGCTGGCTAGGACATCGTGTATAAAAAATGTATGAGTATGGAATGTGGCAATAAGGCCTTGTGTCTGCTTTACATTTATACATATGTATGTATGTATAGGTACTCGTATACCTACATACATATATATAAATGAATTTCGCTTTTAATGAAAATACGTGTCATTATAGGTATATTTATAAAAAAACAAATATACACACATACATATATACATACATATAAATTTGTCGTTTAGATTTAATAGATTCAGATTCATTTTTAGAACTGATTTGTGCAAATAATTGTTTATGCAAAATATTCACTAATACAAAAGTTTGTTGTAAAGTACAATAGTATTAAGTACATATTGAAGTCTAGATGCAACCACCATATATTAAGATAATGAATGTTATGATTTTCAAATTAAAGCCCAATCCACAAGTAGTTAAATTTTGAGAAAGTATAGTCTGTCAAGTCCGACCGTATAATACCCTACACTCAGTATATGTGTAAAAGCAGTTTTTCAGAAACCAGCGCTATATGGGAGCTATGACATATTATGAACCGATCATTCACTAATAAATATTTTTTGTGTTGAATTTTATCTCGATTTTTGAAAGGGATCTTTTATGAGAGCATTTACTAATAATGTACCGGACGTTATAAAATTAGGTGCTATGATATCTGTATATGCGAAATTTATTTGTATTGAATTTTATTTGGATACCAACATTTTTAAAAGAGCTAAATGTTTAACATTAACTACCTTATATAACGAATGTTAAGAAAAATGAAATAAAATAAAATGTAAGGAACAACCAATATTTAACATTGAAAATTATATAAAAATTATAAAGAATGTCTCAAAAAGTCAATTATCTCCAAATAATAGGGAATATACTTTGATTATTGCTTTCTCGGTTAAATAAAAAAAAAACGCATTCAAGCTAATTGTATTGCTTTTAAACCAAAAGCCATATAAATACAACAAGGTCTATATATATTCAGAAAACAAAAATACGATTTGAGACTCCTAAAATAATCAGTAAAATCAGTAAATAATTTACAAAATCAAGCTGAAATAGTGCAGCCCTTAAACAATTGCTTAGCTCTTAGTTAAGCACAATTTAACTCCTGATGTTATTCTCTTAATCTAACGAAATTGGTCGCTATCTATTAAATAATAATATTGAAACTAATTCAGTTTCTACAGCAATGGTTAAAACAACAGGCATTTCCTGAAAAAAATACTGCTAAAACGTTGCAAAGTAAAATGGTGTTCATAGATAAACTTATTACACTTAATAAGCTCTATAAAATTTCTTAATTAAAAAATATAAAATTTACTACCAAAATTTATAACAAAAATTAAAATTAATGATTTATCAAAACTGGTTCAAAAAACTTATTGTCTACAGTGACAATTCATTTAAGTAGACAATTTCCGGTAAATTGTACACAAAATATTTTTCAAGACAATTTGTTCTAAAATATTTGGTTGGACCCTTTTCAATATCAAACATTTCTGAACAACTAATACTATTTTGGGCAATTTTTATCCTCCAAAGTTCTTCTGTTTTCTTCTCTATCGCGCCTTCGCCTTAGAATCTTATAAGGGTTTTTAATATATGTACATACATATGTAAATTTGTGTCTCTATGAATAATATTTCGATGTGTTACAAATGTAATGTGCGTATAAAAAACATTTTATACAGTGGAGGACATTAGGTCAGCACACTTGATATCTGTTCTGATCGTTATTTTTGAAAACCTTTTATTTTTCAAACGTGTTACTCGTACATATCAGCTTAGGATCACGCCACTTCAACTTTTGTTTTATAAATTTGTTGCATTTCGGTGGTTTTCTTTCCCGAATACAACTCCCAAAAAAACTCTAGACAGTAATTTAGCATTAAATAAAAATTTTATTCTCATAAGATAAACAGAACAAATTTTTTTTTTAAATTCTAATACATATTTAATATGATATTCTTTGTGAGTTATTGTTTGAAACATGTGACTTATGCTGAACAATGCAACCGTGCAAGTTTTTTTCATTGAGTCTTTTGCTTATACATATGTACATATGTAGTTCTAGATGAGACGCCAGTATCAAATATTGTTGAAATATCTATTTTAATTGCGTTGGACCTGTTAAATGGGACTGCTACTGAGGTTTTGTAAATTAAAAAGTCATCTATACTGGTTGTTTTTCTACATCTTGAAGCCTGTGTAACATTTTTATAAGACCCAAATATGGACTAATGCATTGTAGACCATCTTGATTGAGAAAATTACAATACATACTTACAATTTTATGTTTCATAAAATATTTTCAGAACTTATTAATTCCTAAAAACTTACAGCGACAAACTAACAACACATATATATTTACTTTTACGTTCTAAAGTATTGACAATTAACCACAAATGAAAAAAGTATTAGGAAATAATGGAAATAAATAACAGGACACAAATTGCAGTTATAATTATAAATCATAGGTATTAAAGAAAAATACTTTTCAAAACAGCTTAACATATGTATATGAAATGTGCTAATCTTATGTCCACCACTTTATGTAAGTAGCTGAAAATCAAAACATCCATTGGAATTTTCAAACAGAAAATAAACATCTCAAGCACATTATAGAAAAATCTAGGGCAGTTGTGTTTTAATTTTATATTCGATAATTTACTAGTAAAAAAACTTAAGGTATACCAATAGCAATTTCATAAAATGTATACGGCTTGTAAAGCATTAAACACATTCGAGACAACTGGCTACACGACTGCAAGGGTGCAAATGCCGCTGCTTAATATTTTGAAAACGACAGCTACATAGCCAGCAGCTAATCCGGAAATCTGACGTTTTAATAAAAAAATAAATTTTTTCTTCGAATTTTTTAAATAACATAATGGCTGAAGAGAATTTTGTTGATTTTACAGAAGCTATTACTAAAATACAACAAAAAAGTAAATAAAAACATTAAAAATAATAAATATTAAACAATAAAATACTTATGTACAACCTTTAATCAAACAAGACAATGAAAATATAAACAGCTGCTGTAGTAATCCATTTATATTTCAGTGGTGCCACTTGAGGCTTTTATTTTTCAAAGTAGTGTTTTATTTATGAAACAGGAAAAAAAGATGTACATGATTCCAGACATGCTAATAAACTTGAATCATTTAAAATATAGTTTTGTATTTTGCTTTTTATTTTATTTAATTTACTTTAATTTAATTTACTTTACACTGTTTTTGTTTTGTCGCCAACAAAAATAGAAATTAGTGTAATTTGACAGCGAGGAAAAAATCAGCATGGACAACAACCTGCAGTCGCGTTGCCTGCTGTCGTCAATATAGTGACACTCATATAAACATGTGTATTTTATTTTTGACATATTGTAGTCAGTAGCCTGCTGTCTCAAATGTGTTAAATGCTTTGAATTAGTTTTAAAAGCTTCTGTCTAGATGAAACAACATTGCATTTTAAAAATGATTTTTATGACACTTTATATATTAATAATTTAATTGTTTAAAATTAAAAATATAAGTAATATAACAAAAACTTAATAAATAATAATAATAATAACAAACTATATATTATATTAACATAATATATATCTTATAAATCAAATCACGAATACAATCAAAATTCATTCATTTGTGTAAGTTTTAGCAATAAATAAGCTTTTAGTTTTTCTTCATTATAGTTTATTTAAAACAAAATATTAAAAGTTGCAATAAATAATTCACTTCAATGTTAAAATTCCTCTAAATAAAATAAATAACATAAAATATTTAATTGAGTGTATTGCTGTTAAATTTAAATTGAATACACATAAACACAAACATATTAAAAATTTATAAATAGTAATAAAATATTGTAAACAATTTCATACCTTTAAATTTTTAATAAAAAGTCCAAGAAAAACCAAACTCAAACAGCTGTAATGATGTTGTTATTTTAGGCGTAATTTAGTATTTTGTTATGACACTTTAGAATTTTGAAACGTTTTGCCATTGACTTACGAGTATATATAATGATCCATTTAGACGTTATTTTTTACAGATCATGCGTGACTGTTGGCATACTGTGTTGGTTTTATTCAGCAACACAGATTCAAAATTATTCAGCTGCATCATTGACCTTCACTAGTATCGCTTTCCGGACCGGTAAACTGGCCGCTTAGATCATACCTCTGACTAATATGTAGTCAAAAGTCTTGCTTAATATGCTACAATTCAATATTTGCAAGCTAATACATATTCAGCCTTATTATGAGTGTCGTTTTCTTTTTACGACAACGACTCTTTCGTAATAGATTAAAGATAAAATTAAGTTTGTTTCTTTAATCTATTACGAAACAGTCGTTGTCGTAAAAAGAAAACGACACTCATAATAAGGCTGATTATTATTGTAACTCGCGAGATATCAGTGGCTATGCTGGAAAGAGTAATCGAATAAAAATTTACCTTCCAAATGGAACACCTACAGAGTCGGCCAACATTTGAATGTAAGTATTTTTAAAAAGTAAATGTCAAACAAACAATATGATTGCTGCAAGAACAGAAGTTCTATTTTAAGTATATTCTAAAAAAGTAAAAAAGCCTAAATGCATCACCCTTTATATTAGAACTATATCTTACCAAACTGCATTTCAACTAGACGTAACCACTTAACATGACTTCTTTCATAAAGAGAGTAAAATTAAAATCTTTTGCACAGCACGCGATCGATTAAACAGGAACAAATGTCACGACAGTTACCTTATATTCATCCAAACTATTAAGTATTTCGTTGCTCCATAAAATAATCTGTGATTTAACTTTAACAACGTCAATGCAAACGAAAAATTATAAAAACAAATTTACAACAACAACAGCATAAAACATTCTGAAGGATGAGTTCGTGGACAAATTTAAAGGATTGCATGCTAAGACAGTCAAGATACAATAACAACTTAAAATGTCGTGTATTGGTCATTGAAATAAATACAGATTTTCAAGTTGAGTTGAGTTGTGTATTTTTGACGTCACAATTGAATGGCGTCATTAATATTTAAAAGGGAAATAAAGGGCTATCTTGTGGCTAGCTGTGAGGTTGAGTTTTAACAATTACTTTTATTAATCATCAGTTTTCAGACGTCTTGTGTAGTGATTAATAATAATTGTGGCCTAAATACATTATTGTGTTGTTCGTTCGGTTGGAGTTTCTGTTTGAAAAATTGTAGTATTATTACAACGTAAAAGTAAATAGCAGGGGCATTCATGTAGATAGAAAACAAACAAGTGAGATATTTAGTATATGCCTGATGAAAGGCCTACATGAGAATGAAAATTGGAAGGTCTACCAAGTAATGCCCCAAAGAAGGCGTAATTAAAGGTCTGCTAAATTAATAATTTCAATAAGGAAAGTAAAAGCAAGGGCTTTAAATAAAACAAGGTTTTTAAATGAATTAAAAAATTCACATGCAAGAAACTTTTATAAAATACTAAATTTATAGACGCTCTCTTTATTCATTTTTATTATTAATGTTTGTTGTTGAAGTGAAGATATACATGAATAATTGAAAAACTATTTGTGTTTACTGTGACCAGATCTTAAAAAGTCCAGCGGCTAAATAAGATTAAAAACAAGTAAGAATGTATAGTCGTTTAAGGCCGACCATATAATACTTAACACCCAGTATATGTGTAAAAACAGTTTTTCAGAAATACAGGCATGTGATGGAAATCGAAAACGAATGAGTTTTAGAAATCAATTTTGTCGTAATATTTTCGTATTGAAAAACTTTTATCACATAAAATATAAAAATATTGGGCTACTAAGATTCTCTTAAAACAAAAATTTTAAAAATTAGATTATAAATGCATTAAAATGTTTTTCCAAAACTGATACGTTTTCGATTTCGATTTCCATCACATGCCTGATAGACTCTATATGGGAACTTTGACCTATTATGGACCGATCAACAAAAAATGTAGTGGTATGACTTCAGCGCATAAAAATATTGTTTGTATTTAATTTTATCTCGATATATATGTACATACATATATACACTTTTAAAATATTTATAGAAGTTAAGGTGTTTTTCGAAGGGAATCTTATATGGGAGCTTTGACTAATTAAAAACAAACGGTTATAAAATTATTTGTTATGATTTCTGTATATATAAAACTTATTTGTGTTCAACTTTAATTGCATACCAACATTGTTAAGAGATTTATGGTCGGTAAAGTAATTTTGGGAAATGGGCCTTATGATTTTTGTATATATAAATCAGTCAGGATACCAACATTTTTAAGAGAGTTAAGCTCTTTAAAGTGATTTTCGGCAGTGGGGCTTATATTGGAGCTATGGTCAATTATGTACCTTATTTAGTTTCAAGCTATTTTCAACAGAATATAAATCAAAGTATTTCTTAAAATTTAAAAGGCTAGCAAATGTTAAACATATTACTGTGAAATGCTAAATAAAATGCCTATGCTAAATGTAAAATTTTGCACCTAAATCTAAGTAAAATAAATTTAGCCGCAAAAATGCTAAAATGGTCACACTGTTCGTGTTTGCTATTTAAGTCATGACTTGTTGACATTCTTTTTAAACGCAATTTTGAATGCGTATGAAACGTCTTCTAGAACACTTTCTCAGAGAAAGCATGTGGAAAGAGCATCGAATTTTTTAGAATGTGTAAACAGGTCTACTAATTGAAGCACTTGCAATTTTTCCCGCTGAGTATATTTATTTGTTCATTCGTATTTGAAATTGTAAAATACAAAAATAAAATAATTGTACAATGTCTGAAAAAAATTAATATTATATCTATTATAATATTTATGTTGTCACTTTTTAAAAGCATTTCTCACTTTGAAACAGAAAAAAATAAACAAAAGTAAATAAAATAAAATAATTGAAAACAGAAGTCGTGTCGTTTTTTAACCCCTCTTTCTTTCAATCCCGCTAGAAAACAATAAAAAAATTCTTGAATTTTATTCATGAATTTAATTCCTCATTTAAATTGGGCCTTAGAAATTATATTTCTTTAAAAATAAATAATAATATTTTAATTTATTCGGCAGAAACCTTAATCGCAACAAAAGTTTTATTTTATATGTACATACATATAATATAAAAGTTTTATATTTTCATTACAAATTGAAACTTGAACGTAATAAATGTCATTGAAAATCATCTGTCTTGAGAAATACCTATACATATAAAGGAAGAATTCAAAAAAGTTTATCATCGAATCCAAGATGTCTGTACTAGCCTATTATAATTAGCATAATTTAGTCATTTCTTAAATTAAATAACGTCGCAAAAAGGAGCTAATGAAGAGCATGTTTTATACCTTATTAATGCTAGAGACACAACTGGGACGAGCGACGAATTTTGCCTAACACAACAAATTATTCGGTGACAAATGTCCTGCCGAAATTAGAGTTTAAAATCATAAATGTTTGAATTATGCAAGTATCCAAACAAATTTCACCACAAATGAGTGGTAAATGAAGCCAAATCAGATCTACAAATTTTGTGCGGATCAGTCCATAATTACTCGTAGCTCCCATATAAGTCCCAAATCCGAAAATCACTTTAAAGAGCATAACTCTCTCGAAAATGTTGGTATCCAAATAATATTAACGCAAATATATTTCATATGTATGTAAATAATACGGTACAATTTTTATAATGATCGGTCCATAATTAGTCGTAGCTCCCATATAAGATCCTCTCCGTAATTCACTTTAAGCTCCATAAATCGTTTAAAGTATTAAATGTGTATCAAGACTTTCACAATTTAAATCTTCTTTAAAAAACTTTTTTACTTGAAACTGTTGATGAGCTTCTGATATAATCAGGGGTGATTATCGTGATTAAAAATTCCACATGAAATTTGTTCCCTTTTATTTTTTTAACATTGAATTTTAATAGGAAAAATGTGAAAAGGGAACAAATTTCATGTGGAATTTTTATTCACGATAGGGGTGAATATAATTGCTCAAATTTATTCTGTTTCTAAGGTATATTTTATTTACATAAATTAAATTTATTTTTAATTATCTATTATTATTTACCCCCGGGCTCACGATGTCGAACGACAACGTTCGTTTAGATAAGACTTAAGACACAAACTTGATTGTGGAATAAACAAACTTGATTGAGTAAACAATAGATACGATAAAAAGTTTGTGTCTTAAGTCTTATATAAGCGAACGTTTTAATTTTAATTAATTTAATTTTTATATTGTATTTTTTTTTTTACCAACAAGCCTCTATAAAACCAATCTGGCGCTGAGGCGAAACATGTGTATTCGTTTTATCATAATTTATAATAAAAATTGAATTAAAAAAAAATTTTTTTTTTGGCTGATCGGTCCACAATAAGTTATATCTCCCATATAACGCACATTTTTGAAAAACTGTTTTATACAAATATTGGGTGTAGGGTATTATATGGTCGGGCTTAATCGATTATACTTTCTTACTTGTTTATTTTTGGCGACGAATATTCACGACCAAAAATTCGTCGTTCGTCCCAGTTGTGTTTATAGCATAATGTAGTTTATAAGCATTCTCAATTTCACCGTTATTCATGCATCTCTGTTTGCATGTAAGTATATAACTGTGTGTGTGTTGTATGTATACAAATTTGTTTTGATTTTCTTTGTTTTAGATTTAGCGCCAAAAACAAAATTAAAAAACAACTTTGGAAACCTCAATATTTAAAGAGCGAATGTAAAGAAACTAGAAAAATAAATAAACAAACAATCATGTTGATGAAGTCATAGATTGCGTGTTAATACACCGTCATGAATTTTACAAGGAGTTTTTGTTTTATTGTTTAGGTACTCTCTTACTCTTTCCTTTTTTTGTAACATTTAAATTCAATAGCAAATTCCAAAACTCTAGCCCTTTAAAAACTACCTACTATATGTATAAAGTAGGTTGTTGTGGGCGCATATACGATATTTGAGGACATGTTTCTTTTTCACTTTCTTGGCTAAATATTTTGTTGGTCAATACTGGACTGGAAATTATTATACATGTTGTTACATGTATCTAAATGTTGAAATAAGATATTGTTGTTGTATTTGCTTAAATTTAGTGTAAATAAGCTAAGCAGAAATTTGTGTGATTTTGCTAATTTATAGGCAACAATTGAAACGCTGTCTAAAACATTAAAAACTTAAATAAAACCTGGTCACCGCGTTTTGTTATTCGTCGTTCGGTTGTGTAAGAAATGGATATAGACTCTATTTCAGAGTTTACCGCATATAACGAATTCAGCCAACGCCGTTTTGGGTGTATTTTCATATACACAAATGTGTTTAATTTTTTAGACACATATATTCGCGACCAAAAATTCGTCGTTCGTCCTAGTTGTGTTCCTAGCGTAAGTTTGTAGTGAAAACATTAATCTGACGTATAACCAAATCGTTTATAAGTAATGCTATATGGGCACTCTTTATGAATAGTTATTATCTATGTACATATGTATATAGTAAATTATATGCATTTCCAATAATACATATGTACAGTTAATGAACAATATATAATACAATGTTATAAATTTATGGACAGCAAATGTGTGAACGGCTATTTTACAACATTAATATCTCATCAGGTCATAACGATGATGCTGATGGTGTTTCTGATTCACAGATGGAGCAAAATCTGAAAACCAAGCTACAAAACGCAAAATAAAAGTCCAAAATTATAATATCAAGAGTTGAAAACCTTTGCAGAGGGGAATTATCTTTATATAAAGAAAGTGCAATCAGACAAAAACATTAAGATTATCTTTATAATTCTAAAGAGTTTTATCCGTGACTAAAAATATGAAGACTGATTACTTATTATTAAGACTTATTAAATGCATTAGTTATTTAAAACAAGTTAGAGTGCCGAATCTTTAATACCCTCCACACAAACGTAATAAAATATACAGAAACTACACTGGACTAGAATATCTTAATTCTGTGTTTTCTATTCAGTCTTAGTGCAAATTTTATTACTATTTTTTGTATTTTTGTTAAGAAACAGAGTATATAAAGGGATAAAATATAAGGTGAGGCTTTTTTGTTTGTATTTGATCTCAATAATATTATTTACCAGTTATGGACTGATAGCTTCTAAATCGAGTATCGACTAATGTGGTTCGCACGTATTTGAGGCTTATTTTGGTCGAATTTCATCTAAATAACGTTATTTACAAGAGTTATATGGTTGTTTAATATGCTCGGAAGAGGACTTAATGCGGGAGCAATTGTCAGTTATTGACTGACAGCTACAAAATCCAGTAGCATAATTGCGGTATAACCGATATTAGTATGATTTCTGGATTAAAATTACTGATCTATATAAAAGTTGGTTCGATATCAATATTTATTAGACATTTTTATAGGTTTATTGTTTTTCGAAAACGGTTCTTATATGGCAGCTATGACAAATTATGGGCAGATCTTCTTCAATTTTGGAACCGTGATTTTTATGCATATGAGGATATTTCACTTCAAATTTCAACACAATAACGGTATATTTAAAATATATATTAGTTTTAACTTAAATTTCGGAAGTGGACCTCCCCCATATATAGTCAAATATGGACTGATATTCTCAAAATCCTAACTGATACGTGTAAAATTTGGGATCGATATCGTTATTTATAAGAGATTTATGAGTATGAAAGTGATTTTCGGAAGAGGGGGATACGGTTAAAAATGGACCGAAATTCACCAAAATTTTGTGGGATGATTTCTGTATATATACAAATGATCTGTGCAAAGTTTTAATTCGGTACCGATATTTATACAATATATATAAGGATAAATGGCTTTTTCGTATGTGGTACTTGTATTGGAGCTATGCCCAATTATCGGCCGACCACCATAAAATTTAGTACAACAATTTATTTACCTATAAGTATTATATATGTCAAATTTTAGCCGTTTAGCATTATTTAAATTAGTTTTATACATATTTAAGTGAATTTTGGAAGTGCATTTTATATAGGGTCTATGGTCAAACATAGACCGAACTAATAAAAATTTCGTTTTACGATTTCTTTTGGCATGAAACTTATTCCTGCTGAATTTTGTATTGATATTCCAATTTTATAGGCGTTTATGTATAATGAAGCAATATTTCGGGAAGATTTTTGTATGGGGGCTACGAGAAATCATCGACCTATTCTTACTATTTTCCTCACATTTTCTTGTTTTATCATAAAATATACAAAATTTCATGGTATTACCTGCAATATATTTAAAAATATAGCAAGAAAGATGTTTAAAAAATATAAAATTTTTATGGAGGTTGTCTCACATTTTGGTCCATAACTCTTGTTCTACTTTACCGATTTTGTTGATTTTCAATACCAAACTGCTTAGCAGAATTATAAGCGCTTTTTTGTTTGTTGATTTCGGTTGTGTCCTTTGGACGTAAGTGTGGTTTACATAGACAGACAGACAAACGGACATGGTTCAATCGACTTAGAATTTCGTAAGGACCAAGAATATATGTATATACTTTATTGGGTCTCAGATGAGTATTTCTCAGTGTTACCCACGGAATGACCACAAACTTATATTCACTACTTATGGTGGTGTAGGGTATAAAAATTGTTCTATGACGAACTTAGAATGTTTTTTTTATTTCTACATATAAAATATAATTTATTTTTTAGTAACAAATAATCCTAAAATGGTTATCCCTTGAAGCCCTTTAATAAAATTATACAAATTTGTAAAATACTTAAGCTATACTTACTTATTTTGCTTTGTAAAAACATAATTAACAGTTTTTGTGGAACAAAACAAAAAAATTATTTGCAAAATCTTTGCAAATTACACTTTTCAATATTAACTTAGCACTTTGCACAAGAGGACGTACGAGGAACAGAAATTGCAAAGAGAATATAAAAATTAAAGAAAAAACTGTGCAAATCACACTTATCAATTTCAGCTTAATACTTATCAAATTTTATAGTTTTGAGGAACATAAAGTTTTGCAAATCGACGAAAAATTCCATAAATGCAAAGTGAAAAGTTAATAAGTTGTTTTGTGAAATATTAAAGCAGTTTTCAACACTATTAACAACTTGTATTTCAATATCTATTATTTATTTTATTATCAAACAAAAATGTCCTGCATTTGTCAATATTTTGTTCATACCAACGAAAGAGAGAAAACAGCAGATTCTTTCACAGAAGCTGATGACATATCCGCAGAAAATGTTGAAAACAAGTATACACAATTTCTGGTAATGTAAGGATATAAATCTTTTCACTTAAGAAATTCTATTTACAGCACTGAAACTTTCATCAATTCCGATGTATCGGCTACCGAACTGGCGGCTGCACGTGCAGAAAATTGGCTGCTAAACAAAAACCTTGAAGAAGCTCGTATAACCATCGAAAATCTAGAGAGTTTGGTAAAGACAATAATGGATAAACAAAATCACATGCTAACGGAAATGTATAATTTGAAGCGTTTGAATCAAGAGTTGGAAGAAGAGTGTCGTTTGCAACGTGACTATCATGCCATGGAACGTAATGCCATGATAAGGGAGTTGCATGATGTAAAAGATTTACTGCAGCAGCGCACAAAACTATTGGTAGTATTATAAAGTTTAAAAAACAAAGAGTTTAAAATTATTATTTGATATTATTTTCATATCTAGCAAGAATCTCTTCAAAATAACAACGATTTAAGCAATGCTGTCCAAGATGCCAATGAAAAGATATATTTAATGGGCATAAAATATTTACGCTTAAAAAATGCATGTTCTTATCAATCATCAGAACAATCTGATGGCGCCGAATCGTCGGATGAGGAGCAAACGGAATAGGTGAAATACTTGTTTATAGTTTCTATTTTTGGTATTTTTAACGCCAATATATTTAATATATGCACTTATTTATTGTAAAATAAAATTAATCTAAAATTTATTTAATTGGTACAATTTGAAGGATTTTGAAATTTTTCGAGTCATTTTCGTAATCAATAATTCAAAGAACTACAGCCTCGAATGTAATTACATTATATAAACAACTAACAGTGATTTTTTGTGATTTTCTTAATTATGATATCCTTTTGAAGAATTTTTTATCCTGAAACTGATATTGGATATATAAAATCACGTAAATTATGATTTTATAATTATACTAGATGGCATTTGCGCGCGTTGCTACGCCACCAATTAAAATTAATTTGAAAGAAAGGCATTACACAAATATTCAATTCAGTTTGAGTAATTTGATTGATTTTGTTCATTTTGAAAAAAAGTAAGCGGTCGAAAAAAGTATACTTATGGCGTTTTCTTTTCTGGCAAAAATGTTACATATATGTTACACTTTTTACCCATTTTCCTTCTCGGGCTTATGCACAACAACTTTGCCGAAGATAAATAGTTTACGATTCTATAAAGGACATACATACAAACATTTATTTTTTGAGAAGGGGAATGAAAGTGGGCGTGGCACATAACATTTTTATTTTTACATCGCCTTCAGTAAGATATGTATACAACTTTTTTGAAGTAAATCTGTAAAAAGCCATGCAGAAGCAATTAAAAAAAGTGGGCGTTTAAGCAGGCGTGGTCCTACCAACTCAGAAACCTTCCCGAGCTCGTGCACAACAACTTTGCCGAAGATAATAACATGATCAGATGCATAGTTTGCGAGAATAGAATAGTAGAAATGAATTTCAAAAAAGTACCAATATAAGAGTACTAAAATTTCGCCCTTTTTACACCTTCATATTTGAGTCATGAATAGCATGTTTTGGGTTCTTTTTTGTGTGATGGAAGAATATTTTATCGTTTTTTTATTTTTAAATTTAATAAATAATATCAAATGCCCGTTTTTACCCCGTTTTTGTCACCCGTGAAAAAATAATAATGGAATTTTTAGTGAGAAAATACATTTTGATAAAAAAGTACCAAAAAAGAATACAAATTTTAGGCCATAGGAATTCCAATTTCAAAAAAGTGCCAACAAAAATTCTAGTCTTTATTGATCTGAGCCAGATGCATTTAATATAGTATTTCTATGTTTATTTATGTAGGAGATATACACGTTAACGGAGCGTTCTACGGGGACTATTTTTACCCCATATGGGCACTTAATTTTCGAATTTCAAAAAAGTACCAGACACCTGTCGGCTCTTTTTTTGATTAAAGGCGGACGCATTTAAAATATTATTTCTAAGTTTATTTGTTTTGGAGATATAGAGGTACTGGTTTTACCCGTTTTTTTCTTAGATTATAAAATACTTAATTAATTAATTAGTGTTTTGCTTGTTGTTTCTTTGTTCTGTTTTTTGCTTTGTTTGTTTTTTGTTCTATGTTCACTCACACACAGGCTTTTTTACTTTTTTTAAATAACTTAAAAATATTCACCAAACACCAGGCTAGTAGAAAAGCAGACAAGCAGCAACTCGTTAAAATACTTTTTTAAAAAAAATTCCTTTACATACTCGCAGGCGTGAAAAAGTATTTGAATTACCCTATGCCGCATTTTGGCAACAGGCAGACCCAAATACTTTTTAGTGCCAAGAAGTATGCTGTGATTTTTTTTTGCAAAAAAAAAATGCAGAAAGTTGCTTGTTGTTTTTTTGAGATTCTGTGCGTCTGGTATTAAAACAAAATTTTGTAGAAAACCAAAATTTGTTTTGCGTTTTCAGTTTGTGTATGTATTGTGGTGTGCATACATAGCTGCCAGATTTGATGAGTTATCGTCATTTAGACGATTTTGTGTTTCAAAAATAGCAAAATGACGATTATTTCATTGAAAGTGACGATTTTCTGAATTATTAAAATTTCCTATCATTTCAACAATTATTTTTCTCATTAATAAATCTTCTTAATATTTCTTAACATGACATATTTCAAAAACATAACTAAGTAATAGTAGTGTTTTCTTAATTATTGTCCATTGTTAAGTTAAACATAATTCCAAATAATATTTAGTCAGGATAGTAGAAAATTACTTATTTATCTGTAAACATAAAAAAGTCAATGAAAGAAACTTAAGACATTAACATCGGAAAACACTGGTATTAAACATTAAATTATATTTCTTCCCTGAAGATGATCAACAAAGTTGGTCGAAATATTGAAAATTAATAAAAGATAACAAAAATTAAAAACGAACAAGAGTTTTTATATTTTTAATAAAAGAGACCTCAAGCCGAACTAATAAAATAAAACGATTTTTAACATTTTGAAATTTAATTTTAATAAAATCTCTAATGCCTGTATTGAATTTAAGCCAAATTTCAGCCGTAAATTTGAACATGCTGTGGTCAAAATTGTTGGAATGTATATATATATAAAAAATGGAGCAAAAAGTAAGTTTGTAAAATTTTTCAAATGCCGTCGAGATTTTAAATGTTAGTGAATTGCAATTAGTCGACATTTACATCATTCTGTGAGCACACTTTCAAGGAAATTAGGTATAGAAACGGATAAATTAAAATAAATGTCTTGATACCAAAACAACAGCTACGACAGAATTTTATAAAAACAAAAAAAAAAACACCTTTTCATTTAAAATTTATTTGTTTTATATTTAATAACTTCGAAAAAAAGTATAATATATTAAATAACTAAATACTTATGCATAGAAAATTATTAACTAATACACTACTAATTAACTCGATTTCATTTCATTTGTTTGCATTAAAGATTTAAAAACTAAACACTAGACAATTTTGAACTAAATTTTTGTGTTTTCTTAATTAAATTAATTAAAGTTAGAATTTGTTTTAATTACAATAGAGTTTTCAGTTGTATATGTATGTTGATTTCTGTTCTTTTTTAAGAGTTTTTTTTATTTTTTTGTTAAATAAGCTTCAATTTAATCTGTTATGTTTGTACACTTAATAGTTCAATTTTAGTACCTATATATCAATAAGAATAATTAATTATCTTTAGTTACAATAAATATTGCTTTAAGTAAAATGACTGTCTAAATTTGTTTTCTACAATTTTGTAATAATTTTCTACTTTGTTTTTTAATGTGTAGCAGAGTGAATTTTAAATTTAAAATAAATATTATTTGAGTGCTTAGAATTTAGAAATGAAATAGATTTGCTTTCTGGTTATACTTATATTATTAAAGGTATGGTAGTAAATACAATTTCTTGTTATTGTTGTGGTGGTTTTTTTTCTAATGATTGTAAGAATTTTTTCTGAAGTTTTAAATAATTTGTTTTAAAATTTTTGTTGTATTTGCATTTGTTTGGTTTTGTAATGTAATCAATTGCTTGCTTGGCGCTATTCTAGTCTTATTACAGTGTGTTTTTGTGTCTAAAGGATTTCGTATAAATTAATAATAGGCTTGTTTTATAGCGGCACTAGTGATGAGAAATGCTGAACCTATCAACATGAATGTTATTATTTTAAGAGCACTTGGCCTCCCGGAAGAATCTGTAAATAGGGAATATTTCTTATTAGTTATAAATATAAAATTTTAATAAAATACAAATTTTATTATGTATAAAATCGTAAATTATAATAAATACAAATATAATAAAATTTTTTAATTTTTAAATTTCCTTGACTGTTGACTAATTTAAAACATTGTTCACATAAAATCTGTTGGCATCAATGTTTTAATATTTCTGAATCACAAATTGATAATCGTTTATTATTAATTAAGAAAAACTAAAATAAATTTCCTTTTCTAAAAATTTAGTTTATGATTTTGATGGATCGCGTTAGACACTATATCGATCCACCTGCACTGCATGCTGATTCCAATTTCCATTGACCCGATATTGCACGAAGCTGGGGATATTAGGGGTGTTTATATATTTTTCTATTACACTGAACTGATTTCGTCGATATTAATTGATTGCTGCTTTTTAATAATACAGTAAAGCTAAATCAATACTGTAGAGTCTAATAAGTTGCAGCTAACGTTTCTGCAGGCATTCTATTATATAAATATTTAAACTTGTAGTTTAAGTGGTGACAAACTTGTTGCTCTTCAGAGCTTAACAACAAATTGCTTGTCTTTTTACTTAATTTATTGATATAGATTTTTGTATTGTATATTTATATTTTGATTTCGATCAAATCATAAAATGTTTGTTTGTTGTTGTTGTAGCAGCAAAAAGTTAACAAAACTTAATCAGAGGGTTCAGCCAGATCCAGTGCAAGGAATGGTGCTACTTCCAATCGGTGCATCAAACAAACATAGTGAAGTAGGACTGGCTGGACAGTTGAATATGTGGAGGGTGTCATTACGACCCTAAATATTAAGGTATTAAGCCTATTGTTACATCCCGATCTTAGTTGTGCCAAAACGACACTTCTTTTAGGCGGCAAAGTTTTCTCGATGTCTGCGACGTCTCATTCAAAGCTGTTATTAAATGGATCCTGCACATACCTCTGAATGCTATACCCGTATATATGTAGGTCCTGCCTGACATGCCTTGGGGAAGCATTCAGCTGTGTGATATGGAAGTTTGTATGTCTTCTCCGCTCACATCCCAGTAGGAACTGTTTCACCAACAAGACGTTGTGTTCCTTGACCGGTAGAACCTTAATTTTCTCGTGATGGTGGTATCCAAAGTTAATTTGAAGGCAGCCTGTGACGGTCCTTGCTGCATTTTAACAACTTTAAATACTTCTCCACTGGGTAACCCTCAACACTCAAGGTGATCATACTAATCATCTTGTAGGTGGCAAGCAAGGTATCTTTAACCATACCCCAAGTGCTGCCGGCTAGCGCTTTGAGAACCTTGTTTCTATTTCGCAATTTGTGCGTGTTTGTAGTGACGTGTGCTGAGGAGGTGAACAGGCTATCAAATGTGAGACCCAAGATGTTTTGGGTGTTTGGCTCCAGCAGCTGTTTGAGATAAATTTTTATAAAAATTTCATCATCCTTAATAAGGAACTTGTAAAATTTTGTTAAAACTTTGTCGTGTTGAATGCGTGGCCGTTTTTCAACAGCAACATTCTGCTTTTTACTACGATTTAGGTATTCAATTGCATGATCAATTACACTGGAGAGGACGGATTTTGCTTCTTTGAACGTAGTATTTCCTTTTTAAACTCCTGGTTCTTTTAATAATATTTTTGCCTACATTTTGTTTACAATCTGTGCTTAAGCCTTAATTCTATCACTTAGTAATATTATTTGCAATTGTTTTTGGTATCCTTAATGTTTTTTCTATCATTGAATCCGTCAATGTGGGATTTTCAGGTAATTTTAATAACATTTTGGACACTTTTTTTAGCCACTAGGTTTAATAAATAATTTAAATAATTAAAACTCACTTTTCTTATTGCTTGCAACACAAGACCTACGTTCTTTATCGCTTTTATAACCAAATTTACACTGGCACACAGAATTACGGCATTCAACATTTTCAGCTCCCTTCTCCACATAACACTCACTGGCGGTCGAGCAACCATCATTAAGAGCTTTAAAATAAATTATAATAAAATATAACATTAACACGAAACCTTAAATCACAAACGAAAATAATAATAAACAAACCTTTTTTAGTTACACAATGACCATTCTGGAAATGTTGTTCATCGCTGCAGGAACATTTATTGTCAACACAGGTGGCCAACAAAGGTTTACATTGTTCATTCTCAATGCATTCCTCCTCAATGCTCTCAGCTATATAATTAATGCAAAATCATAGTATATGGTATAATAATTTATTAACAATTTTTCTTAAGATGCAGTACCTTCTTTAATACACTCATCTTTGAAATGCACAAAACCTTTGCGACATTGACAGGATTTGGAATCATCTTGAGTGCCATTGGAAGCAGAAGTTGTTGCACACTGTGAATTATCTACCACGCACTCATCGGCTTCCAAACACTCAGCACCAATGCCTGTAAAAGAAATTTTAGAATATTGCAATTCAAAGTGTTAAAAAAGAAAAAAAAAAACTTAGTTTTAACCAAGAAGTTGTCAACTTTTATGAAGGTGAACTAAATTCAGTTTATATAAGTACAGTCAGAGTCAAAATTTAGTATACAGCGAACAATAATTTCTGTGAAGAATAATATCTTAAAAAGAAGTCTATATTATTATGTTATAATATAATAAAGTTTAAGGTACGGTCACACTTGGCAAATATTTGCTGAAAAATACGTAACCACTAAATAACATATATTTGATTTTGTTTATTTATTAAAAAAAAAAACATTTCTTATTTAGGCGAAAGCACAACAAATATTTAGTTTTAATTTATTTTATGCTGTTTGATCTTGCAAAAGTCTTGTAAGAGTAAACAACGTCAAACAAATTTGTGCTAAAACATGTGTGACCATACGCGGTGATCCAGTAAGCGCAACAACAATTAGAAGACGGTTAAATGACCATGGACTTTGTGCAAGTGCCTAAAAATCATAAAATGATTTATATTTCTGCTGTAAACTGTACTAAACATAATCCCCTTTATTCAAAAACAATTACTAAATTTAACAAACGTTTATTAAGACAGATTTGCATATAAAAATTTGTTAATTAAATTTGTTTGTTAAATTTAATAATCGTTTTTGAATAAGGGGGAAAGACTTTGCAAAAGCTTACTAAACCTCTCCGCAATCTTTCTGGAATAGTGTAATATTTAGCGATGAGACTAAATTTGAGATTTTTGTGGTGCTTCACAAAACCTACAGTAAAACATGACGGTGGGTCTTTGACGACATGGGGTTGTATGTAAGCTGCAGAACAAGGTAATTTTGTATTCATTGAAAGTACAAATTTAAAAGGAAAATTTGAAAGTGCTGAAAAGTTTGGTCTTGAAACGCCATGGGGCTTTCAGCAAGACAAAGACCCAAAATACACCGCCAGAATTGTCAAGGAGTTCCAGACCTTAACCCCATAGAGCACCTGTGGGAAATTTTAGACAGGCATATCAGAAAAAGAAGCATTTCATCCAAAGGCGAACTTTAAACAGCTTTAACGGAAGATTGGGACAGGATTACTAAAGATGTGACTGAATCTGTTGTAAATTCCATTAAAAAGCTGAATTAAGCTGCACCAACAAAATATTAACTTTTAATTTTTGGATTTTGATAATATAAAATAGGGTATTTTACAGTCTTTCAACTGTTAACTAATTATTGATTGTTTTTCTCAATTTTCATGAAATCAATTTTAATTTTAAACATTTTTTAAAAAAAGGAAACATTAAACCTTAAATGAAATTTTAAGTTGATTCAAACTTATATTTCTTATTATAATAAAAATATTTTATATTTCTTATTATAGTTTATTAGACCTTTTTTTATACCCTACACCACAATAGTGGGGAGGGTATATTGGATTTGTGCTGATGTTTGTAACGCCCAGAAATATTGGTTCAACACCCACCTTAAACCATACCGATCGAATCACTTCATGTGTCTATTTAACGATGTCCGTCCGTCCGTCTGGCTGGCTGGCTGTCTATGTAAAGCTTGTGCGCAAAGTACAGGTCGCAATTTTGAAGATATTTTGATAAAATTTGGTACGTGAATTTTTTTTTTCTTTGAAATTGGTGGAAATCGGTCCATTATTTCATCTGGCACCATACAAATGTCCTCCAGAAATTAGGGTTTAAAAATCATAAATGTTTGTATTATGCAAGTAGCCAAACAAATTTCACCACAAATGAGTGGTAAATGAAGCCAAATTAGATCAGGCCCACTTCCGAAAATCACTTGAACGATCATAAATTTCGGTCCTATATGAGAGACCGTAATTTACTTTAACCTCTATAAATCTTTTAAAAATATTTACATATAGATAAAGTATAACATACATAATTTTTATATTCACAGAAATCATGACAATAAATTTTTGGATGATCGGTCCATAATAGGTTATATCACCCATATAGCGCCCATTTCTGAAAAACTTTTTATACATATAATGGGTGTAGGTTATTATATGGTCGGGTTTGACCGACTATACTTTTTTACTTGTTTATTAATATTTTAGTAATTTTTAATTTTATTTTCTTATTAAAAAAAGACCTTAAGCTTGAACAATTACTAAAAAAAAGCTTGCTGTATACTAAATTTTGACTCTGACCGATATACATATCTATACATATGTATATGTAATCAAAAAAATTTACCTGGCAGACATTCATCACCCTTTCTTATATAATGCGGCTGGCATACACAATTACGATTCGAACACATCGAATGATCGACGGGACAACCATCATCGCTTTCACACTCAGAGCCCAAGCCCGTTTTATAAGCACACATCTGCAAGATATCATCGTATTCGGCATATTCTTTGCACGTACACCGTCTTGGTACTTGGGATTGACAATAAGCGGCACCAAATGGACTGCACTGATTATCTCCGGTACAGGATAAATGAAATTGTATGGCTGTGAAACAAAACATGATACATATTAATAATAATTGAAATAATCTCAGGAAATTTATTTTTAATACCGCTTGTTGGTTACTTACGTTTACGACATTGTCTTAAATTGAAGTCATAATAGTAATTCTTTTGGCAAATACATTTTTTTGTTTCGGCATTAAATTGATTTTCACACTCATCCGAACTTTCTGCTATCTCGCCCAATTCTGGAAAACAAAAGTTTTATACATTACAGTTTGCTGTTTTCTTAATTAAGAGTTTTTTTTTTGGAACAGTCTCATATTAATCTCTGCCTGTTTATTACTTAGTACTTAAAATGGCCCGATTGTTATCAAAGTTTTAAACTGGATTTGACGACTTTCGAATATAACGAAGAAAGTATGATTGCGTAATTTTATTTATTCTCTGTAGTTTTTATTTAAATTGTACTCAAATTATAGAATAGATCGAAAAAAATTCAAATTTATAATTTTGTTTTTTTTTAGTGACCGATGATGTGGTGTACCATTCAACTTTAGTTGGAAACTTTGTTGACTTGGAAATATTGAGACAAGAAATGCCACAGATACCATCAAAGAACTTTTGGGATACGCAATAGACTACTGAATCTTCGATTGATGAATAATTCAATGTACTGTCATATTGAAAATAGAATTGAGGTCAACTATTTTTACAATTAAAACACAGAGAGCACGATGATAACAATTCACTGTTTAGAGTAATGCATCAAAAGTCCAATAATGTATTCTGTGAAGTAAATTTACTTCACACAAAACTATTAATTATAGCTTCGAGAATTTGTTTCGAATGTAAGCAAATGTATATTGGTCTGGATCGATGGATATTTTGGAGAATAAATATATATTTGTCTTAAATTAGGGTGTTTTACTTTTTAAGAAAAAAAAAAAAAAACGAGTAAGTGGCCCAACAATTATTGTTGAAAGAAAAAATATCACATACATTTTCTGAATGTCTGGAGATGGCTTTTGTAATTACAGTGGTGGGCACGGGGTTAGCGCACATGGTATCTGATGCCAATTAATGCAAATTTTTGCTGTTGTTCGTTATATGCTAAAACCTTTTATGTGTTACTTGTCACTCTTTCGCTACTCTTTCCAGAATACAACTACATACACACTAAAAACAGTAATTTAGAATTATACGCCTGGTCCACGATGTCGAAGGATAACGTTCGCTTAGATAAGACTTAAGACACAAACTTTTTATCGTATCTATTTTTTACCCAATCAAGTTTGTTTATTCCACAATCAAGTTTGTGTCTTAAGTCTTATCTAAGCGAACGTTATCGTTCGACATCGTGGGCCAGGGGGTAAATAAACATGTTGTTCTCATAAGAGAAACAAAAAAACTTTTGAAATTGCATACCAATCATTTTTGATTTGCTTCTACCAATCAGCCAAATTCTTGGTTCTTATTGTCGTTATATGTTGCTCCACATTATTCCATCACTGGATTGAGATGCGGAAATTTGGCTGGAAATTCAATCTTATTCTGCTACAAACAACTAATCACATTGCGTTTTGGGTCGTATGGTATCATTGTATTTAAAAGTATACTTTGATAAGCATCCTGATCCATTCGTACATCGAACAACACCATGCCTAGAAAACGTGGCCCACACCATCATATTGGTACCACTGTGAAGTATACTTTGGGTTGTGCTGCATGTATGAAGGACGCTATGCGCATCTTTTTTCATTAGATCCGAACCTTCCAAATTTGATTCATCGCTCTAGAGGATATTCTTACAGAAAATAATTGGTTTTTCTAAATGCTCCTGGGCAAAAGAAATACGTCCCTTATGTAAGTTATTTTTTGTAACATTTAATCATATAAGTCTAGAGAAGACGTTAATACAGAATTTTGTTGAAAGATCTCCTTTGAATGGGTCTGTCACTGTGGCTCTTTAAATAAAGATTCATCTTTACGAGTTGGTTTTCTACCTCTTAGAGCTTGTGTAGAATATTAATATGTCCCAATAGATTCGAATATGGCCTAATGCTTTGTAGACCTTCTGGCTTGAGCAAATAAAAATACTTGCAACCTCGCCAATGGTTCTCCTCTAGAGTTCATCTGGTGAACAACCTGACGTTCTTAACTCTGTTCATCACTTTTTTTTACCCATGTCAAAATAGTATTTTTTACTTTTAATCTTTTGTTTCATAAAATATTTTCAGAATTTATTCCTAAAATTTACCGCGAAAAACTAACAAAATACAAAAATTTACTTACACGTTCTAAATTATCGTCCACTCAAATTGCCTATTAATTACTCGTAAGAAGGAATGCAATAATAAATAACAGGACATACTGATCATACCATAAGGTACACCAGTGGAAAAAATTGCAGTTAATAATTATAATGATATGAAAGAAAAATACTTTTGAATATAGCATATATGAAATGTGCTAACCTCATGTCCACCACTGTATATGCTGTCTGGCGATAAAAATTAATTAAATATAAATATATAGATATGTATGTAAACAATTGTCTGTCTGGGCCGCTTGTTAGCTTAGTTCAGTGACATGACAAAAAGTTGTAAATTTCACTATCTCATGCTGATGGAATGTTATAATGACACAGCCATGTCTGTCATTTTCCTCTAAGGATTACACTATCGAAACATTACATTTATGTTTTGTCTTTCATTTACTTACCGGCAAAACATTTCCTATTTCTTTGATAGTAACCTGGTCGGCACAAGCAAACTCTATTGGAACATATGGAATGAGGAAGGCCTGTGCAGGGTAATCCGCTAATGTTGCATTCATGGCCGTCTAAATAAAGTAAACAATAAATTATGTAATTAAAATTATCCTTAGTTGTAGAGATGATAATTTTGCTTTTCAAAAACTAACATTCTTGATTCTCATCGTCGTCATCAGTGTTCGACACAGTTGATATAGTTTTTTCATCATCATTAAAACGAAATACGGTTGGACGACGTATTTGTCTTTGTTGTTGTTTTGAGGGTCTACGACTGCTAGAACTGTTCGATGCTGTTGTGGTAATTGTGCCAACATTTTTCACTTTCGGTGTCAATACTTTCAATTCATAACCATCGATACTTGTCTGTACGGCAATCTCCCGACTCTTTTGTGGTTCTTTGTTTGCGGCGGCTGATGTAACTGATTCCTGTTTCGATTCCGTATTGATGTCTTCAGCATCAGTATCGCTAAAAGTGTTATTGTTGTTATGTTTATTGCTGTCGTTGTTGTTACTTGATGTCGTACTCAGACCATTGGCGAATTTGGTGACGACAATAAAATCACTTTCACTGGCTGAAGATTTTGAGAGATTCGAAGCGGTTTCAGTTGGCGTGGAAGTTTGTCTTTTTGTTCTGGTATTAATTATATTATTGTTATTATTATTATTACTGCTAGTTATGTTGTTGTTTATATTTGTATGGTTATTGTTGTTGTTGTTAACTTTAGATTTAATTTCATTGACATATTGACATTTCAAATTTTTACATTTCACATTTTCACCTAAATTCTCGCAGTCAGTGTCAACAACACAAACATCATCAATTTCTGAAAATAATATATATAAATATATGATATTTTAGGCATTTAGAAATTGTTTCAAATAAAAAAAAAAAAACAATAAATAACTATTAAATCGTATAAGACCGCTGTGTAGCTTCTTTAAAGACCTACACTGTAAATTGTTTTTACCGTTTTTCTCTGAGTAAACAATCAACATTGTTAATGATGTACAACACGTTGAGTTCTAAGTTAAATTAAAAAATATAAAAATATTATTTTTACAATTGTTTTTTTTTTTGCTGGCCACGTAATTAGAAACGCGCACTTTTTTTCTTCAACTTTTAAACTTTTCTAAATATTAGTGACAATAGATTAACTAGTAATAATTTTGATACGGTTTCGTTTAGAAAATGGGCAAAAACAAGTCATGTACTCCAGAAATGAGACGGTTAATTGTGCAGTGTTACAAAAATGAAAAACTTTCAATGTCGGCTATTGCACAAAAGTTTTCTGACTCAAAAAATAAAAAATTGTATAATTGGTATAATAACTACCACAATAAAATAAAATTCACGATAGAAAAAGAAGAAGACAAATGCATACCATATCTAGATATGAAAATATTTCGGGAGGACAAAATTATAATAACGGATTGGTATTCGAAAACTATTGCCTCAGGTCGTCTAATAAATTATCACTCTACACATCCAAAAAGTCAGAAAATAAATACTGCACTTAATTTGATAACAACGGCTTTAAAATTGAGCGATAACAAATTCAAATCTAAAAATATTGACAAAGTAAAGGACATACTAATAAAAAACAGCTATCCGACATATTTAATAAATAATCTATTAGAAAAGGCACAAACAGGAAGGGAATTGGGGGAAAACACAAACAACACATCTGGCAACACTAAATATTACAGCCTCCCATACATACCAAAGCTCACAGAAAACAAACAAATTCAAGAAATAATAAATGACAACAAAATAAAATTAGCGCACAGAGCGAGCAAAACAATCAATACTCTATTTACACAAACAAAAACAAAAATAGAAAAAAATGAGCAAAGTAATCTTGTGTATGAGATCACATGTTTAGGTAAAACAGATGAAGAGTGTGGTAAAGTTTACGTGGGTACTACAAAGAGAAGCCTTGGTACAAGAATATCAGAACACGGAACAGACATAAAGAGAAATAAAATGACTACAGCTCTGGCTACACACTGTGTTGAAGAAAAACATCTACCCGATCTCACAAACGTTAAAATATTGGACAAGGAAAAGAGAACAAATAAACGATTTACACTGGAAAGTTTGAGGATTCAGGAAAGAGCTACGAATGCTTTAAATACAAAAGACGACAAAAACAACACGAATGCAATTTATACAATCGCAATATTTTAGTTTGATTTTACTGCTGTGATACTTAGTTTAATACAATTTAATTATACTGTGATATTATTTTATTTATATTTTTGCATTTGTTTTGTTTAATTAAATTTATGTTTTATGTTGTGTTTATGTAAAACAAAATGTATATAAAATATTCTAAATGCAAAACTATTGACGAAAGATTATATGTGAGTAATATTATTCCTGTAGAACTAAGTTATCGTTGTTGTTATTAAACTATTAATTTTCAATTGTATATTAATTTTGATGCTACCAGATCTAATAAAATATCCCTGATGATGTTGGGAATCTCCAACGAAACGTCGGAAAAATAAATTATGAAATAATCTTTTATTTGCATAGAATACATGACCTTAATAAGCCCGATTTAGAAATTTCTAAACAAATCAATAGTATTTGGTTAAATTCACTTGTACAAAAATACACAGGAGTTTGCAACCCCAGCAAACCAGGAAACCTAGGACACGAAAGACCACTTTAGCAGAAGATAGAGTTGTTTGTTTTATCTTCGTGCGAAATAAAGGCTGAAATTGTTCAGCAACTTAGCACTAAAATATTCACACGGACAATAAGAAGACGCTTAAATGAGTCAAGACTTCGTGGGGGGTGCATGGTACAAAAAAACCAAAAAATATCATGAAGTGGTGCGGCTTGCAAGCGAAATGTTAAGAAAAGATTCACTTGAATAGAGTTCTCTGGAGCGAAGAATCTAAGTTTAACTTGCTCCATTCTAATGGAAAATCGTATGTTAGACGTCCTCCAAATAAAACCTTATACCCCTGGTACACTGTTAAAACAGTAAAACACGATGGCGGGTCTATTATGGTCTCGAGTGCCTTTTCTTGGCGTGGTGTGGGTCCAATTGCACGAGTTCAGGAAATAATGGATCAGCATCAATATAAAAACATTTTGGAAAATGTAATGGAACCGTCCAATACATTTTCCAGCATGATAATGTCCCAAAGCACACTTCACGGTTAGTGAAGTCTTGGCTTTTGGATCAAAATATTGTTGTTCTTGACTGGCCACCCCAAAGGGCAATTGTAAAAAGAGACCTAAAGGACAAAAATCCACGAAATAATGATGAATTGTTTCAGTTGGTGCAAGAAAGCTGGAAAAACATATCTGCAAACATGCCAGCGTTTAATTAAGAGTTTACCAAAAAGACTGGCGAATGTTGTCAAAACAAGGGTTATCCAACAAAATATTAAAGGATAAGTCCGTTTTGTTAAACCTCACTAAGGTTTTTTGCATATATTTTTTTTTTGTTTCTAATTGTGTGACCAATTTGATATTGATTTTTTTGATGTTTAAGTTAATTTTCCTTCAAATAGTATTGATGCTGTGATTTTTTTTTATTTTAAACTTAATAATTTTTTGTTACTTTACTATTTTTAATAATTAGTTTTAATATGTCGAACTTAATTTTTAAAATATATAAACAAATATATATGCTGAAAAGTCGTTTAGATGGCCACCACTGTATGTATGTCTTACAGAAAATTAGTTTTTAATATTTGTTATTAAGATGTTTGTGGTCTAACACTTAGAATCAGTTAACAATTGTGAGTAAATGATTCAAACACAGAACTTAAGCAATGTTATAGAGAAATCGGAACCAAACGCTTGCAAAAACGTATAAACTTAATAACACTCACCCATTGATTTACGTCGGCATATATTGCCATGTCTATGATAATATCCATTGGCACATGAACAAATATTTTCCTTACACTGGACCGAGTCGCGATCATAACCAAAATAACAATCCAAATCTGTATCACAATGTTGATTGAAACCATTTAATGTCCGACAACGTCCGCGCACATATGTTTCGCCATCGGCACAATCACAGACCCCCGATTTACACTTGGCTCCCGTTGGCATAAGATTACATTGAATACTTTCTTCGCATTGGTCACCAATCAGTGACGTCTTCAGACATGTCGTGAAATCACTGGAAAACACAATATCGAAATCCGTGCATTTGCATTCACCAGTCGCCGATGAGCATGATGAGTATTTGGCCGTACAATCGTTATGTGTATCACATGGCCAGTAGACTGCACTGCTGCCTGAAAAAAAAAACAATAAATAAAACATTAACAGAATTGCTTAGAAACTGAATTAGAATAAAAATATTTATTATACGATGGTTGTTGGTTGGAGGGGAATGGTGGATTTTGGCTCAAATTTATTTACTTAATAATTATTTCGTGTTTTATTTGCAGTGATTAATCATTTTAGTTAATAAAATATTTCCAATCATATATTAGATATTTAGAGTCTGGTTAATTGCCCATATTTTCAGGCAGCAGTTTAGTTTAGTTTCGTTATTTATTTATACCATGAAATGTTCGTATCTGTTATCAGTAGTTTTTTTTTTTTTTTTTTGTTAAAATTTTTTTCATAACTTTTGTGTTTTTTAAGACCAGGTGTTTAATTGTTTATTATATGAAATTAAACGCGATTATTGAAAATGAGTGATAACAATTACATTTTAACCTCTGCACGAATAATATGTACATTAGAGTCATTTGTTTCAAACGAAGATTAGCTGGGGAATTTTGTAAAAAAAAACTTTATATACATTTTAAAAAAGTTGCAGATGTCTTTTTTAAAGAGTATGTTCTGATGTCAATAAACTGTTTGCCATTTAGTTTGGATAATATTGATCGCCTTTTACAGACTGCATAAAAAATAACTTTGGAAAAATTCAAATTTAATTCAAAAATTTAAAAACCATTAACTGTTCATTTACTATATAAATTTATATCAAGTTAATATTTTATCAGCAATACAGCTTCTCACAATATTTAGCTTAAAAAATGGTAAAAATTCAGTCAAATAAGGCGAAGAATTGTCTGCTTCGGGAAGCACTAATTTAAACTAAGGGGGGGCCACGAGATGAGAAATCATGAAATATTTCAGTTACACAAAAACCCGAAAAGCACTCCCGTCCGTTACTTCTATCGTTGGCAACCGGTGTAAAGATTTTAATATTTTAACACAAATTCAATATCCCAATAAAACGTTTTCAGTTACACAAAAACCTGAAAAGCACTCCCGTCCGTTACTTCTATCGTTGGCAACCGGTGTAAAGATTTTAATATTTTAACACAAATTCAATATCCCAATAAAACGTTTTCAGTTACACAAAAACCCGAAAAGCACTCCCGTCCGTTACTTCTATCGTTGGCAACCGGTGTAAAGATTTTAATATTTTAACACAAATTCAATAAAATTCAATAAAACGTTTGTTCGTTGCCATATTTTATAGCAAATTTATGAAAAGCAAATCCTGCAAATAGTAAAAAATAGCAACTTTTCGCATTGTTTTTAATTCTGTCTATAAAGTCCACTATCTAAAACCTTTGGCCGTTTTGGAATCTCAAGTTTCGTTAAAAAAATGATTTAAATTTTAGTCGTTCCTTATTTCTGAAAAATATTAAAATATTATAAGCTTTTTAAGACACTTTTTATCTAGAAAGCAATTCATAATTGATTATTTTTGGACTAGTGAAAGATGTTGAAACTTTTTTCATGTGACTTTTATACCCACCACTAAGTTTGTCGTTCCGTTTGTAACACATCGAAATATTGGTTGTAGAACCAAAAAGTATATATATCAAATCAAACATCGCAGAGAAATATAATCCAATAATAAGAAATTTGCTCTTTAAGCCATGACGGGTGCAACATGAATGCATTTCCGGTTCGCGCCAAATCTATGAATCTTAATGCTTCGAAGTGCACAACAAATTTATATTTAAGCTTACGTCTAAAAAAAATATATTATTATAAAATATAGATTAATAGTTTCTTTTAACAAGCAATTAGGTCATTTTAATTTTATATAAAAACATTTGATTTATTTTTATATATTTATTTCCAATATTTCGCTATCACAATGGATAGCTTCCTCAGGGATAATACAATTTTTGAATTATAATAAATTAATAATTGAAGTATAAAAATGAAAATTTTTTTAACATTGTGATAGCGAAATATTGGAAATAAATATATAAAAATAAATCAAATATTTTTATATAAAATTAAAATGACCTAATTGCTTGTTAAAAGAAACTATTAAATATAAAAAAAGGTCAAATAAACGAACTAAATAAAATATAGATATTTTACTTTAAATTTGCATCAAAAAAAGTATGTATCAAATATTGTGATTTGAAAATTGATGTTAAAAGTTGTCTTAAATAGAATCGCCCTATATAAGTACACCTAATTCTGTTTTTACACGGTTTTGTTTTAACACGGTTTGAAAATAAACAAATTTTAATTTTTTTACAGGATTTTATTCCATTTAGCACGATTTAAAATCTTTTGGGCTTATTTTTTTTTTGGTTAAATTTATTTTTGCGAAATACCTATGTTTATGTATGTCACAATTTTAGGGAAATTCCCTTTTAGTCATACATTTTATTTACATTACTATTATGCTTAGAGTGTATATCTTTTTTTTTTCTTTAATAACTACATATGCTTGTGTAAAAACACATTAGCGCAATTCACAATCTTGTGTAAATGGTCTTGCATCATTGAATTTACAAAATATTTTTGCTCTACACTAACAAAATATACAGAAATACACATGCTACTGTCTACTTGCAATAATGCAAGACCATTTACACAAGATTGTGAAATGCGCTATTGTATATGTGATTAAATATTATAAACCTGAATAGTTGTTCTTAAGAAATCCTTGGTTTTCACTAATTTCAAAAGGTTTCAGAGATAAGCAACCAATCACCCTTTTTGCATACGATCAGTGTCTTTTTTACACAGGTTTTTTTACACGAAGTTTCCTGCAACCAATCACCGTGTAAAAACATACTTAGGTGTATATAAAATAGTCCGTCCGTCTGTCACGACAGAGCTACGAGAACACGACTTAGAACAATAAAATATTAACCAAACATGTTTGGTATTGAAAATGGGTAACATAGCTCGCACCCCAGAAAACTCAAATACAGTTACAAAATGTAACACAAATTTGTTTCAAGTCTGCATAGATCACACTTTTGGTATAGATATATATAGGTGATGGGTATACAGGATTCGGCACAGCCGAATATATACTCTTACTTGTTTTATTTAGTATTTAATTAACTGTGAAAAGTATTCAAATTCTGAAAACGTGATCAAGAAAAATTTGTATATTCAAATGCAAAATATAGGGATTTAAAAATTGTATATTAAAATCTTTGCTTTTGGTCGAAACTCAAATAGTGATTGACGTGCCTTAACTTGAGCTACGTTCTTGTGGGATACTTTGTCAACAATTAAAATCGACCCTGCTATGCCTAAAGGTACGGTCACACTTGGCAAATATTTGCCGAAAAAGACGTGACCACTAAATAACATATATGTGTTTGATTTTGTTTATGTATTAAAAAAAAAACTTTTTTTATTTAGGCCAAAGCACAACAAATATTTAATTTTAATTTATTTAATGCTGTTTGATCTTGCAAAACTCTTGTAAGAGTAAATAACGTCAAACAAATTTGTGCTAAAACAAGTGGTTACGCTTTTTTGAGTAAATATTTGCCAAACGGTCACCTTAAGTGAATTTAATTGCAATTGGTTCAGTCAATTAAAAATGGCAGATTTATATCAAAAATGTTTTTATTAAATTTTTACTAATATCATGCAATTTTAAAGATGCCATTATCATCAAAGTAGAATTTTGGAACATCAATAACTATTCCACTTAAATTTTATTTTAAATACCAAAAATATATATTATAATTACAGTAAAATTTCCTACCACCCACTGTTTTCAGTCATTAAATTGTTCTATTTTCTTTTTTAATGAAAAATACTAAAATTTCACTACCAACTTGCTGATTTCCAATGACTTTATTTTTATTTTTGCTTTCAGTAAAATTGCTGTTAATAAATAAAATACGAATATTTTAAACTTTATATTTTGTGACAGTGAAAACACTTGTAATGAAGAAAAAAATACACATACAAAACAAAAACAAATTTATTTACAACCATTAAGAGTGAAGCACGACACTTAAACATAAACTTCAGCGTTGTCAACTTGGTGCGTTTCGCACCATTTCTGATGCGAAAAATTTTTTAGTTAGTGGGCGGTGCGCTTTTTTTTTTTTTATATTTCGGTCCGTTTTTTAATTTTTCCGAAAATGTGATGAAATTCTTATTTTCACTCATTTTTAATTGCAGTTTTTTAATGATTCATTATCATGAAAACTTTACGATGAAAAAGGAATACATTTTATAGACGAATGTATGATAATCAAACATTCGTTACATGAAGGTTATTGCTAAAGCTAAATAGGATGAACATTTTTGTTTGAAAATAAAATTAACATTTTAAACATGAAAATAAAAATTCTTGTGTAGCCGGATAGGTCTGAACTGTAGACGAATACCCAGTGTTAGAGTCCCAGTGAAGCCCTAAAAATTTTATTGAATAGGGTCAACGAAGTACTAGAACTACTTAAAATAGAAAACAAAAATATTTAAAAAATATGTATTGAAATCAGCCCTTTTTACCAATTAATTCCATTAATTCCGAATAGCATACTGTGAGTTAAATTTTGAGTGATTAAATGCTTATTTTATCTTTATTAACTCGTTAATTAAAATAAAGGTTTTTATTATTATTATTACTTTTACTATTAATCGTTGATCTTATTTTAAAAAGTTAAAAAAAGCTGAAATTAATTACATATCTAGTACAAAGGAATACAAACAAATTTGTTTAGTTTATTTTTTATTTTTTTCTAAAAGCACTGAACTGTTGAAGACTGTTTTATTGTTATATTTATAATACAAAACTATTATATTTTTTATGTAAAATTAATTCAATAAACATTTTATATAAAAAAAAAAATCTAAACTTGGTGCGATTTTTTTTAAATGTTGCGTTTTTTTCTCCATTTTAGTGCGTTTTAAAATTTCAAAGTTGACAACGCTGATAATATTGGTGCTCAGTAGTTGCTCCCACAGCCAAACTACACCACTCTACTCAAACCAGGTGCTCTTAAATTCAAGAAATATTCAGAAAATAGTAGAAATGGAAATAAAACAAACTGTTTAAGAAATACATTAGTTAGTACAAACTAACAAAAAAAAAAAAAAAATACAATATATGTATATGTATGTATGTACTCGTAAGTATACAAAATGAAAGTAACAACTAAATATGTATTCAAAGTCGTCGGTCAAGAAAAAAAATAACAAACAATACCAAAAATAAAAATAGTAAATATAACAAATAGAAAAATTAAAGCACTTGACCTTGAAAACAACAAGAACAATATTTTTGTGAACTTTTTGTTGTTCGTTTTTTTGAATTGAATTATCCTTTTTTGTTTTGGTGTGCCATTGTATTTAACATGTTAATGTTAAAATAACAAATAAAGCACAGCGACAAATATATTTTATATACTATACCTACATATATTAACTTTTAATTGTAAATGCTATTAATAATTAGTTTGTTTGTTAGTTAGTAATAATAACCCTTTTCTAATAAAATTCTACCGCTATAGGTTTTAGATATAAACTCGTATTACTTAGGTTACTCTCTACATATGTATGTGTTTTTAACTTATGGCGAAAACTTTCAAAAGGGATTACCACGTTACGTTAGAAATGTCATAATAAATGTCAAAAAGCCGATGTGAGACTTCAGTGTTTGAAACCTCTACTCACAAATATCGTTAACGGCGAACAAAACTTACTAAAATTGTAATATTTTCAACGACGGCTATATAAAATATTTTGTCATTATTAAAAAATTACTTTAATGTTTGTTAATAATAATATGTAATAATATTTAATATTTTTATTTGTGAGTATATTTGACAGTTCAAAGCGGGAACCTTTCTCACAAAAATTTTACATAACTATATCAGATGAGTACAAATCGGCAACAAATACAAGACAATACAGAAACTACAGGCATTTTGTTTGTGTAAAATAGTGTACTACTGTCATAAACACTTGAAAAAGTATTACTTTTGATACTCCTGCACTCACCTTATATTATTTCACCATGGGGTCATAGTTTAACTTTCTAATTTATTAAAACTATTAATAACAATTTCATTGTTCAACCGATCTTACATTTTAGTGGATAGTGAATACAAATACAAAACTTATAAAAATAAATACTTGCTTGTATTGTTTTTATCATTTCAATTACATGATAAATTGATAAAATAATTACAAATAATTGTTGGTTGCACGGTGTATAATTTTGTGGTGTAAAGGAGGAAGTAACAATTGAACTATAGATTTTTATAAGGTGAGAAATTTATTTGATTTATAGACTTAGCTATCGTTATTCTGTCATAAACTTCGTTCGGAATATATTTCGTATTAGTCACCCACCACCACCTACTCATTAGAAAGTTTTGGCCAATTATAACTCTCTGTCATTATTCAAAAGCAGCAATGACAATAAATATTTAATATATGTTCCTTACAGAACAGGGCCTGTAAAAACTGCATAATATTTAGTTGAGGTCTTAGAAGAAACAAATTTAATTCTCGATTTTATTATTTATATAATTGTGGAATTTTTTAAAATTTTTGCTTTCATTTTGAAACATTTGTGCAATATAAATTCAAAGTATTTTCCATTGACAGCTATGACTTTCTTTCATCTTTCTGACTACTTATATATTATGCCAATCTTTTGAGGCCAAGAACGAATATGCTAATTTTAGATACCCTATCCTCAAGTGAAATTTTTTTTTTTTAATAATTAACAAACATAAACTGCGAAGCTTTTGGCTTATCTGCAGAAAACACCCAGGGTCTTTGGCGGGAATCGAACTCGCAACCCTTTGACTAATAGTCCGGCACTCTATCGCCTAGTCCATCGAGGTTGTTTTCTGCAGATAAGCCAAAAAGCTTCGCAGTTGATGATTGTTTAACCGCCTGGCCCACAATGTCGATAACGTTCGCTTAGATAAGACTTAAGACACAAACGTTTTATCGTATCTATTTTTTAATCAATCAAGTTTGTGTCTTAAGTCTTATCTAAGCGAACATTATCGTTCGACATCGTGGGCCAGGGGGTTAATCTTCGTGCTTTTTTTTTAAAAAATCAAAACTTCCCACATTTGACATTTTTTTAGGCCCATAATTCGTCATTTTTCGAGTCAAAAAAAACTTTGTTGTTCACACTAATGTTCAATAACTAAGTGAGAATAAATGACAGATATATGCCCTTCAAAATAACCGTGTTTCAAAGATACGACATTTATTATGAATAGTTGGGACAATCTTCAAAATAACTTTCGGGTCAACACATTTACTTATCTTTATAGATTTCCTTTTGGTATTAAATAATCATCCGAGTCCATAAAAGTAGAATTGCATAAAACCAATTTAGTTTTTTTAGGATTTTGTTATTTCGTTAGTCCCCATTTACACGACGAAAATATTGCAGCAAAATTTCTTACCTTTTAGACACTCCGATGATGTGGAGAAGATAAGACGAGTACTTAATTGTACTAGCAATTCGTGTACTTGTTATATACGAATGAGAAAGCAACACATACATACATATGTGTATACGAATGTGTGTCTACTCTAACTCTATTTGAACTAACTAATCAACTATTTTTTTCGTATTAATCAGGACTAAAGATATGTATAGACGGTTGTCAGATCTAGCAATGTACTGACATTGAAAAATTGTTAGCAATAGGTAAATTGTCAATGCTTTTTCTTACAACATTGGAAGACAACAATTTTAAGTTCACACGGTTGTTGGACATTTTCTGAACATTTTTTAGACAACGTTGTAAGATCTGACAACCGTCTATACAAAGCTTTAGTAACTTCCACTATGTCCATTAAACAGTTTGTTGTTTAAAATGCATATTCCGAAGCCTGCAGAAAACCTACGAAACCACATTTCCAATATATAGAATATAGCCATAAGAATATTAAAAATTATGAAAAAACTACATCTAAATTTTCACACAAAAATTAACTTTTAAAGGGTGTTTTTTAACAACTTTCTTTTCGGCAAGACTGTATATCATGTTACTGATAAGCATATTTAGTTTGGTCTATAATTTAACCATGAATCGACAAACGAACAATGCTTGCAGCGACGAAGCAGATTGCTGGTTGAATGAATACGTAAACAAACAAAATTGTCGTATTCGGTATGGAGAACAGCCAGAAACATTGTAAGAACTTTCAATACATCCCGAAAAACGCACTGTTTAGTGTAGATTATGGGCAGGTGGCATCATTATATTTTTTCAAAGACGACGAAGGCAGGAACGTTACTCTAAATGGCGAACGCTACCGTGAGATGATTAGAATTTTATTTTTGCTCAAAATGGAAGAGCTGGACTTGGCTGACATGTGGTTCCAATAAGAGAGTGCCACATGCTACACAGCACTCGAAACAATGATCCAATTGACATATGTTGGGACAAGCTTACAATATATGTCTTGAATCGGTCATAAAGTAAATAGGATATAAACGCAAACCGGGCTTAAAAAAGTTTTAGGTTTTAGTACAATTTTTGAAATTACATTCAAAAAGTTGCTTTAAAATAAGCCGAATTAAATTTTCAAAATACAAAATTATTAAATACGTATGTTGGTAACTGGACATCACGGACAAAATAGATTATTTCTTAATGCAGAATTTAAGATATTAATTCAGCTGTTTTATAACTTTTAAACTTGATTAATTGTTAAAATGTTTGCATGTAGGGTAACTTCACAATTCGTTTTTCTAGCCACTGTTATTTTTATAAATATGTTTTTATTAATACTAGCGCTTGTTAGACATGTTTTTCTATTTCATTATTAGAAAAAGAATTTATTAGAGCTGCATTGGTCACTTAATTAAAAATGCACACACGTATTTTAGTTAAAAATTTATGGTAATTACACTTGAACATTTTGCAGTCTCAAAATAACCGTTTGGTTTTTTTTTAACAAAATATGTTTTTGGGTTTTTGTACGAGCAATTAGTACCTGTTACAAGCAGACATGTAAATGTTAAAATATTTAATATTTTCATTGTTTCTCTTTGTTTGAGAAAAATAAAATATAACTATTTAGAGCAAATTGTCTTTAACAATGTTTGAAGTGCAACTGATTTTGACTGATTGACTATTAGCGAATTTGAATGAAAATCATAGTGCTGTAGTTCATACGAACATTTGATTTCTAATCAAATCTTATCTACACTCTACTAACGCTAAATACTTTATAGTTATCTGCTTTAATTTCCAAATATGTTCTATATTCGCTTTACATTCGGAGTATTGATTACGATAAGTAAACGAAATTTTTGACTTTCTGGCTGACTGTTTATTGATTTAATTCTACTGAATTTCTTATCGCCGATTTTTTGAATTTTTACAAATAAATTGCAGGTGGTTTTCAGGCGCAGTAAAGTGACAAAAAACGTTGAAATATTGTATGCAGATGTAGATACTAACAATATACGAGTATTTGTATAATATTGTATGTATGAGGTCTGATCAAAAAATAACTGTTATTTTCAATTTCCAGTATTTATTTATTCATCAATAACTATCTTGTCCCCTTCAAGGTAATCCCCCTCAGATATAATACACTTATGCCAGCGTTTTTTCCAATCCTCGAAGCATTTCTGAAACGCGCTTTTTGGTATCGCCAACAGCTCCTGTTTCGATTTTTCTTTTATATCCTCAAACGTAGCAAAACGCTTTCCTTTCATCGCTGTCTTCAGTTTTGGGAAGATGAAAAAGTCAGAGGCGGCCAAGTCCGGTGAATACGTGATTGGTTTTTCCACAATTCTGTGCGTTTCTGACGAATTGCTTCGCGCAAACGGCGCATAACTTCAATTTAGTATTCCTTATTGACCGTAGAACCTTGTGGCAAAAATTCATGATGCACCACGCCATTGCAAACAGTGAGCAAAACCTTCACATTTGACCGAACTTGACGTGCTTTTTTCGGTCTTGGCTCTTCTGGACGTGATTGGTCTTTGGTTTCAATGTCATAGCCATACACCCATGATTCGTCACCAGTTATGACCTTTTGGAGGAAATCTGGATCGTCGTTGACGATGTTCAACAGCTCCTGAGCGATGTCCATGCGACGTTGGTTTTGCGTTCACTGCCGCACGTTTCATGCCTAAAATAAATACCACAATTGAACTTGTGTTCTGCTCATAGTAGACTCACCAAACGCCACAGTCAACATTTCAAATGTCCTTGCGCATTTAATTTCATTTTTTACACAAAACTGAATACAGTTTCTTTGATCCATTTTTTCGAATAGTAAAAATCGAAGAGCACACCAAAACACGACTAACCTTTTAAAAACAAACAGACAATCCAAAATGGCTGATATTACCAACATATGTATATAACAGACATGTGTACCAACATAACAGAAAAAATGCGAAAATCAAACATACGTAACACACGAAATTTTAAAATAACGGTTATTTATTTGATCAGACCTCGTATTTGTTTAATATTGTATATATGTATGTATATTTATATATTTAAAGAGTAACGTGACTGACTGACAAACCGCTGAAACTAGAAATTTTAAATTTGGGTATTGGACTCCCTTTACATCTACCATATCCAAATAAGAAGAGTTTTTTTAAAGAGATTTGGGATAAAACAAACACAGGTAAACATAGGTACAAATTGTAACCGAATATTTACAAAACTAATAAAGCTAGAATGAAAGATTAAAGTTTGTCTGTCTTTAATTAAATAAGCAAACTGTCTGATAGTTTTTGGAAATTCGAAATTCTAGACGATAAAAACGGTACCCGAGAACATTCTGTTACCCTTTATGTCTTCTAAATAAATGAGCTTAGAAATACAGTTTTAAATGTATTCAGCTAAAATCAATACGAGTAGACAGCAGAAATATTTTTTGTACTTTTTAAAAATTCGAAATTTTTAGGCCTAAAAGTATTATGTATTAATTTTTGGTACTTTTTTGTCAAAAGCTATTTTCTCAACAATAAAAAGTTCTAGACATATTATTCTCCATTATTAGGTCTTAAAAATATTTTTTTTATTTATTTATTTAGTAGTATTTTTCAATACACTTTCCCTCATAAAAAAAAAATTTTACAATCATATTGTCATTAAATCAATTTTTATAAAATTCACAATTTTCCTGTTGAAAACGCATATATTTCTCTCATTCTTCACATCATTTGGTAGCATGTTATATAGTTTAAGGCCCTTGTAAAATAGAGTGCGCTGTCCAGCTGCTGTTGATACCCATTGCATTCTGAAATTGGTAGAGTTGCGTAGATAATACGGTTGTATTTCACCAACATACTCCAATTGTTCACACAGATATTGAGGTGCATTACCCATTATTATTTTCTTTACGAAGTAAATTGAATTTAATTTCAGCCTCTGTCAAATATTCAGCCATTTTAGTGTGCCAAGCATGAGTTGAACTGACGTATACCTGTTGCATCTTAAAATAGCTCGCATTGCCCTGTTTTGCAGTTTTTGTAGTCGTTCAAGTAGATTTGTACAGCATGAAAATAAAATTGTGGATCCATATTCAAAATGTGGCTTTATTATATAGCATTATAAATGTTTATTGCCGTTAATGTTGACGCTTTAGGACTTAATCGTTTAAAGAGACCTATCTTTTTCCCAATTTTCTTCCAAATAAATTCAATATGTTCCTTAAATTTTAAATTTTTGTCAATTACACAGTTCATATTTATTTCCATTGCCTTTGTTTTATTTTCATTTAATTTCAGTTTATTCATTTTTAACCATTGGTCTATTTTCGATAAGTCATGCACTACATTTTCGTGACATTGTGTATTATTTTCTGCCTCGCTAAAAATCAGAGTATCGTCAGCATATAACACTATTTCACTTTTCTCTATAATGTTTGGCATATCATTAATGTAAATTATAAATAACAGTGCTCCTAATATTGATCCTTGAGGAACACCAAAGTTATTGCATTTGATTTAACACCATTCACCTTTGTTACTTTCGTTAAATACGATTCAAGCCATTTAAGTTCCTTATCACGAATGCCATATAAGTATAATTTTTGTACCAGTATTCCTCTGTCTATCGTTTCAAAGGCTCTTTTAAAGTCTAAAAAAAATTGCCAAAATTTTGTTGTTTCTCTCAATTTTTTCCACCTGTTTATTATATAATTCACCGCCGTTTCGCACGAAAAGTTTTTACGGAAATCTGATTGATATTTTGAGAAAAGTCCATTTCGTTCCATATAATTTTCTAACTGCATTTTCACCACTTTTTCAATTATTTTTTCGCACGTTTTAAGTGTATTTATCGGCCGATATTTTTCACATTTTCGCGTACTCTTTATTTTTTCAACGGGGGTCACCATTGTCTCCTTCCACGAGTCAGGAAATATTCCCTATTACTATACGTAATATTGCACCTCCCACAAGATTCCAATTGTCTAGTATAATCTTGATCGTCACTTTATTAAAGTTCGGCTTATTTTTCATAATCTTGCACACCTCTTTAAGTTCGTTTATACTTATTTCCTTAAAACATGACTTATATATTGCACATTTTGTATACTATCTCTAATTCCGCTTACACTATCCACAAAAAACTTATTAAATTGAGAAGCAATTTGGTAACTATCTCTATATTCAATCTGACCAAACATGACAGTTTGTATCATAGGCTTATTCTTCCTCAGTACTAGGTCCTTAATTTCTCTCCACATTTCTTTTTGGTCTTTGGCATTTTCTGCTTTATTTTTCATATATAAATTCTTCTTAGAGACAATTTTGTTTTTATACACATTTCTTATTTTTGTATACTTATTCCATGCTTCATTCGTGTTCTCTAACTTAGCAATACGATATGAGGAAATTTTCTGTTGCTTAAGAACCATTAAATCGCGAGTAAACCATAGAATGTTATTATGTTCTTTCACTTTAATTTTCTTTGTGAACTTTTGTATAGCACCTTTAATACTTAAGTCAAATAATTTTACATTTTGGTTGTCATTCTCATATGCATCTAATCTTGAATATAATTGCCTACTGAACACATTCTTTTTATACCCTTCACCTTCAGGAGAAGGGTATATATAAGTTTGTCATTCCGTTTGTAATTTCCACAATATAATTTTCCGACCCTATAAAGTATCTAAATAATTCTGTCAGACATGCTTTCAAGAAGTTTGCTATATAAAATCAGCAAAATTGGTTTAGGCCAACTAGAGTTATGGACCGATAAAAATTTGATATAAAAATTTGATATTTTTTGTCCATTTTATTGCAATATTTTGAAATATATTGCAGATAATGCCATGAAATTTTGTATACGTTGTTTTTATGATAATAGAAGAATGTGTGCGGAAAATAATATGAATCGGTCCATGATTTCTCATAGCCCCCATACAAAAATCTTCCCGAAATATTGCTCCATTATACATAAATACCTATAAAATTGGAATATCAAGACAAAATTCAGCAAAAATAAGTTTTATGCAAAACTCAATCGCAAAACGAATGTTTTTTTTTAGTTCGGTCCATGTTTGACCATAGCCCCCATATAAAGTCCACTTCCAAAATTCACTTAAATACGTATAAAACAGATATAAATAATGTTGAACGGCTAAAATTTGACATGAATAATCTTTATAGGCAAATAAATTGTTGTACTAAATTTTATGGTGGTCGGCCCAGAATTGGTCATAGTTCCCATACAAGGACCTCATCTGAAAAAGACATTTATCCCTATATATATTGTATAAAAATCGGTACTGACTTAAAACTTTACACAAATCATTTACATATATACAAAAATCATCCAACAAAATTTTGTGAATTTCGATCTATTGTTAACCGTATGCCCCATATAAAGCCCTCTTCAGAAAATCACTTTAAATAAATTGAATAATTTATTTATTTATTTATTTTATATATTTATTACCAATCCAAAATTTTACACGGAACATTTACATACATGCCTAAATCAAACTGCAGGATTTTGAGAATATCGGTCCATATTTGACTATGTCCCCCATATAAGGTCCACTTCCGAAATCCACGTGAATACTAATATATATCTTAAATATACCGTTATTATGTTGAAATTCGACGTGAAATATCCTCATATGCATGAAAATCACTGTTCCAAAATTTAAGAAGATCGGCCCATAATTTGTCATAGCTGCCATATAAAAATTTCCAAAAAAACAAATAAATTCGGGTCAAAAAATATTCTTTTTGGATTTAACCCATATTCGGTCCATATTTTATAATCACGATATATATCGTTGGAAAGGTATTTTTAATACCTTTTATTTAATGTATTACAAATTATCATACACCCAGTAGTTCCCGAGATATAGGCCTATATATTTTCAACTTTACGGGCCCGCCCCCTCGAAAATAGGCGTGACCGCCAACAAATTTTTTTTGCTGGCATCTGCTCTAAAAGCTCTATTTGATGAAGTTTTTTTTTTGAGCAAAGTCACTAAAACCGAATTGTTCCCCTTTTTTATACTCTGTTTGTTAAATTACACTCAAGATTATTATGAACATCAGACAAACTCTGTAAATTATGGTAAGAATTGGTAATTAAATCAATTAAAAATGGTGAAAATTAGACAAAATTTCAAAATATTTAACATAAATTATGTTGGTCGTAAAATTGTCTTTCAAACAATATATCAAATACTAATAAAATTTGCACTAAGGCTGAATAGAAAACACAGTATAAGGATATTCTAGTCCTATAACCAGTGTAGTTTTTGTATTTCTTATTACGTTTAGGTGGAGGGTATTTAAGATTCGGCACAGACGAATATAGCACTCTTACTTGTTATATTTAAACTTCTCTATTTCCTTGTATTGTGCCTTATTATTTGTATTATATTTCGTTTGTATATTTATATCGATTGTTTCATGATCCGAAATTTTGTTATTGTGGTTTATTTGCACAGATACTTTTTGTCTATTTGTTATAATCTAGTCTATTATTGTTCTTGTATTTGAAGTCACTCTTGTACACATATCAACTATCTGTTTTACTCTATAGTCACTAAAAATGCTCTCTAATTTTTGTTTATAAAATCCATTGTTCGACCAATCAATATTGAAATCACCTGCTATTATCATTTCACATTTATATTCACACAGTTCTTCCATTATTTTTTTCAAATTGTTCGCAAAATTCAGCCTCACTATGACTAGGTGATCTATATACTGCCACTAAAATCAAACATTCATCTTTACATTTTATTTTGGCAAACTGACGTGTTCATAATCCTGTAATGCTATTTCATTGTCTTCTATTTCTTTAGTCAAATGGGTTTCCGACATTAATATAAAATCTGGATCTTCATTTTTTATCATAATTTCTATTTGATTGTAATTGTTTATTAAACCTTAAGCATTTAAATGCTCTAATACGAATATTTTCGACAAATATTTCTACACGGGGAACAAAAAAGGTCTAAAAGGGCGTAAAAACAGGACATTTTCTATTATATATTAAAATTAACGAGTTAATAACTGAAACACTGAATACTGTAACACTGAAAATTTTAAACTTAAATTACAGTTTAGGAACGCTTAGATTTTCACTCAACGATGACTCACAATAAACAAAACTGAGTGACCATGTTTGTTCCTTTAACACAATAGCGCCATCTTCTAGTAATATCCGGCGGCATCTGGAGAAGACAATCGAAAGTTCCTTTCTGTGGCCGATAAAACTTAATGTTGCCACACTGCGTGTTATCAACAAAGTTATAGAAACTTCTACTAATGCAAATGTTGATAATCATGTTGCATTTCGATAAATAGGTTGTATGTTACAAACCGTTAAATTTAAATTGACATATACGCCTGGGTTCTATATTCCACTACGAAGTGAAACTGAAATCGTTTTCAATTCCACATAGAAAATTTCACGGCGTTCTAGAAAAAGAGAAACTTTTATTCTACGTTCAACCAAACTGAAATTAATATTTTACTTTTCAAATAATTTTCACAAAATGTAGAACACAAACTTAATAGAAATTTCACTTCCACTTCATTTTACAAATGTAGAACCCTGGTGATAATTACGTAACAATATTTATTTCGTAACAAAAATAAAGTTCTCACAACATATTCGGAAAGCATAAATCCTGTGTGCCTGAGAGGAAACATAGGTCACATTTTGTTTTAAAATTTCAAGTAGGCGAATAAGTAAAAAATAAGTTAAATTTCAAGGGCCGATGTTGATTTTGAATAAAACACATACTATTTAGGGAATTATTGTAATTTTATTTTATTATGATATATTGGTATTACTCAATTATGTATGGAACAAAATATCGGTCAAATGGGCGCCGCGACCACGGCGGCACACCTCCATCCGATGGTCCAAATTTTCGATGACCCTGAGGCATAATGGAGGTTCTATGCCGTTAATGTGCCGAATTATCTCATCCTTTAGCTCTTGAAATGTTGTTGGCTTATCGACGTACACCTTTTCTTTCAAATAACCCCAAAGAAAAAAGCCCAACGGTGTCAAATCACATGATCTTGGCGGCCAATTGACATCGCCATTACGTGAGATAACACGGCCATTGAATTTGTTGCGCAAAAGAGCCATTGTTTCGTTAGCTGTGTGGCAAGTGGCACCGTCCTGCTGAAACCACATATCGTGCACATCCATATCTTCCAATTCGGGCCATAAAAAGTTCGTTATCATCTCACGATAGCGAACACCATTCACAGTAACTGCCTGACCGGCCTCATTTTGGAAAAAATACGGCCCGATCATGCCGCCAGCCCATAAACCGCACCAAACAGTCACTCTTTGTGGGTGCATTGGTTTTTCGACAATCACTCTTGGATTCTCATTCGCCCAAATGCGGCAATTCTGTTTATTGACGAATCCACTGAGGTGAAAATGTGCCTCATCACTGAAGATGATTTTCTTCGAAAATTAATCATCCACTGTTGCCATTTCTTGCCACCATTCTGCCCATTCACGACGTTTGGAATGGTCAAGAGGCTTTAGTTCTTGAGCCAATTGCACCTTGTAAGCGTGTAAATGCAAGTCTTTATGCATAATGTTCATCAACGACGAGCGTGAGAGGTGCAATTGTTGGGCACGACGACGAGTTGAGGTGGACGGTTCTTTAGCCACACTATCGCGAACAGCAGCAATATTTTCTGCAGTACGAGCTGTACGAGCATGCACTGGTGTTCTCACATCTTCTACAGATCCGGTTTGCTCGAATTTTTCCACGATTTTTGCGATTGTACGCACATTTGGACGATCAAATTGACCAAAAAAATCACGAAGTGCACGATATGCATTTTGATTTGAATGCCCATTTTCATAATAAGTCTGGATAACTTTAACACGTTGTTGGATTGTGTATCTCTCCATGGTTCAAATTGAGTAAGTCTGAAATAGAGAAATGTCAAATAAAATTCGAAAAAAAGCTTGGCGTTTAGGTGTGGTTCACATTCAACATCGGCCCTTACAATTTAACCACCCTTTATTAACAGTCGTATATCTCGGAAACTGCTACAGGTAGAGTCGTTAAATTTTGTACGGACAACTTCGACATCCATATGAACATTTGAAGAAAAAACGGCGGACTATAAATATTAGGCTTGGTCCCCCTAACTTAATGTAAATGCTAAAAATCTGGGAAATATATAACATCTAGAGTCATTGAATTTTGTGCGATTAACTTTAGTGTCATTATGAATATTTAGGACGAAAATAGTCGAGGGTGCGACTGAAATGGAATCACCAATATCAAGTAAATTAGATTATCTTAAATTAGACTCTTCAAATTTTGTAAAAGCAACTTTGATGTCCTTACGAATATGTGGATAAAAATTGGTCAAACTATCAAAAGCGGGAGTGGTACTCCACATATAAACTAAATCGGGGTTGCAAAATAAGATTTTAGAAATTGTACTAAATATCAAGAAAAAGTGTACTTTTTTCAGCCCAATTGTACTAAATTCTTTTTTTATTTTTTTTAATATTTTTTATTAAAAATTAACTAAAAACGTACATGTATATATGTGTGCAAAAAACTTCACAATTAATAAAAAAGCACAATAAAATTCATTCGTACTAAGTACTGTAGATAAACTAACAATTAATATTAATGTTTTAATTTCAAAAGATACATAAAGACTATTAGTTGTTGAGATCTGAATATAAAATTATTATTTATGGCATACTTCTTGCTAACACAGTCTTACTCAGTTCTAAATTGTACCAGCACGAATTAGATGACTTCAGAAAATCCTTTGTTTGGATTAGATTGGAGATAGTCGAAACAAACAGTCTGTTCCTCTCTTTGGTACTTATTATATTTTGATACGAAAATATCCTCCACATTTGCAGATCAATGTGCAATGGATAATATTTCTTCAGCAGTTCTTGAAATATCAGTAAACATTAGTTCATTTTTTATTTCTGATACCTTTGACCAAAAAGTACATACATATATTGTAATAATATTAGAAGAAATTTTAAATAGTACTAAATTAGTCCTTGGGGTGCTATTGTACTTTTGACTCTCATATAGTGTTAAAAAAAAGTACAATTGTACCAACTTTTGCATCCCTGAAGTAAATACTAAAATTAGTATATCGCGAAAAAATCTTCTAATTTCATATTAGTAACAATATGTATAATAAAAATCTATATTGAAAGCATAAGTTGTTGAATTTGTAAAAATGAACGTGAATCAGCTAATACAAAGTAAGTACTAAATTTGAATATCATCTAAAATACATTAGTTTGAATTTTAAAATATAGAGATAGAGCAATTGAAATTGAGCCGTGAACAAAATTGCAATAAAATGGTTAATCTTAGGACTGCATTTAACAAGATGAAATAAAAGCTAATCTGTAAGAAAAAGTGTGGATAGTAATTACAAAATAAATAAATAATTTTTTAACTCTTCAATTTTATTTTATTACGATGTGGGTAGCGAAGCACACCGGGTTTTAGTTAGTATGCATGTAGTATATAAATTCGTTTGTTTTTTCGTTGAACACCTGTTCAATTTCTCATTTAATATAAAATCATAAAATAATAATGACTGTGGATAAGAACAATAAAAAATATATAAAAGACACATACTAATATTCTTAAAAATCATTATAAAATCGCTTGAAAGTTTGTTTCTTAGTCATGATTATATTGTTAATGTTACTTATAGGATAACCTTATAAATTTTGGCCTTTTGAATTTAATATTTTCATGGTTTAATGTTGTTACAAGTTACAAGATTCAAATATATTTTTGCTGAAAAAATTGGTTATTGATTTATGTACATAAACGTACCTTAATTAATTCCTGATTATTCAAAAACTTAAAGTCGACTTAATGTAGGGTCACACATGGCAAGTATTTACTCAAAAAAGCGTAACCACGTTTTGTTTGACGTCAAACACAACCAAATAAACTAAAACTTAATATTTGTTGTGACTAGTCCTAAATAAATAAGCTTTTGAGATTAATAAAACTATTGTACTAATTGCCCACAATCATCATGATTCTCAAACCAGGAAAAAACGCTAGTCAATTTACGTCGTACAGACCAATTAGTTTGTTATCAATTTTATCGAAGCTGTTTAAAAAAATATTTCTATTGAGATTAACTCCCTATCTAAATAACCATAACATCATCCCGGATCATCAGTTTGGTTTCCGAGCAAGACATAGTACAATCTAACAAGTGCATAGAATTGTTACCGTGATCAGATCGGCTTTCGAGAAAAAGCAATACTTCTCAGCCTTGTTTATTGACATTTCTCAGGCATTTGACAAAGTTTGGCATGATGAGCTACTCATCAAAATAACACAAATGCTTTCCCAAAACACCCACAAAATTCTCGAGAACTATTTGATAGGCAGAACATTTATGGTGAGATCAAAAGATCAATATTCTCCTCCCAAGAAAATATCTGCTGGTCTCCCGCATGGCAGCATATTATGGCCATTATTGTACATAATATATAAAGCGGATATGCCAACAAACCAGAATACAACTACTTCTACGTTTGCGAACAACACCGCATTTGTTAGTGTAGATCATGACCCAGGAGTTGCATTCCAACAACTACAGTTCCACGTCAATGAACTAGAGGCCTGGCTGGAAAGTTGGAGAATAAAGGTTAACCCGGCTAAATGTACTTATCTAACCTTCACGCTCAGAAGAAAATCATACCCAGCAGTAAAAATAAATAACACCACTATTCCGGTGGAAAATCAAGTTAAATATTTAGGAATTTATTTAGACCGACGCTTGACTTGGTCTCGTCATATTGAAGCAAAGATAACGGCTCAACTACATTAACTCTTAGGTCGAAGCTCAAATTTATCTTTAGACAATAAAATTCACTTATATAAGTCTATTATAAAACCAATATGGACATATGGCACTCAATTGTGGGCCACGGCATGCGCATCAAACATCCAAATTACAGAGAAGACAGTCTAGGATATTACGACAAATCGTCTGCGCCCCATGGTATATTTGCAATGACACAATCCACAGAGATCTAAATGTCACCACTATTAAGGAGTAAATTAAAAACCATGCACTCAAATACTGTAAACTAATAGTCCACCCCAACTATTTCGGCCGGGATCTAATACTAGTGTTGTCAACTTTGAAATTTCAAAATGCACCAAAATGGAGAAAAAACGCGCCATCTGAAAAAAATCGCACCAAGTTTAGATTTTCGTTTTTATATAAAATATTCATTGAATTAATTTTACATAAAAAATATAATATTTTTGTATTATAAATATAACAATAAAACAGTCTTCAACAGTTCAGTGCTTTTAGAAAAAAATAAACTAAACAAATTTTTTTGTATTCCTTTGTACTAGATATGTAATTTATTTCAGCTTTTTTTAACTTTTTAAAATAAGATCAACGATTAATAGTAAAAGTAATAATAATAAAAACCTTTATTTTAATTAACGACTTAATAAAGATAAAATAAGCAATTAACCACTCAAAATTTAATTCACAATATGCTATTCCGAATTAATGAAATTAAAATGGGCTGATTTCAGTACATATTTTTTAAATATTTTTGTTTTCTATTTTAAGTAGTTCTAGTACTTCGTTGACCCTATTCAATAAAATTTTTAGGCTTCACTGGGACTCTAACACTGGTTGTTCGTCTACAGTTCAGTAGACCAATCCGGCTACACAAGAATTTTTATTTTCATGTTTAAAATGTTAATTTTATTTTCAAACAAAAATTTTCATTCCATTTAGCTTTAGCAATAACCTTCATGTAACGAATGTTTGATTATCATACATTCGTATATAAAATGCATTCATGGGGTCGTAATGATTTCATGATAATGAATTATTAAAAAACTGCAATTAAAAATTAGTAAAAATAAAGATTTCATCAACATCATTTTCGGAAAAATTAAAAAACGCACCGAAATTTATAAAAAAAAGTGCACTGCGCACCAACTCAGAAATTTTTCGCACCTAAAATTGAAAAAAGCACCAAAAATGGTGCGAATCGCACCAAGTTGACAACGCTGTCTACTACATTTCGAAGGTCACCAGAGGCTAAAAAGAACCGACACTTTGAACCTAGTGAGAAGGCTCTCCTAATAATTTTTAATCTTTATTTAGAATATTAAGATATGAATACAGTAAATTAGTTATTGCATTGGTAATATCTAATAAATAACAATTAGGATTAAGATTTGAATTTGTAAATTTCGTTAAGAAAGATAACACGTTTGGCGCCAAATATTTGCCATGTGTGACCTTACCTTTAGTCTTTCTATCTGCATAAAACACTCTCACTATAAAACACAAATGAATGATATTAATGTAGAATTATTCTATTTTAGAATATTCATGCGTATTGTAAGTAGTTTAGCAATGAATATTGGAAACATTTCTATATTCACCCCTATCGTGTAAAAATTCCACATGAAATTTGTTCCCTTTTATTTTTTTAACATTGAATTTTATTAGGAAAAAATGTGAAAAGGGAACAAATTTCATGGGGAATTTTTATTCACGATAGGGGTGATTATAATTAAAAGAGTATAACAATTTTTATGGTTACCCAATATTATCTAAATCTAAAAGTTTATAGTTATATTTTAACGGGTAGATAGATATGTACAGTATATTCCAACTGAATTTATTTATCAAAACTCGTATTAAATAATGTGCATGTTTGTGGTATACTCCAGGGCTGATTTGTTAATGAATAGTTAAAAAAATAAAGAAAATCATAAACGAAAAATTGCAACTTGTTAATAATTACAAGGTTTATACGAACATATTCGTATGTACATTGATAATTGATTAAAGCCCATTATTACAACTTGGCAATAGTTAAAGGTATGACGTTGTCGGGCAGATAAGAAGTATTTGGTTATAATAAGTTTACTTTATTCTAAAACCGACCGATAAGCTAAAGGGAAGATCATCTTCGTTTATGTATTTGAAGTTGCCATATGTTCTGGAAAAATGTCAACTTAATGAAAAATAAATTAATTTTAATTTTGTTTTGCCAATAAATAATTTGATAAACAAAAATGGAAAGCAGACGTTTGATTTATATTTTTTCATAAACAATTAATTGTTTCTTGTCAGTAATTTGTCAAAAGTAATCGGGTTTTCACTGGTATTGCCATATTTTAGAAAAAAAGTTACATATTTTTTTTTTACAAGGAAGTTGTAATAACGAAAAATTTTAAAGGTCATTTTATTCCTCACTTTAATTAAAGTTACCTTTTACTATTAAGAACATTAGAGGCAAGTTGTAATAATGGCCCTTAGAAGGATATTAAAATATATAAATCGTTCTTTTGACTTAAATAAAACATATCTCTAAATTGTATGTGTTTTTTTAATCAAATTCGAAACCTCTTAAAAATAATTTTTTAAATATCTACATATAGTTAGTCTGAGAAATTTTGATATTTAAATAAAATTATGAAAACAGGTTGAAGGTATGAAATGAAAAGTATGAGCAAAAAGTACGATCATATAAACTTGTTCATTTTTATTTATTTATTTAGGTCAATAGATTTTACATCCTTACAGACTAAATATAAATGACAAAAACAGTAATCTATATAAATAATTAGTTCAACAATTTAGGTATAAAGTAAGATTTCTCTTCAGTACGTCATTACTCTCAGATATGTCCATAAGGTGAGAGCATTTATTAAAGTTAACACATGCACGACGAAAAGAATCATTATTAGCATATACAGAACGGTAGTATTTTAATGCTAAAAGTTCAAAATTGCGGGTTGGTCTAACAGGAACATTGAAGTTTAGTTGACTAAGAGGAACTCCGAATCAACATCACCAAGAATTATGCCCAGAACAAATAAAGCGCTCAGCATCAATCGTCGACTATTTAGAGTTGGCAATTTTATCAAAGCAAGTCTACTTTGATACGGTGGCAAGACATAAGAATTTCAACCAAGACCATGGAGACAGAAAATTAAAAATTGTTTTTGTACCGATTCAATACTATTGATATGAATTGAATAACAAGGATCCCAAATAATTGATCCATACTCAAGAATTGGTCGAACAAGAGAAGTATATAAAAGTTTTGTAATATAAGGATCTAAAAATTCCTTAGACCATTGAGAAATATTGCAAAAGTCGGCACTTAGTAAACTATGTCCATTTGTATCATTAAAAGAGTTAAAAATGTTAACATCATCGGCATACATCAGTAATTTAGAATGCAAAATAACAGTAGGAAGATCATTGATGAATAGGGTGAACAAAATTGGACCCAGGTGGCTACCTTGAGGAACACCAGAACGTATTGGAATGATTTTTGATATAACATTCCCAAATTTGACTTGTTTAGTTGCTTTGAGGCAGAAAAGTAATAGTTAGTCCCAATTTACACGAAGCAATTCTTTAAGTTAAGTTGATTACCTTGTAGACATAGGGGTGAGGGGAAGATAAGACGAGCACACACTTGATTGTACTAGCAATTCGCGTTACTCTCTTATTCGTATTACACAAATGATTAAAAAATTGTGCTGTGTAACCACCGAAGAAATTGCAAGGAAAATATTCACCCCTATCGATAATAAAAATTCTACATGAAATTTGTTCCATTTTCACATTTTTCCCATTAAAATTGAATGTTAAAAAAAATAAAAGGGAACAAATTTCATGTGGAATTTATCAATCTTTTCAATAAAAATTACTTCGTGTAAATCGCGACTTACAAATCCATATTTCAGTAAATAAATCAGCTCAGTTGTTGACATTTACAATTTAGAGATAGTATGTTTGAATATTTATATAAGTCAAAAGAACGGTTTATATATTTTAATGTTTAAAGGTGATTTCATGTAAATTTTGAACGCGGCAACGCCTCAAATAGTTCATATGCTGGGCCCAATTTTGGCATACATTCTCCAACATATCGGCCGGTATCTCACGGACAAATTCTTCAATATTAGCTTCCAGTGCGTCAACAGTTGCAGGCTTGCCTAGAGATATAAGCCTGTAGATATAAGCCTCACAAAAAATAGTTCAAATGAGTTCGACAAAAACGATCTAGGCGGCCAATGGACCAAACGGGAAATAAACTATTCACCGAACTCGCCTCTCAATTGGGTTATTACATATTTCGCGTGCTGGGGTTCACCGTCTTGTTGAACCCACATGTTAGCTATTCTATTTTGGACATTAACAAATGTTTAATCATCGCACGGCAACGCTCGCTATTTATAATAACGTTCATGCCTTTGTCGTCTTCGAAAAAGTACGGTCCAATAATGCTAATGCCACCGGCCACCAAACAGTGCGTTTTTCGGGATGCATTCTGGCTGCTCTTCATACCAAATATGACAGTTTTGTTTGTTTACGTATCCATTCAACCAGAAATGAGCTTCGTCGCTGACTACAATTTTTCAACAAAAAAGTGGATGTACTTTCTACACGAAAACAGTCGAGTTAGCAAAAACAGTACTGCCAAAACGAAAGTTGCTAAAAATCCCCCTTTGTTTTTTTTTCCTTTAATTTTACCATCACCCCTATCGTGAATAAAAATTCCACATGAAATTTGTTCCATTTTCACATTTTTCCTATTAGAATTCAATGTTAAAAAAATAAAAGGAATCAAATTTCATGTGGAATTTTTATTCACGATAGGGGTGCATATTAAATAGTATTTTGCGTACACAATTTTGTGCATAGAAAAGTTGGTGTGTACACCAGTATTTTCTATAGAAAAGATTTTTTATACCCTACGCCACAATGGGGGGGAGGGTATATTGGATTTGTGCTGATGTTTGTAACGCCCAACACCTACCTTAAAGTATACCGATCGACTCAGAATGAGTCGATTTAACGATGTCCGTCCGTCCGTCCGTACGTCCGTCTGGCTGGCTGGCTGTCCATGTAAAGCTTGTGCGCAGAGTACAGGTCGCAGTTTTGAAGATTTTTCAATAAAATTTGGTACGTGATATTTTTTCGGCCCAAGGACAGAGGGGATTGAAACTGGTGGAAATCGGTCCATTATTCCACTTGGCCCCCATACAAATGTCTTCCCGAAATAGGAGTTTAACGATCATAAATGTTTGAATTATGAAAGTATCTAAACAAATTTCACAACAAATGAGTAATATATGAATCTAAATCACATCTACAAATTTTGTGATGATCGGTCCTTAATTAGTCGTAGCTCCTATATAAGGCCCATTTCAGAAAATCAGTTTCGTACATATAGATATAATATGGTAGAATTTTATGATGATCGGTCCATACTTAGTCGTAGCTCCCATATAAAGCCCATTTCCGAAAATCACTTTAACGACTATAAATCTTTTAAAACTATTTATATCGTGATAAAGTATAACATACACAATATTTATATTCACGGAAGTCATGGCACTAAATTTTTGGATGATCGGTCAATAATAGATAATATCTCCCATATAGCGCCCATTTCTTAAAAACTGTTTAATTTATATACTGGGTGTATTATATGGTCGGGCTTGACCGACTATACTTTCTTACTTGTTTTTTTGAATAAATTTATTTTAAACAAGAAATATTTTTCCAAGTTCAAATAGCAAAAAAAAAACTTTTAAATTTTGTTTTAAAATTTCTGACTTTTCGTTTGCGGTTTTAAGACATTAAAAACGTAATATGTGTTAAGTAATTAAAAAAAGAAGTCATTTCTTTTATAACGTAAACATTTTGTTTTGTTATTATTTAATTATTTATTTTATTGCCTAAAGGACACAACTAAACATTATTAATCATGTTTAGGGTTTTATTTCGTAACTCGTTACAAAAAGAAAATATATTATTCAAGTATGTATATTTTTTACATAGTATTTCGAAAATGTTTGCTTTCGAACCTCCCTCCTTACACTATTATCACGCATATATTTCAACGTATGCTTAACGTAAGTTTTAGGTTAATATAAAAAACTATTTCAAAGTGTAATACGCAGCGCGAAATATTTATAAGACCGAAATGGATTTTGTTATAAAACAAGTCGGCATATACATCTTTCAATTATATGTAACGGCTCTAGTTTGAAGAAAACGTGGTTTCTAAAGCATGTTCATATAAATTCAGTCCTTATTACAGAAGCTTTTTTTTAATATGTTGGCAACACAATCGTTTTTTTTTTTTTTTTTGTAATAATATATTCTGTTAAAGAATTTAATCAATCGGAATAGATTTGTGGAAATTAAAACCTTAAAAATCGTGTACACATTCTTTAAGGATCCGACATTGGTTGTAAAAAAGTTAATGCTTTAGTTTTAAATAATTCATAAGGTCATTTCCTCCACATGGTCAACTAGGATGAAAAAATTAAATATTGATAATCATCGTTTTTTTTTTTTATGATGAAAAAAAAATTCTATGTTTTTATAATAGAATAGTTTCATATCATATTCCAGCAGTTTTACTTGACGAAATTTGGGTGGAAAGTGGAAGCTGTAAAATTTTATATTTTGTTTTATGCTACTCATAAAGAGATTTTTATATTTAATTATTTTACATGCAAAAAATATATTAACAAAAAGCATTAACAAAAAATAAGAAGGTATTGGAACAAATGCAAGAAGAAAGAACGCACAAGGTTGAGAGAATACCGACAAAAAAAAGAAAAAGGAAGCTCAACAAAAAGAAGAATATGTAGTCTATTCGTGTAAACAAACTCTGGGAAAAGCAATGAAAAAGGTTGAAAGTGCATTACCAAGAGATTTGGAAAAAATTAAAGTTATTTCACATGGAAAAGGTGCAGTCGTTGGCATTGGAGCGATTGTAAAGAGAAAGGTTTTCCAAATAACTAAAACATAAAACATTGTTTTAAATGATGCATTCATTGGGCCATAACCATAGTCACAAAAAAGTGTATTTTAATAGGTAAAAAGTTGACTTTTGTTAAAAGTACACCTTACTTTAACTCTAGAAACGTAAAAGTATACTTTAACCGCTAAAACATACTTTTAATTTAAAACCAGCTGATGTTGCTGAAGTGATAATTTAACATCACTTTAAAATCAACCAGCTGTTTATGCAAAGAACAAAAACTGGATGTGTACAAAAATATAAAAAAGTAAAAAAAAAAATATAAAAAATTGAACAGTGGATAAGCAATTAAAAAAAGTATTTTGGTGCTTGGAATACAAAATATTGAAAGAGATTTTGCAATTCTCGAAGATTTGCGAGAAGAAAGAAAGCCTAAGGTTTACAGGGAAAGATTTAATCCATTTGAACTGGATACGATGAGTTTTATTCAAGATACCGCTGAGATAAGATTACTTGTGACTTTTTAATAGAATTACACTAATACCCCGATTAGCGTCGCTAATTGGGACCGGAAAAACGAGACGAAAACCGAATCACAGTTTTCCATACATTTGTATTAATTTTCATTTAATTCGTTCCGAGACTCATAATTTTAGTAAAAAAGAATTGATTTTTCAATAGCAAATAACAATTTTTTATTATTATTTGTGTAATATTAGTTTTTATTAAAGAACAAAAAATAACAATTCATGAAAAACACATAAAAAACATAAAAATATTAAGATTAAAACTTGTACACAATTTTCACATACAAATTTGCATTAGACTTCGACGGGAAATCCCCTTTTTCTATTTTTGCTTTGTACATACAAACATTTATTAACAACGCAAATCGAAGCACTAACGATGCAACTTCGAAGCAATGCGACGCAAACTGAAGCAAAAACGACGCAACATCGAAGTCACGGAAATTTTAAAAAGACGCAACTTCGAAACGACGCAAACCAAATACCGGCGTGAGGAACAAAAAAAAAACAGAGGACTACCAATACCATTAAGTTTGCAAGTGTTAACCACATTAAGATTTCTTGGAAGAAATGGTCATCAAAGTGATATTGGTAAGCAATTATATTGAAAAATAGTTACAAGTGTTCAAGCTTTAAACATTTTATTAAATAATATTTTAGCGGATCTGCATGGCATGTCTCAAAGTACTGTGGGCAGAGTAATCAAAAACTTTTCCTAAATGTTCCCGCTTAATTTTATTATTTTGCCGATTTTTTTTTAATTTTCTATGGAATGATGTATGAAATAATTTTCTACATATGAGGTGGCACCCAGTTAAAGGTTTTAAGTTTAAAGTTGTTATTAAAAAGAACCGACTTTAGTGTTTATCTATGGTTATGGTTCATTGTCTTTTTACAACTGTGCCCAACACCATATTACTGGAATTAACATAATATACATTGGACTGCTACAATTAATAAGATGTCCCCAACTTTACTAAACAAATTTAATGATATATCAAATATGTATTCCATCTATCAGAATGATGTATTCGATTTTCTCTGATGAGAACTTTAACCCCCTGGACCACGATGTCGAACGACAAAGTTCGCTTAGATAAGACTTAAGACACAAACTTTATTGTGGAATAAACAAACTTGATTGAGTAAAAAATAGATACGATAAAAAGTGTGTGTCTTAAGTCTTATCTAAGCGAACGTTATCGTTCGACATCGTGGGCCAGGCGGTAAATTAAGCACAGCTCTAACGGGCTATAAAAACAAAACTATCCTAAATACTGTTAAAATTTCATTAAAAATAGTCTATTTCTTGTTATAAGTGTTACTGCTCACTATTGAGTATTAAGTTTTTTTTTTTTAAATTTTTTGTTAAAAGTGATAATAATAAAGAACATATGGAAAAAAACTTACGGTCGCGACCCGTACGTACGTTCACGTTCGGTACTTAAGTCAATTAAACATAAACCAATATAGACATTTTATTGTGTAAATACTATATAGAGACCTCCATTAATACACTTTTAAAATAAATTAATCACGGAAACATTTCTATATTTAATAAAAAGAGTATAACAATTTTCATGGTTAGCCAATATTATCTAAATCTAAAGTTTATAGTTATAAAATTAAATTTTGATTTTATAGTTATATTTTAACTGGTAGATAGATAATATTAATAAAAAAAAAGAAATTATAGTAAATTAATCACTTTTAAATATTCCGTTCCATTTTGCAGATTTTTACATTTCACTACTGTCAGCCAAAGTTGACTTCTATTTTGCGTACATCTGTCACTATATGTTTATAACTATTATTATGAAAATTTAAATTCGATAAAATCTATCTTTTGCACTGCAATGCTAGGAAACAGTTTTGTTTTCTATATCCTTTGTATATCAAAAGCGTACGAACATACTTTCGTGACCCCAGGAAATGGCCATGTGTGAAAGTAATTCCCATTATTTTAAATGAATTTCTAGTCTGTATATATGTACATGAATATCCCTGAAGGAAACCTGTCTACAAGTGTCTCCATGTCACCACTTTCGTCTACTATTTTGGTGACGGTTTGGCTACATTGTCAGCAGCATTGTCACAATGGTTATTATTATATAATTATTTTCTTTTTCAATTGTGAGCACCGATAGAATAGGCGATAGTATGCAGGACTATCATTCAGAGGGTTGCGAGTTCGATTCCCGCCAAAGACTCTGGGTGTTTTCGAATTTTTTTTAATTAAATATTTTTTTAGTATTTCATTTTTTTTTTAATAAAACTCCAAAAATTAGCAAAAAATGCATTTTCATTTTCTCTTTCAGAAAAGTACCAAAAGTGTAGACAAAAGTGGTCCCAAAAGAACTACTTAGTCAGTATTGACGCAGTCTACTGGTAGATTTCGTAGGAACTGCAAATGATAAATGTCAGTAGTAGATATCATTGGCTGGGGCATAATAGGTTACTAGTAATGTAGACTATGTCAATAGTACATCAGTAATATTTCAGTAATATGTATGATTTATGCACATATCCAAACAAGTTTTGTCACAAATAAGTTTTACATGATCACATTTACAAATTTTGTGCAGCTCGGTCGATAATCGACCATAGCTCCCATATAAAGCCCACTGCCAAAAATCATTTTAAAGAGCACAACTCTCTTAAAAATCTTGGTATCCAAATAATATTCATTCACAAATCATTTGGCCCAATTTTATGATGAGCGATGCATTGTTAGTCATAACTCCACATTCCGAAAATCACTTTAACGACTATGTAGTTATAAATCTCTTAAAAATGTTGGTACCGATATAAAATTCAACAGAAATAAGTTTCACATATACAGATATCATGACACCTAATTATACCCTACACCACCATAGTGGGGAGGGTATATTGGATTTGTGCTGATGTTTGTAACGCACAGAAATATTGTTCCAACACCCAACTTAAAGTATACCGATAGACTCAGAAGCACTTCCTGGGTCGATTTAACGATGTCCGTCCGTTCGTCCGACTGGCTGGCTGACTGTCCATGTAAAGCTTGTGCGCAGAGTACAGGTCGCAATTTTAAAGATATTTCGATAAAATTTGATTCATAATACTTTGTCGCCCCAAGGACGGATGGAATTGAAACTGGTGAGAATCGGTCTATTATTTCACCTGGCCCCCATACAAAAGTCCTGCCGAAATTGGGTTTTACCGATCAAAAATCTTTGAATTATGCATGTATGCAAACAAATTTCACCACAAATGAGCAATAAAAAAAAGCTAAATCACATCTACAAATTTTGTCAAGAGCGGTCCATAATTAGTCGCAGTCTCCATATATGTTTGTATGGAGAGAAAATTTAACACAAACAAGTTAGTGTGCAATATTCGGCTGTGTCGAATCTTAAATACCCTCCACCTAAACGTAATAAAAAATACATAGGACTAGATATTCTTATTCTTTGTTTTCTATTCAGTCTTATTGAAAATTTTGTTAGTATTTTATATATTGTCTGAAAGACAATTTTAAGACCAACACAATTTATGTTAAATATTTTAAAATGTTATCTAGTTTTGACCATTTATAATTAATGTAATTACCGATTCTTACTGTAACTTACAGAGTTTGTCTGATTTTTATAATAATCTTGAGTGTAATTGAAGAATTTATAAAATTAAAAGAACATTTTTCCATATTCACAACAAGTTAGGAAACAGAGTATAAGGATAATAATAATATTATTTACAAAAGATTTATGGGTGGCATAGTAAAAGTGGACCAGTTATGTACTTCTAAATCCAGTATCCAATAATGTGGTTTATACGTATTTGAGGTTTATTTTGTTTGAATTTTATCTCAGTAACGTTATTTTCAAGAGTTGTATGGTTGTTTAGTATGCTCGGAGTATGGACTTAATTCGGGAGCTATTGCCAATTATTGACTGTCAGCTACAAAATCTAGCAGCATAATTGCCGTATAACCGCTATTAATGTGATTTCTGGATTAAAATTACTGGTCTATATAAAAGTTGGTTCGATATTTATTAGACATTTTTGTTTTTCGGAAATGGCTCTTATATGACAGCTATGACAAATTATGGGCCGATCTTCTTAAATTTTGGAACAGTGATTTTTATTCATATGAGGATATTTCACGTCGAATTTCAACATAATAAGGGTATATTTAAGATATACATTAGTATTAACGTGGATTTCGGGAGTGGATCTTATATTGGGGATATAGTCAAATATGGACCGATATTCTCAAAATCCAGCAGTTTGATTTTGGCATGTATGTAAATGAGCCGTGTAAAATTTTGGATTGATACTGTTATTTATAGAGATTTATGAGTATTAAAGTGATTTTCGGAAGAGGACTTTATATGGGGGATACGGTTAAAAATGGAACGAAATTCACAAAATTTTGTGGGATAATTTTTGTATATATGTCAATAATCTGTGCAAAGTTTTGCATCGGTGGTTCTTATATGGGAGCTATCACCAATTATGGGCTGACCACCGTAAGGATTATTTATGTCAAATGTTAACCGTTTAACATTATTTGGACCAGTTTTATACGTATTTAAGTGAATTTTGGAAGTGGACTTTATATGGCGTATATGGTCAAACATGGACCGAACAAAAAACATTTCGTTTTACGATTTCTTTTGGCATGAAACTTATTCCTGCTGAATTTTGTATTGATATTCCAATTTTATAGGCATTTATGTATAATGGAGCAATATTTCGGGAAGATTTTTGTATGGGGGCTATGAGAAATCATGGACCTATTCTTACTATTTTCCTCACATTTTCTTGTTTTATCATAAAAATAACATATAGAAAATATCATGGGAATATCTGCAATATATTTCAAAAAAATGGCAAGAAAAATGTTAATAAATATCAATTTTTTATGGAGGTTATCTTACATTTTGATCCATAACCCTTGTTCTACTATACCGATATTGCTGATTTTCAATACCAAACTTCTTAGGTGCACTATAAACAGGTTTTTGCAAACTTTCTTGATTTCGGCTGTGTCCTTTGGACGTGAGAGTGTTTTACGCAGACAGACAGACAGACGGACATAGCTCAATCGACTTAGAATTTCGTAAGGACCAAGAATATATATACTTTGTTGGGTCTCAGATGAGTATTTCTCAGTGTTACACACGGAATGACAAACTTTTATATACCCTCATTCACTACTTATGGTGATGGATGGTATACAAATATTTATATGCACAGAAATCACACCACTAAATTTATAGATGATCGGTCCATAATAAGTAATAGCTCCCTATTTGGGAAAACCCATTTTTACGCATATACTGGGTGGTATGGACGGGCTTGACTGACTATATTTTCTTACTTGTTTTTATTATAATCTCTTTCAGTATCCATATACGAAATTTATCATTTTAGAATCACAATAAGAAATAATCAGTAGTTTGACAGTAATCTGTTCGATTTTAAGTTTTTCTGCTTCACATCATTGTAGAAAAAGAAGCCATTCCTAGTATATTTCTAACACTGTAAATGAAAATTATATTGTACAAATGTCAAGCGATACAGACGTCGATTTGTTGACTAGAATTTCAATTACATTTCTATTTCACTTATCTATTAACATCACGGATATTAAGATTTCATTCCACTGGCTTTATATAGACTACCTAAATATCTTTAAAATAATCCAGTGCCCATGTTCTGTAACTTTAGTGAAAACTTCTCGCGTCGAAAAGATGTGAAACAAAATATTCCATCGTTTTCCGGAAAGTGAGAAATGGATGTGTCTGTAACTCATGTCAAAAACTGTCAAAAGGGATTACGTTGTTACGTTAGAAATGTCAAAATATACATCTCAAAGCCGATGTGAATTTTATTGTTTGAAACCGCTAATCAAAGTTAACGTTGACGGCGAACAAAATTTACTAAAATTTTTAACGACTACGGCATAAATACAACCGTCGGCTATATACAATAATGTATAGTACAACTTTAATGTTTGAAATAAAATAAAAATAGTTCCGTGGTGTAACAAAGAAAACTTTAGCTAAAAGAAAATTGTTAAAGTGGTACATAAAATATATAGTAATGTGTTATTAATTACTGCGATTTGAATATTTTTTTATTTTAAAAATTATATCTCGCCGCGTTTTTATTTGTGAGTATATGTGACAATTCAAAAGCGGAAACCTTTCTCACAAAAATTTTACAGATACACTTTTTCTGTAATTTTCTTACGTGCACAGAAAATATTTTTAGGGATAAAGCAGCCATTGGCTGATTTATGATTGAAAATATTTTCTGTGTGGCAGCGATTACTCGCCAAAAAAAAAGTTGTAGACAAAGTTTTGTGAAAAAAGCAGCTGTTTGTTTCAATTTATGGCATTTTTTTATTTCACACATTTTAATCGAAAAGTTTCTCGACGCAGGAGTTACAGAACATGGGCACAGAGGTCTTAAATCATATGATCGGGGCTGTCAATTAACAGCTGAATTTCGAAAAATTATGCGACCGGAAAATTTGGTTTGCAATAAATTCATTGTTTCGGTGGCTAAGTGTTATATGACATCATCCTGTCTATATGACAGTTTTGTGTCTACATGACAGGATAATGTCATACCAATCAGACCACATAGCGCTTTACACAACGACACGTTAAACAGTTGCTCTTGAATTTTCAGAAGCCCAAAGTGGCAATTTTCCTTGTTAACATATAAAGACGGACCAAAAATAATTTGATCAAATATAAAACGGAATCAAAAGATTTTACTTAAATGCCAAGTAAACCAATAGCTTTAACACATCCACCATGATATGAGAGTAGAGTAGACCCGAAACCGGGTTTTTCCATTTGAAAAACCGACCGGTTTCAAATATTTTATATTATCGTATTATTAACCAGTTTTTATAATTAACACCTTTTTTTAAATTTGCAAAAAAATATAAATTTTTTCTAACTTTTTGTAATTGCACTTTGCTGTTTTTTATACCTTTTTAATATGCTGTAAGAACTGAGCAGAGCCTGTTTGCAAAAAATAAAAAGTTTTCGGTTCTAAGACCAATTCCAATTGATTAGAACATATTTGGGACGTACATATATTACGAAGTTTTTATCTTATATTAAGCAATTTTATTAAAAATATTTAAAAATCATTTGAGACCTTCAAAAAGTGTTCATCTTGAAAGTACTGGTAACACATTTTTTGACGAACAGCTTAATTATTAATTAAAAAATAGCTTTGATTAATATGACTTATAAAGTATTTTTTTTTGTTCTGTTAAATTGGTTATTATGTATATTTAAAAATATACCACGAATGCATGCAAAAAACAAGTAAGAAAGTGTAGCCGGTCAAGCCCGACCCTACACCCAGTTTCAGATTTTCAGAAATTTACTCTAAATAGGATATTTACGAATATTATGGACCGTATCTTCCAAAAATGTAGTGGCATGACTTCTGTGCATAAAAATATTGTTTGTGTTATATTTTATCGCTACATAAACAGCTCTAAAAGATTTATAGATGTTAAAGTAATTTTGGGTGGGTATGTCTTATATGGAAGTTATGACTAATTATGGACCGATCATCACTATGTTATGTTGAATATGATTTGGATACCAATATGTTGAATATGATTTGGATACCAATACTTTTAAGAGAGTTATACTCTTTAGTGTGATTTTCGGCAGCGGGCCTTACATGAGACCTGTGTTCAATTACGGACCGACCTGTACAAAATTTGTTAATGAGATTAGGCTTCATTTACAACTTATCTCTGGTGAATTTGTTGGATAAGTGCATAAGTCAAACATTTATGAAAGATAAACCCCTATTTCGGAAGGACATTTGTATGAAATAATGGACCGATTTCAACCAGTTTCAATCCCAAGCGTCCTTGGACCGAAAAATATCATGTACTAAATTTTATCGAAATACCTTAAAAATTGCGACTTGTACTTTGCGCACAAAGTTTACATGGAACGGGCGGACAGACGGACGTTAAATCGACTCGGAATCATATCGGTATACTTTAAGGTGGGTGTTGGACTAATACTTTTGGATGTTACAAACATCAGCAAAAGTCCAATATACCTACCCTCCCCACTATAGAATTAAACACATTCACTACAGCAGGCTACCGACAATAATATTTCAAAAATAAAATACACACGTTTATAAGTGAAGGATTATTTTGACGACAGCAGGGCAAAAGAATTATTATTTTATTTTTGACATATTGTAGTTGGTAGCCTGATGTGACGAATGTGTTTACTGCTTATGGTGGTGTAGGGTGTAATAAAAAAAACCCCAAATATTACCGCATGAAAAACCAGATAACCGTTTTTTCAGCTACAACTGTATCCGAAAACCGGTTTTCTAAACAAGTTAGTTCTTTGAATACTCCATATGAGAGTCTTAAATTTTAAAATAAAAGTCTGCTGTTTTTGTCCAGAAGTTATATGACAACAAATCAAGTTGAGCCACCTTAATATGCATACAAATTATTTTAAATACACACAAATGTATAAATATGTATATGTATGTATTTAAGTATGTGTTAGAGCACGCGATATGTTTTATTACTTTTTTAATATTAGCCCAAACTTCTAATATACAAAAAAAAACTACAATGACAACAAATGTTTTTCCGTTGTTGAAAACTTACATCAGATCTTTAATTGTGTATATGTAGATAAATATATACAATGGGCCAACAAAATCGTATGTGTAGCCATGTAGAAAAACATATGCAATTCTTTGAATACTTTGACACCAATGTGTCATAAGAAAAAAAAACATTTTTAATAGTTTTAGTCAAATTCTTAGTTATAAACATTATTTTCAAAATTTTGGCAAATTATAGTTATAACGGTCTTATTGCAAATAAGCAATAGGTATGAATATTTTTACATAAGCTAATATGTACGGTGTTTTCAGAAAATGAATTTCAAAATATGCTAAAACTTGAAAAACTAAGTGCTAAAATGTTCTACAGAAGAAAAAATAAGTGCTAAATTTTTTCAATCTAACAATACAATTTTTATTTCAAATGTTACAAATATAAATTATAGTTTTTTCTAATGTTGTTCATAACAACTGTTGACTTGTTTTAATAGAATTTCATATATTAATTCAAAAATTTCCGTGTTCATTTACTTACCACACCGAAAGAAAGTTAGTTGAAATATTAATAAAAGTTATTTTTTATTTCACCAAAAGTATTTTTGGTGCAAAAGAGTAAAAATTTTTTCGAGAAAAATTTCTTTTTTTTATCAAGCAATTTATGCTAAAAAGCATTTAGTATAATTTTTAAAAATTTCAATGCATTTTCGAGAAACAAAATGCTATATCTAGCACTGAATGTGCTAAAATGGCAACACTGAGCTAATACATACACACCTATACATACTTATAATACATGGCTGTTCATATTATACTGTTAGTTTGTTAATTAGTGTGGGTGTATATATGTGCATATACATATAGTATATACATTTATAAATATGTATGTATGCATATACATACATAGGTACATATATAACTCTAAATACTATTTTGCTGTTTCTATTCTGTTTTGTTTGCAATTTCCTTAGTGTAAAAACTGTTATGGTCGACCAACCTGTAGATTATTCTATATACACTTTATACCAATTTAAGTTCTTTTTTTTTAATTTACAATAATAACAATAATAACTGGCTATACAATTTCAGTTTAAATCAAATCATTTACTTTTCTGTTTTTTTTTTTTTTGTTTTTAAATAGAAATTTATTTTAGATTGCACATATTTTACATTAAATCGAGCATTCTTTGGAGGTCATACTCTATCATGTCGTTTAGACACAGTATTAGAACAAATAATGAGAACGGTACTTTAAAATTAACTTTTTGTTAATATTTCAAAACTAAACAATTTTTATACTGTAAACGTCAAAATAAAGTCACCACCACATATTATTACAAGAAAAGCTTAATTATGTTAACAAGCCAGTAAAATATGGCGGCTGCTAGGTAACCGTCTGGGCTTGTGTGGCGACATTAGGGGTCGGTATTCTTACATTTATAGAATCCACAATGAAAAAGGAAGATTATCACGACATTAAAAAAACAATTTAGCTCTTAGTATAGAACTGGCGCAGTACTGGATCTAACAGTACCATGATCCTAAGCATACTACCAAAATTGTGAAAGAGTGGTTGCTTAATCATTGTATTAAAACTTAAGATCATCCTCTAGAATGTGCTCAGATCCAAATGAGCACCTGTGGAAATATCTGGACAAAAAAATTAAGCAAAGAAATATTTCTTGCAAGTATAATCTAAAGACAGTAACAAAATTTCGCTTGATTTTACTAAAAAATTCGTTGATTCTATGTCTAGAAGATTCTAAAATCAAATGTTTACCATATACAATGTTTACCATATTTTGAGGCTAAATCCTGGTACTTTTCCGTTAAAATTTAATTAAATTTCAATGTTCCTTATTTTTCTTAGTTTTGTCAATATTTTGTTTAAGTTGCTTATGAATTATGCAATATATTTTGCATTAAATTTGTACTTGTAGTATATAAAATAAAACATATCGCACCCTAAATACAAATAGGTCACAACTCAAAATTCTCAAAACTAACTTTTTCCCCATAAATCAATTCGGAGTACACATCTCTAACTACTGCAAAAATTTCTTTCACATCACTATCTTTTTCAACTGGAAAAATACAGTTTAGTTTATTTTTATGTGAAGTGTGTTGCTTGTACATAAACAGTTGTTTGTCTCTCCTGAAAATTTTATTATTTTAGTTGTGACCCTTTTGTATTTAGGGTGCGACATGTTTAAGTGTTTACTTTATATTGACACTCCCGGAAAAAAATATGTGAAAATTTGTGAAAGGAGGCAAGGTTTGTCGAGCTTCTGAATAAATATTTGATATTGATGAATAGCTTAAATGAAGATTGATAATTTAGTGAAATGAATTGATTTTAAAATTTTTTCTGATGATTTTCCTTGAAGAAAAGTATAAAATTTAAATTAATGTAAAATTTTAATTTTTTAGATTTTAAGTTGTTAAAATTAATATATATCCAAATGTTCTTAACACAATGGCTTTATAATTTTTGCTATTTTTTATTTTAAAATAGCGAAATTCCTAAAACGGGAAAATGTGTTCCAAAATTTAAATTTTTTTTTATAAAAGTGCCTACTGTGACATTATTTACCGTTTAATTGTAAACAAAACTTTCTGTGTATTTAGGTACATATGTATGTATGTATAGGACTTTGCAAATATGGAACTTTTTAGAGGATCGGTGCTTTTCGTTTTTAGAATTTTTTGCTTAAACTTAACGTTTTTTTTTTTTCAAAATTGGCCAAGTTTGATAAGGGATGGGGAGGACTATATCCGCTAAAATTAGTCAAATTTTATTTGCGTTCAGTTTTCTTTCCGGTTCGTATATAAATTATATGTATATAGTTCTGAAGAAAATGTTTTTCTATAAAAGAAAAAAATAAAGGGACTGCTTCGGGGAAAACCCCTAAAAAATATAGAAAATTTTACATGCTTCAACTTTGAATACGTGTAACCTTTTATAGGAAAGAGATAATTACTTGCAATTTTTTAGTTTTAATTAGGATTTTATCACAAATATAGCTGATATTTTAGACATTTTTTTTCGACCCTCTTTCGTCCCGCCATATTTAAAAAACCCAAAAAAAAGATCAAGCAAAATTTAAAAAAAAACATCCAGCTCCAAACACGTGACATTTCGTTACGATATCTGTAAGCTTCCGAAATAACGAAATATTTCAAAAATTAAATGTTTCTAAACCACTGTACTATTTTAAATAAAATTCAATAATATCTTTAATGCAATATTCGTTCTTACTCGTATTTAGCAAATGCTGTCAAGATGTTCGTACAAAATTTAGCAGTTTATTATGAGCATTTTATGTTTTATGTCTTTTAATCATTTTATCTTAAAGAAAAAAACATGCTACAATAGCCTTGAATAACCTGGAGTCATTACAACTTGACACACATATCAAGCATAAAAATAGGTCAACCCACTAATAACATAAAGTAAAATATAAGTAACGCCTAATTATTTCAATACCAAGTATATAGAAATATATACAAAAAATAAATGCGATTAAACAATTAACTGGGTGGGTAAAAAAAGTAGGGGTATAACTAAGCGACTGGCTGACTGTTTGTATTGTCTATATATAAACAATAGTTAGTTTTCTATCTATAGTAGTAGTAGTAATTACGAGTAGTTGGCTGAGTATTTGTAATTGTAGGCATTAAACATTCGATTTTGAAATAGTATTTATGTTACAGTTTTTTTTTAATATACATAGTTCACAATGTCTGTCTGCTGTCTATAAATTCAACAAAATTTTGTAACCGGCAATGTAAAATATATTTTTAATTAGAGGTTTTTGTTTTCAGTTTATGTGTGTTTTTACATCATTTAAATCCAACACTTCATGACTGGTAAATTATTACAGTATGTAATTCGATTTTATATATTTTGTGTAATTAATACTGCTGCTGAAGACAACACAAAATCACCCCAACAATACTTTCATTTAAAGCTGGAAATAATTTATTTTGTTTTTTTTTATGTTGCTTATGTTTCTAACGCCCATAAATATTGGTGCAACACCCACCTTAAAGTATACGAATCGACTCAAAATCACTTCCTGAGTCGATTTAACGATAACCGTAGCCCGTCTGTCTGGCTGGCTGTTTATGTAAAACTTGTGCGCAGATTTTAAAGATATTTTAATAAAATTTGGTACCTGATATTTTTCAGCCCAAGGATGGATGGGATTAAAACTGATTATTTCACCTGGCCCCCATACAAATGCCCTCCCGAAATAGGGGTTTAACGATCATAAATGTTTGAATAATGCAAGTATTCAAACAAATTTGATCACAAATAATTGGTAAATGAAGCCAAATCACACCTACAAATTTTGTGCAAATCGGTTCATAATTTATTATAGCTCCCATATAAGGCCCACTTTTGAAAATTGCTTTAAACAACATAACAACTCTCTTAAAAATTTTGGTATCCAAATAATATTCAACACGAATATGTTTCATATATACAGAAATTATGACACCTAATATTATAATGGTCGGTCCATAATTAGTCGAAACTCCCATATAATACCCTTTCCGTAATTCACTTTACCTCCGTAAGTCCTTTAAAAGTATTTATATTGGGATAAAGTTTAGCATACACACACAGAAGTCATGCCACTAAACTTTTGGATGATCGGTTCATAATAGGTCATAGTGCCCATTTCTGAAAACTGTGGTCGGGCTTGACCGACTATACTTTTTTACTTGTTTTTTGTTGAATTTAGTTTTTGTTATACGTACCTTTCTTAAATCCCAATAAAATGTTGTTTCTCGTTAATCCTTAAAGAGTGAATTTTGTTGTTGGTTTTTTTATTTTTTTTAGAAACTCCTTTAAATTTTGTGATTTTATGTTAAACTTGAAAATAGTTTTTCTTTTTTATTTCTATTAATAATTTATTGAAATAATTTCGTTTTACTTTTTTAACGGTTTAGTTTTAGTTTTCGACTTTTGTTTTTATGTATTTATGGAATTCCTTGTACGAGTATTTTTAATTTTTCTTTAGTTATTTTTTAGATTTGAATAAATTATTTACATGATTCTTTTGAAACTTCTTAGCTGCACAAAATGTTTTGTATGTAAGTATGTTTGTACTTATAGTTTATGTTGGTAACTTATACATATCTACATTTTACGGTTTAAGAAATGTAAATCTTAAATGTAAAAAATCCTGTACTAGAAAATAAATCATATAATGTTAAAATATGAGTTAAAGTCTACACTAGAGTGATACTTTACTGGTGTTTTTAATTTTTTTTTTCGAAAATCTAAAATTGTTTTCCGTCATCTTAAATCTAAATGTTTAAATTTAACCGAAATCGGATAAGGTTTAACAAAATAAATGGTGAAAAAATGTAATTCAAAAAATTCATTTAACTTTTTAAATTCCCAAATTAAAGTATTTCAGTCTGGTAAAGAAAAAAATGTATTTTATTTTTTTATTTTCTTCAGAATTATTTATAACTTCCTTCAATCAACCTTTATGCCTTGGATTATATTCATATTTAGTTGAACCATCATTCATTTTTAACACATCTTTAGTCCCAATTTACACGAAGCAATTTTAATTGATTGATAAAATTTTTTTTCTTGAAATTTCTTCGATGTTTACACAGCACAATATTATTGGTTAAATCGCTCGTATTTTTATTTGTGAGTATATACACACATGTATGTGTTACTCTTTTATTCGTATTACATACACATTTTTATACACATATGTAATACAAATAAGACAGTAACAAGAATTGATAGTACAGTCAAGTGTGTACTCGTCTTATCTTCCCCTCACCTCGATGTCTAAAAGATAATCAGCTGAGCTTAAAGAATTGCTTCGTGTAAATTGGGACTTACATCTGCCGTTCATAGATTAAAAAAATTTTTAACGTAATTCGGAATATATGGAATTTTAGTCCCACACATCGTTTTTATAACCAACACCAAAAAGATGGGTGTTATATTAAATTGTTATTCCATTTGTAAGACATCGAAATATTGGACATAGAACCAAAAAAGTATATATATTTTGGGTCCTAATAAGACTCTAAGATGTTCTAGCCATGTCCGTTCGTCTGTCCCTCTGTTGAAGATATGATAGAGCTTCGAAAAAAATAACTATGGCATTGAGAATGTACAAAATCGGTTCATAGGATCCGAGTTATAGACCACAGATTCAAATTCTATATTTTTTAAATATTTTTGCTATTTTATTAAAATATAATGCAGATAATATCATGAAATTTTGCACACTATATTTCTATTATAAAAGGACAAGTTCTGTTGAAAATTATTAGAATCGGACCATGATTTCTTATAGAACCTCACCCTTCCTGGAAAAGCAGTATTTATACAAAATTTAGCAAAAACATATTTCATGATTAGAAAGTTAATTAAACGAAATTTCGTTTGCATCAGTCTGTATTTGACCATAGCCACCATACGAAGTCCACTTCCGAAATTAACTTAAATGTTCATAAATCTCTTATACAAATCACTATCAAGTTGAATATATATTTGGAAAAATCCAAATATATATAAATCAAAGTACCGAATTTTATCACGATTGGTCAATATTCCGAAATCATGTAGAATAGCATAAATCACTTATAAACAACACTGGCAAGTTGAAATTCAACACAAATAATCTACATGTATATATAAATCATAGTAATAAATTTTATTGTGATCGGCGCATAAATGGTTATAGATCCTTGATAGGCATTACTTTCAAAAAACACATTAACCAAAGTGAGTATTTTCTAAATATCGATATCGCTAGTTGGGTTGAGTGTTTGGGATTATTGTCCTGCATGAATACGACATTTCTTCTCTGACTATGTTACATATTTAATTTTGCAAATACTTCTCGCTATCTAAACAATAAAATACTCATAGTCTGCCAGAATTTTGTTTCTAGACTGAAATAAATAAACTAAATCGACACAATGTGATACTTTGAACCAGAATATGATTACTTTAAACTATAGTATAATTAGCTTGGGTCATATTATTATTAGTTTCGATCACAATATGATCATCTATGACCATGTTATGATCATATTGGATTATACGATACTCCTCAACACTTTTTGAGTATACCTGTAGTCAAATTCTTAATTTTGTGGCATTTGAAAGAAGATTTTGCCATCTTCCAAGGTTAGATTAGGCCTTGAAATCGTGTCATTGTTTTTCGCCTACTGCTCTGCAGCCTATTGTTTAAGGTTTTACATTTCTATGAATTGCTTGAATAACTATCTTTTGGAATAATGCATTAGTGTTGCAATTTCACATATTTTTTTTTAAAGCTTTAAAATAAATTATTCTCATATAAAGTGTGATGTACGAAACCTACTACTAACACAAACAATTGATTGATTGTTCCTTTTGAAATTTCAGTAATGTTTTAAAAAACAAAATTTAAAATTTTTTTATTACATATTTTTTTCAAGCAAATTAACACATTCCGCAAAATTACAATAAGTTTTTACAAAACATTTTAAAAGTTTAAATCGGACCAGTGGTTTAAAGCATATTTTAAAATCTTTTTAATATAAATACAAAAATTAATATGTGTCTACGTATACTTAATATTTAATGAAGTAAAGTTACAAATTCATTATACGAACATGTATAAAATAATAAGACTATCAGGCATGTGATCGAAATCGAAATCGAAAACGTATCAGTTTTGGAAATACATTTTAATGTATTTATAATCTTATTTTTACAATTTTTGTGTTAAGATTCTCTTTAGTAGGCTAATATTTGTATATTTTATGTAATAAAAGTTTTTCAATACTGAAATATTACGAAAAAATTGACTTCTAAAACTCATTTGTTGTCGTTTTCGATTTCGATTTCCATCACATGTAAATATAAAGGGTGATTTCTTAGCAACTTTCTTTGACAAGACTGTTGTTTTTGGCAGCTCAGCTGTTTTCATGTAACATGTTTCTGCTAAACATGTTAAGTTTGGTCTATAATTTAAGCATGAATCGGCTTACAAACGAACAACGCTTGCAGATTGTTGAATTTTATTAATAGAACTGGGCCCAAATTACTGCATTCATGATCGAATGAACTATCGTATCGAAAACTGATTTCGATATCGAAATTATGATAAAATGTACTAAATTTCTTGCTCGATATCGAATGCCATAATCTCAAATAAGAAAACTACGATAAATTTTACTCGATATCGAATGCGGTAATTTGGCCCCTGTACAGAATCATACACTTCCTCAATTTTATGGTCAGTTTCGGTGAAACTGATTTCTGCACTACCAATGCATTACGAAAAATGCTGTGAAAATTGAAGTGCTGGACTTGGCTAACATGTGGTTTCAACAAGACGTTGGAACATGCCACACAGCATGCAAAACAATGGCCCAATTGAGAGATAAGTTCGGTGAACAGTTTATTTTTAGAACTATTTTTTATGGGGCTATGTTAAGGCTCTTATCTACAGGGACAACGCAACGGTTGCCGCACTGGAAGCTAATATTGAAGAATTTATTCGTCAGGTACCGGCCGATATGTTGGAGAGAGTATGCCAAAATTAAACTCAATATATGAACCATTTGAGGTGTAGCCGCGGTCAACATTTACATTAATTCATCTTTTTGTTAAATCAAATAAAGATTTTATTTAATTTAATATATGAACAAATAACCCAATTTGATGCAAATGTTGAGTAGAACCAATGATTTCAATAATAATAATTGTTCAATTCACAAGTGACGTTTTATGTTGTACATTGTATGATACAATTACATATCTGATTGTGAATACAATTTTGAGCGAAGTCGTACGTTTCCGTTGTCAAACCTTCAAAATGTTGTTTATTGATTTTATTTTCTTATTTTAAATTTATCAATCAGTTTATGATTTGAGTGTTACGGTTTGGTCCTAAAGTTTACAGGCGATATCTAAAAAACCATTGAGGTAGAACATTGTTGTTTATAACTTTTGATTGGACTAGCCAATCACAACCAAAATTTTACATAATTTAAGTTGAAAAAATCTAAATTCAAAAACGCAAAAAAATTAAAAACATGCTAAGTCGACATAGCATGGTTTGGAATTGAACTGTCGATATATCCCCGTTTACATAGGGAAACATTTGGAAGGGAAACATCTGAAATTCTCTTTTGTATTTTCCTTCGCGGTCATACAGGGAAACATTGTTGTCGGAAACATTCCAGTTTATATTTATTTTTTTTTGACATTTGTCTAATCGCAGTATTGTTTTGTATTGTTTTTTTTTTTTAATTTCTACCAAAGAAAATGTTTCCCTTCCAAATGTTTCCGTGTGTAAACGGGGACATACAAAACAGAAAACATGAATATTTTCCAAAATTAAAACAAACCTGGATTTTTTTTAACAATATCTATTATTAAAATATTTTGTTTATTGATTTTATTGATTTTATTTTCTTATTTTAAATTTGTCAATCAGTTTATGATTTGAGTGTTACGGTTTGGTTATTTTTTTAAACTAAGATGAGTAATTTTTATGTTGAGATACATATTTTACCTCTTGGCAACAGTTAAGCTGTCATATAACATTTTAAAAAACAAATGTAAAAATGTCGTAGGCCCTGTACAAACTATTTATATACAAATTATTAACAACATTTGTACAACTATTGTAATATCAGACGACGTACAACTCATACGACACTAAAAAATCACTTGTTAATTGAGAAGGCAGGCGAGAAAAAATTTCCCAATCATAGAATATTATGATACCATATTACGATTTAATGTATAGACTCATATTCTGGGCGTTTTTCGTCCAATGTTCGCTTCAAATTAATCCTATGCATTTGGTGCTGATTACGTGTGGTGGCCTAGACTGATTTCAGCAGCTCATAACAGATAGCACCGTATTGATCCCAACAAATACAGAGCATTATCTTAGCACCATGGAGCTTGAGTAGCTCCCAATTATTTTGCAAGCTAATGTTGAGTTTGGCAACAATCTTTATGCAGTCCCTAATTCTTGGACTTTAAACTTATTGTGCCAAAATCAAAACTACGCACATACCACTTCTCTCGCACATTGAAACTGATGAAACACATTCACCATAAGCTTCGGAGAGCAATCAGTGTGTAGTAAAGAAAATTTTCCCGCATAAATCGCTACGTCATCTGTTATGAAACTCGTAATTTTAAAGCATACACCCAATATATTTTTGTTCCAAAGACATTTGTTAAGGGCCTCATAGAAATTGAGATTTGCTTTAAAACCAAATACAAAAACATTCTTTCCTTTCAATTATATAATTATATATTTAACAATCATTTTCTATGTGCTCTTAAATAAACAATAAAAAAAAACAGTACAAAGTAAAAAATAAAATATGGGTATAAGTTGATGTTGCTAAATTTTAGCATATTGTATTTTTTGTAAAAATTTCAAATACAGGCACTCATGGTGAAAGCATGTTGTTTCTTTTTTTTTATTTCTTTTCTTTTGCTACATTCTGCTTTTTTATCATGCAGCTAAGTTTTTGTTAGTTTATATAAGTATTTACATGTACAATACACATATTGTAGAGATAAAATACCTACACTTCCGTTTCCTCTATTATATTACTATATTTGCCTTTTTTTATAGTGGATGTTCTTCATACACTCACGAACTCACACAGACACACATTCACTACAGGCTCATTGTATTTTAGTTAAAGTTGTTAGTTTTATTGTATTAATAAATATATGTAGATGTTGTTGCTGTTGTTGTTCTTTCATATTATTCAATCGATACTCATTAAATTTTCCAAAAATTAACAAAAACAATATTTAAGAAACACACACAAAAAATAGATTTTAGTTGTAATTAATGGCGTTTTGGAAATAACAAAATATATTTAACCACTTAAAATTTTGTTGTAGTTTAAAAAACTTTTTTTCGAGCTTTTCAATATGAGGGTGGGGCATTATTCTTTTAAACTTTGTCATTTATAAATCTGCTTCTTTGAGTTTTAATTTATTATATATATTCAATTTGTTTAAATTTGTATTGCTTTTTATATTTACTTTAAATATTTTTACTTAAAACTTTAGTTCAATAATTGCCTTCATATTTGTTCTTTTAAATTTTTTTTTAATTTTTTTTTATTTTAACCGCGCGCACTTTAACCGTTTTATTTGAAAACTACCATCCTGTTCGAAAAAGTCATTAAGAGCGACTGATATGTCGCCAAACAATATTCGCTTGATAGCGGCATTCTACTTCACAATATATTACGATTACTAACACGACTACCAATACACCTTAACTATCACATTTATTTACTCCTTACCATTATTCATCCATGCCAACCAACCCTTACCTATCAAACTGCCAACAAAATCTATCTCTCTACCAGTTGTTCGGTCGTTCGTTTTTTTCGGACATTCACATACTTTACATTTCAGTCTATATTTTGTTGTTTTTACTTTAATTTTTTTTATCGAAAAATCTTTACCATATCTACAGTTTTCTATACGTATATTTGTTAGTATGTAAGTGCCGATCTGTTAGCATGTTTGCAGTATTCGTATTTATACAACAATAACAATTGGGCTTTCGTGTATTTCGTTGTACGTTAGTTTTTTCTCTGAAATACATACCTAAACGTGACCAGCAGTTTAGAAGTTGTCAACATGCCCCTTATAGACAGCAATTTTCAATAATAACCGATCACTTGTCTAACTCCAATTTATATATTTTTTAATCATTTAACACGCAATGCAACTTTTGCTGCTCAACTTTTTAGTTTGTTGGTGATAGGGGAAAGAAGAGTCGTCCCCTCTCTCTCTCTCTTTCCCCCTCTCACCCAAAAACTCAAAAGTTGAGCAGCAAAAGTTGCATTGTGTGATCCGGGACTAACTACAGTTATCTGAAGCAGGGATGGAGAATTTATTTTTAGATTTTGTACCAACTATATAAATACAAATGTACTTTTTAGACCTCCAGGTAGCAATTTTAATATTTGTTAAATAATAATATAACTTCAACACAAAGTCAGTCACTTTAATGAAAATTCGAAAATTTTAACATTACATTTAAACAATTTTGTACGCGATTTTTATACCCTACACCATAATCGATCCATTATTTTACCTGGTCCCCATACAAATGTCCTCCCGAAATAGGAGTTTAACGATTATAAATGTTTGTATTATGCAAATATTCAAACAAATTTCTATACAAATGAGTAGTAAATGAAGCCAAATCACATCTACAAACTTTGTGAAGATCGTTCCATAATTTGTCGTAGCCCCCATATAAAGCCCTCTTCCGAAAATCACTTTAACGACCATAAATCTCTTAAAAATCTTAATATCCAAATAATCTTCAACACGGATATGCTTCATATATACAGAAATAATGACACCTAATTTGATAAGGGTCGGTCCATAATTAGTCGAAACTCCCATATAACACCCTCTACGTAATTCACTTTCACCTTCATAAATCTTTTAAAAGTATTTATATCGCAATAAAGTTTAACACAGATAATATTTATATTCACGGAAGGCATGGCACCAAACTTTTTATCCATAATAGGTTATATCTCCCATATAGCGCCCTTTTCTGAAAAACTTTTTTATACATATACTGCGTGTAGGGTATTATACGGTCAGGCTTGATCGACTATACTTTCTTACTTGTTAATATTGACATTTATATCAGGATATCAATGTCTCAAAAAATCGCCGATCTCTATTGGAAATGGAGCTTTGGTATTGATTGCTCGACAAAAGTAAAAACATAAAATATTTCATATAATTGAATTGTTTTGATATTCAAAGCCATAGAAATACAAAAAGGCTTTATAATGGTGGCTTTGTTGCAAGTGATACAAAAGAATATGATATAAGACTTCTTCAATTTATCACAATCTAACTTCTGCTGATATTCTAAATATGACAAAACTGGTCTCTATTGAAAAATGCCACCAGATAAATCGTTTGCTCACGCTAAAAAGCAAGTGTTCCAGAAAGCAAGTTATGGAAGGATAGACCAACAAATTTATTTTAACGCATGTGAAACAACAAAATCCTCTTTTTCTTGGAAAGACAAAGAAACAGAGCTTCGTAATTAAATGTTTCCAGTAAAATGTCTTTATTCAAATAAATCATATTTAGAATATACTGCATGTGTATTTGTTAAAATATATACATAGTTAGACGTCTACTTCTGAATCTTTACGAATATTATTTTATACATACATACATATATAACATTCTTATTTATGAATTATAATTATATATGAATGTATATTCGTGCATCTTTCGATTGCATTTTCAAAATTACTAGATTTATTATTTTAAGAATGTATTGAAGAAGTGCTGTAGCTTAATTGGTTAGCGCATTTCATTATTAAGCATGAGTTGGTATTTGTAGCCCGGGTTCGATTCCCAGCCGCTGCCACTCAAACAACATCAGTTTCTGATAATTATTAGTTTTCTTCTATATATCATAACTAATATTTAGCACAGCGCCCTCCTTCGGTGGTATAGCATTCAAACGCGACCGAAGTAAAATAATTAAATAAAGGCTATAAAATCAAGTTTTAACATTAATGCGCCTACTCACCACCAGAGGCGCTGCAATTCTGCACTAAAAACAAACATAATGTGCAATTGCAGAGTTGTGATATAAAAAAGCTTTCTTCTTTCACCACCTTTACTTCTCCAACCTATCCCCTTTCCAAAGAAGGTAACGCAAGTATATATAGGCATTTAATTGCCTGAGTGTTATTCTCTTTAAAAAAAAAAAAAAAAAACTGTTAAGATTGTTGAAATCCTAATTAAGTAAATTTTAAGCTTTAGTTTTTGGATTCAGCCTCAAAAGCATTTAATGTAAATCAATATTTCAGAGGCTCCCATTGTTCGATAATTCATCTTTTAGATGTATATTTGAAGCTCATATGGATATTAGTTCCAAAATGTTCACGAAATTTATTAATATCATCTCTTCGGCTTGCACTATTGCATAGAAATGGTAACTTAAGTCTTGTATTTATCTATGTCATGATCTGGAGTAAAGTAAATTGCCCCTTTATGGTCTCTATGTAATATAGAGTGTTATCAATTAAAACCATAATTATTGTCGTAAAGTGTGTTTTACTTAGTTTGCATCATCTCTTAATTATGGACTGATCTCTTAATAACGATAATTATAAATATATGTGTGTTAGAACAGACTATTAGTTAGACTGTCTCTTTGTAGCTAGGAGATGTCTTTTAGACTGACTAATGTTAGGAAATTTGTACGTGTCTATGAAGTTACTCAAAAATTCAGTTAGGCAGCTAATATGGTAACTGGGTGTGTGGATCGCATGTATTGTCAACTTTATACAAGCTATCAGGCAGATCTCTTTTTTATATATAATGTAGCTAACTACATATAAGTAACTATTTTGGAACAGTCACCCAGAACTACCGGATACATACTTATACCGATTAGTATGTACGATATTTGTGTTAGTATGTTGTTTGTGTATATTGTTTAATGAAGCAACAATTTTTTCTTACATAGAATTGTTTTCTTGTACTCATATCGGGGTATTTTGCTAAAGGAAGCAAGAGTTTACTTTATCATACTCACGTTTGTTGTGAACACATGTGAACAACCTTAAATTGAAAACGAAAATATTTAGTTATTTTAACAGTTTTAAGACTGCAATCGATTTGATTGGTTCTGTATACGCTTAGTCTTTAACATGAACCCACAAAAGTAATTCAGTGTTTTTAAATTGCATGATCAATTAATAGCTGAAATTTGTGAACTCGGGAAGTTTGAATTGCAATAAATTTATTGTTTAGACGTTTTAGGGACTATGGTAATCACATGGCAATGACATATCGGCCAAAAATGTATAGTTGTTAACATCTGTCAAGATACAAAAAAAATAGTTCAATTATCCCTTCAGACCACTTAGCACATCATACAGTCACATGTTTAGCATGCAAAGGCAGAAGCCCAAATCTGGAAATTTTATCGAGAAAATTCTTAATAGCGGTCATAAAAGGATTTATACGAAATGTAGCTTTTACAGCGATAATTTTGATGAAATCGTGTAATGAAATATGGAAATTATATATTAGTTTATTAAATTATTTGTTGATGTATTAAACTTTCGTTTCTTTTATTTTTAAACATTTTAAATTTACCTACATATGTGGATAGCTTTGAAATAATTTTATAAAAAAATGTATTTTGTTGGCGAAATTTTAAAGACGTTAAAAAATCAAATTTTTTTGAGCAGAATTAAGGACACTATAAGAATACATAGGATTTAGAATATAGGTAAGTATTTTTTTTTATTAGTTTCAATCCCATTCGTCCTTGGAACGAAAAAACATCTCTTACCAAATTTTATCAAAATATCTTCAAAATTGCGACCTGTACTCTGCGCACAAGCTTTACATAGACAGCCAACCAGCCAGCCCTACGGACGAACGGACGGACGGACATCGTTAAATTGACTCAGAAAGTGATTCTGAGTCGATTGGTATACTTTAAGGTGGGTGTTGGACTAACATTTCTGGACGTTACAACACATCAGCACAAATCCAATATAACCTCCCCACTATGGTGGTGTAGGGTATAAAAATAACTATATTTGAAACCAAAGTTTTATTTGCACAAAATATTTACAATTGGAGTAACCAGACACTTCCAAATAACATTTTTTCTCTGGTGTAAAAGAATTATAAATTATATTATTGCATGGTGACACTAAACCCTAAATAACGAATTTCAAATTTTAACATTTCTCAATTCCATTTATCTCTGTGTGGATACTATAAATTTAAATTTTGTTTGACATTTATTAATTATTTTAATTCTTAATTTTGAATTATTCTATTTTTTATAAATTTCATTAATTTTTTTAATAATTTTGTTTATTAACTAACTAAACCTAGTTACCTTATTTAATACAAAATTTAAGACTTAAACACACCTGTATGATACTCTACATGTAATTCTACGACACTAATAACTACATCTAATGACTACAACTTTGCTTATGGATTATAAAGGGTGATTCAAGTAGAGATAATTTTTTCAATAGCATTTTTTTGACAGATCACGTGTGAGTCGTGTCATGCTGTCATGTTATTTTTGTTTAGTATTGTTTGGCATTTCATAATGGAAAGACTTGCGCCTGAACAACGTTTATAAATCGTTCAACTTTATTACGAAAATTTACGTCCTGTGAGGAATGTGTTTCGTGCACTTCGCTCAACTTATGGAAAAAAATGTGTCAATTGTTACGTTATTCGTCAAAAAATTTGACATTCGTGTTACATAGCCCAAAATAAGAAAAACGTCAATTATTTTTGGTCAATTAGTTATTCATCTTACATAAACAGGCTAATAATCTTCAGGAAATAAATGCCAACGAATGCTCTTTCAAATGATAATAAACATTCCCCATTAAATTTCAATTGTCTGTTTTTTTTTAATATGGAACTTCGAAATGGGTCACGCTTTATTATAAAGTTAACAGCCCAATCAGGAATAAAAAATCTGCGGGAGTTTTTCCCCTTTTTTTTAACACTGGATTTGAATAGGAAAAATGGGAAAAGGAAAAAAACTCCCGCGGATTTTTTATTCATGATTGGGCTGTAAATGTGTTACACATATACATACAGACATATTTCGTGGTTAAATTGAAATTTTTATATATGTAACTTTGCAAGTTATCTGTCAATTGGTGCCTGCTGACTTCGTTGGATCAAATAAACGTAAGTTCAATATAGATTTATTCTTAAATTAAATCGCATGATTTAAAGACTTAAATGTAGCATAATGATTTATTCATTATGATACAACATATTGTGAAATTGTCTTTTAGTTTATTAATATTAACTTTAAAAAATATAACAATATACAAAATAATACCCTACTTACTATACATTAAATTCGTTAAACGTGTTGTTTAAAATTTGATGGCTGTGTTCTATATTTCCTTTTTAGTTAAAATTCTACTGATTTTTATTAACTATTTTGATCAATAATTGAAACTGTTAAACTTTATTATTATTAAATTATTGTTATTATAAAAAAAATAAATATTAAAATTGAATTACTAAACTGAAAACAACACAAAAATATTCAAGCTATAATAACAAGTTTGCAATTACAACGAATTATGTAAAGTATGATTTTAATATTTTAAAACGTAGTCATAGATGAGCTCTTAAAACAAGAGAGTAACAATTTCCCGAAAATGTTAAACTTTTAAACTAGGTTTAAGCCTTAACCTAGATTTATTTTATATGATATAAATAAGAGTGCGAAAATAAAGGCATTTAGTACACACAGAAAAAGACCGCAATGTAAAATCAACATGAAGAAATGTTAATTTCAAGTCATTGTAAATTCCTGCAAAAAAATAAATTAATTTAATATTAACGTTCTTTCATATAAAATTAACAGATAAACACGTTAATGTATACATTATTGGAATATTTGTTTCTAAAAAAATACTTAAACCATTTTAAAGATTATTATTGTTATTATTATTCACCCCTATCGTGAATAAAAATTCCACATGAAATTTGTTCCCTTTTATTTTTTTAACATTGAAAAATTTAAAATTTAAAAGGGAACAAATTTCAGGTGGAATTTTTATTCACGATATGGGTGATTATGAAAATATTATGTGGTAGATTAGTGTACATATTAATTCACTCAATTGGGGATAATAATAGATGTTACGAATTATTTCAGCATGGTGGGAGGTTGTAGAAGATACGAATTAATGCATAGAAGGCTATCGAAATAAAATAGATCCGTGATTGAATGTCCTTGAGATTAACACTTTTATGGAAGGATTTTTTTTTTTAGTACAAAATCAAATTTAGTTAAATTTAATGGGCCGCAGTTTGACCGGCACAGTTTTGCATTATGTATATTAGTATGTATTTGTATTGTTGTTATTGTTACAAGTTTTTGTTAGTTTTTTAACTCGTTCCTGTTAAGTACTCGTAGTCTCTTTACTACGATTGCTGCTGTTGTTGTAGTACTCGTATAATGCTTATTACCAAATTCAACACTAACAACAGGCGGTTTTTCTTTTCTTCATTTCAACTCTTTCAACACAAGTTATAGATTCAACAATTGAGAAGGAAACAGCACACATTTACATACATTTTTTATTTTTTATTTTTTTTAGGTCTGTGTAAATTTACAAGTATATTTGCAATTAGTTTTGGTTGTTATTTATTATTATTGTAACTACTTATTTGTTTACTAATACAAATAAATAGAAAATATATATGTATAACTAAATATAATGTTTACTTAATACTGTAAAAGTCAGCAAAATACTCAATTTAATTTCCCATTTACAGGGATTTGCGGGAAAATAAAAAATAAAAACAAACTAGAAAAAAAAACATTTATTTTGTACTTGAAATGATGACAAATAAATAATGGCAATAATTGTATGATAACTATTTAACTCATCATTTAAACACATAGTTATGTTGTTTTTTTTTTTGGCTTTTTGCCAAATAATTTGAAGTTTTTTATGATTCCCCTGCAAAAACTTTCATAACTATAGAATATATAATTCTAACCATATCAATCATTTTAAGATTCAGACTACAAGATAGTAACAACGTTAATAATACGACTGTTTTTACGGGTTAGAGGGAAAGGATAATATGGGTAAATTTTGTAAATAAAAACTAGGAGGAATTTTCAGAAACGTTATAATCTTTATGTGTTTATTGAACTTCTTTAATATATAATAGTGTAAGTCTTCAATTTTATATAGGTTTTAGGGTAAGTATATGGGGTAATTAGATATACTTTTAAGTTTTAAGTTTAAGGGTTTAAGTTAATTTATATTATTATATTAAATAAATTATAAATTATAAATATATTCAACTTTTTATTTATTTTACTGAATACACTTTATTTGGATGTGAGGTGTTGTTATTTTTATGTTTCTGTTTCTCCTTACACTGAAACTGAAGTTGGCTGCAGTTGGGGGTGTGGATCATGATTCACATCAGGGATGGGGATGTTTTTATTATTCACTGAGGTGATCAACGACAATAAACACATTATGCACTTTGTTTTGAGATAGTTGTATCACTTCGTCTTAATTTGTAAATATGTATAAACGATTTCGTTCATGAATAATCAAGTCTAAAAAAACCGCTAAATCGTTCTTTGCGTGATTCTTACAACTATATAAATTTAACTATTATTTTGATATAATAAAATTTGTCTCAAAATCTTATCGCTCTTCTGCAGAAAGCTCTTCTATGTATTTTCTCCACTCTCCTAAAAGAGTGTTTTTTTTTATCTAGTCTTCAATCGAGTACTACTCGTACACAGAGGTAGTAGTGTAGCTTAATTGGTTAGCGCATTTGATCACGAGTTGATATTTGTATCAACTCAAACAACATCAATTTCTGATAATTATTAGTTTTCTTTCTATCCATCATAACTAATATTTATCACAGCGCCCTCCTTCGGTGGTATGGCATTCAAACGCCACCGAAGTAAAATAATTAAATAAAAGCTATAAAATGGAGCTCTATAAAAATAATGCGCCTACTCACCACCTGAGGCGCTGCAATGCTGCAACTAAAACAACCCTAATGCGCAATTGCAGAGTTGTGATATAAAGCTTTCTTCTACTTTCACCACCTTTACTTCTTCAATCTATCCCCTTTCCCAAGGAAAGTAACGTAATTACTCGTATATTAATTAATTAATTACTCGTATATCAGGCATATTAATTGCCTGAGTATTACTTCTCTTATAAAAAAAAACAGAAATGACGTTAAAAAATCGACAACGGTTGGTGTCATCATGCGGTGTCAATTTTTTACCGTACGTTCGTAACCATTTATTTACAAATTGAAAACGTACGGTGTCGAATGACACCAACCGATGTCAATTTTTTCGACAACGCAATGTGGTTAAATTTGTTGTTTAAGCGATACACAACAAGCGACGAAACTGAATTAGTTTATTATGTCACGCCGCCGCAATTAATGCTTCTAAATGAACCACCGGCGCGCCGTCAAGTTATTGTCAAAGCCTTGCGAAAAAATATTTTACTCGACTTGGTGGTATTCATAATTATGTGTTTTGTAATTTAGATTATAAACGTGTTAATTTTTTAGTGCAAACAAACTGGAAAAAAATATGAAAATAATTGGTATAAAGAGCAATTTTGTGAAGAAAGTTGAATAGTTTTCGACAGTGAATATGACTTTCATTTTTGTCTAGTTAAAGGGTAAGTAAACCTATGTATATTTTAAATATCGCAGTAGAAAGCAATAAGTTTTTGTTTGTTTTTATAGACGCCCAAGTAACATTTAAGAGCTTGCAGTATTTTAAAAACGAGCATCTAAAGGAAACTATGCTACCATTGGGGTTGCGGGTAGAATTTAGAGAAAAACTCTTTGCTTGAAAAAAAAGAAGTAAAGTTCTTTTGAAATGTTAAAAACTTAATTATACGTAAGTTTTATAAAACAAATCAAAAAAATAATATAATTTTTATTTATTTGGGGTAGGTTCAGAAAAGAAAAAGACAACGAACGGTATCAAAGCGATAACGATGTGGCGTCAAATTGACAACAATGCACTCAACGGCCAGGGACCGTAAATAACAGTTATCCTGAAAATTTACACTCAAAAACTCTCTAGTTTTATTTTATTTAAACTCAAAAACTCTCCATGTTAGAGTCAACGGAGACCTATACTGTCATATACCAATAGATTCGTATTGAAGTGCTCTTTCGGAATCTATAGTGATATTAAAAACACAATCTCAACTACACAGTTAAGAGTTATTTTTCACCGAAAAAATAAAAGATCGAATGAAATTCTTGAAAAAAAGTTTTATTTTGCAGTCATAAAATAAAACTCTTTTGAGGAGTTTTATTTTATTTAAACTCAAAAACTCTCCATGTTAGAGTCAACGGAGACCTATACTGTCATATACCAATAGATTCGTATTGAAGTGCACTTTCGGAATCTATAGTGTTATTAAAAAACAATCTCAACTACACAGTTAAGAGTTAGTTTTCACCGAAAAAATAAAAGATCGAATGAAATTCTTGAAAAAAAGTTTTATTTTGCAGTCATAAAATAAAACTCTTTTGAGGAGTTTTATTTTATTTAAACTCAAAAACTCTCCATGTTAGAGTCAACGCAGACCTATACTGTCATATACCAATAGATTCGTATTGAAGTGCACTTTCGGAATCTATAGTGATATTAAAAAACAATCTCAACTACACAGTTAAGAGTTAGTTTTCACCGAAAATAATAAAAGATCGAATAAAAGATCGAATGAAATTCTTGAAAAAAAGTTTTATTTTGCAGTCATAAAATAAAATAAAATAAAATAAATAAAACTCTTTTGAGGAGTTTTATTTTATTTAAACTCAAAAACTCTCCATGTTAGAGTCAACGGAGACCTATACTGTCATATACCAATAGATTCGTTCATAAAATAAAACTCTTTTGAGGAGTTTTATTTTAGACGGAAAAAATAAAACTCCTCAATATAGTTTTTTTTCGTCTCTTCTTCGTTTTAAATAAAACTCAAATGGTAGTTTTTCTGTTGTGACTATCACAAGACACGTTTTCTTCATTTCTTCAGGAGTCATTGTTACCGAAAATCGAACTTTTTTTAATGGTACATCACATTCATTATCTTCTTATTCAGTTCCATGTATTGTTGTTTATGCTTTTTGATTAAATGACGCTTTAAATTGCTAACATAATTGCCTTTAAAAATGCTTTTGCATACATGTGTATGGTATAAATAAATAAAATGAGTTTTATTTTCTGTCGAAAAAAAAACTCTATTGAGGAGTTTTATTTTAGACAGGAAATATAAAACTCCACAAATGAATTTTATTTTATGACAGCAAAATAAGCCTCTCTTTTTAAAAGTTTTATCTGACTTTTATTTTTACGTTGAAAAATAACTGTTTTAGATGGAGATTTTGTTTTATAAGCCACAAAATAAATGTTATAAAAGAACTTTTTTGATATCACTTAAAGCCGTTACGGTCCATGAAAACGGCGCGTTACAAATCAACAACGATGCGGTGCAATATCAAATTGACAACATTTGTTGGCAATTCTTTATTACAATATTGACAGCGATTTGTGCACATACGGGGTTGATACACTTTTGACACCGTATGGTGTCAAATCGAACACGTATGTGATCATTTTTTCTCTGGGTGTAGTACTGGATTTTTTGTTATTTGTATTCTTCTCGAATTTTCCAAAATAACATTTTTCGTTATTTCAATTTATAGGGTAACTTTAAAATGCGGATTCTTAAGGGAGTGCGGATATGTTAAAGGCTATTTTTGTCTTTAGTGTCTTTTTTAAGTTACTTTCGTTTGAAAATGGAATCAAAAGATTCTACTTAAATTCTTGCACGTAGCGGGAAACCACGTGAACCTAATAAACACGTTTTTCTTTTGCTTTTAAAATGTCGATTTTGTGCCAACAAAGCGGAAGTCGTTTAAACGATATAAAAGGAAAATAAAAATAAAAGAAAAATTTATCGATTATAATAACCCAAAGCGTAAGAGATCTTGTGTGAAGGCTGGTCATTCAGCCAAATCGTTGCCAAAGCCAAATATTTAAGGCGCTCTGCATTTGGTAGAACAAAAAAAAAACAATGAAATGAATAACGAATGCGACTGATACGTTTAGAGCGAGCATTGGCCCAAACATGAAAGCGTAATATTTCATCATAATAACGATCGGCCACATGTTGCAATACTTGTTAAGAACTATTTAGAATGAATAATGAATGACTTTTAATAAAAAAAATCTAAAAAAATTACATATTTCAAATATATACAACCAATAATTATCCACTCTTTGTGAAGAGTGATCTTTTAAGAGCTTTCGGATTTGGTTTAAAAACAAACGCATACAATTTAGAGAAATGATGAAATTATTATCTATTGCTTCGCATAGTAAGCGACATGTAGCACCACCTTAAGTCCAGCTCCTAAATTTTGGACAAACAAAAATTTGTAATCGTCGCACGAGAGCGCTCTCCATTCACAGTAACGTTTCTGTCTTCGTCATTTTTGAAAAAGTACAGTTTAATAATGGCACCCGCCCATAATCCCCACCAAACAGTGCATTTTTTAGTATGCAATGGCAATTCTTGAAATGCTTCTGGCTGCTGTTCACACCAAATACGAGCTAAAAATAAAATGGAATAAGTGCACAATGCACTTTCTTCAATAAACTGCAAGTGTTGTTCATTTGTAAGTCGATTCATTTTACTTTGTTAAATTTTTTGTATTTTGTTATTTAGAAAAACAAATTAAAAAAAAAAAAATAAACAATTCAGTTTTGTTAATCAATACAATATTGGTCATACGATTAATGTGAGAAAGAATTATTTTGAATCAATATTACGGGTTGTTAAAATTTGTATACACTGAGTAAATACAAGCTAGAAACTTTCAGTCTAATTCATAAAAACTTATCAAGGGTTTATAACAGGCTTATAAAGCAAATATCAATACAAAATTTGCTTTATCAGCCTGATATAAAACTTTGATAAGTTTTATGAATAAGGGCGTTTAAATTTAATTGAAAAATTGTTGATATTCATTTAAATGTTTGAAACATTTTTCATTACTACGTACGTCCCTTGTTAATTTCAATTTCTTTTTACGCTGTGATGACATTTCTATCTTGTTTTCTTTATTTTATTTTTGTTAGTTTGTTTATTAGCTTTTAAATTGGGTCAAAAGTCTAGGAGAAACCTAGACTATAAGCACTTATATTTTGTTATTTATTACCCTCCTAATTCATGAAACTATAATCACTATACAATGACACAGGTAATACCCTACTTAGGTAACTTAGCAAAGGAAGTCTTGTAAGAAATACCTCAGTTTAAAATCGTTTAGGAATGATGAAAAACAAAGTGTTTGGGTCTTTGAAGATTAGATCAGATTGTTTCATCATCCTTACTAATTTCTGCATTATTTTCAATAAATAATATTTTCGTGTACGGTATTCTAAAGCGCTTGTTGTCTTACAAATACAGTTTTATTGTTTCTTTTATATTTCTTTTCAATTGTCAATTAAAGTGACCACAAGCAGTCATAATAAATCCACATACTGGGCAACAAACAACAACCAAACTGGTTATCAAGCGAATAACTATCTGGGGACAATACGTTCCACAGACACACACTCATACAATAACAAAACCCCATCCTGTCAATATTAAACCCACTGTCATGGAAAAATTACTTTAATACCTGAAATATACAAATGTACATATGTATTAACAAATATTACTACTACTCAGTTACATGTATACAAACATCTGTACAAATATACATATAAACAAATTGGCTAAATTGTATTGTAATTGAGACAAAACAAAACAGAACAGAACTAATTTTTAAATCAATCAGGAAACTTCTTTACAAATTATACCAGCGATGTTAAAAGATTTAATATTTCTGATTTTTATATTATTTTGAAACCACTACTAGGTATATTGTGTTCAGAAAACTTACCTACTGCTGAATTAATATGTCAAAATTTATACCGACTAATAGGACTACACCATTTCCAATTGTACTTCAAAAGTTTCTAATTGTAATATAAAACAAGTAAGAGCTTATATATTTGGTTGTGCCCAATCAAACCCCAGAACCAGACCAGCAGAAAATTGACAAACAAGTCAGAGAATGGCTAGATGAGGGCATAGTGAAACCAAGCGTATCTGAAAATTCTTCACCAGTCGTGTTAGTTTCTAATAAGGATGGTACATACAGACTATTTTGCGATTATCGGCGTCTCAATGAAAAAATTGTCCGGCATAACTTTCCAATGACCCTTGTTGATGTCGTCGGTCAGAGACTACAGGAGGGTAGAGTGTATACCACAATTGATTTGAGGAATGGTTTCTTCCATGTAACTATAGAGCAAGAATCACAAAAGTATACGGCATTCGTTACACATAATGGCCAATATGAGTTTAGTTTTGTGGCAGTCGGTATCTCTAATTCTCCAGCCGTTATATTTCTGCAGTTCTTCAAGAGTTGGTTAGAGACGGTACTGTAATAATTTATATGGACGATATTGTTATTGCATCAAAAGACGAAGAGGAGGATCTTGAAAAGTTGTGTAAATTTTTAAAAGTCGCGTCCTCAAACGGCCTTGAAATAAAATGGAGCAATTGCCAATTTTTGAGAAAAAATATTAAATTTCTGAGATATAGAATAGAGAACTCATCAATATATCCAACAGATGAGAAAATTTCTGCGTTTAGAAACTTCCCCATTCCAACTAATGTGAAAGCATTGCAAAGATTTTTAGGACTTACGTCATTCTTTCGACACTTTATACGGGAGTACGCTAAACCATTGTCGGATCTCCTTTTTAAAAATGCAAAATTCAAGATGGGTGATAACGAACTACTTGCAGTTCAACAATTGAAAAGTGCACTTACGTGCGAATCGATTCTAAGGCTTTATAATCCTAAAGTTGAAACAGATTTTCACACAGATGCTAGTATACATGGTTACGGAGCAGTACTTTTTCAGAGAGAATCAGAGGACATGCAGCTACACCCTGTTGAGTACATGAGCCGAAAGACGATACCAGCTGAGAACATACATACTGTTCGAGTTTCGCGTTGGGCACTTTTTCTTCAAGATTTTAATTACGTCATAGAGCACCGATCGGGTATGAAAATGAGACATGTAGACGCTCTCAGCCGTGTAACGTGTCTGATGATACAAGATAGTCTACAACATCGCATAAAAGAAGCTCAAAAAAGTGACGCTCGTATCACTGCTATTCGCAAGAAGATTATTTCATCATATATGTATATCAGTAGTATGATCTATGCATATTTAAAACCAGAGACCATTTATCGTCGTTTTTTTTTTCTTTTATATCACTGAGAAATAATGATAACAGTTATTAAGATAGGACGCAATTTAAATAGTTTGTCATTCACCAAAGCATTAAAAAAAAATAATAAAGGTCATACCAAACCATGTAAACAAAAACCATTTTATAATAATTATTTTACTTTTAAAAAGAAAATATAAATCACAAATTTTCGGTCTCTGCTTAAAACAAAAGTCTTATAGAGAATTTGATTTCAATAACGATTTATTTTAGAATTTTTTTTTTTTTTGGGTATACCCGTTATTCTTGGAAATGAACCTTATATGGGCGCTATGGCCAATTATGGACTGGCCTTCACAAAATCCAATAATAACATGTTTACTTACATACATATATGTAAGTGATCTGCGTAAAATTTCGGATCGATAACAATATTTATAAGACATTTACGTAGGTGTAAGTGTTTTTCGGAGGCGGTCCTCCAATCATGGGCCGATCAGCAGAAAGTTCGTTATATATGTACATATATGTGGATTATTTGTATCGAATTTAAACTGGTGTTGTTTATACGAGATTAATGCGCATTTAGGTTATATTCGGAAAGGGACTTTATTTAGTGCCCGTGGTTAAATATGGACAGATTGCCATAATTTTATATATATGATATTTTATGTATACATGTGGATTATTTATTTTGATTTTAACTTGCTAGAGAATTTTTTTTTAAAGAAGTAACACTCAGGCAATTAATATGCCTATATATACTTGCGTCACTTTCTTTGCAAAGGGGATAGTTGAAGAAGTAAAGGTGGTGAAAGAAGAAAGCTTTTTATATCACAACTCTGCAATTGCGAATTATCAGCCATGTCACAGAATTTAATTCCGTTCGGAAGTGGAATTGATTCCGTTTTTACTTCTATAGAAAAAGCAAAACCAACATTTTTTTCGGAATGACACCACTTTTAATTTGCTATGTGGTATTGTAATTTTAAGAATTTCTAAGTTTCATTTCGAAAAAATTCTTCGTTTTACCTTTTCTAAAAAAGCAAAAAACGGAATCATTTCCACTTCCGAACGGAATTAAATTCTGTGACATGGCTGTATGTTTGTTTTTAGTGCAGAATTGCAGCGCCTCTGGTGGTGAGTAGGCGCATTAATGTTAAAGCTTTTATATAATTATTTTTACTTCGGTGGCGTTGAAATGCTATACCACCGAAATAGAAAAGAAAACCCATAATTATCAGAAACAGATGTTGTTTGAGTGGCAGCGGCTGGGAATCGAACCCGGTCTACAAATACCAAATCATGCTTAATGATCAAATGCGCTAACTATTTAAGCTATAATATAAATATCATTATATACATATATACTAAGAATATTTCTTCCACAAAAAAAAACAAAAATCAAGAGAATTTTTTATAAGAGATTCATGAGCATTTAAGTTATTTTCGAAAGTGGTTATATTGGTTAACAATATAAAATATCGTTTTATTTTTTCTCTTAGTATGAAACTTATTTTTGTAAGAATACTGCTTTTCTATACGCATGCACCATAGAGCCATATTCAGGAAATACATTTGTATAGAGATATGTAAAATCGTGAACTGATTCTTACTGTTTTCAACAGCAGTTGTCCTTCTTTAATAAAAATTAAGTGTGCTAAATTTCATGATATTATCTGCATTATATTTGAAGAAAATAGTAAAACTTATCTGAAAATATTGCGGTTATCTAAAACTTGGGTCTTTAACTAGACCGATGTTGCCCATTTTCAATACATGTTTGAAACAAAGATTGTTTGGAAAAATGTCACTGTTCTAAGTCTTTCTTTCGAAGCTTTGTCGTGTTTTCAACAGACGGACAGACATGGCTAAATCGTCGTAGATCTTATAAGAACCCAGAATGTACGAGTGCTCGGGCGACCACGACGAGCATCGTCATTGACATCTTCTCGGCCTTCCTTAAACCGGTTATACCACAATTGAACTTGTGTTCTGCTCAGAGCAGACTCGCCAAACCTTAATACAGTTTCTTTGATTCATTTTTTCGAATAGTAGAAAATTGAAGAGCACACCAAAACACGACTAACCTTTCAAAAACAAACTGACAATCCAAAATGGCTGATATTACCAACATATGTATATAACAGACATGTGTACCAACATAACAGAAAAAATGCGAAAATCGAACATACGTAACTCACGAAATTAGAAAATAACGGTTATTTTTGATCAGACCTCGTATATAATTTTTGGTTGTACGATCAACATTTACAAAAAAATATACTCCCATGCTTTGGTGGCGGTTATACCAAGTAAGAAAGTATAGTTGGTCAAGGCCTACCATATTTGAGTATTTAAGCAAAAATATTATTTCAGCGCTATGACCTATTAAGATGGATTCACCCATTTGTTCTTAACAAAAATTGTTTCCGGAGAAAAATTTTTTTACTGAGAGTTTTGTTGCAGCAAAATTCACCCATTTCGAACGATTTTTTTTAAAAATCAAAGCTGCCATATGTAAACAAAATCCATTAGTTTTACAAGTGCGGCCATTGATTTATTTTGATTTGGGTTTTAAGTGTCAAAATACAAATATTAAATTATTTTAAAGAATTGTGTATTCAAAATCACAGATATAAATTCAAAATTAATGAAAAAAGAAAGCTGCTTTTGCTGATGGCCATGGAAATACATAAGGCATTGATATTTGTATGAAAAAAATGCAACCTATTGGCAACTCAATTCATTTTTGTCCAGAAAAAATATAAAATTAAACCAATTCAAGTTCGTAAAAAATATTCTCTCTCTCAAAAAGAGAGACGTCAAACTTCATATAAAAAAGTGTTCGAACAAAATGTTTGTTAAGAACGATTGGGTGAATCCACCTTTATAGACCGATCATCATACAATTTAGTAACATGTTTTCTGTGCAGATACCATTTATTTGTATTATCAATACTTGGAAAAGATTTATTCATGTTAAAGTAATTTTCGGAATTGGGTCTTATAAGTGACATGACTTTTGTATATAGAGAACTTACTTGTGTTGAATTTTATTAGGATATCAATATTTTTAAGGAGTGATTTATGATTTATAAGACATTTCTGTTTTAAAGTGATTTTTGGATATGGATAAGTTTATACGTTGTTTGGATAAGTTTATAAATCAAAAACTTATAAAGTTATTTTTCAAGAGGACCGATTTCAACCCTCCCCACTATTATGCTGCAGTTGGGCTTCCGAAAATTTAATTTTTGGCTCTAAACAGAGCCAATTGAATTAACTGCAGCCTTTAACCCTAGATGGTTGAATCGAAGAACAATTTTTAAAAATAATTTTAGCGGAGCAGTTTTTAAAGTTAAAAATAAACAAAAATATTTTTATTTAAGTATTTTATATAAGAAATAAAAAAAATAAAATTTAATGTAACACAAATTTGTTTTTCTATCTTAAAATTCGATACGAATTTGACTCTTTTTTATGAGTTATATGATACAGAGTAAATGAGCTTCGTCGATACGACGAACAGTAACCATCCAGGGTTAAACACAAAAATACACATTTTAAATAAAAGATTTATTTATTAACATCAACATATTCATACAAATAGACATAGAACATTTGTCTCTCAATCGTTATATAACGTAAGTACTTACCCTAATATAGGTATTTATACATATGTAGGTACTTTTCAATTAAATACTACTTTCCTATAATTAATTACAACAAAACTGTCTATGGATGTGCGCAAACATATAACGGCAATTGTAATTTGTTTTTATATTCAAATAAAAAACCAAAATTCCAAAATTAAAGCGAAAAGAAAAAAAACAAAACGTAATAAAAAAAAGCACGTAGTCTATAAAAAATGTTTATACTCAAAGGACATTTGGATGGGATATATCTAAATGTACATACATATGTATATATTTTATAGTATTTGTGTATGCCTTCTTTATCTATTTATGAAAATGTGTGTTTCGTGTGAAATATGAATATGACAACTGGTCAATCATTACTGACATCTGCATGAATGATTATTTAGCTTTACGTTGACCATTTCCATAGAGGGTTTACTTACAAACGTTTTTGTTTTTGCTGTTGATTTTTTATTATTTGTTCTGTTTTGAACAACTGTTGTTTACTTCTTCTGTTCTTCTTAACTTTAACAACACAGTTCGTCAAGGTAAAACTTGAACATTTAAAAGAATTATAGAAGTTAGTTAACTCAAAATTAACTTATGTGCATCCGTTACTAGTCGTACAGGTAGAAATAGGCTTCAGGGAGCTGGATTAAAGGCTTGTAGTTCGAGCAAGATACCTTTATTGAGCAAACAGAATATTAAAAATTGGTTGTGTTGTTTTGAAACATGGAGTATATGTTGTATGGGAAAACTGGGGAAATTGGAGAAATGTGCTTTGATCAGATGTAAGAACATAGATTTGTTTGGTTTTGATGACACTTTCTTTAAAAGCCACGAAACGTAGAATTTGACTTAAAAAAACTGTGAAGCATGGAAGTTTAGTTAGTGATATTGGGTTAGCTTTATCAACCTTTGGTCATATTCATCTACATGCAAAATCAAATACAAAAGAAGAGAAATTGGATACCATATGAAATAAAGCCTAGAGACGTTCAAAGACGATTTTGCATGTCCGAAATGCTGCTAAGTCCCAATTCACACGAAACTATTTTTATTAAAATAGTTTTCCTTGAAATTTCTTTGGTGTTCACATAGCACAATTTTATTGCTTAAATCACTCGTATTTTTATTTGAGAGTATACACACATTTGTTTGCACATACATATATAATACAAATAAGAGAGTAACACGAGTTGCTGGTACAATCAAGTCTGTACTTGTCTTCCCCTCACCCCGATCTAAATCTAAATGGTAATCAGCTGAGCCTAAAGAATTGCTTCGTCTAAATTGGGAATTATCATAAATATTTATTGCTAATAGCTATAGCTAACCTACAAGATTTAAATTCATTCAATCTAATAATTTGAAATTTATCACTGATATTTTCTAGTAATAGCAAATGTAAAATTTAACAAATCAGGGGAACCATATACATAAATGTGTGTATGCAAAATGCCGAAAAAATGGTGCTCTTTATTATTAGGTACTTTTTTCAGGAGTTATTTCAGAATCTTTCAAACTTAAATCTATCTATATTTTCAACTTTGCCCAGTTTCAATTCTCCATTCCAATTATAATTTTCGCTGTTGTTATGTTATGCATGCTGCCTTCCCTTTTTCAATAAGATGTCCACTTCTGTTTTAGCATTGACTATGCCATCACTGTTCTTTAGTTTTCACTCAACTACATACTTATATTATATTTAAAATGTTAAACAAACCCATTAAAATCTTTATCCGCTTTTCGGTTTATTGCTCTGTAATTGTTAGTGAGCGAATTAATAAAATTAATTATATCTATTAATAGTTTGCATTGCAAATGAAATTGACGTCAATTTAAAATTACACAAAAAAAAAACATAATTTGAATTAAACTAAAGTAAGTAATTAATCATTATAAATAATATAATTTTCATTAAAATGAATTTCAAATGCAATTTTATTTCTAGACTGCCCATTAATTCAAACTATTTACATAACGAAATTGTCCTCAAACGGCTCTTTTATTATTATAATTTATTTCAATACATAGATAAAATATTGCATATTCTCCAATCGGTATTGTCGAGATATGTTTCTCGATTGCAACCCTTAGCTCAAGTTGTACAGAAATATATTGAGAAATATAAAATATTCAATAGATTAAAATCGGCAAATGTTGACTACACACAAATGAATTTAATTTTTAGTAAGTGCTTTCCAGCAGTACAGAATACTAATTAGTGGTGCATTGACAAATTCATTGGTCACTATAACCGAATTTATTTTATTTTACACGTTACTTTGTTTTTGCTTTGGCTGTAAGTAATTCAGAAGCTTTACTTTGCATTATACTAACTACTTTATATATAACCACAGGACATAAAGATAACTATTATAAATGTAAGGATCCTATCCATTCTCTCAGCCAGACAGTTTGTTCGTACGTTTGCAAAGTTTAAAAATAAAACTAAAAAATTATAATGGTCGGTTTTTTTTATTATTCCATTAAATAATTAACTACTGGCGATTAGAGCTGGGCAACTAACTATCTAGAAAAACCTCAAATGAATCAAATAACCAATACAAACTCATGGACACAGTAAGTGTATGAATGTGGCATTGCTGGAAAAAGTACGGAAATAAATAATTAGCATCTGGACGTATGATAAATATTATTTATAATAATCAAGATTACAACTAACTCGTAGTCTGTACGTAGACACAGTTAGTAGTAATCCTAAGTAGTAATAAACGAAATTTTATTGTTTCCTCTTTTTTGTGATTCAGCAAAGTTTTTTTATGCAAATCACACTGGTACTTTCGTAAATAGACATACTTTCTATAAACCTTTTTAATGGCCCAAATTCTAAAACAAGGGTTTTACCAATTCAATTCACAGAGACAAGCGGCAGGAAGCGAAAAACAACAACATGATTTCATCAGTGTTTAATACGTAAAAACAAAAGAAAACCAATTTGGTCATCTGAAGAGCTCAAAATTGATTTATGTGCATCGGTTATGCATGCGAAGATAAATTTGAATTTAACTAGTACAGACAAAAAGCACAATTCTTAACATTGATAATGTTACAGTCAACAGAGCACTGTTAAGCACTTAACAGTCATAATAGATATTAGAATTATAATACGAAAATGTATGTGAAATGTAACTATATATCTGAAATAATTTCAGAACTAAAAAAATAATTGTTGGATTAAAAGTAATAGTAGGACATCTAAAATAATCTTGCAATTTGTGTAATTTGGATTTGAAAAATGTAATATATCTGAAGAGGATTTGTGACCATTTTGGAAACTGAGTGAATAGTACCTATACTAAACTATATAGAAGTAGAGGTCCTTACTTCGTACTTGTTCGAAGTGTAGTAGTGGGATATTTGAAATAATCTTAGGATTGAAGTAATTTGGGCGTGAAAATTTTAATTTTTTTTTTTTACAAATTCCGGAGAAAATTTGTTACTATTTTGGAAACTGGGTGAATGGTACCCATACTATACTATATAGAAGTGGAGCTCCAAGAAGTACTTGTTCGAAGTGTAGTAGTGGGATATCTGAAATAATCTTGGGATCTTAGTAATTTGGACTTGAAAATTAAAATTTTTTTTGAAATTCTAGAGAGGATTTATGATTATTTTGGAAACTGGGTGATTGGTACCCAATCTAAATAATCGCAAATCTTCTCCAAATTAAAAAAAAAACATGTAAAAAAGTATTATCGGTCAAGCCCAACCATATAATAACACACACCTACTATATGTATAAAAAGTTTTACAGAAATGGGCGCTATATGGGATATATGTATAATCTATTGTGGACCGATCATCCAAAAATTTAGTGTCATGATTTCTGTAAATATAAAAATTATGTATGTTATACTTTATCTCGATGTAAATGCTTTTATAAGATTTATGGAAGTTAAAGTAAATTACGGTGTATTATATGGGAGTTTCAACCAATTATGGACCGATCATCATAAAATTGTACCATATTATTTTTGTATATAAGTAACATATTTGTGTTCAATATTATTTGGATACTGACATTTTTATGTGAGTTACGCTCTTTAAAATGATTTTCGGAAGTGGGCCTTATATGTGGACTATGAATAATTATGGACCGATCATCATAAAATTGTACCATATTATTTTTATATATAATAAACATATTTGTGTTCAATATTATTTGGATACAGACATTTTTAAAGGAGTTATGCTCTTTAAAGTGATTTTCGGAAGTGGGCCTTATATGGGAGCTATGATAAATTATGGACCGATCTGCACAAAATTTGTAGATCTGATTTGGCTTCATTTATCACTCATTTTTGGTGAAATTTGTTTGGATACTTGCATAATTTTTATGATCTTTAAACCCTAATTTCGGGAGAACATTTGTATGGGGGCCAGGTGAAATGGACCGATTTCCAACAGTTTCAATCCCATCCGTCCTTGGGCCGAAAAATTTCACGTACCAAATTTTATCGAAATATCTTCAAAATTGCGACCTTTACTATGCGCACAAGCATGGACAGCCATCCAGCCAGACGGACGGACGGGCATCGTTAAATAGACTCAGGAAAAGATTCTGAGTCAATCGGTATACTTTAAGGTGGGTGTTGGACCAATATTTCTGGGCGTTACAAACATCAGCACAAATCCAATATATCCTCCCCACTATGGTGGTGTAGGATATAAAAACAGCATCTACCATAAAGGAGAAATGACAACAATAACAAACATTGCTAATATTGTCAACCAACGCGTTGCAACGGTAGCCGCAGTAATAAAAACAACAACAAATTTTTAGTAATTCATAACATGTAAAAACAAATATTTCTCAATAGTGATGAGATAAATAGATGATGTTTCTAAGTAGATCTTGGACAACAAACATTGCTGATGACGCCCATGGCAGGACAGAAAATGTATTCCAATGTGCAAATTGTCTAAAAATATTACTTTACAATGGTATTCTTTGAATTTGTAAATTAATGAACTCTCAAGCCAAATAAAAATGTTTTCTAATAAAAATTTAAACTTCAACTTCAAATTACTTATTTCTAATTGTGCAACTACAATTCAGGAATCTCGATTAAATCTTGGTAGCCCGAGGAAGAACCATTATTGGGCAAACAGATAATTAACACATGAAAATTTGAGAAAATTTTCTGTGTTCAGATGAATCAAAGATAAATTTGTTTATTTCTGAAGACAAAACTTTCGTTTTAGGGCCATAAAATAAGAAATTTAAACTTCATCTGGGTACGATCTAAGTTATTGGATTGATTTTGCTGTACATTACGTAGAAATACTACAAAATCAAATGCTAACCTATGCCAGAGAAAAAGGCATTGGTTTAAGCAAAACAAAGTCAAAGTCATGAAGTGGGCGCCACAATTCCTTTTTATTTGCTAACGTTTGCAACATCTACTGAGTATGTTTGCTTCATCACCTATTCTGAGAGATTGCAATCATGATTGCAAAGATAGATGACGCCATATGACAACCCGTTTTCATACAATTGCCAACAATTTGGACAATTTGACAACAAAAATGACATAGTGAAAACCAAGCATAAGAAACCCCAGTTAGGTTGTACTGGAATATCTTAAAAGATCCTGATCTCAGCACATTCAGATTCTTAACATATCTACTAAGTTTCTTAACCAAGTTTCTTCATATTCATTTAAAACTGTCTACTACTAAAAATTTCAAGGTCACCCTACCTAATATATATGTACGTATGTATGTCTAAATAAAAGTATTTATGTCCTTACGTTTAAACAATATTTAATAATTTATTGTATTATTTATAAACACACACAATAAATTTTTTAATACAGCAAGAACTAATAAAATGCGAGTATAAAACAGACCAAATAAAATCCATAAAATAAATAAATAAGAAACTGTATACAACACAGGTCACCCTGTACAAAACAATTAAAATTTCATATTTCATTTAATAATAAAACAAAACGAAAATAAACACAACAACAACAACAACAGAAAAAATAATAAATAAATAAAACAAAAATATTGTAAATATTATCAGCCATATGCTGGTTTTTACATGAAATCTATTTTTAGAAACTGTCGCACTAGCCGGCTGTCTCACTAAATTTTTTGATGACTTGACTTAAGTGAGTGAATGACATAATTTAATTTTGTTTTTATTCAGTAAGTGTAGGAGCGAATGGTAAAGTTATTTGGAGCCTCCATGTGATATGTATTGAGGGACACACTACTTCCTAGCTAACCCTAATACACAAATGTATGTAGCTAGGAGCGTTGTCAACATTAAAATTCCAAAACGCACCAAAATGGAGAAAAAACGCGCCATTGAAAAAAAAACACACCAAATTTAGAATTTCTTTTTTATTTAAAATGTTTATTGCATTAATTTGCCATAAAGAGTATAATATTTTTGTATTATAAATATAACAATAAAACTATATTTTACAGTTCAGTGTTTTTAGAAAAAAACAAGTAAGAGTGCTTTATTCGGCTTTGCCGAATCTTATATACCCTTCACCTTTGTTTAATATGTATAACGAGTCTTTATTTATTTAAATGTACATAAAGATAATTTATAATGAACACTTATATTACGGTTTAAGAACACACTTAAAGTTTTCGAACACTTTGTTTGATCAACGCCATCTGTTGATGAACAATATTAATACACTAACAGTCTAATTCATAAAAACTTATCAAGGGTTTATAACAGGCTTATAAAGCAAATATCCATACAAAATTTGCTTTATAAGCCTGTTATAAACCTTTGACAAGTTTTATGAATAAGGGGGTAAGTCTTTTTGATGAAATTTTCAGAGGTTGTCTCCGATTTTTGCTCATATCTCCGTTATTTATGGACGGATTTTGCAAATTTTATATAGCAAACTTCTCGAAAGCATGTCTGACAGAATTATTGAAGATTTGGATCCCGAAGATATCTGGGGACTTCAGAAAATTGATTTTAACATCTACACAAACAGACAGACAGACGGACATGGCTTAATAGACTCCGCTATCTATAAGGATCCAGAGTATATATTCTTTATAGGGTCGGAAAATTATATTGCGGAAATTACAAACGGAATGACAAACTTAGCTACACCCTTCTCATGAAGGTGAAGGGTATAAAAATAAAACTTAACAAAAATAAAAGAAATAAACTAAACAAATTTTTTTTTTTTTTAATTTCATAAATTCTATATAAACCTTTTTAAAAAGCGATCAACGATCAACAGTAAAAGCCTTTTTTTAAATAAACGAGCTAATAAAGATAAAATAAGCATTTAACCACTCAAAATTTAACTCACAATATTCTATTCGGAACTGAAGTACTAATTGGTAAAAAAAGGGCTAATTTCAGTATATATTTGGTACTTTTTTTAATTATTTTTGTTTTCTATTTTAAGCACGTATTTCTATTTGATTTTTTTCAATAAAATTTGTTCAGTAGTTCAAAGCCGGGAAAAGATCACACCAAAGTAGAATCATATAGACCCATCAGCCTATTGTCAAATATATCGAAGCTATTCGAGAAAATGCTCATGAACAAGTTATACCGGATTTTAAGTGAAAATAATTGTATTCCGAATCGTCAATTTGGATTTACTATCGAACAAACCCATAGACTAGTCAATATAGGCAATAAAAAACATTTGAAGAAAAAAAATATTGTTCCGCTCTTTTTATTGACATTTCTCAAGCGTTTCATAAAGTGTGACATGATGGTCTAATATACTATACAAGTTGAAACTAAATTAACCCAGAATGACACATAAGCTATTAGAAAGCTACTTAAATGGTCGAACATTTAAGCTTATAGAAGGAGATTTCTTAAGTTCCGCACAACCTATTAAAGAAGGAGTCAAGGACGCATCCTGGGACCCTTATTACACTTGATATACACATCTGATATGCCAACAAACAATCGTACCTACACATCTACATTTGCTGATGATACTGCAATTCTAAGCATTCATGAAAACCCTCCAGAAGCATCTCGTTATCTACAAAATCAGATATTTGAATACAGAATAAAAGTTAATGAGCAGAAATGCACACACATAACTTTTACATTGCGTAGAGAATCATGCTCACCTATTTATATCAATAATCAAGCAATAACACAATAATCCGAAGTTAAATACCTCGGTATACACCACGATCGTCGCCTTACACAAAAATCCCATTCAATTTTGATTAGTTTTGAATTAACAAATATTAAATTATACAAACATTGCATGATAATCAGATAATTGAACAATGAATATATTAAATTCAAATAAAAACTTTTTAATAAAGCCCGAGAATTATTTTTTTTACCCTACATCATTTTCTGAGTTGATTTAACTATGCCCGTCCGTCCGTCTGGTTGGCTGTCTGTCCATGCCAACCTTGTGCGCAGAGTACAGGTCGCAATTATAAAGATATTTCGATAATACTTAGTACATGATATTTTTTGGCTCAAGGACGCTTGGGATTGAAACTGATTGAAATCGGTCCATTATTTCACCGAGCCTCCCTACAAATATTCTCCCGAAATAGGGGTTTAACGGTAAATGTTTGATTTATGCACATATCACAACAAATTTCTCCAGAAATAAGTTGTAAGTGAAGCTTAATCTCATCAACAAATTTTGTGCAGATCGGTATCGTAATTGACCACAGATCCCATATAAGGCCCGCTGCCGAAAATCACTTAAAAGAGCATAACTCTCCTAAAAATATTTCATATGTACATATATATAAAAATCATTTGGCCCAGTTTTGTTATGATCAGCCCATAATTAGTCATAGCTCCCATATAAGGCCCAATTCCCAAAATCACTTTAATAACCATAAATCTCTTAATAATGTTGGTATCCAAATAAAATTCAACACAAATAAGTTTCATATATAGAGAAATCATGACAACTAATTTGATAATGGTCGGTTTACATCGAGATAAAATTTAACACAAAGCCTATTTATATGCACAAAAGTCATGCCACATTTTACATTTTTGGATGATCGGTCCATAATAGGTCATAGCTCCTATTAAAAGCCCATTTCTGTAAATCTGTTTTTCCACATTTACTGGGTGTAGGATATTATATATTCGGTCTTGACCGACTATACTTTCTTAATTGTTTTGGAATGGTTTTATGTTTTTTGTTTGTTTTTATCTATGCTAATAGATATGTAGCTGAAGCAAACAATTGGGAATATAATACGTATTATTATTTATAAATCTTAGAGGAATGTCCAAATATAGCGTAACCATACGAAGTGAAATTTGAAAATAAATTTCGTGAAGCACGTTCTAAAGGCACATCCCACCCACATGTCACCGACGTAAACATATGCCACATTAACTCTTTGTAATATGAATTAAAATATGAATTTAATATTTAAAAAAAAAAATGTAGATAAATTGATAAGTTTTGTACAAACATTTAATATCCCAACACATTAGCTCCATAATATGAAATTAAAATTTAAAAATTCTATAGAATATTGGAACAATGACAATTATTTAACAAATATATGTACTTTAAAATTCGAATTAATATTGTTGTAAGTTGCATCATAGTAATAACGTTATAGACCCACCCCACTTGACTTTATGAAACCAATACATAGTCGCTTTAAAAGTCGTTTGTTTTTTTGTGACACCTTTAATTAAATGCCAACGTATAGTTCAATAGGATTGTATCAGAGCAAGAATGTGTGTATCTGCAGTTGTTATACCCTACACCACAATAGTGGGGAGTATATTGGATTTGTGCTGATGTTTGTAACGCCCATAAATATTGGTCCAGCAGCCACCTTAAAGTATACCGATTGGCTTAGAATCACTTTCTGAGTCGATTTAACGATGTCCGTCCGTCCGCCTGGCTGGCTGGCTGTCCATGTAAAGCTTGTGCGCAGAGTACAGGTCGCAATTTTGAAGATATTTTGATAAAATTTGCTAAGTGATATTTTTTCGGCCCAAGGACGGATGGGATTGAAACTGGTGGAAATCGGTTAAATATTTCACCTGGCCCCCATACAAATGTTCTCCCGAAATTGGGTTTTACCGATCATAAATGATTGAATTATGCAAGGAACCAAACAAATTTCATCACAAATGAGTGGTAAATGAAGCCAAATCACATCTACAACTTTTGTGCAGATCGGTCCATAATTAGTTGTAGCTCCCATATAAGACCCACTTCCGAAAATCACTTTAAAGAGCATAACTCATTAAAAAATGTTGGTATCCAAATAATATGTAACGCAAATATATCTCATATATATACCAACAATACGGTACAATTTTATTGCGATCGGTCCAGAATTAGTCGTAGCTCCCATATAAGGCCCACTTCCAAAAATCACTTTAAAGGGCATAACTCACTCAAAAACGTTGGTATCCAAATAATATTTAACACATATATATGACATATGTATACAAATAACACGGTACAATTTTATTCTGACCGGTCCATAATTAGTCGTAGCTCCCATATAAGGTCCACTTCCGATAATCACTTTAAAGAGCATAACTCATTAAAAAATGTTGGTATCCAAATAATATTTAACACAAATATATCTCATATATATACAAACAATACGGTACAATGTTATTGCGATCGGTCCATTATTAGTCGTAGCTCCTATATAAGGCCCACTTCCAAAAATCACTCTAAAGAGCATAACTCACTCAAAAATGTTGGTATCCAAATAATATTAAACACAAATATACCCCATATGTATGTAAACAATACGGTACAATTTTATTGTGATCGGTCCATAATTAGTCGTAGCTCCCATAAATGGCCCACTTCCGAAAATCACTTTAACAATAATAAATTTCTTAAGAATGTTGGTAATCCAATAAAATTCGAAACAAATAATATACAGAAATGATGACACCTAATTTTATAATGGTCGGTCCGTAATTAGTCGAAACTCCCATATAAGACCCTCCTCGTAATCAACTTTAACCTCCATAAATCTTTTAAAAGTTTTTATATCGAGATAAAGTTTAACATACACAATATTTATATTCACAGAAATCATGACACTAAATTTTTGGATGATCGGTCCATAATAAGTCATATCTCCCATATAGCGAACATTTCTTAAAAACTGTTTTATACATATACTGGGTGTAGGGTATTATATGGTCGGGCTTGACCGACTATACTTTTTTACTTGTTTAAATACGTTTTAGTTTACTGTCATTATCTCAATATTTTTTATGCCATACATACAAGTACATAGTATTTAAACTTAGTGTATTTGCATCAATTAAACGTTTAGATATCAAATACATTTGAATTTATGTTTACAGTATTATACAATTATGTATTGAGAATTTAAATGTCAAAAACTTACTACTTATTTAAATTTACGATGACATGTATGTAAATGTTTGTATATGCAGTGTTGAAAAAATAATAAGAACATCTTTATTTTCAATAATGTGAAGAAAAATTTGAAAAACTAACAACTTGTTAATTATGTACCGATGATCTTATGGTGTATCTGTACTGATAAGCTTTCTATGAATCGCTATAATTATTTGGCAATATTTTATGAAAAAAATTATTCATTATTAAATTTGATTTCAACAGGAAAAGAATATATATTCTACAATCTTTGCATAATTGAAGAAGAACAAAACTGCAAGGTCGAGTTGCACTTTTTCGCGACGTCCCACGGTAAGGGCCCATGCGATGCGTTAGGGGGAACCCTAAAACGCATGGCGACTAAGGCAAGTTTGCAAAGGCCATATACTGACCAGATCTTAAATGTACAACATTTGTTTTCGTGGATTCAAAGCAAGGAAATTGCCATTAACACAGTTTTATGCACTCAAAAAGAACACGATGCCATGGAGCGACGAATTCAAAACAGATATAATAATGTCAAAACTATAACTGGAACGCAAAAGTTTCATTGCTTCATACCAAATATTTCTGATATGTCAATTAATGTAAAGCGGTACTCTTCGTCTGCCGACGTGCTAAATTTAAAGTTACTTTAATTTTATAATTAAGTATAAGCAGCAAAATAAGAACGATTTTTTCTTCATAAATGTATTTTTAACTGTAAAATAATTTTTAAAATGTATTTTTAACAAGGTGGTCTCTTAAATGCTCTTCTCCTGTCCAAACAAGGAGTCGGGGCCCATTTTTTTATTGCTGATTCTTAAAGCAAAAATTATGAGGAATCCAAAAAAAAAAATTAGCCGGAAAATTTAGGAGCTTCTGTAGAAAATCGGAAAATTTAATTTTCATGGGAAAATTTAAAGGTAAATTTCTAAGAAAAATTAGGAAAATTTTATTTTTCAATTAAAGCCTGATTCAATACCTTTCCAACGAGCTATCACTCGTTGCGATCGCTTTAGTAGTTTTTTTTTAAAACAACTTTCAATGAGGTCCCTTATGAAGAATTCTTCAATTTTGTCACATGACAGTGGTGTACACCACCACTAAACCAGTCACTAAGGTGGTTTTTCTAGTAAGTCACAGAAAACTAAAACTTTGACAAAAGCAGGAAGCAGGAGGCGACACGGTTTGACCAGTGTTTAATACGTAAAAACAAAAGATTGATTATCTTTCTCAAAATATATTTATATTCATCTATTACTAGTAGAGATACCAATCCCAAAACAAAGGTTGCGAAAATTCCGGGATTTGTTTTAAAAAATTCCGAGATTTTTGGGATTAATAAAACCCGAAAATTAGTATTTGTGTAAAAGATCCAGGGAAGTAATATGGGTTTTATCTGATTTTCTGACATACACAAATTGAAGACATCTGCATTTAACATGATTCTTAATAATTTTTAACAAGAGAAAATAAAAAAGATCTACTGACAGATTCCACATTATATCAATAATTGAAAGTGTCAGTAACATTTCAACATTATTTACAAAGCCATCAACAAAAATTTTAATTTTACAAAAGTATGTCGAAAAAATAAAGTTGAAAGAATTTAAATTAATTTTGGATTGCCATACTCGAACGCCATATTTAATGTGTCTACGGTTTTTGGAATTATAAAAAAAAGCTTTAATTGATTTAAGATGGCAGATGACGAATTTGTTTAACTTATATATGAATGATATGAATCTCTGCCGATGTTGCACTTTTATTTATGCTCTAAAAGATATTAAGAAGTGATTGCATTTTAAGCGATGAACTAGTGAAATCTCTTCTTAAAAGAAACCAAGAAAGAAGAATGATTTACACAACACTTTTAAATTTTTTTTTGAAAAAAAAACCCAAAATTAAAGAGTGCATTTGAGAATTAGATAGAAACGAGAAGAAATTAATTAAAAACGTTGTTTGCAAAATGCATGTAATTGAAATATGTAAATCCCCCAACAACACCTAATAATGTCAGTTATGCTATGGAATCAAATATTGAATAAAGGTATAGTCACATTTCTCAAAAGACGTAACCACTAAAGATCCTGCGGAATTTATATTCATGATTGGGCTGAATATTATTTTTTTCGGCGAGTAAGATCGGCATACAACAAATTGATAACTAACATTTTTTGCCCACACTCGTTGATTGTGAACAAAGTTTTTTGTCAGTTTCATACACATGCGAGTATTTACATTTACCAAATTCCGAATACCGGGGTTAGCTTTAGGAAGCGGGATTAAAAGCTCTTGTCCAAGGAAAGTACCTTTATTAAACAAACAGAATACAGTGCCGGTGAATTTCCCATGTGTTGGAAAGTTGCTAATGTAACGCCAATTCCTAAAAAGGGCCCAATTGCAATCTGTTCTGCACTTTTGAAAGTCATGGAAAGTATGGTAAATTACCATCTTGTGAAATATCTAGAGTCCAACAATTTACTTAGCGACCGCCAGTACGGCTTCCGTAGAGCAAACTCTACGGGTGACTTACTAGCCTTCCTATCGGAAAAAATGGTGTCGTTCTATACAACGTTTTGGCGAAAGTAAAGTGGTGGCTCTAGATATTTCTAAGGCGTTCGACAGAGTCTGACATGGTGTTCTCTTATCGAAACTCATTGCTTTTGGTATCGGTGATATCTTTTCTCGATTTATATCGAGTTTCCTCAGAATTCGCACTATACGAATTGTTATAGATGGGATCTCATCAGACGAGTTCAAGACCAATTCAGGGTTACCGCAAGGCTCCGTTCTTTTTCACACTTTAGTTCTCATCTTTATAAATGACCTTCTTTGTCAAACTTCAAACCCTATCTATTCTTTTGCAGATGATAGCAGCACCATAGACCAAACCCTTTGGAGATTGGGGAAATGAGACAAAATATGAATGATACGCTGAGCCGAGATCTTGAGACAATCTCGGAATGGGGTTATGCGAACAGAGTCGATTTTAAGGCACGTAAGACTCAGCTTTGTTTACTAACGCACAACAGATCATGTTGCTTCATCTGTATTTATGGGCGGTGTAAATATTAAGGAATCAGACGCTCTAGGCATGAGAATCCAGTGTGATGGCCGCTGGACCAAACATATTTTTCAAGTTCAAAAGAAGCGTGCAAGTGCCTTGGTTTTTTACAACGATGTAGAAAATACTTCACCCCATCTGATCTGTTTACTATTTACACCACCTATATTCGTCCGAAAATGGAATAGAACTCTCATGTATGGGCCGGTGCTTCGAAGTCTATTTTAGAGTTAATCGACCGCGTACAGGAGAGGGTGAAGGTGCTTATCGGTGACAGTAGGGTATCCAACTCTATTGATTCGTTGGAGCATCGTCGCAATGTGGGTTGTGTTTCACTGTTTTATCGATACTATAATGGAATGTGTTCTGCTGAAATCAGGGAACTTGTTCCTGAAACACGTAGTTTTTTACGTAATACACGTTCTTCAGTCAGGGCTCATCCATTTGTGGTCGACTGTACAGTGGATCGCACAACACACTACAGGGAAAATTTGTTCTTTAGCCGTACTGTCCGTATGTGGAACAAACTACCAGCAGAAGTATTCCCTGCCACTTTCAATATGGGAAAATTCAAGTCAAATGTTCACAAACACTACCCCCTCTATCCTCCATCCCATAACCTATTTTCCTAGTTCCAACACAATGCATTGCATAAGTAGGGGTCGCCCCCTGAGTTCTGGTCCAAGAAGAAAAAAAAAAGTAGATTGTGTTCTGCTAAGAAATATCTACACCGGAAAAAATGGGAATATGTTTATGATTAGATGAAACGAAAATAAATTTGTTTGGTTCTGATGCAGGGTTGGCAAACATGGTACAATTGTACTTGTTTTGTTATATTTTAGACACAGTTGTTTGGCACAATTCTAAATATTGCTGCATCAAAATTAACTATTTCAGATGAATTAGATAAATATATGATTAAAGTTAATATTTGTGTAGTAATGCATGCCGTAAAGATGATTTTATTAAATTTCATAAACGTTTTGGAACTGGCATCCATATGATCTTTAAATATGCACACAAAACATGGTTATAACGAAGAGAAGTTGATGGTTGATTAATCAAACAAAGAAGGCCTTTATATTATTAAATGATTTTAAGCTAAATCTAAAAAACAAAAGCTTAAAGTTTAGTTAATCAGGATTTCAAAAACTTCTATTTCCATAATTATTACAAATAACCCGATCCTTCATAAATAAGAATAAAAAACGAAAATAATTTTCTTATAGATTTAGAAGTGTATTGAAACTATGACTAACTCTATATAGATCATTTGTTAAATCGAAAGAATCGTTATATCGAGTTTTATTTTTTAATATATTTTAGTCGGTGTAACATTATTATTATCATATGATTATTATTATTATATTCTAAAGGTTCAATAAATTATTCTAAATATTATTTATTTGAGAGAATATCATTTACAGGAAACCATTTATGGCGAAACGGGCTTTATTTCTTTCCCTTTCCAAGTTGAAGAGGTTAATTTTTTTGGTTCAGATGCATTGCCGCAAATTAAATTTGTAACTCTATCCTTTGATAACTTTCTTCCTGGAGCATTAGTTTTTTAGTGTGAACAAATGCTTTATCTGGTAGCAGATGATAATCTCGGTATGACAATTTATCTACCGATTTTTTTTAGAAATCTTTGCAATCTTTGTATTTCTGAAAGTTGTTTGTTTTTATTTTTTGCGAGAAAATAATACGAAAGCTTAATTTCCGATTTTTTCAGAGATTCCGACATTGATATCCCGACATAATTGTCAATGTTAAAATGCTCATTCGTTATATCAAGTATAAAATTGTTTAAACATTCGTTATATGCGGTAAATAAGTTTTATTATTATTTAATAAATATTGAAATATTGAAAATTTTATTTATATATTTGGTACAAAATTAAAAATGCTAATTTCCATCCCTGTTCTGATAGCAAAACCTATAGTCGAAGGCCACAAATATAGAATTTGAACCCAGGTATATCCATAAAACATGGAGAAGCTTCATTAATGATTTTGCCTTCATCAGTTTTCCAATTTATTTGATAAAACCTAAAATGTGCGCTGTGAAAATATTGCAAAGTTTAATGCCACGAAAGTAATGCCTCTCTATGGGAATTCATGCGGGACAATAATACCAAGCACGCATGCGAGCTAGTTAAGTCTATATTATGAAGTAACCGTGCCAATTCTCGGACATATACGCCTAAAAAATAAAATAGCAGGATGTAAAAATAAAAACAAAAACGTTATGTGTAAAAAATCAAGAAGTAGTGCAATTCCATATCAACCGATTTTTTTTAAAGAGAAGTAACACTCAGGCAATTAATATGCCTATACATATGTATATACTTGCGTTACTTTCTTTGGAAAGGGAATAGGTGGTGAGAGAAGTAAGCTGCAATTGCGCATTATGTTTGTTTTTAGTGCAGAATTGCAGCGCCTCTGGTGGTGAGTAGGCGCATTAATGTTAAAGCTTGATTTTATAGCATATTTAATTATTTTACACCGAAGGAAGGCGCTGTGATAAATATTAGTTATGATAGATAGAAGAAAACTAATAATTATAGCAACTGATGTTGTTTGAGTGGCAGCGGCTGGGAATCGAACCCGGGCTACAAATACCAACTCATGCTTAATGATCAAATGCGGTTAGCGCTGTTTCTCTAAAAACAATTTGTAGAAAAGTTTGTAATTTTTATATACTACTTAAAAAGTTACTTATATTAAATATAAATATGTTTGCAAACAAAAAGTTTACATTGATTAAAAGTTTATAAACCATTAAAAACATAATCACCCTTATCGTGAATAAAAATTCCACATGAAATTTGTTCCCTTTTATTTTTTTAACATTGAATTTTAATAGGAAAAATGTGGAAAGGGAACAAATTTCATGTGGAATTTTTATTCACGATAGGGGTGAATAACATTATATTGAAATGTTAGATTGACTAAAATAATATGTAATTTCGCCTTTTATTAACATTAAGGTAGCTATAGTAAAGAGAAGCTTTATTTAATTTTGTTACCAATATATGAAGCTGACGAAAAACATCGTTTACATCGTTTACGGACAAAATTGTTAGCAAATTCTTGTATTCTTGATTGCATAAACAATCCTTTCTCAACTTCCGAAACAAATAATTCTTATTCAATATTTTATTCCATATTATTACAGGCATTATTAGATGTTGTTGGGGGCTTTTACATATTTAAATTACATTCATTATTACATTCGTTTCACAATCAACGTTTTTAATTAATTTCTAATAACAGACATTTCAATCTCATTATCAAATTCACTCTTCAATTTTGGGTTTTTTCAAAAATTTAAAAGCGTTGAGTAAATCATCTTCTTTTTTGACTACCTTTAAGGAGGGATTTCACCAGATCACTTGTTAATATCTCTTTGAGCATAAATAAAAGGGCAACATTAGCAGAGATTCATATCACTGTGACAAAGTGATTTGTCTGTTACTTTAAACAGATTTCAAATGGCATCTCTTTGTTTAAGTAAAGCAAATTCTTCACCTATTGAGGTTTTAACCCTTCTTTGCATAAAGGTGGAAATTTCCATCATAACATTCTGCATTCTTTTATTATACACCAATACCTCACTTTGCGTTTTTATTCCATATTATTACAGGCATTATTAGATGTTTTTGGGGGCTTTTACATATTTAAATTACATTCATTATTACATTCGTTTCACAATCAACGTTTTTAATTCATTTCTAATAACAGACATTTCAATCTCATTATCAGATTCACTCTTCAATTTTGGGTTTTTTCAAAAATTTTAAAGCGTTGAGTAAATCATCTTCTTTTTTGACTACCTTTAAGGAGGGATTTCACCAGATCACTTGTTAATATCTCTTTGAGCATAAATAAAAGGGCAACATTAGCAGAGATTCATATTACTGTGACAAAGTGATTTGTCTGTTACTTTAAACAGATTTCAAATGGCATCTCTTTGTTTAAGTAAAGCAAATTCTTCACCTATTGAGGTTTTAACCCTTCTTTGCATAAAGGTGGAAATTTCCATCATAACATTCTGCATTCTTTTATTATACACCAATACCTCACTTTGCGTCGGGACTACGTTCCAAAAAATCACAAAGCAAATTGAAACGACCCAAAGTGAATTAAAATTTTCTATAGCAAACCATATAAAGATCGAAGATATTTTTTAGGGTTACAAAAATACTAAGTTGTCGGCTTTCTTTCACAAACAAAATTGGTCCAATGTTTGCTGAGCGGCTTTTTTTCAACGTAAAATAAATTTCCTTGTAGCAATTGTCTGTATTACTACCACCTGCATTATCGTTGGATAATTTACTTTTTATGTCATCAAATAAGCTTTTTGCTTTTGTCTGAAATACCATTTTGGTTTACGTGGTAGTTCACTAAGTGCGAACACTTAAGTAGAGTCGAAGGGACCCCGTTTTAAAAGAAATACGATTTTACTTAATAGTATTCTCTGCGCAACTTGATATTCAATCTAAATAGAAAGCAATGACTTCATTTCGATCATCAAAGCACCTCTTGTACGGGTCATCGTTTTAGCATCTAATGATGTTGCAGATTTTGCAAAATTTTCAAAAAAAAAAAAAAAAAAAAAAAAAAAGACTTGAACCCAAAACAACGCAACCTTGAAAATCTAACGACACACAGTGAAAATTAGTACTAATTAGGCAGCGACACAACTTTGAAAAAGAAAACGCAATACGAAACGGCGCAAAGTGAGGTATTGGTGTGTTTAGTATTACGCTAATGATCTAACATTGCATGATGATGGAAATTTTTATATTATTGTTTTTTGCTAAATTTATATTATAAATATAAATATACTAAGATTTTTTTTAACCACTTTACCTTTAATTTTGAACCTGAATTAAAATTATATCACCTTGATTTATTTCACCAATAAAGAAAAAATCCTGCAAAGAAGGGTTAAGTCAATTAAAGGATTTCATATAGGAATTTCCAAATTCCAAAAACTGTAGACACATCAAATAGTGCGTTCGAGTTTGGCAATCCAAAATTAATTTGAATTCTTTCACCTCTATTTCTTCGACAAACGTTTTAAAATTTAAATATTTGTTGATGACTTTGTAAACAAATATTTAAAAAATTTCGGAATTCGGGATTACGGAACTGGCATTCCTAGTCGAAAGGTACATAAGATTCGTTTTAGCCGAATATAACTAACGCTGCCAGTATTTTTTTAGAGCTTATCCCCAATTTTGGATTTGTCATCCCCAAAAACCCCCAAACTGATTTTTTTTTTATTTAATTTTTTTTTTTGTAAAATTTTTATTTTATTTAAAAAATAACATATTTATTTAATAAAATTCATTTTTATCGATAGCTACATATATTAATATTCAAACTAATTCGATTTGTAATTATAAATCTTGTAAAGAAAAAATTACACATAATTTAATATATAGACGTATAAGAAATTATTTACCAGAGTTTAGCATTTCCAAAACTTCAGAATAAAAATCTTCTGATTCATCAGCCTCAGAAATTTTGTTGTAAATATTGCTTGTATTAAAAAGCTTTAGCATTTCAGCAGATGGATTAAATTTCTCACAAGAAATTTAATTATTTTTTAAGTATGTGTTTATTCTGAGAAATGCTTCCAATAATTCATATTGCATTTTGTTACGTATTTTTGTTTTAGGAGTATTCATTATTGAAAAAACGCGTTCAACGCAAGCGTTACACTTTAAAAATATACTCGTATTTCTTCAAAATATAATTATTGCGAATTGTTTTTGTTTTTATGGTGAATTTTCAAATAAATTATGTACATATATGCTTTTTTCAAACCTTTTGCCGAATATTCGCGTTCCCAAGAAGCATTATGATTTTTTTTAATAAAATTAGTATTTGCAGTAAAAAATATACTTTTTTTTAAAATATTTACATACTTCTTCTATAAATAATAACACACATTTTTAGACTTGTCAGTTATAAATAAAATCCCCAAAAAATTCCCCAAAATTGTGTTGTCATCCCCAACAAATCCCCGGATCACCAAGAGGAAATTTTTATCCCAAATCACGAAAAAAAATCCTCAATTTGGGGATAAATCCCCTAAACTGACAACGCTGAACGCTCTAATGCCGTCAAAATTTTATTTTCTCTCTTTCTTAAATATCGCTCACACTTTTAGTGTTGTTCTCTTATTAAATATTTACTGTTTACAAAATTGCATTTTTTTGGTGTTTCATAATCAAATTTTTTGTAATTTTTACAATGTATTACCAGGGCTGCCAGATGAATTTTGTAAAAAATCGTCAAAATTCCGATAAAAAAGAAAAAAATCGTCATTTCGAATTTTAAAAATCGGACAAATAAAAAGTCACTATTTCTAGTAGTACATATTTTGAAATTTATATTTAAACGAAAACATAAAAATTCAAGTTTATATAGTCTCTTGTACTTTTTAAATAAGAAATCATAAAAAATATAATGTTAAACACAATTTGTGTAATATTTTTATAATATCTTAGTCCGCTTTCACACTTTGCAATTCTGACTCGTCAAGGCAAGTATTTTTGGATGAGAAGGGAAAAGAGAACAAAAGGGGTACAAACTTGACGGTACTAGTCAATTTTCTTATTTCCTTTTGTTTTTTTTTTTCTTTCATGCATGTTGATTTGCATTAAAAAGTATTGAATTGGCATGTGTAAATGGGATGGCAATTTCAAAAGAGAATTAAACAAAAACTGGTCAGCTAAAACTGAAGAGTGTGAAACAAGACTTACAGTATTTCATAAACAAATATCTGAATTTAGCATATTTTATTAATTCAGGTTAAATTACAATATCAAAACAATTTAATATATTAAGTTTTAAATAAAATTTTGAGTATAGAATCCAATTTATCTAACATATACAGGTACATACCTTTTTTCAAAGATTTCAGTATTTTTGTTATTTAAGTTTGTTTGGCTAAATATTCTTTCGACGTTATGTTAAATAGGAGAAGTTTTTGTAGAATTTCCCCGTTTCCCCATTTCAGAAATTGTTTCCTCTAAAAACTTTAGTTCATGGAATTCAGCATTTAAACTTGTTTTTTATGTTTATGGAATTATTATACTTAAACTTAACAATTGTCAATAATTAAGAAAACACTACTATTACTTAAATTTGTTTTTGAGATATGCCGTGTTTTTCTTAATATTTATGATATTAAATGAGAAAAATAGTTGTTGTCTCAAAAAACGAGAGAACTTGGCAACAAAAACATTAATAAAACAAACAAATGAAAGAAAATTTTAATAATTCAGAAAACCGTCACTTTCAATGAAAAAATCGTCAAATCGTCACTTTGCTATTTTTAAAACAAAAAATCCTCAAATCTGGCAGTTATGTGTATTACATTATATTACAGTGCACTCGGAAAAACGTCAATGCTCGTTTACGTCAACATCCTAAAACGTCAACCCTTTTTTTACATTACCTACTCTAAAATTTTATGAAATAAATAGAGAGAAGGCTCTCTTCCAAGTGTTGGAAAGAAAAAAACAGCAGAAAAAAATAACAGATTTTTTTAAATGCATATGATATAAAAATATTATCTTATTTAAAATGTATTCTTTTGGTTCTAGTTGTCTTCTATGGTTCTAGTCAGGTTGAATGCCTTTTTTGTTTCCTTTTTGAAATTGTTTATGTTTGATTTTAGTTTATAATCAATAAAAACGTTTAAAAGCACATTATCGATATGTTTTTTATTTAAAAATTTTACATTCGTAAACGTCAACATCCGCGGTTTTAATTAGTTGACGTTTTCCCGAGTGCACTGTATTACAAACTAAAGATAGTACATTAGCATTATAAATGTTATTTTGTTTTCTAGACTCTAGTATATATGTACATATCTACGAGTATATATGTATGTACATACATATGTATAAGTAAAATTAAAATCTAATGTAATAAAATTATCTTGAATTACAATTGAATTATACTGGCAATAATTTATGCAAGGTCTTGGGTTATATTTAAACAAGTGTTTAGCCATTCAATAAGTATCAGTTTGATTTCTTTTCATTTTGTTTATTTTTTTTTATTACATACATACATACATAGTACATATTTTTATATTTATTTATTTATACATTTATTTATTTAGTTTTCATTATCAGCATACTCGCACTTCAAATCATACAATTAACACATTGTACCCTGTATGCTGGCAGAGGATTGGTGCACTTTTCAATCAAAGTATTGCTGTGGAATTATGCATATACTATTCGCGTATATGCATTTATTAAAAACAAAAAAAAACTACATATTTTTATTTATTATTGAATGTTTAAATTGCGTTCCTATTTATTGCTTACATATGTGTAGTGAACATGTGTAAATTATTAATGGAACAACAAATACAAATTCAATTATTAGATATTTACATATTAATCCGTTTAAATCTTAGGAGGCAATTAGAAGACAAAAGTGAACTCTAAATACTATAGATATTTTTGTTACACTGTTAGAGGACAAAGAAATGTCACACAATTATTCGTGCAAATGGTTCCTCCAGCCAAACGTCATGTTTGAATGACAGTTCTCTTTTATATGAAGTTTGAGAACTAGAGCATGGCTGTTTATGTATCACTTTCATTATCTTTAGAACGATTTTCCACAGCTATAAAATATACAACTACACAGCAGGAAATAAAAGGTGATTCATTTAGACATTTTCTTCAAAGATCATCTCGCGCTGTCATACTGCCATCTTATTTTTATTCAGTACATATTATTAAACAGTTCATCATGGAAAGGCTTACACCGCAACAGCGTCTCCAAATTGTTCAGTTGTATTAAGAAAATCAGCGTTCTGTGGGAAATGTTTTTTTGTGCTCAATGGCTTAATTGAGAAAACATTTTAGTGAGCAGCTAATTTTACATTACAGATCGTATAATATCACACCTCCATATTTTTTCTTTGGGGTTATGTGCAGACAAAGTCAATACTGGAAAGAGTGGTAGTTCGCAAGATACTGATAGCAATACTTAAAAAAAATGGGCAATCATCAGCGTAGTCACGGTAAAGTTTGTTCTTTCAGACAATAATAGAGATTCCGGAATCCAATGTTTTATTTAAGATGAATGTTTAAGTTCTAAATGAATCATCCAATTGTAATGTCTGCGTTCGCTATGCATAAACTGAACTGACTTTTGCACTTGGCAACAATATTTTACTGTTGATTAGATATTTGTGAAGTATACGAGTATGTACTGGTTATGACTATTTATTTACAGTATCGGTCGAAAATGAACGAAATAAATTAACAATTTTTAGAAATAAATTGAACCAAATGACTAAAAACAACACCGTATCATTAACGAACCTTCTCCATGCTTCACGGTTTCGTTTGGATATATCTGATTAACAAATATACATATATTCGTTTCATCTAACCAAAGCACATTTCACTAATTTCCCGATGTAGATGTTTCTTAGCAAAGTAATACCTATTTTTAATGCTCTACAAAGGAATCTTACTCGAACTAAGGTCCTTTAATCCAAGCTTCCTAATGCCTATTTAATTGTGCGGCTAAAGATATGACAAATATTTGCCGAAATATTTATTAAAAAAAAAAAGTTTCTTATTTAAGCCAAAGCACAACAAATATTTAGTTTTAATTCATTTAATACTGTTTGATCTTGCAAAACTCTTGTTAGAGTAAACGAGTGATTACGGTTTTTTGAGTAAATATTTGCCAAATGTGACCTTACCTTAAGAAGAGGGGGGTTACTCTCTATTGCGATGCGAAAGCAAATTCGATGCGTAAGAGTATCAATTTGTACGCTAATCGCATCGAATTTGCTTTCGCCTCGCAATAGAGAGTAACCCCCCAGATGCGCATGAATCAAATTTTGAGCTCTTCAGATGTCCAAAATGGGTTTCTTCTATTGTTTACGTTTTAAACACTGATCAAAACGTTTTCGGTTTTGGTTTTACTTTTCTGTCGATTGCCTGAAAAATCTTCGTTTTTAAACAAACCTACAGCGTTGCAATTTCACTCATAACTTTTTTTTTAACTATTTTAAATAAAATGCAGTGCATTGCAAAACTCATTTAGTATTAACACTTTTCTAGACTAAGAGCTAGTTTCTGGGATAAAGATAATCTACATTTTTCGCTTAAACGTAGATTAAACTAAAAATTGTGTCTCTCAGTTATTATTTATTTGATATATAATCTAGGTTTAACTGAGCATCATTGGTGAGTTAAACCTAGATAAACATGTCAAAATACAAACAGCTAAAAAATAAAATAAACAATTTAACAAGTGAAAAGAAATTTACGACATTTTAAAAATTAAAAAATTAAAAAAAATGGATTATTCTAGTGATTCAAACACATATAATAACTTAAATATGTCAATTGTTAGAAAGATACAAACAATAAGGACACGTCCAAATCATTTCTGCATTTATACCGACGCCGAATTCTTTCAAAGATTTCGCTTAACAAACTAATTTATTTAAAAAAAAAAACAAAAATTCTCTAAAAAACTAAATAATAATTCATTTCTAACAATTGCAAATTGTAATTTTTAGAATTCCTTAGGATACGTTGGTTTGATTTTTTGCAAAAATTTAAGATATTGCCATATTTATATAAAAAATTAGGAGGAATGCCATATGTATTTTGTATGAACAGTACGGCAATGCTAACAAAATTGACATTAGGTAATCCACTACTGAGAAACACAATCAGTAGTTAAATCCCGGCAAAATATATTTGAGGTTTAATATAACAGTGTGTTAAGCTGAGTTTAACTGACAAGTAAAAAACTAGCTCTAAGGCAGTTCAAAACATAACCAAGCACAGAAAAATGGAATTTCTTATTGAAAAACATTCAATGATGTCTTAAATACAAAACACCTCTACTAATTTTTTCCGAACAATTTTTTTTTCTTCTCATCATTGAAAATGAAGAAGCCGTTGGAATTTATTTTTACAACACTGTGTAATGAAAATCGGTTATCTGATTAATAAGGAGGAGATATTAATGACTACGAAGAGCAATGGTCAATAATTCGAATTAAACGATTTTAAATTGAATATATTGTTGAGACTAAATTGCTACTAATATCTGTTGCCAATTAAACGAAATATTTTCTGCTGTTCGTTATTTTTTAAAACCTTTATTTTTTCAAACATATTATCTGTCATCATAAGATCACGCCACTCCACTTTTTGTTTTTTTTAATTTGTTTCATTTCTGTGGTGTGCTGTCAAGAATACAACTACCCAAAAGTTCTAATTAAAAATTTTATTCTCATAAAATAAACAAAACAAAAACAAATAGCTACACATTTCCTGGTCTTTCTCTCTCCACCAGAGCCAAACAGCGACCTGTTGGAATTGTGTAACAAGTATTTTGGATTTCTTTTCATAAATCGGTGAAATTCTTGGATCTTACTGCCGTTGTATGGCGTATCATCGTCATTCAATAGGTTCTTAATTGGCTTCAGATTCGGAAATTGAGCTGGCCTTTAAATATATTAATATTATTTTGATCCAAGCAACTGCTCATTGTTGTGCACCATATTCCTCGAATAAACAAACACACTTGTAATTCCGTCAATGTTGCTCCATCTAGAATTCATTTCGTGAATAAACTTATGGTATTCTAGTGAGCACCAATTTATTTTAGCCATATCTAAATAGTATTTCATTACCCTAAATCTTTTGTTTAATAAAGTATTTTCAAACCTTATTAATTCCTAAAAACTTACCGCGAAAAATTAACAAAATACATAAATTTACTTTCACGTTCTAAATTATTGTCCAGCTTGAATTTCTTATTAATTGCAATTAACCTAACCACAAATATAAGAAATTATGAAAAAAGAAGAAATATAGTTTTCAAAACAGCATAATTAAATGTGCTAAACATATGTTCATCACTGTAGGTTCTATAACAAATTTATTAGAAGTATCTATATTAGTTTACTAGTTGCATATACATATATGTACATACATATGTACATATACATACATATGTACATATATTCGGAAGTTTGTTTTTGATCAGATTATTAATTGAACAGTTCTCTATTTTTCATAAAACTATTGTAACTATAAAGAAATTGATTTTTGTTATCAATATAAGATAATGATCTCAGACAACATGAAGATGGAGAAATTTGGCAACATTTACCCTTATTGTGTAAGGCGTTGGCGTATGAAAAATTTAGTGTTTAACTATGACAATGCAAGGTGTCGTTTTACGCCAACGCCTTACACAATAAGAGTGATTATCTCACGCCAAAAATAATTAGCAGTTACGAGGGAAAAAATTATCTATTTATGTATGTTTATAGTTTGCAACTGCAAATAATAACAATATTATTAATACATATCTATGTTGTTACAAATCAAATTACAAACTTAATATACTGCATTATTTTAAGCAACATCTGGGCACAGTTATCAGTTACTTAACAACAGCAACAACATTTTTAAGCTGAAGTATAAACTACAGCTTATTTAAAAATATTCACATTGTACATACCTACCTACAGTGTTGGACATATAATTAGGAACGATGCTTTGAGATAATAATAATAATTTTTTTCTTCAACTTTTAAACTTTTTTAAATATCAGTGCCAAATTGAATAAATTTGTTAAACAATAGATTAACTAATAATAATTTTGATACGCCTTAGTTTCGAAAATGGGCTAAAACAAGTCATGTACTCTAGAAATGAGATGTTTAATTGTACAGTGTTACCAAAATGAAAAACTTCCATTGTCAGCTATTGCACAAAAGTTTTCTTGTTCAAAATACTGGTATTTGGTGCAATTCACTTGTACAAAAATACAAAGGAATTTGCAACCCCAGCTAAGAAACTTAGGGCACAAAAGATCATTTTAATCTTCGAGCGAAATTAAGCGCAGAACTATCCACACGGACAATAAGAAGACGCTTAAATGAGTCAGGACTTCGTGCACAAAAAAAAACCTCAGGACTCAAAAAAAATATCATGAAACGGTGGCGGTTTGCAAGAGAAAAGCTCAGAAAAGATCCACGTTACTAGAATAGAGTTCTCTGGAGCGACGAATCTAAGTTTGATTTGTCTCAATCTGATGGAAAATCGTAAGGCTTTACTTGGAGGACGTCTACTCCAAATAAAGTCTAACACAGTGAAACACGATGGCGGGTCTATTATGGCCTCGAGTGCCTTTTCTTGGCGTGGTGTGGTACCAATTGCACGAGTTCAGGGAATAATGGCTCAGCATCAATATAAAAACATTTTGGAAAATGTAATGGAACTGTTAAATACATTTTTCAGCATGATAATGATCAAAATATTGATATTCTTGACTGGCCACCCCAAAGTCCTGATATTAACCCAATTGAAAATTTATAGGCAATTGTAAAAAGGGACCTAAAGGACAAGAATCTACGAAATAGTGACGAATTGTTTCAGTTGGTGCAACAAAGCTGTAAAACATATTTCTGCAAACATGCCAGCGTTTAATTAGTAGTTTACCAAAAAGACTGGCGAATGTTGTCACAAACAAGCTTTATCCAACAAAATATTAAATGATAAGTCCGTTTTGTTAAACCTCACTAAGATTTTTTGCATATATTTTTTTTAGTTTCTAATTATGTGACCAATTTGATATTGATTTTTTTGATGTTTAAGTTAATTTTCCTTAAAATAGCATTGATGCTGTGAATTTTTTTTATTTTAAACTTAATAATTTTTTGTTGCTTTACTATGTTTAATAATTAGTTTTAATATGTCGAACTTAATTTTTAAAATATACATATGTAAGTATACATATGAACAATATGAACAATTATATACATGCATACATACATATGCTGAAAAGTCGTTTCTAATTATAAGTCCACCACTGTATACATACATACATACATCACAAAATATTTAAATCCCCAACAAAAATATGTAATTGACTTTAATAACTCCCTCTTGGATTTTTTTTTTTAGATTAAATTTTGGTTGTTTTTATTTCTTTTTGTTCTAAATTAAACCAAATTGAGTACTTGTTACAACAACATTTGTTATTGCAGTAACAGTAACAAGAACAACAAAAAGTAGGTATTTAAGAATCGTGACAAAACTGAATTTCTTTTTGTTTAAAATGTAAAAATGTACAGTAATAACAATATTTTTATTAGGTGTTGTTTTAATATGCCTTACACGAGTTTTGCTAATATTTATGTGGTTTTATTTATTGTTGCTGCAGTTGTAACGGTTTAATTCATCAATATTAAATACAAAAACAATAAATACAACAACAACAGCAAACACAAATACGGTATTTTCTCAATTTCTGTCAATTACTTTAGTTTCTTCAGTTTCATTTAGTGCGCCAGGGAATTTGAGAGATTAAACAACAAAAATTTAAATAAATTAAATTCTAATAAATAAAAATTATTAAAAAGAAAATAAAGTTATTTAAAAACGAAAGCTTTAAACTAATTTAATCAAAAATTTATTGTCTTGTATGTTACAGTGTGCGTGTGTGTGTTTGCTTAAGTTTGCTAATTCTGCAAACAAAGTTTATTCAACATTTTAATGCTGTTTTTATTAATTGTTTGAGTTTGATTGTTTTGTTTTGTTTTTAATGGCTGAAATAACCACAAATTCCGATGGCATTGTTAATACGGCTGCAATTAGAAATACACCCCCTTTTTGGGGTTCAGCCAGAATGTCCTACACGATTTGCGCCTTTTTAGCCATGGTCATTCATTTGTGTTTGCGAAATACCCTAAATTTCGTTATTTTGTGTATGGTAAAGCACCAGCCTGTAGAAAATTTCACCGAATACAGTGCTACTGTTGAGGATAGCAGTTGTGGTCCCAGAGATATCGGCAACGAGACATCAATTGAAAGAGTAAGTTTATATTTGGCTGTTTTTATTTGTAAAGCTAGACTTACACGATTGAAATTTTCTTCAAAATTGTTATTAATAGTTATTAAATAAATAAATTTTTAAGAAATTTTGCTGTTTCACGAGTTTGAAGCATTTTGAAGAAAATTTCAATCGTGTAAATCTAGCTTTACATAGCACAAAAAACTTTTTTACAAAGAAGAAAAAATGAAATGTTTGTCTTTTAATTATTAATAAAAACCCAGCGGAAAGAGAAATTTTCCATATAATTATTGAGAGAGAAAAACTAAAATCTCAATTATTGAGATAGAAATTTTTTATAGAAAACTATCATTTTCCATAGAAACTTTCATAGAAAACTTCTCTCTCATTAATTGAGAAGAAAGTTTATTTTAGAAAACTTTTCTTTTAAGTTTTCTATGGAAAATTTCTCTCTCAATAATTGAGATAAAAGTTTTCTATAGAAAACGTTTCTCTCAACATTTGAGATTAAAGTTTTCAATGGAAAACTCTCTCAACAATTGAGAAGAAAGTTTATTTTAGAAAACATCTCCTGAGTAATTCCGTCTATTTTGTTATTTAAATTCTTTCTTAGTCAGGTGATATATTATGGTCACGATCTCAAGAATTTGCTTTCCTGGGCACGTTCTACTATGGCTACTTGGTGACACTACCAATTGCAGGGCGACTGGCGGACAAGTTTGGAGGTAAACTATTGTTTGTGCACTCCATAACAGCTCAAGCTGCGATCTTCATGCTAATACCATTTTTTGCTCGCAGAAGCTACATAGGAGCAGTGATAATACGTATAATACAGGGTCTAATAGCGGTAAGGTTAAAATGTAAAATAACGCATATTTGAACAAATTAAGTATAAAATTAACTGATATATATTTAAGGGTTGTGGCAATCCTGCTTTATATCAACTATTCTCCATATGGGCCCATCCCAACGAACGTACTGCTTTTCTGTCTTTCGCCTATGGTGGCTTTTCTTTAGGAGCTGTACTGGTATTTCCCATATCCAGTTTATTTTGTAAATTTGGCTGGGAATTGGCCTTCTATGTTGTAGGCAGTATTTCTTTGTTATTTGGTATTTCTTGCCATTGGTTAGTTTACAGTACCTTAGAGGATCATCCGCGTTTGTTAAAAATAGAGTATGAATATCTAAAGGAAAATCATGTGGAGAAATCTATAACAGGAGTGCCCTGGAAGTCGATGTTAACTTCGGTGCCAGTGTATGCATTTATTTTCACACATATTTGCCATACTTATGGCATTATGGTCTTAACTATCTTGATACCGAGATTTTTTAAGGAGGCAATGCGTTTTCCATTGAATATGGTAAGTGGTAGTTTTTATAGCTGTTGAGAATATGATTCAAAACATATGTAATTAAAAAGGATATAACATATATAACATAAAATCATATTTATAATGTGTAATATATACATATATATATATATACATATACATATATATATATATGTATGTATGTATATTAAAAATATTGTATTACAAATTATTTAATTTATTTTCAGCTGGGTTTAACTTCTGCAGCACCGTTTATAGGTGCCTTTATATCCAAAGCTGTTACTATTTTTGTCTGCAGTCGTATAGAAAAGAGGCCCAATTTAAATTTGACACGATATCGACGCATTACGTATGTAATTTGTAAGTTTATTGCATAGAACAGTTCAAACCCCATCTTTACCAGATAATTGGATTCTGATGCCTGTTATATTTAGATTATTTATATAATACCTAGAATTTCTCAAATCAGAGACCCTATTTTATATTTTTTGTTAAAAATTTGTTTTAATTTTCAGGTAATTGTGCCACTATATTCTTTATATTTGGCATAATACTTTCCAGTTGTGAACAACGAACGATTGTTGTCCTATTGACTGTATGCATTGGTATCACCACGGATATGGCATTTTCCGGTGTCTATTGGTCGAGTATGTTGTATGTGGCACCATCATTTGCTGGTCTCATATCGGGGATAGCCAATTGTGTTGCCACGGTCAGTGGATTTTTGGCCCCTTTAGGAATATCAGCTATAGTACGTCAAGTGAGTACTGAACAACAAGAAAAATCTTTAGGACTTTAAAAATTTTAATTATATTCCACTTTATAGGGCATTAAAGTTGAATGGAATTTGGTAATGGCTTCCTTAATAACATCCTATCTATTAGGTGCTATTACCTATGGTCTCTTTGGCAGTTCAAAACTTGCAACATGGGGACAGGTTACAAGATCGAAAAGTAACAGTAACATAAACAGCACAGACGAAACAGCAGAGGTTGAAATGTAATATAGGTAAATAAGTGTAATGTGTAATTTTAATATTCAATTATTGATGTTTAATGTTTTATTATGTAGAATATGCAAAAAAATAACTGTCTTTCTAGTTTGTAATTTGTAAAATTTAAGTACATTTTATCAATTCATTATTTTTCCTGGTTCATTTTAATAGAAAACTTTGTTCATTTAAAAATTGTAATATGTGTTTTATTAATGTATTATAACAAATTTTTACAAATTTCGAATTTGATAATTAAAGTTTAGCTTATTATTCAGCAAAGTCGCTGAACAACTTTCATTTACAAATACAAAACAAATATACAGAGCTTACCTCTTCCAGCAAATATGTTAAAATTCATAAAATTACAATTGGGATTATTCTTTCTGAAAGAAAGTTATTTTGCTTAGTAAATATATTAATATGTATGTACATACAATATTAAAACAAAATTTACCGCCATTAGCTGCCACATGCGTTTGTTATGTTCACAATTTCTTTTTCCATAAATACTTTTATTTTTTAAAATATTAAAAACATAAACTTAAATACTCACTTCTGTGTGCAAATATATTTACTAATATAACACTCACAGACTAACATAACACTAATTTTCATTAATTTTTATTTTATATTTACACTTTTTCAATAAATTTCAGTTGCTATATTTTATTTTGTCACTTCCGTTATAAAGACGTAAAAAAACGTGGTTGTTTTTTATGGGCACAAATGCACAGTTGTACAAATTACGAATATTACCGAGTGAATATTTTTATATGTATATGTAGTTATATAATAATACTGATATAAGACAGAAACAAAATATTTATAAATACTTATAATTATTTAAGAATTGCACCACTAGAGTTTTTTGATTATAGAGTTCAATGATCCGGTTTATCAAATAACTTACGAACAATTATGTAAAACAGCCTTTTTTGTATTTGAGGGGATTTGCAACATTTGTACCCAACCATCACTGAGACTCCACCAGGTGGCAACATTTTTGCTTCTTTGTTTTATTATATTTTCCTCTTTGCTTTTGTTAAAACAACATTCAAGGCATATTGATTATAAGGTGGTGGCAACATTACAACAAGTACAACAATACAAAAACAACATGGGTATTTGTTTTTGCTTTTTACTCTTTCATTGTCAAAAACAGCTGACTGAAAATTACAAACATTCGTTGTTTTTACAAAAGCAAAAAACTAACATTGCCAGTGATATTTGAGAAACTGGAACAAGATATCAGAGATTTCTATACCAAAGACGTGAAAGATGCTGAGGGCGAAGTGACAAATGAAGAAAATGAAAAGACACCTTCAGTCGCACCGACAGTTTTATATGAAATGCAAATGGAATCCATGTGTGTGCTACTACATGGAGCCTTGAAAACAGAAAACTTGGCTGCGTTAGTTTTGCTTAATGATAATTGGAACGGTTTCATTTATTCGTATGCACTTCATTTTATTTATTTTTTAAAAATCACAACAAATTTATTTATTTTTTGAAAATCACAAGCACAATAATAATAAACAAATTTTGACACTTGAGCTTTTTGACAATTAGAATTTTGTAAACATAAACAACGTTTGACAATACAAAAGTAACAAAAAAAAAATCAGCTGTGTATTCAACACTACCTAATAATCAATATGCCTTGACAACATTATTATTGTTGTTTTGATTTTTCTTCAACTTGTCAGTTCATTCGTTATTGTCTTGCCTTCGCCGACAGTTGATATACAAATTTTTTGTTATTGTTGTTTTAATTTCATTGAATTTTCGTTTGGAGAAAAATTCAAACTAAATTATTTGGTATAATTTAACAATTCGAATATTTGGAAATTTTAAGTGTATGAAAATTTTCAGTATTAATAAAAACGTACGTTTAAAAAATATATAATTTTGTATAAAAAAATTTTATTGCTAAAAGTTATAGAAGAAAAACCAGAGAAAAAGAAATAAAACTGTAAGTCAAATACATATGTACATTTTTTATGGCATTTTTTTTTTTTGTTAAAGTGCAAAAAACTTAAAATACATATACAAAAACAACAAGACTCCATTTTGTTTTCTTTTTGTGCTTTTGATTGTAAAAAATCTAAAAAATACTGTTTATTATTGTGTATTAAACAATTATGTTTGTTGCAACATTTTGTTCAAAACTTGTTAACGTATAAAGAAAAATAAGATATTTAAGAATTACTAGAATTGCGTTAAATTATTTTACTAAAAAACATTGAGGGGTTTCACGATCAGAAGTGTTTAATTTATAATTTGTTTAGTATTTTCTGTCTAATTGGAGCCCCAAAAGCACTGTTTCATCAGCTAAAATCGTAAATATTACCTTAAATAAAGGTTTTCAGATTTCTAAATATGTATGTATAATTTAAATTTTTAATCTACGATGGTTAATATAAAAAAAACTGTTATAGTAGCTATTCGTTTGTTTTAAATTTTAGCAAACAGAATTTTGTAAATTTGAAAATGTATACAAAATTCAGAAAACCATTATACCTACATATGTATGTATGTACATAAGTATGTATGTATATGTACATATTTCTATAACACAACCCAGTTGGGCACGTCTTTAAGACACCCTCAATGATGGGTGCGTGACAGTGTAAAGTCCTCGAAGACAAATGTAGAACAGCCAGAACAAATCGTGAACGACTTTTTCAAACAAATGTCGCGTAAATCGTGAACGACTAAAAGAGAGACAATGTCGCTCAGTTTGTCGTTCACGCAACGTTGAATACATTATCTTGCATTTTGTCTTTAACATAGTTTATACAAGACAATATATAAGATGTCTTTAATAAGGTTTAAAAGATGACAAGTTTCAGGTCTTTGTCACTAATCTTGTCGTTAACGAAGATTTCTTACACATCATCGTTTACGCCAACTTCAGCGACAGGGGACAAATTCAAAAATGTCTTACATAAATCGTTAAAGACAATGTCGTCTACGACCATTTGGCCAACTGGGAACATCTTAAAATACCTGAAATAATGTAAACAAATAGGTATATATTTAAAAGCATTTCGTACGTTTTATTTCCTTCCGCATTTGTAATTTACAAAATACTTTTCATTTGGTTCTTTATTAACAAACTTAAAACTAGTTCCTCTTTATCTTTGTAGCATTATTCATTAACGGCAAATACCTATTCATAATAAATTATTGTTGAAGATCAATATCCTGCTTAAAGTGAAATGTTTACATTAATGCTTTAAATAATATGTATTATCAATAACTTATACCTATTGCCTACGTGTTTTTTTTTCTATGAAATTTTATTTAAATTGTTTAATTTTATAGGTACCTATCATAGGAATATGTACTACGATTTCAACAATTTATTTAATTTATGTCACCTTGATTATTGTATACAACCGCATCAAGGTTGCTAAAGTACATTGTGCTTTATTTTTGTATTTTGCTGTTGTTGTTGTTTTTATAATTATTTTTGTTGTTAATTAACAAAATATATCACGTACCTATTTGTTTTAAACATATTTTTATTAAGCTAATTAAGCTGAAAGTTATTAATATAATAAGAAGTCTTGTTTTAATTTTTCATTTTGTAATCAAAAACATGGTGTTTATTTACTGTTTAGTTTATACCTACATACAGTCAGAGACTAAAGTTTAAATACACCTCGAAAATTTATTGTTTAAAGAAAAGTAAACGTTTCAGGAAAACTTAAAGTAGGTAGGTATACAGTTTTATTTAGTTTTATAAATAACAAAATAATTCCTATAACAAAAAATTAAAACTTCATTACGAACATAACGGTAATTCTTAAAAATACGATAAAATTCACTAGACAAAAGCTTAAATACATCTTGCAAAACAAAGAACTCTCTTTTATTTCTCAAAAATAAAGTACAATTATAGGTATGTCCCCATGGTGAAATTAAATACAAGGTGACAGCATTGCTACAACAATTACAACAAGGCAAGAACAACAGGCATTTTTGTTTGTGTAATACTTTCGTTACTGTCAAAAACATCTGGCATAAAATAAAGAAAACAAACATACAAACATGGATAAAAACAGAAAACAATAGTAGTGAGAAATTGTTTATTTTATTTTCTTAAACAATTTCGAAACTCGTGATGATTTTGTTCGGGGCATTTTGATTAATGAGGAAATTCTAGACAGTCGTATCTGTGTTTCCCTCTTGCCACGCGAACAGTATGCTCGAAAGGTGAACAATTGGCTGACTTATCAAATTGTCAGCAATGACATCATAAATCGTTGGACATACCCCTTAGTACCTGATATGGGCATTGTCGAACTGAAACAGATGTATATCTTCCACAAAAATAATATGTATCTATAAAAGCCCTACGTCTAGTTTGGTCAAGGTGTCACTGGGCGAAAATGTGGTGGTACATAAAAATAGTGTTCAACGTTGACCTTCTTCGCATTTGACCTTCTGTAAATATTTTCCGCATAGAATCAAGCGCTAAATTTGCTTGAAGGAGCTTACATTTTAAATCTTTATTTTCAGATTCCAATTGGCGAATTTTTTCTTGATAATTTGTTGATACTGTATCAAAAATTGAAGGACTAAAAGTGAAACAGCAAAAGCAATATTAGAAGCTCTTCAAAAAATAATAAAATAGATAATTTATTAATATAATTAAGTATATTATTATATAATTTAATTATGTACAGCTATGGACATATAAATGGCACATTTTACCAAGAAGTTTTTCTTCTGCTATAATATCGTAAAAACTATTGATAAACAAAAATTGTAGGTTTTTTCCTAAGGTTTATTATGCATCCTTAAAATTTATATAAACTTAAATTAAAATTCATTTATAAAGAAAACAAAAAATCATCATTAAGAAAAATACTACTGAAATGAACTGGACACATAAATGGCACAATCTCTATAAAATAGAAAAAAAAAATATTTTTGTATTGAATTTGTTGTTTTTTTGTTTGTAAAAATTATTTACCGTTAATATTTAGTACTGTAGCCTTTATTTCTGATGACAGCTTCGCACCTGCGACCCATACTTTCCACAAGTTTTTGGCATTTTGTTTTGGATATGGCATACCAAGCTTCCTGAGCAGCCAACCACAGGTCATCCAAATTTTTAAAATTTTTATTTTTTGCGATTTCAACCTTGACTTCGTTCCAAAGGTTCTCTATTGGATTTAAGTCAGGGCTCTGGGCTGGCCAATCCAAAACATCAATCTTCTCTGCACAAAACCAATTTTTTACTAGTTTGGAGGAGTGTTTGGGATCATTGTCCTGCATGAATTTCCACTTAATTGGCATGAAATCGAAGGCATACGGTTCCATATGGTTTTTTAAAATATCTAAGTACTGAAACTTGTCCATTTTTCCGTTAATTTTTACAAGGGGACCTACGCCATGCCAAGAAAATGCGCCGCATACCATGATGCTACCTCCACCGTGTTTTACCGTCCTCTGAGTGAACCGATGATTGTATTCTTGTCCTTTCGGACGACGAACAAAGGTTCTACCATCTGGTCCTATTCTATTAATTTTAGTTTCGTCACTCCATAACACGTTTTTCCAAAAATTAATGGGTTTTTCTTTATGGGTTCTGGCAAAGACTAGTCGCTTTGAAATATTTTTTTTTGATATCAGTGGCTTTTTTCTAGAAATTCGCCCAAACAAATTTGGCTCATTTAATCTTCTTCTAACAAGTCTGCTTGATATTTCCAAGTCCATAGATTCATTAATTTCTGATGCTATCTGCCGTGATGACTTGAATGGATCAACTTTCGCCAATCTGACAATAGCTCCATCCGTACGCACATCTGTTTTTCGAGGCCTTGGCTTCCGACTTTTTCCTTCTATCAATACATCGGGATACTCAACACATGATTTAATTGCATTGTACACTTTTTTTCGAGAAATTTTCATTATTTCAGAAATTTCTGCCACTTTCTTTCCATCTTCATGCATTTTCCATATGATCCGCCTTTCCTCAGTTGTTGTATGTTTGCCTGATCCCATTTTAATAATTTTTTGCACTTTACACTTATTTTTTAATTACGCAAAATATCAAGTGATTTAAACAAAATTGACGTTAGAACTGCCTATACTAAATAAATTGGGCCATTTATATGTCCACTTAAAATCAGCATTCTTTTTGTAAAATATAATAACGGTAAACTATAAGCAGAATATAGTGGAACATTTGAGCGCTGTTGAGACAAATATTCCAACAACAACAATCATAAGACATAAAACTTTCATTTTTGGAAGTTTTTATTTGGAAAATACTTAAGTTTATGCTCAATATGAGTTTGTGCCATTTATATGTCCATAGCTGTATATATATAAAAGGCACAAAAAAGAAATAAGTACATTACTGAAATTATTGACAATTTTAATCACTTCTCAGTTTGAGATTCTTTTTCTCTCTGAATTTGTCCATGACACTTTGAAGCTGCAGTATTCGAAAATTCTTCCATGGAAAATAAATGTAAGCCATGTGAAGGTTTCTCTGATGGATTAACTTCGGATGACATTCGAAATTCTGTTGGGCATGATAGCCCTAAAGGCACAACACTATGCATTGTTGTTTTGTTTTGCTGCTACACTATTGGCATAGCGTTAGGCATTAACAAACAACGAATTCCCGCAGATATAATGTCGGAAAGTATCACTTCCAGCTACTCCTTTTTTACGGCATAATATGCAACAACGCATTTTTCTGCAGCAAAAAAAAAATCATTTTTAAAGAGGAATCTTAACATTTATCTTACAGAAAAAAAACAAACACTTTTAGTAAAACAACTCAAAAAACAAACACACTATTTAATATAATATAGTTTTTTTTAACACTTTTAAGTTATTTTACGCAGACAAAACGGCGAAAAAACTCAATTTTTCAAAAACAAAATAATTTTGTAACGTTTTTGTATAAACTTTGACTATTTGTAAACAACTTTTTGACATTTTCAATTTCACCATGAACAGAGCAAAAAATAATCAGCTGGCGCTATGCTGTCACCTTGTATTTAATTTCACCATGTATGTCCCCTGTTTCACACTCATCAGTTCTGACTGTCAAGTTATTTTTCAATGAGAAAGAAAGAGAAAATTATCTTTTATCTTTTTCCTTTCCATTGAAAAATACTTGACTTGATAGCCAGAACTGATGAGAATGAAACAGGTCTATTTAATGTTTTGGTGAAATTATGTTTTTACAAGCCAGAACTTGTTATTAGAAGTCTTTTTATTGACAGCATTACAAGTTTTGACGAAAATTATGGGCTAAGGTAAAGAAATTGAGTCCATCATTAAACATTTAATAATAAAACGTTTTAACGAAGCAAAATCCCATCGGGAAATAGGAAAATTATTAAATGTGCCATTTTAAAGTATCCAAAATACCTATACATAATTAGAAAATATAAGGAAAATGTGTCCGTAGCAAATATTCCAAGAAGCGGTCGTCCAAAAAAACTTACTAATCGTGATGTTAACCACACCGTAAAAGAAGTGAAAAAGAATCCAAGCACCAAAACTTGCAGATGACTTACTTAGACTGCAGTTAGGACATAAGCACAAAAACAAAGACGCCGAGTTTTGGAAAAGAGTTATTTTTACAGACGAGAGCAAATTTAATTTGTTTGGAAGCGATGGCCGTGCAAAGGTCTGGCGCAACACGGTGGTGGCGATGTTATGGTTTGGGGAGCGATTGGAGCAGCAGGGGTTGGAAATTTGGAGTTTATTGATGGGGTCATGAATCAACATACTTACAAGAGTATATTGGAAAGAAATTTGCAAGCATCTTGGGCCTTGGATCCCATTTGATCTTTCAACAGGATAAAGATCCCAAGCACACCGCACTTTCTCTGAAAGAGTGATTGCTTTATTCTGCTCCCAGACAGCTCCCTAGCCCACCTAAATCGCCAGACTTAAACCCAATTGAGCACGTTTGGGATATAATGAAGCCCAAATTAGTAGCAACTTCAATAACGAGCAAAAAGTCGCTTAAAGAAGCTCTTAAAAAAATCTGGTCAGAAATATCGCCTTCTGAAACAGAAAGCTTGGTACTTTTTATGCCATGCCGCTTGCAGGCAGTTATTGATAGCTATGGCGGTCCAAAAAAGTATTGAAATGTTTTCTTTTTTTAATTTATCTAAAAAAAATTATTAACATTCAAGATGTATTTAAACTTTTGTCGAAACATTTACTTTTCTTTAAACAATCAATTATTGAGGTGAGGTGTATTTAAACTTTATTCTTTGACTGTATGTATGTAGGCAAAATATGTTCTGCATTTTCTAAATTATATTATGGATCTTTAATAAGTAGGTATACAATGAGCATCAAAATAAAGTCAAAACCACATCTTAAAAGAAAAGATTCTCTATCATACTAGTATAAATAATATCGTCCCCTCAATATAACAATAGCGTATATATTTTTTTGGGGTTTTGAGAAAATAGAGTTTAAAGTTTTTGTCAAATCGGATGTATATTAAAACCTCAATATCGCGGTAAATAAAAATTCTTCATATTGTATTTTTCGGCGAATACATAATACAGTTTCTTCTCTTTCAATTGCCCAATTTTTTTTATTCTACACATCCTTTAAGACCATAATTATGTCATTTAAAGGGCAAGTCCTCCATATAGGCTATTTTATTTTTTAAGGAATTCGTATGATGTAGGTATCTGATCCGCTGTTTTATTCAATAATTTTATGGTATTTTTATTAAATATTTGATCTCAAAAATATCAATTTGTAACATTATAAAACAGTGATTAATTCATAGTTTTGTTAATAAAGTGGCACATATTCATTACTTTCCAATTTGGCTTATTATAAACAAAATTTTATGACAAATTAAGGTATACATTGCGTAAAGCAAAAATAACTAGAAATTCATTCATCTTCTTTCTCTTCCTTTGCTACATCTGGCTCATCTAAATAATAATTTCGCTTCTTCCACCTTGTAAGTTAAAAAAAAAATACTGTGAACCACGAGGAATTACATTTTTTTCACAAATTTTGGAGATTATGGAGCTTTCTATTACAAATTGGCAGCTCTTTATTATATTTTCTATTAAACGAAAAGTTCATCACCTCTTTTGTTTTTCGCGTTTCAATTACTTTTAAGTCTCCATCCCATTCCTCCTCATATAATAATTGTTTACGTTGTATTTGGGGTATAGAAATGGTCGGAATGAAACTACAAGGTGACGCAAAAGTAAACTTCCGATGATTTTTGGCTGTAATTAAAAAAAAAAAAAAAAAAAAAAAACAATGAAAAACTTTGATTCTTCTTATGCATTATTTTTATCTGGTCTTTTAATTTTTTTTACATCAAGTCGAGAATATGATGTCATGTAAATGGCCGCCGCTACAGTTGATTGTAATTTGAGCCCTTTTTATGGCATTTTCCATCACTTTGGCCAAAACTTCCTGCGATAGGTCCTCACATTCTTGACGGATATTGTCTTTAATAGCTGCAAGAGTCTGAGGCTTGTTGACATAAACCCGCGACTTCAAAAAGCCCCACAAAAAGAAGTCTGGAGCGGTCAAATCAGGCGATCTTGCTGGCCAGTGCAAATCGCCAAAACGTGAGATTAGGCGCGGGGAAATGCATCCTTCAGCATATCGGTTGTGGCACTTGCAGTGTGTGCCGTTGCACCGTCCTGTTGGAACCACATGTTTTCCAATCCCAATTCATCAATTTGCGGCAAAAAGTCGATGTCGACGGCGCTTCCATGACATCCTCGGCTACAGCAGCAATATTCTCTGCAGAACGGCTACTCCGGGGTCTGCCACGCCTGGCAGCATCTCGTGTTGTGCCAGTCTCTTCGAGGCGAGCGGCTAAACGTCGCAGTGTTTCACCAGTAGGCCAGGAAATCTGCGACGAAATTCACTTGTGCCAAAGTCACCGACCGATTATTGGTCAAATAAATAGTCAGCAATATTCCGCGTTCTGGAGCAGTGTAGCTTAACATTGTTTATTAATATGTATTTCGCATGTGTTTACTACACAAATGTCAAAACAGAACTGATATTAGGGGCCAATCGCAAAATGTATAGCATTTTCTGATAGGAGGATTACTTTTACGCCATCTTGTATTTCTCAAACAATAGTGCATATTATAAGCTATTTTATGAGTTAAAATTTTCATAAATTGTATTTTTTTCTACAGGCTAAAATGGAGTATAATGCGTATACACTATTATTATTTTAACAACTTTGGAGTGGCAATTTCAAGTAAAATAGCGCATATGAGCTTACACACTTATTGAAGGAAAATTTTGAACAAGAAATTATACACTATTTTTTCCAACGACATTTTGACTCACTTTTTGGAAGTAGATTTTAACGAAATTTTGAACAGACATAAAATCAATGATGGAGATTCTAAATATGCAATAAAAAATACTAGCGTATGATCACATACGCTATTGTTATATTGAGGGGACGATATTATCAGCCAAGTCACAGAAACTAATTCAGTTCGAAGGTCGTGTTTTGCTTCTATAGAAAATATAAAACGAAATTTTTTTTCGAAATGAAGCCACTTTTAATTTGCTATGTGGAATTGTAATTTTAAACATTTTTAGGTTTCACTCCGAAAAACTTTTTCGTTTTACTTTCTCTATAGAAACAAAATACAGAATTAATTCCACTTTCGAACGGAATTAAATTCTATGACGTGGCTGTATATTAGAAAATTATATTGCATTTTTATATAATGATTTGAGTAGAATTAAATTGAATAAGCCTTCCTCTTGGACACATTAACCAAAAATCATGTAGCGTAAAAATTGTAGGTATATTTTCTTTAAAAGCAACTTCTGGTAAAGTAATTGATAGATGATTAAGATGACCAAAATGTATAAGATCTGGCTGAAAGTTATCTATTGTTTTTTTTTTATTTTATATTTACTTCTTCATTGATAAATTTGTAACGATATTTACTATACTATAATAAGGAGGGTAACCAAGAATAACTTTTAATATTTTCATATATTACCATATCTATATTGTTAGGATATTCTTGTGTATTGTTTTGTAGACTTTTTATAAATTTACTTAATCCTACTTCTAATGAATGCTTTGGAGACCAACCAAGTAGCTCTTTAGCTCTAGTAAAATCACCATGGAACTTAGTTACGTCAAAATTTCTTGGAGGATAAAAATCAATTCTAGAATTACTTTTCGTGACTTTTAATATTGTTTTTGCTAAGTTTTCCAAAGTGCATGGACTGTTAGTAGTACGATGAATAGCAGGAACAGAAGATTTTTCGCTTTGTAAATATTTTACAGTTAAGCATATACCCTCTATAACATCATCCAAATAGGTAAAATCAAAAACACATTCTTTACCTTCTATTTTAATTTGGTCACCTCTTAATGCATTAATACAGAGTGCAGGAATTACTCTACTGTTAGGTTAGGTTAGAAGGCCGGTGTGAGGTTGTCCCCACACCATCACCCAGAGACCAATACGGTCCATTATGATGCCTTTCGGAAATGCTTTGAGTGCGTTCCAAGAGCGAAACGCCTAAGCCCTCACAGAGCCCCTTCCCCTGTCGCGCAGCCAGGCCATATTCATTACGAATCCTTTGAGATCCCCGAGCTTACAACCCGAGACATCCCCTAATTCGCCTATGTATCTACTACCTAGCCACCTCAACCTGCTAACTTGTAACCTGGGACAATGGCACAGAATATGCTCAGTTCCTCTGGGTCCTCGCACAACCCGCACATGTCTGACAAGTCAGATCCCATTATCCTTGACATTCTACCTATCATACAATGGCCCGTGATAACTCCTATCATGGTTCTTACGCAGACCTTACTCTCGCCCAGTAACGATTCCGAGTCGGACTTCCTAAGCGCCGGCCATATAGTACTTGACACTCGGCAGTCCGTACGGTTTTCCCAGGCCCTATTTGTCTCGCTTAGAACCCATTCCCTGATTCTCCCATAATAGAGACCTATAGGAGGCCTGACCGCCACATAGCAATCAGGATCCTCCAAATCTGAGTCGAGTCTCGCCAACTCATCAGCCAGTTCATTCCCACTGATGTTGGAATGACCCGGTACCCACCACAGTCTCAGCACGTATTCGTCTGAGATTTCTCCTAGAGCTCTCCTACAATCATCGACCAAACCGGAGGTCACATAACAGCCCCTACCGCTCTTAGAGCCGCTTGGCTGTCCACATATATAGTGACCTCCAGACCTTTGTCAATGTTGTCTCTTATTAGTTCCACGGCCTTAAAGATCCCTAGAACCTCAGCTTGGAAAGCACTACTCTACTGTTATGATCTACTAAACCACCATATACATTTGAAAAGCGTAATATTGCTACATTAAAATCTTTTAAACTTGTTATTTGTTCCTCAATAAATGCTTTACCTTTGGCATAATTATTTATTGAATCGATACTAGCAGATTCTGTAACCGGCAGTTCCTTCTGCTCTCCATAGACTTCCCTACTACTTGCATATATAAACCATGGTTTATTTGGAAGTGACTTATATAACCCTAAAAATTTCATTGTACCATCAACATTAATTCTTTGACACAGTTCAGGATAAAGTTCACCATGCATAACTCTAGAAATTGCAGCCAGATGAATAACCCCCGTGCACTTAGCGAGTAGCGGCATTATATCTTCTGAAAAAAACTGAGTGGGTTGTCGTGAAACCCAATATCGCAGCTTATTACTTCATAACCCTGCTTTTCTAACTTTTCTACTAAAGCCGATCCTATCAAACCTGCAGCACCTGTTATTAATATTCCCATATATCCCTCTCACTACAACCAGGAAAATCTTTCACATCTATCATCTTACAAGTAAGACTTAAAAATCATTATAAAACTAGTATAAAACAAATGTCAACTTAAATTAAGGATCGATATGTTATTTATTTATTTAATATTAATTACAATAATATAATTAAGTAATTAATAGTTAGAAAAGAGCACTAGCTGCTAAGGCTTTCGACTCTGAATTTTTAAAACTTAAATTAATGCTAATATGTAAATTACGCTTATAATGAAAAAAACACAATTACAGCTTATGAAGAAGGCCAATTTCTAATATGAATTTGTGGGTATGATCAATGTCATGTTTGGACAAGTTTTTCAGACATACTGTCGGTTTTTGAGGACCTAATATTTTTATTCTGGAGTTGTGGAAGGATGGGCAATCATCGAGTATGTGAGTTACATTGAGATTAGTATAACATGTTGAGCATAGTGGGGGCGTTTCTTTGTCCAGTAGGTATTTATGTGTTGCTTTTGTGTGACCAATTTTCTGGCATGATTTGGGATAGTTTGGTTTCATTCCATTGGGTTTCAAGTTTTTGTAGGCATGTTGATATTTTTTAGTTTTGCATAAAAATTGTGGATGAGGTTTAAAATATCGCGAGGTTCATATGAAGAAAAGGTAAGTAAAGGTCTTTTTTTTTTTTTTTTTTTTTTTTTTTTTTTTTGCTTCAGTTGCAGCCATATCTGCATATTCGTTGCCTGGAATACCAACATTGGATGGAATCCATAACATTAAACCCCTATTTCGGGAGAACATTTGTATGGTGGCTAGGTGAAATAATGAACCGATTTATTTTACTTTGTTTTTTACGATTTTATCACATTTTATCGAAATAGCTTCAAAATTGCGACCTGAACTTTGCGTACAAGCTTTACATGGACAGTTAAATCGACTCAGGAAGTGATTCGGAGTCGATAGCTGTACTTTAAGGTTTGAGTTGGATTAATATTTATAACCGTTATAAACATACATATGTAAGCACAAATCCAATATATATATATATGTACATTCTCCACTATTTTGGTGTAGAGTAGATATAAATACGCCTGCCAGATAGACGGACGGACATCGTTAAATCTCAGGAAGATATACTCTCCCCATTATGGAGGTGTATGGTATAAAACTTAAAATTCTCAGACTAAAAAAAATATTTTTTTATTTTATAATGCAAATATGTACCCGTTCAACTGTTAGAGACAAAATTTTCAACATGATATACATACCTACCTAGAAACCTCCGCTGCACGCACAAAAGCTAAGGTTTAAGGAAAATTGAATTTTTACAAAATCGATAAATTTAAGAAAACCCATTTCTAAACATGTAGGTATTTTGAATGTTTTTTTTTTTTAATTGCGTAGGTACTTCTGAATTCTTATCAAATATACCGTTTTATTTATTATTTGTTTATAAAACAAATAACAAAATACCTATGTATGTACAAAGATAGACTTGTTTATGTTTTTATATTTTTCTTTGTGCATACATACATATGTTTTTGTGTTTATTTTTTCTTCTTTATATGCTATTTATTTCTTCTCTCCCATACACACGTCTATTCTTGATACATTTTGTTTATGTGTTTATGCGCAGGTCATCATGATATTTGTACAAATTTATAAATAGAATTTCAGTTCAATCTTGTATATTTTATTTGTTTATAATAAATAGTGAGTGCTTCATGAAAACAATATAGAAAACTTTTTCTTGCAATTCGCTGAAAAGGTAGACAAACTAATAAAATAAAAATTTAAACAAAAAACAATAATAACGAAAAATTCAACAACAACACAAGTACATAATAACAGAAAAAAGGTGTAGTAAAAAATTGTACACCAAAATTAATCCTCTACTGCGTAGTTGTTAAAAATTATCTGTAGGTTGAATGAAACCGGTTGATTGTACCTATACCCAAAAAAAATTTATTAATTCTTTGCTTTCTTACGAAAGTATTTAATATTTAACCTACATACATACATACATATGTACATATTTAGTTTAATATTTTTACTGTTACAGTTTCATTTTAACCACGTTTAATTGTTAATACAACCAATAAAAACCAACCATCAACATGATTATGAAAGTACCCTCCAGTGACTGGTCAGACCAATTTGAGCAGTATATAATTGAAGAGGAATCCGACAATGAATTAGATGAATTAGATCAAGATTTCTCCGAGTATTTATGGATGGAAAATGAGGAAGAGTTTGACAAAATTGTGAGTATAAAATGTAACTATAAAAAGACCTTAAATTAAAAAAAAAAACGGCGCTATTCATGAGATTGTCTATGTTTTTCTTCCAGGAATTACAACGTCTTGAGGATGAGGAACTCATGAAAGAATGTATAGACGCCATGCTAGACGATGAACTGGAAGAACAACTAAACGAATGGGACAAAGTTAAAAACGAAGAACTAAGAGCAGCTCTCTCCTCCTTAGCAGTTAGTGATTGCAATGTAAGCAATTCCTTACTAAATCCTTTGGCAGCTGAATTTATACCACAAAGTCATTTAATTATTGATTTGGGTTCTTCATAAACCAGACATGCACACAAGCAGACTATTTAACAAATATTAGATGATGAAGAAAAAAGTATCTTGAATATTCTCATTTAAGTAGTGAAAGCGATCTCCTGGTTTTCTAAAAAGCTGTTTAACTAATCACACACACACATTTTAAGAAAACAAGCTAAAAAACCAAACAAAAAAATATTAAAAAATATGAAATATTGTAAGGAATTTAACACTTGTTGCCAGGCAACCAAAAAACAAACTTATGCCCTTATTCATAAAAAGTTAAAGTAGACTTCAAATGTACTTTAAGGAAATTTTGTATGAACATTTTGTCTAAAAGCACACTTCAAACCTACTTTATTTTTTATGAATACGGCAGTTAGTGTTTTATTGAAAATGCTTAAAATATTAAAAAATCAACTAACATGACAAGTTAAGACTTACAAAAACCAAAAAAAAATACATGATATATAAAAAAATTAAAAAAAATATATAAAAACTTATTAAAAAAAACATTGCAATATTTTACGCTTTAAGAGCCAAAATATCAATAATTATACGCCTCTTCATTAAGTTTTTAGAAAAAAGAAACCCTGTATTTAAATTTTCGCTTAAGTTTGCTGTCAGTAGTGAAAGAAAAAAACGTTTTCAAAAAAAGGTGTGTATTTTGTTTGAAATTTAATTTTTACTTATTTTGTACAAATGATTTTTTTTAATATAAACTTTTTATGTGATATACCTATTTAAGGCATTTGTTTGAAACAACATATTCTAGTTGTTTGAAAACAATTGCCTTTATCTTCTAATAATGAAAAGAAAGTATTCTTTTTGTGAATAGTTTTTCTTTAATAGATTCAATTGTAGCAAAAATACACACACTTTTTATTGTTATTTAATCTTTAAGACAGTTATTTAAGCAGTTTTTTTTATTAAATTCAAAACGTAAATACTTTTATCCTCATAAAACTTTTAAAGCTTAATTTTTGTTTTATTATTATTTGTATAAAACTTTTTCAACATAGAGGCTCTTATTTTGCCTTTAACACTCAGTTATTCAGAGTATAATTGTAACTTTTTCTAGTAAAATTATTTGTAATAAAAAAAAAAGAAAATATAATTAATAACTATTACATTTTAAATATATGTATTAAATCTGTAATATGTAAATTTTTATCTTTTTCCCTACTCGCTTGTTTAAATATATATTTTTTTTAACATGTAGTAGTTATACTTCTCTTTTATAATTTTTATATTATAAGAAAACTTAACAACTTATTTCCTAACATTTCCTTTTATGTGTGATATAAAATAAAAAAAAAATAATTAAAAAAAAGTTAAAAAACTTTAAAAAATCTCAATAAAAAAGTATTACGATTATAAATTTAAAATAATTGTTTGAATTTTCTTATGTTTTAGGAATCGTACTATACATAAAGTAATTAGAATTTGTATAACCATCCAATTACTTTTAAATGGCCGACAAATTAGGTTTAGGTTCCGTGGACAGCCGTTCTTGAAAACAGCTCACTTGGGTACATCGTGTTGATCCCATTGTGTTACCCGTTAGTGGACAACCCGTCGGTTCACTCCGCATTGGTTGCTTCGCTATCAAACCATCCAGATTCCCTGGCAAAGGTGTTAATGCATCTTGTATTTATCCCTGATAGTTCACCCAAACATGAAAGAAATGGTGCCCCGAGTATCCGTTCCCTTTTCATCGATAGGGCCGGGCATTCGCAGAGGAAGTGGGTGATTGTCTCCTCTTCCTCCTCATTGTGACAAGTCATTATGTTGTAGACCGAGTCTTTTGGTGTGTGTCCCAAAAGTACAGTGACCTGTAAGTAGAGAGACAATAAGGCTAATTAGGTCGCGACGAAAACTAAGTAATGAATTCGTCCTTCCCACATCGAATAAGGGCCATGTTGACCGTGAAATAGAGCAGGTGATCTCGTTCGTCCACCTTATCTGAGCAAGTCTGAATATTTCATTCCGAACAAGTAATTTCAGACCTTTAATGTTAATGCCAATTAAGGGATCAATCTCCTCATCAGCCAGCGTTGTACTTTTCTTGGCTAAATCATCAGCAATATAGTTACCCTGAATTGAGCTATGTCCAGGGACCCATATTAGCGTTATCCTAGAATGTTCCGCTATCTCGTTCAGAGATACCTGGCATTCTGTGGTTAACCTAGATGTCAGGTAGACACCTGCTATATTACTTACGGCGGCTTTGCTGTCGGTAAATATACATATATCTCCAGATACTCGATAATACTTCAGCCAGTTTGCAGCCCGCTTTATGGCAGAGATCTCTGCTTGAAGGACAGAACAGAAATCAGGAAGCCTAAAGTAGGATTTGATCCCAAATTCCTCAATGTAGAATCCACCACCAACTCGTATTTCCCCTTTTCATTGGGGGTATAGAGCCCATTTACCCATGAGATCCTATTAGAGATACATGTGGAGAATAGCAGATCGAAAGATGGTTTCGGTATGCAGTAGTCGACGTTGCTATGAGCATACTCACAGTGTCTCGTTATAACAGAGTCCATGAGTAGCCAGCTTTAAGCATCACAGCAGAGTTGAGAGCCAGTTGAGTTGCCATCAAATCCACTGGTAACCAGTTCAGCATAGTAAACAGTGCCTTTGTTGACGTTGTTCTTACCGCGCCTGTAATCAGAATGGCACAAATGAAAGATTAATTAAAACAAATAATTGTTAAAAGTTTTGGTTAATTTGCATTTGAAAACGAACATAGATTAAGATTGTCATGATTATTAATATAATTGATAAAACTGTAAGTGTGCCCAAGGCCCAATGGAATAAAACTTAACTTTTGGAAGATCGAAAACTTAAGTTATATACATAAGGTACATACATTCAGTTATAATATAAACCAAGTAAGTATATGTACAAAAAACAATTTTTCAGAAATGGGCGCTATGTTGGAGATATTACTTATTATGGACAAATCATTCAAAAATTTAGTGTCATGATTTCTGAGAATATAAATATTATATATGTTAAACTTTATCTTGATATAAAAAATTTTAAAATATTTATAGAGGTTAAAGTGAATTACGAAGAGGGTCTTATATGGGAGTTTCGACTAATTATGGACCGACCATCATAAAATTGCGTCGTATTATTTGTACATACATATATATATGAAATGTATTTGCGTTCAATATTATTGGGACACCTGTGTGCCTGGTCGTGGTGAACATCTGTCCAATATCAGTATGTATCAATTTAATACCTGTATGCGTTGTCGGGGTGGACTTTTGTAGAATATAATTTTTCAATGTCAAACCCTACGTTTTCCAATACAATAAAAATGTTAATAATGAAATAAAATCTTTTTTTATGTTTACAATGTTCTTATTGAAAAACTCTTTACATGAATCAACAAACTAAAGCTATGTACATATGTATAGACGGTTGTCAGATCATGCAATGTTGTCAGATCTAGCAATGTACTGACATTGAAAAATTGTTAGCAAAAGATAAATTGTCAATGCTTTTTCTCACAACGTTGGAAGACAAAAATTTTTAGTTCACACGATGGTTAGACATTTTCTGAACATTTTTCGGACAACGTTGTAAGATGTGACAACCGTGTATCTGTACCTTAAGACATTAATTCTACAAAAATAATATTTTATTTTGCTTCTTTAAATTGGTGAACAAAAGGGTTCTTCAAAAATTGTTGAAATCCACAAAGCAACACACAGAAAGGGTGTTATAAACGAATTTGTTTTATTTCTCATTTTCAAATTTGTTATTTTAAAAAATATATACTTTTTTCTAGAATTGAATTTATTGTAATTCTGGTGAAAATTAAATTAAAAAATTAATATTTCCAACATTTTGTTAAAAAATATCGATTAAACACTATAATAGTTTAACCCTCTAAAAATGCAACTCTGCCAGTTGCTATAAAATTGACAAAACCAAACGAAGAAGAAAACGAAACTGTCAACAGAGACAAAAAATTGTAACGCCAGCAGCAGACAAGCAAAAAAACACAAGAAGTTTTCACAAACACATATTCCGGAATTTTCTGTTGCTAAATTTTTTTGCATAAATAATTGCAAAAGCTAGAAAAGTGTACTAAAAAAAGGAAAAACTAAGCTAGCAAATTTGCAAAGCAAAGAAATTGCAGTGATTTTATAAATTGTGATTTACTTAGTGTATAAAAGAAACCAGAAAAAACGAAAGGCAAATATGGATGATTCACGCGAAGAGAATCAATTTATTGTAGATGATGTAAGCAAAATCATAAAGGAAGCTATAGAATCCACCATTGGTGGCAACGCCTACCAGCACGACAAGGTAAACAATTGGACGGGACAGGTGGTGGAGAACTGTCTAAGCATGTTGACCAAGGAACAAAAACCCTACAAATACATAGTGACCTCGATGATAATGCAAAAGAATGGTGCCGGTTTGCATACAGCCTCCTCGTGCTATTGGAACAACGATACAGATGGCAGTTGTACAGTGCGTTGGGAGAACAAAACCATGTATTGTATTGTTTCCGTATTCGGTTTGGCCGTTTAATTTTTCCAGCTGCGGAAGAAATTTTCGAAAAAGGAGCAAATGTACGTAGAGTCCGGTCCAAACATATGGGTACGACATAGTTTTATTCATATTTTTAAGTTTTTTTTTTCTTATACAAAAATACAATTTAATTGAGGCATTCGTTATAAAAAGAAAACAAACAAAAGAAATATCATAAAACATGGTTTTAGCAAGAAAAGAAAAACAAAACAAAAGAAAATTCGCAGGCAGCTGCACTAAAACAATTAATTGTTTCTTGTTTTTGTAAAAACAAACATTTTTGTTTTCTTAATTTTTAATTTTAGACTTTTCTTTTGTTTTTTCTAGTATTTTCTTAAAGGGGAGGGAAAGGAGAAGACTCTTGAGTAGTATTCCAATTTATAAATAAAATTTACTGTTAATAAATTATAAATAATAATAAATAAATTAATTAATATTAAACTCATTCTTTAGAGACAAAAATAAAACTTATCAAAACAAAATGACAAGATCAAGGCAAAACCAAAAAAGCAACAACATTGCAAACAAAATTTACCGTTATTCTCTCAAATGTAAAACAACAACAAAAAACAAAATGTCGCAAAATGCAACTAGTTACTAGTTCAAACTTTAAATTTGAGTAGTAGTGGCTATTTTTTTTTTTTACCAAAACTTGCAATTAAATTTATTAAATATGCAAAAATACACATAGGTATGAAAAGTAGTTTATTAATAAAATAATATCTCGTAAAAAAGCAAAAATATTTTTGTAATTAACATAAAACAGTAGATTAGTAGAAACAAATTGCGAAAATTTTATTTGTTTCCAATTTTCTTTTTTGCTTTGATTAATTTGCATACATGTTTCTCAATAATTACATTTTTATTTTTAATTAAAATTGTTTTTATTTAAACAAAAGAAAGAATACAAATAAACTAAATACCTACTATTTTAATAAATTATCAATGAAAATAAAAACATATAAATGTGTGTAGTGTAATTTAATTAGTATGTATGTCAGTTCAAGTGGTTGGGTATTTGATTTGCTGTACTCGTGTGTGATTGACCTTGACTTCCATTTTTGTGCTGAATATTGTATCTTAGTAACTTGTGTTGCAATTTGATCAATATGCACTAGAAGACAGGCAGCAGTGTTTTGTGGTGCCGAAACAGAAATTAGCATAATTTAACCCATTCAGAGGTGAGTGCGTGATTTTTTCTTTTTTTTATCAATGCTGAATATGTTTGATTATAGATACCGGCATTTATTTTATAGCATTGTTAAGAGGGTTGTTTGGTAATTGTTGTGTTAGGTCCTAAACAAAATTTATGTATTATAAACATTTTATAGGAAAGTTTGCATTTGGTTGGGATAGGTAACTATTGCGTGGGTGGTTTGTGTTTAAAAATGTTTTAATTTTTGGACAACAAATTAACATTTCTAATTTGGAAATACTTTCTATTTTATGATGCTGTTTTCAGCGAAGTTGAATTTTTATTTTGCGTTAATTATATTCGACAACATTTTTTTTAGTAGGTATATCCTGTATTTTATTTATTTACTTATCAGTTAATACAATCCAACAAGAAAATATCTTATATTAAAGTATTGGGTAGAAAAATTGGCATAAGGACGAATACAATATAAATAATAATCATAAATATTACATACATACATAATTTAACATTACTATTTATTAGTCAGAAAATTGTTCAAATATGGCAGTTTTAAAATGACTTGCATTGCGTAATTCGAACGGTAGAGCCACAAGTTTTGAAAGATGTTATGGAAAATGCTCTAAAAAGATCACATCAGTGCGATGCTGAAAACGGTAGCCATTTAACCCTGGATGGTTACTGGTCGTCGTATCGACGAAGCTTATTTACTCTGTATCATATAACTCCTAAAAAAGAGTCAAATTCGTTTCGAATTTAAGATAGAAAAACAAATTTGTGTTACATTAAGTTTTATTTTTTTTATTTCTTTATAAAATACTTACATAAAAATATTTTTGTTTACTTTTAACTTTAAAAACTGCTCCGCTAAAATTATTTTTAAAAATTGTTCATCGATTCAACGAAGAGTACCTTAATGTACAAAAATGAAGAGTAACCATCTAGGGTTAAGAGACATCATTTTTCATACTTAGTGTAAAAAAATTTCCCTTTTGTATATTATATAGGTAATCTGAAAGAAAAAATAAAAAAAAATTAATAAACGAAAAATGCATTAAATTAAATTCAACAATTTCATTATTATTAACACCATCATAAAAGTCAGTGTCGATTTGTGGCATTGGTATGTTGGCAAATTGCTGGTTAAGCTGGTTTACGTCAATTGGATGATCATCACTATTGTCCTGAAAAACAAGACCCATTTTCCGAATTTCAACCCACTTTTTACGTGAATCAACAAGTGTATAAGTATAATAATAATAAGTGATTTTATCTCTGGTGTAAACCAAGGTTTATTGCAGCAAATGACTTGTTTTTACAGGCACATATTTTTCTTGAAGATAATAAAGTTTGTTTTGTAAAAATTGCAGCTGTTCATCAACGGACGACATTAAGTAAATTTGATTCCAATTAATGCTACAAATTTCAGGAACAAGAGATTGATAGTTTATATTGTCGAAGTTTCTGTAGTTCAATATTTGCGGTATATTGTTATTTACAAACCTAAAGTTATATGACAGAAACAATAAATCATGGCGCGAAAATACAGGCGCAGAAAGCTGTTGAAATAATTGTAAATGAGAGTAGTTGTTTATAAAACAAAGATCAAGCAAGGTACTAGAAGTAGACGTGAAGTGAGTTGGCATTTCATTGTTGACTAAGTCAAGCCCAATTGAATTCATTTAATTTTCTAATGTGTTATCTTCCAAGATATTTGCATTAAAATCACCAATGAGTATAATATGATCATATCCAAGTGTAAAAGAACTGAGTTGTTCAAGAAACGTGCCCATGAAAATAGATCTATTAGGTCTGTACATTGTGCCTATTAGAATCTTTTCATTTTTATTTAAAATTTCAACTAATATGTACCTATCCGATGAAGTCACCACTGCCATTTTTGTATTTTTCTTTGGCAATTATATTAGATTTTATATATATGACAACACCACCACCATTAGTTGTCCTGTCAGAGCCTAGTAAAAAATAACCACTCAAATTGTACATTTGAAACCAATGAATTTTCCTGTTTTTTTTTATAATTTTTTTTAAAATATAGAATATCATTTTGTATAATGTTATTCCCATATTTGGTGCTATTGCTTTGGTGGAAGATGTACTTTTCATTTCATGCACTGTCTATTCAAGAGTATGTATGTACTCTTTCAGCAAGTTATTTAGTTCAGTCATTGTTACATTAAGACGTTTATCAATCTCTTTAAAAAAACGTTCTTCATATTCTAAGAACATTGATTGTATTGTTAATTGTATAGTTGTATATTAATGGAACAAATAGTTATATTCTTCCCTAAACAAACTGAATTAACTAAATACATTTCATTTTTTAAAAACATAATTTTATTAAGTATGTTCAAAATTTCATCATCTTAAATTTAACATATTCGCCTGGGTGATTAATTGGCAATTATGAAAACATATTAGTCCCTTTTTCTTTTTCCAAAATTTGTGGGTAATGGCGGTACATCTCTAGGTAATTTCAAACATAAAATAGAGGTTCTTGACTTCGGTAAAGCTTGGACAATATGAGCGTATTTAAAAACTTTTGAACGGGGAGCATTTAATTCTTGTGACAATACGGCACCATCAATTTGATATTTATCATTGACCAGTAAAGCTAAAACTATAAAATGACATAAAGCTTTTTCGGTAGAGAAAGCAGTACGTGAACCACTGAAAATTAAAAACAATAATATTTTGTTAGAAAGCTTTTCACACAAAACACATGCATCTTAAACTCACCTAAAACTAGCATTCGGATCGGAAAAGCGATCACGCACATTATTCTCTACCTTCTCGGAAATTTCCGATAGTTCGGCCTTTTTCAAAGACCTGACACGAGACTTAATTAGCTTCAGCAAAGAGTCCATGTAAATAATTAATTTTATACGCAATAAACTTTCATTGTCAGCCGGTGATTGTTGTATAGTTTCTATTAGCTTCTTTAAGAATTCCGATTGAATGCTAAAATTTGTGAAAAAACACATTATGTATTAAATTATTTTTTAGTTAAGGGTTTTCCTTATAAAACTTACGGTATTTGATCAATTTGTGTTTGGTAAACAGTTTTAGCTTCTTCATCCAAACGATTCAATAGCTCAGTGGGCACCACCTCTCCTATGTCATAAACTTCACTTAATTGTTTTGCCTCGGTATTCATGAGTGGCCGTATCTTATCAAAATATGCTGCATTATCTACTTTCTCCTCTTCTTCGTTTTCTTCTATGCCGGCCTCATCAACGGTGGCTTTTAATTCATCTTGTACTATTTTTATATCCATGCGCATTTTTTCCTGATCGTTAATATAACGTGATGCCTTGCGACCACCAAATTTCTTAAGCAGCGTCATTTTGCTGACATGATCTGAGAGGCCTTCACGTTGTATTTGATCGATATCTTGATATATGCTGTTTTTAAGAGTTACCTGGTCTATGGGGATGATTGTCATCTGTAAGAAAGGTAAGAAAGTAGATTTATAGATAATAGTAACTTAAATATTTTAAAATAATAAGATAGAATAAGAATTTAAATGATTTTTGGTTTAGCAAATAAAGTTTCGTTGAAATTGCTAGATAGAAACGTTCAAAAAGTAATTTTTACTCAACTCTTTTATTGAAAAGAGTTTGAAAACGCAACATTAGATCATTTGATGCTCAAACAACCTGTTCTTAGAAATTAGAAAAAACATTTGAAAAATTATTAAGGTTACAATTTTATATTTTTTGTGCATAAAAAATATAATTCCTGTACTAATCTGCAATTGTGAGAAGATGTGAAAGGCCACAATTAAACATTTCGATACGCATATTTAATTTATGCCCATATTAAATAGGTACTTACATACAGTGGCACAGTAAAGTATACATACCCCCTTGAAAAACTTGGTTTTAGGTTATATATGAACAATTTAGCAATAAAGTTCATTTCAAACAAATTCAATCGAACTACAAACAATATATTTTGACCAAAAATTTTTTTTCCACACAATATTTATTAACAAAAATATATAAAATTCATTTTTCAAAAACACAGAAAAGTCTACATACTTTAAATAAAAAAATTATTTGGGCTAGAAGTAAATAAAAAAAAAAAACAACAAAATTAATACTTAGTGGGTCCGCCTTGGCTTTGTAGAACAGCATTTAATCTATTTTTCAAAGAATTTGCTAATACTTGTGTGTAATTATTTGAAATTAAATTCCATTCTTCAAGTAGAGCGTTTTTAAGATCCTGTTTATTTCTAATCGTCCTTTTTCTAACTTGGTGGTCTAATTCATCCCATAAATTCTCTATAGGGTTTAAATCTGGTGGCTGAGGTGGCGAATGAAGTTGATGAGGCACGTTATACAGTGGTCATTCTTTAACAACACCAGCAGTATGCTTTGGGCCGTTGTCTTGCTGAAAGTACCAACCTTTTGCAAGTCCCAATTTATTCACGGATTGCCTCAGATTATATTTAAGTATATCGATAAATACTAAATTACCCACCCCAGCCGCCGACTGCAACCCCATACCATAATGGAGCCAGCACCTTGTTTCACTGTAGGAAGCAAGTTTTTAGGCAATAATGCTTCGTTATTTCGACGCCATACTTTTAGTTTTCCATCATAACCAAACAAGTTGAACTTGGTTTCGTCACTAAATAAAATATTAGCCCAAAAACCCTCATCTGCATCAATGTATTTTTTTTTTAGCAAATTCGACGCGTTTTTGCATATTTATTTTACTAATAAACGGCTTCTTTTAGGCTTTTCTTGAACATTCAACAAAATTTGCCGCTTTGCACGTGGAGTCAGTTTAGGTGGGCGACCACTTCTTGGTTTGTTTTCTACACTTTTTGTTTCATTATATTTCCGAATTATTGTCTGAATGCTTGATTTTGGATGCCCATCTATTAAAGATTTCTTTCTTTATGGAACTTTACAATAAGCTCACGCACTTTTACACAAAGTTCTTTACTCATTTTCGTTAAATAACAAAATTAACACCAATAAAATTTTTTTCTAAATAACAGTATCTCGTGAAGATGCCTGTAGTGTGTGGTAGCACTGTTTAAGTACGGAGTTCCATTTTATTTACTTTTCCACATAGCCGTATGCAGACTTTACTGTGTTTGAAAAAATTTTTGGTCAAAATTTATTGTTTGTTGTTCGATTGAATTTGTTTGAAATGAACTTAATTGCTAAATTGTTCATAGAAAACCCAAAAACCCGTTTTTCAAGGGAGTATGTATACTTTACTGTGCCACTGTACATACATATTAAAAGTTAAGATGCATTTGCGAACAGGCCTAGTTATTTTTAAGAATATTTTCAATTATATTATAGGAAAATGCCTCAGGAGTCGTATTTAACGATCCATTGACAGAACGATATTGGTTCTATAAAATAACTAACATGTATTAAAATAATTAACATGTAAAATTTCTAAGGAATTCATTTGAAGTTGCAATTATTACAATTTTTATAATATTCATTTAGGTATTAAACTTTTGGATTTATATTGAATTACACTGAATTTACATATTTTTAAGATTTTAAGCGATCACTATATCTTACCTTATTTGTTACTTTATTACGAAGGCAAATGTACGTATCCGTCAATTCACTAGCCTCTGTATCATTTACCAGACCATGGTAAGTTTGTCCATTGGCCACCAGCAAGGCACCCAATTTATTTTTGTCTTGGTGACTTCTTAAGCGGCAGAAATGTGTATTTTGTTTGGTAAATGCAGTTAATCTACCATTTTGGAATTTCACTGGAAATAAAAATCACTTGTTTCAGTATGATGGGGTTTTAAATCATTTAATTTGGCAGACAACTTACTCAATGTGGGCACCACACCATTCTTTTTACGGTTATGCACTTTATCAATTTCTACCTTTTCTTTCATATTTATAGTTTAAATTAATATAAAATGGTTACTTTTCATAAAAATTTCCTTTAAATTAAGAAAAAGTCACCACGTGAAATATAAAAAAAAATTACCAATAACAAAATCAAAATATTGAAAGCAGAAGTGTCAGAGTATCAGGGTTGTATTTAAAAGTAGTGTAGTGTTTGCAGTTATCGATAACAGTGTCTTGTTGCTTATGTTAGTAAGGGTAGGAATGAATCATGATGGGATTTGTGGTACAAACAAAACTTTATTGGTACGGTGGTACAGTTCATCCCTTTTTGGTACAATTTTTTTTTAAGGCGAATTCACTTTTCAGGTGCCATTGAGAGCACAGCTGTTCTACGTTTTTTTCTTACTTAGAGAGAGAAATGTCAAAAGTTGGTTGTGTTTTTGACATATCGACCAAGGAAAGCAACAAACAAAATTTGAAAAATTGTTTTACGTTTTTAAGTTTTCCTTCTGTTATTTTGTTTTTATTGAATAAAAAGTGTTATGAATTCTTACTAAATATATGCTTTTTTATTTAATAGCGAAATTTAGGTACAATTTATGGCAATTTGGTACAATTTTGGCATTGAGACGGTACAATTTAAGAATTGTAAGATACCAACAGTGGTAGGAATGTGTATAAAAAACCGTTGAAAATTTTATTTAATATTTTATTTGAAAGTGTTTGATTGTTATTCTTTTTATATAAAATTTTACACAAATAAACTTTTTCTTAAATCTTAAAATGTCAAATTACTTCGTAATTTTAGTACTAAAATTTTTTTTCATGAAAAGGTTAAAAATCTATATAAAAATCTATTACAGAACCACTAATAAAATGTATTTGTTAACTTAATTTAAAGCTCTTCTTACGAGTATGTAGTCAATTATATTAAGTTCTTACTGCCGTATTCATAAAAAATTTAAATAGACTTTAAATGTACTTTAAGAAAATTTTGTATACAAATTTTGTCTTAAAGCACACTTCAAACCTACTTTATTTTTCTTCGAATATTTCAGCCGTTAGTCCAATGCATGCTGCAACTATACAATGTGAGTGCAAATCGACAACAAATACAACACAAACAGAAACAACAGGAATTATGTGTGTGTTAAATAATGTACTAATGTCAAAAATACTTGAAAAAGTATTACTTTTGACATAAGTAAATTGTAAACAAAGTCAGTCAGCTGGGCTACTGTACTCACCTTGTGTAGTTGCACCATAGTCCAATGCATGCTGCTGTCGACTACGAATGTAGGTTTACTGGAGACGTTGTCTTTGCAAACACAATAAGTTTGTGTGTATCTGTTTCATATAATTTGGATTAATTGATGGAAATCGTTATGCAAAAGTTGTCAGTTGACAAAATTCGTTAAATAGAGGTAAACAATTCTTTCTATTTCGCTAGTCTGCAGTGAATGAAAATTCGTTATAACGAGGCTATTGAAAAATGTATTCGTAATAGAGAGGTTTATTTTGTATTAAATCTTATGGAGCGTTGTAGGGGATTTCAAAAAATTCGTTAAATCGAGGAACTCGTTATAGTGCGGGTCGTTATATCGAGGTTTGACTGTATTTTCAAATACGGAATTGAAACTATTCCAATCGAATTCTGTAACATGCCTCTATGTCTCGAAGCCATATCGTGCGTGAATAATGATATTCTTACCAAACATTCTTTGCTCCACCGAAATGTTTGGTATTGAAAATGAGCAAAATCGGTCAAGTAGAATCTGAGTTATAGATCAAAGTTTCAGACTACCTCGATATCTTTCAAATATTTTTTTCAAATATAATGCAGATAATATCAAGAAATTTTGCACACTTTATTTTTATTATAAAAGGAAAAGTCCTGTTGAAAATACAAATGTCTTCCCGGAATATGGCTTTATGGGACATAAATGTCTATAGAAAAATCATATCCATACAAAATTCTGCAAAAATAAGTTTCATGCAAAATCAAATCTCACAACAATATTTTGTTTGCATCGGCCCAAAATTTTCACAGCCCAAAGACTACTTCCGAAAATCACTTCAATGAACTTATGTTCTTTTATAAAAATCACTATTAAGTTGAAATTTAACACAAGTAATCACGATACACATATAAATCGCCGTACTAAATTTCATTATAATCGGTCCATATTTGACCGAAGCCCCAAGATAAAGTCCACTTTCGGAAATCACTAAAATTCGCACAAATCTTTTATCAAAATGACTAGCAAGTTGAAATTAAACACAAATAGTCCATACATATATAAAAATCTTCCATTTCAATATGATGATGATTGGTCCATATTTGACCGTAGTCACTATATAAAGTTCACTTCGAAAAATCACTTAAATGCGCATAAATATCTTATAAAAACTATTATCGCTTTGAAATTCAATTGACCTTTGTGAAAGTTGGTCCATAATTGGGGATAGATCCCATACAAGCTCTGCAAAAACATAAACAAAGTGTAAATTATTGATTATAACTAGAATATGATTCTTATAAATATCGTTGTTGAGATAAAATTCAACTAAAATAAATAGAAACAAGTAAGAAAGTATAGTCGATCAAGCCCGACCATTAATACCCTACACCCAGTATATGTACAAAACAGTTTTTTAGATATGGGCGCTTTATGGGATATATAACCTATTATGGACCGATCATCCAAAAATTTAGTGACATGACTTCCGTGAATATAAATATATGTATGTTAAACTTTATCTCGATATAAATACTTTTAAAAGATTTATGGAGGTTAAAGTGAATTACGGATAGGGTCTTATATGGGAGCTACGACTAATTATGGACCGATCATAATAAAATTGTACCTTATTATTTGCATGATGTAGTTATATTGGTATCGGGCAAGTTTCTGCCGACAATTAGCGAAGTCATGCAAGGGGCACTGGGCGAACTGTCAACCTGGGCTAGTGAAAAGGGCTTGGGAGTCAATCCGGAGAAGACAGAGTTAGTTCTGTTTACTAGGAAGTACAGGGTGGAAAGTTTCAGGCTGCCGGTACTGGGAGGAGTAGAGCTTAGGCTATCGGATAGTGCTAAGTATCTGGGAGTTTTTCTGGACAGAAAGCTGTCTTGGAAAAGAAACACTCAGGAGAGGCTCAAAAGGGGTCTCAATGCCTACTATACTTGTAGATCATCGATAGGTAAGAGTTGGGGACTTCGGCCGTCAGTGGTGGGATGGCTTTACACTTCGGTGGTCAGGCCCATTCTTGCATATGGATGCTGTGTTTGGTGGGAGGCATTGAGATTGGCTAATCGAAGAAACCTTCTGTCTAAAGTTCAGAGGTGTGCTTCAATCGGCATAACAGGGGCCATGAGAAGCACTCCTCAAGCGGCTCTGGATGTCATTCTTCATTTATTGCCTATAGAGCAGTATGTGATGGGAATGGCAGCCAGAAGTATTCTTAGACTGAGGGAGCTGGGACTGCTAAAGGGTCACATGCAGGGTCACTCGCGAATCCTGTGTGAGATTGAGGCAGGTGGAAATTGCCTGGGATCGCCTGGCTCTACGGATTATGTGAGCACCTTGGTAGACTTTAGGCGGTTGCCGGAGGTGACATTACCGTCTAGGGAGAGCTGGTCTGGAAGGGGCAAATTGTATGACGGATTTGCCATTTTCAAGGACGGCTCAAAGATGAACGGCACGGGCGCAGGGGTCTATATTGAGGATCTAGACATCAGAATGTCATATAGGCTGTCTGACGACTGTAGTGTTTTTCAGGCGGAAGTTCTAGGGATCTTGAGGGCCGTGGAACTGATGAGGGACAACATCGACAGAGGCTCGGAGGTCACGATATATGTGGATAGCCAGGCGGCCCTTTTGGCCATAAGGGGCTGTTATGTGAACTCCAAGCTAGTCGACAGTTGTAGGAGGGCTCTAGAGGTAGCCTTAGGGTGTTATACGGTCAGGCTGTGCTGGGTACCGGGTCACTCTGGCATCGCCGGTAATGAGGTGGCCGATGAGTTGGCAAGATTGGGCTCAAGCACAGAGATGGATAACCGTATGGAGGTAGTCGGGCCTCCAATAGGCTTCTATTACGGAAGAATTAGGGAATGGGTTTTAAACGCAGCCAATCAAGCCTGGGGGAACCGAACAGACTGCCAAGTCTCACGGACGTTATGGCCGGTGCTTAGGAGGTCTGAGTCGGAACTGCTGTTGGGCAGAAGTAGGATCTGCGTTAGGACCATGATTGGCATTATCACGGGCCACTGCATGATAGGCAGGATGGCGGTGAGAATGGGATCCGAATTGTCGGATATGTGCAGACTATGCGAGGACCCGGAAGAACTGGAGACAGTTGAGCACATTCTGTGCCATTGCCCCAGGTTACAGGGCAGTAGAATGAGATGGCTGGGTAATAGATTCTTGAGCGAATTAGGGGATGTCTCGAGCTGTAGGCTTGAGAGTCTGATAGGATTCGTAATGGGAATGGCCTGGTTACGTGCCAATATACCGAGTGCGGGTCGCACAAATGGAGGACATAAGTCTGAGTAGGATTTGGTCAGGTCTTCTTCTCTTCTCTCTATTCTCTCTCTATCCTAACAATCTAATATTCCTCTTCTTTTCTTTACTCTATATATTTCTATTACTTCTTCTATCAAGGCATCGCAATGGACCATATTGGTCTCTGGGTGAAGGTGTGAGGTGACTCACACCAGCCTTCCTACCTACCTACCTACCTATTTGCATGCATATGAAATATATTTGGGCTCAATATTATTTGGATACCAACATTTTTGAGAGAGTTATGCTCTTTAAAGTGATTTTCGGAAGTGGGCCTAATATGGGAGCTACGAGTAATTATGGACCGATCTGCACAAAATTTGTAGATGATTTGGCTTAATTTACCACTCAATTGTGATGAAATTTGTTTGGATACTTGCATAATTCAAACATTTCTGATCGGTAAACCCCAATTTCGGGAGGACATTTGTATGGGGGCCAGGTGAAATAATTTACCGATTTCCACCAGTTTCAATCCCGTCCATCCTTGGGCCGAAAAAATATTATGTACCAAATTTTATTGAAATATCTTCAAAATTGCGACCTGTACTCTGCGCACAAGCTTTACATGGACAGCCAGCTAGACGGATGGACATCGTTAAATCGACTCAGAAAATGATTCTGAGTCGATTGGTATACTTTAAGGTGGGTGTTGGACCAATATTTCTGGGCGTTACAAACATCAGCACAAATCCAATATACATTTCCCACTATGGTGGTGTAGTACGCCCTATAATAGGTGATTTGGTGGTGGGTATATAAGATTCGGCACAGGCGCATATAAACTCTTGCTTGTTTTATTTAAGATATGTATGTATTTTTTTAATAAATCAGTATGTATGTAATGTATTTTTTAACATGCCGTTATTTTAACCATTTCGTATGGCTCCAGTATTCATATTAAATGATGATAATTGATAATGTTTAGATCTTATGATGTTGACCACTTGCTGTAATTGAAAAAATCGAACAGTATTAAAAAAAAAGATCTCTTGATTTTTTTTTGCTTTCACCTACCAATACCAATTTGATTAAAAATACTGCAAATGTTAAAAAATTAATACTCATTAATGCCGCATGTGGAGGAAAATTTATACTAGATTCATCTAAAATGCCACGTTTGCTACGCAAATGCCTGTTGCGCTTAATTTTATGTGCATTGTCCTCAATTTCATCATCATCATCATCATTGTCGTCTTGCCATAAAACCATAAATTTTTGTTCTGAAATGAATACAAAAATCAGGAATTTTATTTTAATATTATATTAGAAAAAAATATACAGTGGCTCACAGCTTATTTTATGCAGTGCATTTTTTTTGTTTTCAAAGCTCCATCAAAACAAAAAAAAAAACTAATAGAAACTTTAGCAGAAATAATACTCTAACAAAAAAAAAAAAATATTTTATTGTCAATTGTACATTTTAATATATTAAAACAAAGAAATTATGGTTTTTAACGTCACAGTTTATTTTATGCAGCCAATTTCTATTGTACCTGTAGTTCAATGCGGCGTTGTTAGTTTTTCGTTTTTCTTTTTTATACTTCTAACAATATTTTCTGTTAAATTGTTGTCCAATTTTGTAACGTCAACTGTCAAGTTAAAATAGTTCAAATGAGTATGTGTACAACGATAGAACAACGAGAATTTGATCTATCGGACAAATTTCACCAAAGAACTTGTTTGCAAGGAATCTGCAATTCGGCCATCTTCGACTATGAATCTAAGTTTGACATATTTAGTTCAGATGGCATGTCGTTTAGCGGAAATCAAATACAGAACTCAACAAAGAAAACCTAAAGGTAACAGTGAAGCATGGACAACAGGTCATGCTGCTGGTACTGGAAATTTAACATTTGCTGAAGCAACCGTGGACAAGTTAACCCTCCGAAGATTGAGAAGGTCCATAGGGACCTTTTTGCCTTTTCAAACTGAAATTACTCCTACTTCGGCCACTACAAACCAAGCCTCCCCCCCCCAAAGTTACTCTGTTTTCCAAGAGTATGTTGCGCATCTTTTTGAAAAAATCAAGCTTGTTCTGAACACAAAGACCTAAACTCAAAGACATTAGGGATAATGATAAAAACAAAACATTCTAAGAAAATTTCGAAGACATGAACTTTATTGCTTTCAAGGAAAGGCACAATATTCTAATTTTATACTACTAGCAATAAACCAGTTCTTAGAATTTTTTGTTTTTATCATCATCCCTAATGTCCCTAACTAAAAAAATTTAAAAAACAAAAAAAACCAAAATAAAATTTTTTATATGAAAAAAAACATGATTTACAAAAAAGGTCCGTAGGGACTGTCACTCATCGGAGTGTTAAGTACCTTCATATTCTAAAGGATAACTTGTTGGAAACTGCAGAGAAACTGGGTTTAAGATCAGAGTTCGATTTTACCAAAGCACAAAATCGGGTATTGTGCAAACATTATTTTCAAGTTTTTGAAACATATAAAACGTGAAAAACGAGCATTTTTTCAGTTTTAATATATTAAAATGTATATATTATTTTTGTTTGTTGGACTATAACATTTTCTTTCGAATGGCACCAATTTCTTTTTTTTTAGGTTCCTGTTAGTTTTCATTTTGTGAAGTTTTGAAAACATAAAAAAGAGACACTAAATAAAATAAGCTGTGTGCCACTGTACATATATACTCTTCTCCTAATATGTAATGATCTTACCTATAGTTTTCAATAAGTTATCTTTAAGTTGATGCAGCTTTTTGATTTTATCATCAATATGAAACAGGGAATTTTTCATCCAAGTTTGTCGCAAAGATTTGATAAATTTTATAAAACCTTGTATAGAAGGAAATTCAACAGCATTCCCTGTCATAGAATCTTTCATAAATTCTTCCGTATGCTCCACAGTATCACTTTCATCTTCTTCATTTTCCTCGGGATAAGAAGTTTCATGTCTGGAAGTTGTTTCCATTTTACTATGGACTTTATTACTGACTACTACTACTGGCTCTCTGGGAATATTTCTTACAGATTCCCGATATGTCACTGGTAGCTTATCTGTGTTCTGAAATCTTTCCTGCTGATACTTAATCCACTCTGGACTGGGCGTGTCTTCAATTTCTACAGCATTAATCTGGTTTTTAGCTGTTTGTGTTAACATTTTGGAGATATTTAATGAAAATAATAACAACATTAAATGTAACTGCATTTCACTTTAGTGATTGTTGGCCAACTAAATGTTTAAAAAATTATTTTAAAATGATATTAACTGACGCGCATAGACAGTATTTGAGAGGCACATAAAACATTTGATTTATTTTATTGTAATAATAATTGTTGGCTTTAAGATGACAATTAACGGGTTTAGAAAAAAGTTTGTGAGAGTGCAATGCACAAGTGTGTCACTAGTTAATTATGCTTGAAAGAGTCTTTAATATAATATAATATAAAGAAAGAAGAGTGTCATATTCAATGGCTGCAATGACATGAATTTGTGTGTTTTTCTATCTAAAATACACAATCTTAATTTGCAATTAGAGCAACAAAATATTAAAAAAAACATTTCCTTCAGATCATCATAGAAATGCTCAAGTGAAAATGACTTGTTTTAACCAATATGCAAACCTTTGTAGTTGTGAGAGCTAAACACATTGATGTTCTTTTGCGTAGCTCTGGCCTAAAGCTATCTTGATTTGATAACATAAACCCATTTTGCATTATCCCTGAAATTGGGGAACGCATTAAAAAGCAGTTCCTTTAACTAATAAAACGAGTTTAAATAAAACTTTAGTTTTTATATGAACTTCTTGGATTTATTTCAATTCAATTCAGTTTATATTTAAAAACAATTATTATTATATTAGCGGGAATTTATTTACACCAATACTTTCCTAACAATATCTGACAACGGAGCGCAAGCTTAAAACTAAAATTCTCAAAATTTCACAACACATATGTCACTGATCATTTAAAATTAATAGGGTAAATACCGGGGTATTTAATTAAACGATAATCTCTATAGAGAGTCTATACTTATAAGTAGTTCGCTGAAACTAGTTTTAAGACGGGTGGGTCTTTCCTCTTTATACCCTACACCACCATAGTGGGGAGGGTATATTGGATTTTTGCTGATGTTTGTAACGCCCAGAAATATCGGTCCAACACCCACCTTAAAGTATACCGATCGACTCAAAATCACTTCTTGAGTCGATTTAACGATGTCCGTCCGTCCGTCTGGCTGTCCATGTAAAGCTTGTGCGCAGAGTACAGGTCGCAATTTTGAAGATATTTCGATAACATTTTGGTACATAATACTTTTTCGGCCCAAGGACGGATGGGATTGAAACTGGTGGAAATCGGTTCATTATTTCAGCTGGCCCCCATACAAATGTCCTCCCGAAATTGGGATTTACCGATCATAAATCTTTGAATTATGCAAGTATGCAAACAAAAATTTCACCACAAATGAGTAATAAATAAAGCTAAATCACATCTACAAATTTTGTCAAGATTGGTCCATAATTAGTCGTAGTTCCCATATAAGGCCTACTTCCTAAAATCACTTGAAAGAGCATAACTCTCTCAAAAATCTTGGTATACAAATAATATTGCACACAAATAAATTTCATATATACAGAAATGATGACACCAAATTTTATAATGGTCGGTCCATAATTAGTCGAAACTCCCATATAAGACCCTCTCCGTAATTCACTTTAACCTCCATAAATTTTTTAAAAGTATTTATATCGAGATAAAGTTTAACACATATAATATTTACATCCACAGAAATCATGGCACTAAATTGTCCACAATAGGTTATATCTCCCATATAGCGCTCGTTTTTTGAAAAACTGTTTTATACATATACTGGGTGTAGGGTATTATATGTTCGGGCTTGACCGACTATACTTTCTTACTTGTTTTCAACATAGTAAAACCCCTTTGACTTACTTATAAAAAAATCTTCTACTTATAGAAAAAATTAAAATGTGAATATCAAGACTTTGTTTGCTTTTTCCTGTTTATTGCTAAAATGTAACTCTCCGCTGGGCTAATTGGGGTGTTCAAAGTGTCACAAAAATGTCCATAACACTCCTATAATTTGCGGTTTTCTCCTTTTAAGATCACATTAACAAAAATAACTTTCATATTTTGTACAAGATTGTTTGTACTTTTACAAGTACATATTTACATTTTTCTCATTCAAATTTTAATTAAATCAGCTCATCATTATAATATATGGCTGGCCCCGTAGTCTAGTTGGTATTGATCATAATCGTTAATTTTACAATGAATAATCTGAACTTATTGCAATGATAGAAAAATATTTATCTCCAAGATTACTTTTGATTTTATGGCGAGTATTGAATACTAGACGTTAGTTGGTCGTCGAGAAAGTTTGTAGAATAAAGAGTAACTAGTAACGACTGTAACAATCGTGGTTCTTATTCTTGGAGAGATGGTTTTCCGTTGAAACAGCTTTGTCTCTATTTGTCTTTTTTATACCCTTTACCTTCATGTCATTCCATTTGTAATTTCCACAATATAATTTTCCGACCCTATAAAGTATATATATTCTGGATCCTTATAGATAGCGGAGTCGATTAAGCCATGTCCGTCTGTCTGTCTGTCTGGATGTTGAAATCAGTTTTCTGAAGTCCGCAGATATCTTCGAGATCCATATCTTCAACAATTCTGTCAGACATGTTTTCGAGAAGTTTGCTATTTAAAATCAGCAAAATCGGTTTAGGCCAACCAGAGTTATGGACCGATATGTGAGACAACCTCCATAAAAATTTGATATTTTTTGTACATTTTATTGCAATATTTTGAAATATATTGCAGATAATGCCATGCAATTTTGTATACGTTGTTTTTATGATAATAGAAGAAAGTGTGCGGAAAATAGTATGAATCGGTCCATGATTTCTCATATCCCCCATACAAAAATTTTCCCGAAATATTGCTCAATTATACATAAATGCCTATAAAATTGGAATATCAAGACAAAATTCAGCAAAAATAAGTTTTATGCAAAAATAAATCGCAAAACGAAATTTTTTTTAGTTCGGTCCATGTTCGACCACAGCCCCCATATAAAGTCCACTTCCAAAATTCACTTAAATACGTAGAAAACAGATATAAATAATGTTAAACGGCTAAAATTTGACATGAATAATCTTTATAGGCAAATAAATTGTTGTACTAAATTTTATGGTGGTCGGCCCAGAATTGGTCATAGCTCCCATACAAGGACCATATCTGAAAAAGACATTTATTCCTATATATATTGTATAAATATCGGTACCGACTCAAAACTGTGCACAGATCATTTACATATATACAAAAATCATCCCACAAAATTTTGTGAATTTCGGTCTATTTTTAACCGTATGCCCCATATAAAGCACTCTTCCGAAAATCAATAATACTAATATATATCTTAAATATACCGTTATTATGTTGAAATTCGACGTGAAATATCCTCATATGCATGAGAATCACTGTTCCAAAATTTAAGAAGATCGGCCCATAATTTGTCATAGCTGCCATATAAAAATTTCCAAAAAAAAACAAAAAAATTCGGGTCAAAAAATATTATTTTCGGATTTTACCCATATTCGGTTTATAATCATGATATATATCGTTGGAAAGATATTTTTAATACCTTTTATTTAATGTATTACAAATTATCATACACCCAGTAGTTCCCGAGATATAGGACTATATATTTTCAACTTTACGGGCCCACCCCTCGAAAATAAGCGTGACCGACAACAAATTTTTTTTGCTGGCATCTCCCCTATTTGATGAAGTTTTTTTTTTTTTTTTGAGCAAAGTTAGTGACTTGTTGACCGAATTGTTCCTCTTTTTTATACTTTTTTATTATTATGAACATCAGTCAAACTCTGTAAATTATGGTAAGAATTGGTAATTAAATCAATTAAAAATGGTGAAAATTAGTCAAAATTTTAAAATATTTAACATAAATTATGTTGGTCGTAAAATTGTCTTTCAAACAATATATCAAATACTAATAAAATTTGCACTAAGGCTGAATAGAAAACACAGTATAAGGATATTCTAGTCCTATAACCACTGTAGTTTTTGTATTTCTTATTACGTTTAGGTATAGGGTATTTAGGAATCGGCACAGCCGAATATAGCACTCTTACTTGTTTTTCATTGTATTTAAAGAGAATTCGAAGTTGCAATTGACATCTTTAATATGTGTGTGAAAATAAATTCGAATTTAACTAGGACAGACAAAAAGCAAATTTTTGAACATTGATAATATTACTGTTAAGCATTTTGTCTAGAGAAATTCATCCTAAAAGTTTATTTTTTCAAAACACATTTTTTTTAGAATCATTTTATTCAAATTCCAAAATTATTTCAGAAATTCGACTAATATAGTCTCATTGAGGACCCTTTGGACTGCCCTTTCTAAAAAGTGCTACACGTTCAATAAATATCATGATACTAGAAATATCTTGATATTTATTGAACGTGTAGCAGTGCCCTATGACACTAAAGCATTTTTTCTTGTTGGGTTTAAAACCAATTCTGACAATATTGGTTTCTATGACACCCCTGAAAAACTTTATTTGTTACACTATAATATTCAATAACTGAGTGGGAATAAATGTTACTAAAGTCAAAAGCCATGTTCAAAAGATAAGCCATCAGTTATGAATCCCGCATTTTTAAGTTATACACCCAATAACAGCTAAAAGGATCGTTAACCACTTCAACAAATACTCACAATATTTCTATATTGTTTTTAACAAAATTAGTTTTAATTTAAAATTTCACATGCATGCAGTTGACAATAAAAATTTATTGTATCTACATTATTATCTATAAAGTTTTAACAGTTTTGTTTAATTTATTATTTTAGTTGTTTTTTTTAATTCTACATGTATGTACGTAATTATTTACTAAACTCCACATGTGGACAAAATTCATTCATTTAGAATATGAGATTTAAAAAAAATATGCCACCATAACAAGTTTAAATAATAAATTATAATAAAATAAATTATATTTGTTTTGGTTTGTTTAGATTTAGCCAAATTTTATGAAAACGACTGTAATAACTGGAGATCGTTGGGCTTATATTTTGTTTTATTGTAAAAATAAACATTTGTCTGAAATTTAGTAAACAAATTTATTTTTGAGTAGGTGGTTTTTCAATTGTTTGTTGATGATGTATTAATTTATTGATTGCCATTTATCGGCATGATTTGTTTTTAGATTTATCTGCGGACGCTAAGAACTATTGTTAGGTCGGGCAATGTGTGTTACTAAGTAAATATGTGCTATAAAATGCTTAAAAAACATGTTCAGTTTTGTGTATACATTTTCATTGATGTAATGAAAGCATTATTTCATAGATATTGTTTTTAATTAAAGGGAAAAAAATTCATACATTTACTTGCTACAATAGAAGTCATTGTAAAGTAGTTTGTTTAAGACCTATTCACTGGCTTTCTGTATCATCTGACCAATTTCCAAACTATCCCATCAAATACAAACAAACTTTTCAATGAATTATTTAGAAATAATCAAAAAATGACTTAATTATTATTAGGTGTATTTGAATGCGGTTTTTATACCCTACACCACCATAGTGGGGATGGTATATTGGATTTGTGCTGATGTTTGGAATATTGGTCTAATACACATCTTAAAGTATACCGATCGACTCATAATCACTTTCTGAATCGATTTAACGATGTCCGTCCGTCCGTCTGGCTGGCTTGCTGTCCATGTAAAGCTTGTGCGCAGAGTACAGGTCTCAACTTTTAAGATATTTCGATAAAATTTGGTATGTGATATTTTTTCGGCTCAAGGACTGATGGGATTGAAACTGGTAGAAATCGGTCCATTATTTCACCTGGCCCTCATACAAATGTCCTCTCGAAATTGGGGTTTACCGATCATAAATGTTTGAATTATGCAAGTATCCAAACAAATTTCATCACAAATGAGTGGTAAATGAAGCCAAATCACATCTACAAATTTTGTGCAGATCGGTCCATAATTACTCGTAGCTCTCATATAGGGCCCACTTCCGAAAATTATTTTAACGATCATAAATTTCTTAAAAATGTTGGTAATCAAATAAAATTCGACACAAATAAGTTTATTATATACAGACTCCTAATTTTATAATGGTCGGTCCATAATTAGTCGAAACTCCCATCTCCGTAATTCACTTTAACAGCCCTAAATTTTTTAAAAGTACATATTTATATCGAGATAAAGTTTAACACATATAATATTTACATCCACAGAAATCATGACTATAAATTTTTGGATGATCGGTCCATAATAGGTTGTATCTTTCATATAACGCCCATTTCTGAAAAACTGTTTTATACATATATTGGGTGTAGGGTATTATATGGTCGGGCTTGACCGACTATACTTTCTTACTTGTTATCTTTAGTAAGGCTACGATCACATTTGGCAAATATTATGTTCGGAAAAAAGCATAACCCCTTGTTTTAGCACAAATTTGTTTAACGTTGTTTACTCTTACAAGAGTTTTGTAAGATCAAACAGCATCAAATAAATTAAAACTAAATATTTGTTGTGATTTGGACTAAAGAAGAAAAGTTTTTTTTTAATAAATAAACGAGTTCGAATATATGTTATTTCGGCATATATTTGTCAAGTATGACCGTACCTTAACTTTAGTCATTTATTCTCACTTAGTTTTTGAACATTCTAGAGTAAACAACAAAGTTTTTTTTTTGCTTTAAAATTTTGTGCCAACAAAGCATCATTTACGGAAAGTTTGGCTCTTATTATTTAATTTGAAAAAAAAAGTGCCGTTGAAGCAGCACAGCGATTGCTCACCGCTGCTTATGGTGATTATGTTCTATCGGGTTCAACGAGAGGTGGTTTGCGAGAGATGATTTGTGCGGTTCAGAAATGGCGTTTTTGACATGGAAGAAAGATCGCCCTGGCCAGACAAAGTTGTCAAACTTAACAAGAACTTGCAAAATGCCATAAAAGAAAATGATTTTTGCACCGAATCATTGTTTGCAATGAAAAAATAGATATATTGCAATAACTTGAGGCGTAAGCGATCGTATGTGAAGCCCGGCCAACCAGCCGGATCTAAGGCAATGCTTTGTGTTTGATGTGAGCAAAAGGGTCCTATCTAACCTGTACCGAATGCAATTGATTCATTTCAAGCGGTCATTCCATCACACATATTGGCCACATATTGCAATAGCTGGTAAAAACTATTTTGAAAGACGGAGTTAGGAAGCTTTACTTCACCCGCCTTATAGTTCAGACCTTGCCCTGTCCGACTACTTTTTGTTTCGATACGCTTCACTTCAGAACAAAATATCCGAAATTGACTTGACTCGATCTTGGCCTTTTAGCGCGGAATCCATAAGTTACCAACGAATATTATCGGTGTAAGGCTATATAGCATATAACTTTCGGTCCTAATAGTTGTATTAAGTATTTTGAAGAAATTGCACGATAAATTGTGATGGTTGGGTTTTTTTCTTATACATATTTCTTAATATCATTAGGCAAAGACGCTCAAATTTTGAAGGAAGGCCACACTCAGAAATAATTTCAAATAGTTTTTCTCTTATCGGTCTGTAAAAGTCGGCTTAGTAGCGAACAAAGAGGTGGCGTGTAGCAATTTCAACTTTGACGGTCTTTTTCAGAATTTGTTGTAGTTTTGTTATTGATTTGCCCGGTCTAAATCTACATTGGTATGATACCATATCAAAACCCGGTTTTAATCAATCACACATGCTTGAGAGGATTTGGTAGGCGATAAACTAATTGCAACATTTGGTTTTGTCTCCTTTTTTGGGAATAATTTACATTTGGGGGTCACTTTCCAACGAAAGGAGGATAATTTCTTCAATTGATTTATCTACAACTAAGAAATTGTAGAAATATTGTCTCAATATACTGAGTACTCTCGGCGTGCCTGAAATCCCTCTTCGTTTCAGCAAGAATCTAGTATATTAGTATTCTGGTTTGTTGCTGATCGTACAATGGATTTCTCCCTTGTTACCTAATTTCTGTCTCGCTAGGTATCTTCACTGGCAGCGGGAGGGGTATGGTTTCTACTAGCAGTCGGGAAATTATGGAATATTTATTTAAAAAAAAATATTTTAACAAAAATTCTACTTTATTTAAATCTCTATTTCGAAATCATAATTTAAAAACTTAAACAACATACGTAGGTGTCTCTTATTTGGCGCCGGCAAAAACCAGCTTGACAGAATATAGCAAAAACAATTCATACTCTTTTATAAGCTTTCAAGTGTATTAAGAAAATAAATCTGAGAATCTCTCTTTGTTTTCACTTACAGAAAAGAAGAATAATAATTAATAAAAAACAATCCGTTGAACGAAATTCATTTTAGTTTTAATATTAATCTCGTCTCAGTAACAACGTTTTGTATTGTACACTAAAAACAGACAAATTAGTAAAAAACAAAAAAACAAAAAAATACAACACAAAACAAATCATGGTGGGGCAATTATTAAAAATCGTTTGCATTTTAGCAGTATTATTTGTAAATGATTCTTTGTCTCAAGGCAGTGAGTGTGTTTTAAAGCAAAAACAAAAATAATGAAAAACAAACTCAAAAACAAAACGAACCGTTTCTTATCAACGCGGACATTATTGACCCACTGACATTGGGGGTTAAAAATATTAAAGAAATTTAAGATTAGAAAAAGGAAAATAAAAATACAAACAAAATTTGTTTAGCATGTCTAGTAAAAGAAATGTAATGTAATGTAATGTAATGTAATGTAAAAGAAAAGCGTTTGCAATTGAAGTAAAAATTGTGTTTTCTTAATTTAATTGCAAATGAAAGCATGATGATTGCAAAGTGTTTGAACAGAAATGAAAGAAACCATAATGATCAATTAATCAAACGCAATCAAGCAAGAAATCAAACATGTAATTGGAAAGTTTTTTAAGAGAATATTTTCAATTATAATATTTTATCAATGTCTACTTTTCTGCATTAACGAGATATTTAGGCTGATGACTCCCCTTAAATGACATCATCTCAGATATGAGTACCAGTTTACAAGAGTATTCGAGGAACTGAAGAATGTGTGAGGAAGACCTTGTAACTATTTGTTTGGTCGTACTGACAAATGAGCTAGAAAAGAGAGCAGATGGAACAGCATAGTATTACCTATTGCCAGATATTTAAACTCCTCTGGTCCTTAACTATTGTAATACAAAGAAATATCCATTCTAATAGGTTTTCTAGTGGGTCACTGTACATCATGTGATTTTAAATACATATTTCCTTTAACTACTATTTAATGTAGATTTAAATATCTGGGCAATATTTGTTTGGGCATTTAGCAGCACCAGGATCTTCTATAGAAACCGTTTACTCTAGAACTTTATAGGGAAAAACGGTAGCAGTATGAAACGTATGGTCTTAAAGAAAACCCTTTTCTTGTTGGACCAATATAATCTAACTTTCTAATTCTTAAGCGAATTCAAAAATTTTTATTAAATAGCAAGTTTTGATTAAAAAATATCTCGTCTTTATGTTGAAAAGCACAACTGGAAATATACAGCCATGTAACAGAACTTAATTCCGTACGGAAATGGAATTAATTTCTTATTTTGATCTAATAGAAAAAGTACAACGAAAAAGTTTTTCGGAATGAAACCTTGAAATTGAAATTCTGCATAGCAAATTAAAAATGGTTTCATTCCGAAGAAATTTTTCGTTGTACTTTTTCTAGTACAGAATTAAGTCCACTTCCTAACGGAATTAAATTCTGTGACATGGAATAGGCATGACATAGCTATAATAATTTTTGAAATTATTAAAAATGTTTCTACTTCTACTTTAAAGTGATAAAATTGTGATAATCGGTTTTGTTTTGACGTGCAGCTCTTACATTTATTTAAGGCGTTTTTAAAAAACATTTTACTCTGTCAAAGTTGTATTTATAATTAACATCTAACAATTAATAACCAGAATAAGAATGAACCAGAGATGGAAAGTATGTCGCTATACTTTATGTACATATACTTTAAACTTTATAGAAAAAAATATTATTTGAAAAACAGTGTCAAACAAATGTTTTCTTTCGACAGCCATCCAATTATCAGCTTCATATAATTATCAGTATTCTTATTTCGCAATGGCTGTAACGAATTTCCCACTGCACGTGAAGTTTTTAAAAGCTTTGGTTTTAGAAATTTTGAAAAGATCAAAGACCTCTACCCAGCAAAAACTTCACTTAGTTCTGTTTCACACTTTGCAGTTTTAGCTGATCAGTTCTTGTTCAATTCTCTTTTGAAGTTGCCATTTCATTCACACAGGTCAATAAAATTGTCATACTTTTTAATGCAAATCAACATGCATGAAAGAAAAAAACAAAAGGAAATAAGAAAATTGACTAGTACCGTCAAGTTTGTGCCCCCTTTTATTATATTTGCTCTTCTCATCCAAAAATACTTGCCTTGACAAGTCAGAATTGAAGAGTGTGAAAGCGGACTTAGATTCTTAATTTAAATGACATCTAGAATTTATTATGACGTAGTTTTCTTTCGCTACTTTTTGTATTTCTAATTATATGCTGAAACTTTATATATAGTTTAAATATTGAATATGTCATAATTATAAAATTCAGAAAAATTTACTTTAAATAAATAAATTTAAAGGTACGATAATAAATCATTATTAGTATCAGTTTGCAATAAGTTTCCTTAATGCTTGTTAAGTTTGTTTATTTATTCTAAAACATTTTGTTGTAATTAGTCTGCAACTACATATTTTTATAATAAAAGTATAATAAATAAGTATAAAATAAGTAATAACTTTTGCGACATCGCGAACACAAATAAGTACTTTTCTAGTAGATTTGTAAGTAGTCTGGTCTACAATTTCCTATTAGAGAGAGTTCACACGCTGCGACTTTTACCTGCGACTTTTCTCCTGCGACTCGAGTTCATAGATGAAATACCTAGTGTAGAGTACAGGGTAGCTAGTGTCGCATTTCTTCTTTTCTTTTCTCTTGTATTATTTTTATTTCATTTATCAGCAGTGTTGCCACGATGAAATTTCATTTTATAGTATTACAGAATATTTTTGGCAACACTGCGAATAAATAACTGTAAATTTAAAAGAAAACAAATTGTTGTTTTAATTTGAAATAAATAAATACTATGTGATCAAAAAATTTAATAGTGAAATATCAGGAATATGAATAATTGTATAATGTATCTGTAATGTAACAATTTAATGTCACAAGACTGATGCAACAAATGTTTCATCATGTGAACAGACTATGAATTTAGAAGGGACACCAAAAGAGAACGTCAGCAGATTCGCGGCGACAAATTGCAGCATGTGAATCCATTGCTACTTTTTAACTTAATTTGTAAGTGAAGTTTTTGCTGTGTAATTAGCTGAACACAGAAATTTACTCATTATAATGGAAATAGGAATGGTTTATTCTTAACTAACAATGGCACTTTAGAGAATTTGATATTCTAATGGAATACCATACTGCCAATAGCAGACACATATGTAGAGGAATATACCGCGGAAGTCATGAGATGTTCTGGCACAACAGAGATCGTTATCTAGCAACGAACTAGTGCCGCATATTCCGCTACATTCACTATTCATGCTCATATTGTGGTCAGGGACCTCATGACATCTCAATGGATTTATGGACTAACCCGGTGGAAGTAGCAATGCAGAATACTCCGATGAGTTAGGAATAGACAGATTTAATTAGAAAAACATTTTGACTACGATTACTTTTTTACAAAACCTGCACATCATGCCTATACTGTAACAATGGAGCTACGTTCCAGAACGACCTGAGTCTGAGATTTTCAGGCAGTAAAGAATCTGCAAAGATTTCAGATTGAAATCTCACGACTACAAAGATTGTCAACTCAGTGACAGCAGGATTTAAACAATCATGTATTTATGTTAACAATGTCGGAAGTCTGCTGCTAAAGTTCGTAAGGGAAAGTAAGCTTTAAAATTATTTCAAATTATTTGTTCAGACTGTGTTTTATATACTACACAAGTTTTGTTTCCACTCATAAGCTACTAAAATAAGTTAGTTAGTACTTTTAATCACACAAAGTACATATTTCATTTATGAACAGGTTAAATTATTTTTTTAAACCTCAACTTGCCAGCCCTGCCTTTAAAATACCTGCACACCTGTTGTAATTCAGACATCATCTTTATCACTTCATTTTATTGCAGTTGTTGTTATTGTTGTTGTCATATTCCAGTTTTATTTTAAAAGTTCAATCACGTTTGCTCGTGCTTAGCTTAAAGTACTCGTACACACTCTTCCCCCTCTACTGTTGCCTAGGTACACAGTGAAGTAGCGTCTTCTTTCTATTTTATAATCTTGTTTAGAATATGCGTTGTTTTTGTGACATATTCCTGTTAAGAACGTAAATTTCTTGTTATGTTTCTGACATTGATAAATTTTATAATTGAGCGTTTAATTTTTTACTGTTACTGTTTTTTTTTTCAGTTTTATTAAAATCAATTCAAAATATTATTATGTTAACAATTTGAAAGTAAGAGGCCCTTTACACAAAGCAATTTTGCATGCAATTGATGTTTGTTGACGAACCCCCCGGAGAAGCAAGAGAGGCATAAAAAGTTGCACGACTTTCGTTTGTTATGCAATTTTTTGACATTTCCTTTTACCATCGTTTGTGTTTTACTTATTTTGTTTTATTCTTATTCTGACTTTGAAGTGTGCGCAAGAACATTTTCAATTACTTCTTCTGTATTAAAATCTTCCATTTTTTATATTTTTAAAAATTTTTGTATATTGTATTTATTTATATTATTTTATATACATACATACATACATATATGTACATATATTTTTTGTATATTATATTTACATATACATATTTTAAAATTTTGTTTTCTTTGTTGCGAATGAAAAACTAAAGAGGAATGTGTAATTAAACGTCAAAAAATTTCATGATATGTTGCACGTAAAATTGCATCGTATAAGTGCACAACATTTTATGTAGCAATTTTAAAAGAGAATGGAAAAAATTGCATGCAATTAATTGCTTCGTGTAAAGGGCCTCTAATTCTAAAGGGGAATCCTCCTCCTGCAAATATATTTGGATTTTTTTTTAATCTGCGGGTTGTTTTTGAATCCATTTATGCCAATACTCGGCTTTAATAGATATTCTGCCAAATTTTAGACGAAGCCGGATTTTTAGGCTAATCTGAAACCGAATACTGTAAAATTACACATATGGAGAGTAAAGGAGTTCTTCTCTGTTCTGTATATGTTAAACATACTAGCATGTATTGCTTTTGCTTTTTCAATGAGATTCACTCCTCCTCAGTCTAGTACAGTGACGATGCTTAACATACCATTCATGTTCAAACGCATTTCTGCTAAGTCAAGAGAAATGCTACTGACTTAAGGAGTCGGAAGTACTAAATAACGTTCGCATTGATTCCTACGAAATGTAGAATGAAGAATCTTAAAACATCTACGAGTAACAAAAACGAATTTCGATACAACTTTTAGAATTGAATAGATTTAGAATGGATCCCTCAGTACTTCGGCATAATGCGACTGAGTTTTCTTTGACGTATATGTAGTTCTTCGTAGTTGAATAATAATATGAAGAAGCCGTTCTTATTAATTTTTTTCAATACTGTATATGGGCAACTTCAAAAATTTACGGCACTTAGAATTTTTTTTATTATTTTTTTTTTGTCTGACATCAATGTCGATAAACCGATATTTGAGCATGTGAAATCCGTTCGCGTTTATCATTTTTACTTAAGTTAAAAATTTAAAAAAATATAAAAATTACAGTTTTTGAGGTTAGAAACATTTTTTTCCTCCATAAAATTTTAAATCTATAAAATTTTTTCGTGCGTTTTCAATTTTAGTATCAAGCTCAGTAAAATCTTCTATTCAATGTACGTTACAGCGCAATTGATACAGCGCTTTAGTTGTCACAAAACGAAACGTGTTTGGGGAAAAACTGCCGCTGCACTTTATCAGTTTAGTCCGTCGCGAAGAATCTATTTAGATACCTAAACATGTCCCATGCCATGTTTTGATATAAGAAAAAGCTTAAAAAAATAGTTTGGATCTGAAAGCTAAAAACTATTACAAAGAAAACGTAATGGATGAAAAAACTCTTGCAAGTTTCAAGTCGTTTTTTTTAATTTTTGGAATTTTAGATGACCACCAATTCTTAAGGTGAAGACTTTTCAACGTAAAACTTTGCACGTCATATCCTTCAAGTATAGTCATCCAAACCCTGTACAACGTTTTTTTTTTTCAATTCATAAAACTTAACGGAATAAGAGCCATAGTATGTCGGTTTCAGCAGGTGCTCAAAAAATTTGAAATACCCCATATGTATGTTAAATTAAAATTTAATGACATCAAAATAAAATTCATTCGAAAATTGAATTATAAAGAATTATGAGTAGATTTTATTTTGTAGCTTTATTTTACGTTTGTAACACATCAAAATATTGGTCATAGAACCAAAAAGTATGTACATACATATGTATATTCTGGGTCCTTATAAGATTCTAAAACAATCTAGCCACGATCAGTCCGTCTGTCATTGTGTTGAAGGCACAATGGAGCTTCGAAACAATGAAATTTTCCCAAACAGTCTTTATTATCATATCTATCATACAAATGTCTTCCCGGAATATGGTTCTATGGTACATAAAATAACAGTATTCATACAAAATTCAGCAAAAATATGTTTCATGCTAAGGGAAATCATAAATGATATTTTGTTTGCTTCTGTAAATATTTGACAATAGCTGTAAAGTCCACACTTGGTCCTAGATCGTTAAAGAGAATAATTTCAACTAATCGTTGTTAAATTTCACCGATATTTTGAAAGATTTAGTTACCTACGCTGGTGTTGATTTTTTTTTGGTGGTCTTAATCGGAGAGGTACGGATTTTGTTTTCTTGAATGCCTAATATACCTATATTTAGCATGAAGGTATAAATCCGAAATTCAATCAGTCCTTAGTGGGAATCCTTTAATACTTGGAAGTTTTTTTTTATTTCGGAATTAATTATTTTAATAAAAATCTAAAGGTAAAATAAATACATTTGGGCAAAGTGAATGTATAGAATATTACTGGTTAAGAATGACTGTTCTGAAGAATCCTTCACATACTCATAACTAACAGCTCCATGACATTAATTCAGACTGACCATTAAAGTTTAAATTTACCTTAGACATAATAATAGATAAATACTTTGTAACAGCAGTTGCATTTCCCGATGGCGGCTGTGGAACTCCGGATGGTTATCAGGGAACATGCGTTGATATTCTACAATGTCCTCCGCTATTGCAGACATTGAAGAATGTGCAAAGATCTCAAATGGAAACACGTTACCTGCAGCTGAGCCAATGTGGTAAAAGAGGGAACTCTGTACTGGTTTGTTGTCGTTACGATGGTGTAAGTCGTTTTAACATACCCACCACACCGGCTCAACCAAACGATAATTCCCATCTATTGCCCAGTACTCGTCAATGTGGACGTTCCTTTGACAATCGTATTTATGGCGGCAGTGCTACGAAAATAGATGAATACCCATGGGCTGCTTTAATAGAATACACAAAACGTAAGTGTAATAAATTATTAGGTTTTAGAAACAGACAGAACAATGAACTATTATTTTATGAAATTTTTACAACTAGCCGGCAACAATAAGGGACATCATTGTGGTGCAGCTTTGATTAACAATCGTTATGTGGTAACAGCTGCCCATTGTGTTACAGGTCGTGGTATACCCGCTGACTGGCGTGCCACTGGCATACGTCTGGGCGAATGGGATCGTTCCACTAATCCAGACTGTGAAATAGACGTAACAGGCAAGAAAGATTGTGCCGCTCCACATTTAGATGTCGGCATCGAAGAAATTAAATACCATCCTAGTTACAATGGTCAAGCTTCAAATAATTTAAATGACATTGCTCTAATACGTCTCGATCGCTATGTTACCTTTAGCGATTTCGTTAGTCCCGTGTGCTTACCCGTTCAATCCTATATGCGCTCTAAAACGTTTGAAAACATAAAAATGGATGTTACTGGCTGGGGAACGACTGAAGATGGTGGCACCAGTGCTTTAAAGTTGAAGGCTGCCGTAGATGGTTGGACTTTTGACAGATGTCGTCAAAAGTATGGCACAAAGCGTATCTATTTGCAAGATACACAAATGTGTGCTGGTGGTGAAGAGGGTGTCGACTCTTGTGGTGGTGATTCTGGTGGTCCTTTGGTGGTAAAGGAGAGACTGGATAATCGCGACGTTTATGTCTTATCCGGTGTAGTGTCGTTTGGTCCAAAACCATGTGGATTGCCCGGTTGGCCAGGAGTGTATACCAGGGTGGGTGCCTACATTGATTGGATTACAAATAATATAAGTGCTTAAAATTACAGTTTCATTAAAGTGTTCTTTTTATTTTATTTTATATACATACTCTTGCCATTTTTAATGTCTACTTAAATATATTATAAACAAATATTTTAAATACTTTATATTGCATCTTTTTATAACACTGTGTTAAAGATTTGTTTTCCATCAGCGTTGAATGCAGTTTATACCAAAAATGGAAAATAAATAATGCAAAATCGGGTATAAGTTTCAACTAAAGTATTTTAATATATAGTGAACTAAATATGACTCAATTTAAACTAAGAATATATATGTATGTATATACATACAACAATTTCATCTGAGTAACTTATTTTGAATCCTAAATTGTGTAGGTGGTGGAAAACTTAACACTCTATTTAAAGTTTATTGATTTTTATAATTTAATAATTTGTATACCCTACACCAAGTGTGTGAAGATAAATTTAAATTTATCTAGCACAGACAAAAACCGCAATTTTTAGCCAAGCTCATTTTGCACTTAACAGAGCACTGTTATTCACTTAACAGTCATCTTACTTGAATTCTGATACAAAAATCTTTAAATATAATGTCTGAAATTATTTCAGAATATGGTATGGGAAAAGTCCACTGAATGGAACTATGATAGTGGGATATCTGAAATAATTTTGGTATTCCAGAAAACTTGAGTTTTATAAATGCTCTTTATGGTGATCCTGTTTGAACAATCTATATGTATATATAAAATACAATGTTTGTATGTTTGTCCTTTATAGACTCTAAAACTATCCAACCGATTTGGCCCAAACCGTTTTCATTTGAAAGGTTATAGTCCAAATTAGGTTTTCGGCTATATTTCAAGTGGGCGTGGCCCATGAATAACATCATACATCTTGACTATTGTGATAGCAAGAGTTTTGAAACATTGCAGTATCCCATATGTTACTAATTTGAATAATCAGAAAAAAATGGGCGGGATGGGACCAGTGGGAGTGGCAGCTCCCATACAAAGTAAATATTTAATATCATATATCTACAGTACTATAATAGCCATAGTCTTAGAAATTTGTGCACGTTGATTATTTGTTAATGTGAATAGTCAGTAAAAAATGGGCGGGATCGGACCAGTGGGAGTGGGAGCTCCCATACAAAGTAAATATATAATATCATATTTCTATAGTACTATAATAGCCATAGTCTTAGAAATTTGTGAAAGTTGATTATTTTTTAATTTGAATAGTCATGGGAAAAATGGGCGTGATCGGACCAGTGGGCGTGCCAACTCCCATACAAAGTAAATATTTAATCTACATATATATATAAAAATGAATGTTTGTATGTATGTCCTTTATAAACTCCTAAACTATGTTGGTACGACCACGCCTACTCTAACGCCCACTTTTTTAATTGATTAATTGCTTCTGCATGGCTTTTTACAGATTTTCTCCATACAAATTGTATCCACATCTTACTGAAGGTGAGGTAAAAATAAAAATTGTATGTGCCACGCCCACTTTCACGCCCCATCACAAAAAATTAATGTTTGTATGTATGTCCTTTATAGAATCGTACACTAGGCATTTGGTCATGTGATGATCTTCGGCAAAGTTATTGTGCATGAGTCCGGGAAGATTTCTCAGTTTGTATGACCACGCCTACTCTAACGCCTACTTTTTTAAATTGATTAAGTTTTTTAGCATGGGTTTTTACAGATTAACTTCAAACAATATGTATACACATCTTACTGAAGCCGAGGTAAAATTAAAAATTTTATGTGCCAAAGTTTCTTATTTCTTTCGACACCTCCTACTTTTTTGAATTGTGTAATTGATTCTACTCGGATTTTAACATATTTACTTCAAATCGAATACACATGTTACTCCACGCCCCATTTCACGCACCATCTCTTGCAGGACAACGCCTGCCGGGAAGACCAGACCACTGGACCGATCTTACCAAAACTTTTACGGAATATAACTAAGACTGCGGCATGACTAAGAATACTTCTTTCGACCGCCTACTTTTTTCAAAATGAGAAAAATCAACAAAGTTACTCAAAATGAAATAAATATTTGTGTAATGTCTTGCTTTCAAATTTATTTTAATTGCTAGCGTAGCAACGCGCAGGGTACAGCTATTTTAATTAAAATATTAATTGTTAATTTCATGAAGTTCTTTCGAAACAAGTTTGTTTTTTTTTTATAAAATTAGTCTAAATAAAACTCTATTGCTTAAGAATGACGATAATATTTGTTAGAACAAGTTCTAAAAGTGGTTCTAATACCTTTGGCCTTCTTCTTATAGCCGTTCTGGAACTAGTGATTTTCAAACAAGTTCTAAAAATGTTTCTGGCATAAAGCAAATTTCTATTTTCTAGTTGGATGAAATACGAATTAAAAAATTATTACTTGCAAGTTGGTTGAGAATAAGCTGAAATAATATAAACAATTAGAATTTAATAATTTGAATATTGTATTAGAATCAATTACAATAAACTAAAACAAGTAAGAAAGTATAGTCGGTCAAGTCCGACGCCCGCTATATGTGCAAAAACTGTTTTTTTTAAATTTTTCAGAAAATTCAAATAGTAAAAATATGACACTAAAAACATTTATTTTATAAAGATTTTTATAAAAATATCCCTTTTAAAATTTGAAAAGGACTATGGTCCTTTTCTCACAATTCTTTTAGAGTGGGCGGAAAAAAAGTATTGGGAGCGATTTCTGGTATGTCTTATACTCAGATTTATAAGTCATCGCAGAATCATACACCTACCATCAAAGCTTCGACTGTTCAAATCTTTTGAATGACATTGTTCTAATACGCCTGAATCGCCATGTTAGCTTTACCGATTTTATAAGTCCAGTCTGCTTACCATTCAGTCTGATTATCGCAGTAAAACTTTTAAGAATGTAAAAATGAGAGTCAGTGGATGGGGTTTGAGGGAAAGAAATAGCGACAGTGATGTAAAGTTAATGCTTGCGATATATGGTTGGAGTTTTAGGGAATGTCGCCAAAAATATGCCAGAAATGGCGGAGCAATGGTGTTGAAAGAAACCGTAGATAATCATAATGCCTATGTGGCACATGGTACAGATTGCGCTTTGCATGGTTGGCCTGGAGTTTATACAAGAGTTGATGCCTATATAGATTGGATTAGGTAGCTTCAATAAATTAATTAAGTAATTTTGAAGATCAAAAACAATTTACAAGGCAAATTTCTCAGTTTAAATGCAGAAATATCAAGTATTCAATTTGAATGTTAATCGATTAAATATTTTGTTTTTATTATTGGAATGCTTTTACTGTATTAGTTGTATTATTTAAAAATGTGGGAATCATAAAAGATGGCGTATCTTATACATATGTACATATGTCATTTATTCTAACTTAGTTATATTATATTGTAAACAAAAAGTTTTTCTTTGCTTCGAAAATTTCGAATTTTGTACCAACAAAGCATATGAGGGAAGTTTTGCTTCATTTCTTTGACTTGAAAGAAGTGCACAGACGCACACCGATTTCTCACCGAGGCTTTTGTTGCATGTGTTCGATCAGTGTTAGAGAAGGCTTGTGCGGTCCAGAAGTGGCGAGTTTGACACGAAAGACAAAGATCGCTCAGGCCAGTCTAAAAGTTTGAAGACAAAATAAAGATTGCTGTCAATCTCATACTTAAGCAGCAATTTCAAAGCATTTGCGATAAGTAGGATGCATCCAATGAAATGAATTACCATATGAACTAAAGCCGAAAGGCCTTGAAAGACGATTTTGCATGTCCGAAACGTTGCATAGACGCTATAGGAAATATTTTTTGCGCCAAATCATAAGTTGCGATGAAAAATGGATCTATTGCGATAACCCGAAGCATAAGGAATCGTATGTGAAGCTCAGACAACCAGCCGAATCGACACCAAAGCCAAATATTCATTGCGCGAGGTAATGCTCTGTTTTTGATGGGTCCCATCTATTATGAGCTGCTGAAATTTGGCAAGACCATCACAGGGAATCTTTAACGAATGCAAATGATTTAATTTAAGCGAGCATTAACCGAAAAACGCCCAGAATATGAGGGCCAGACATGAAAGCCTAAAATATTCCATCATGACAACGCTCGTCAAAATGATGTTGCAATAACTGTTAAAACTATTTAGAAAGAAGCGGTGGGAAAGTTTTGCTTCACCCGTCTTATAGTTCAGTCCTTGCCCCGTCCGACTACTATTGGATTCGACCGATAAAGAACGCTCTCTATCTCTATGGGATAAGTTTCACTTTAAAACAGGCTATCCAAAATTGGCTTCATTCGTTCTTGGCGCGGAATTAATCGACCCAATCATGAATAAAAATTCCGCGGGAGTTTTTCCCCTCTTTATTTTCTTAACATTGAATTTGAATAGGAAAAATGGGAAAATGGAGAAAACTCCCGCGGAATTTTTATCCATGATTGGGCTGAATATGTTGCCCAAAAAATGGGAAAAGGTCATATACTAAAAAATCTCACATTTTCAAGTTAATAAAATATATCAAAACTGGTCCATTAAACGAAATGTTTTTATTGTTTTCTAAAAAGTAGTCATAGTTGAAGTGGCGACAGAAGGAGTGTTCTTCACACCATGCCCTGATTTTTGTTTATTGAAAGTATCATTTTTGTTGTATATTCCTGTTTTTTTTTTTGGACCAGCACTCAGGAAAATAGGATATGGGAGGGAGGATAGAGGGAGTAGAGTTTGTGAACATTTGACTTGAATTTTTCTTTATTGAAACTGGCAGGGAATACTTCTGCTGGTAGTTTATTGCACATACGGACAGTACGGCTAAAGAACGAATTTTCCCTGTAGTGTGTTGTGCGATCAACTGTCTAAGCGATCACAAATGGGTGACCCCTGTCTGCAGAACGTGTATTACGTAAAAAACTACGTGTTCCCTGATTTCAGCAGAACACATTCCATTATAGTATCGATAGAACAGTGAAACACAACCCACATTGCGACGATGCTCCAACTAATCAATAGAGTTGGATACCCTACTGCCACCGATAAGCATCTTTGCCCTCTCCTGTACGAGATCGAGTAACTCCAAAATAGACTTCGAAGCACCAGCCCATACATGAGAGTATTCCATTTTCGGCCGAATATAGGTAGTGTAAATAAAAAGAAGATCAGATAGAGTGAAGTGTTTTCTACACCGTTTCAAAAAACCAAGGCACACTGGTTCAGCGGACATCACAGTGGATTCTCATGCCTAGAATAACATGTTTGCAGTTTTGGAAGTTTTAGATTATAACGAAATAAACAGGAAAACCAGTTGACAATCGTACAGTTTGTTTTACTATTTTCTTATATTTAACTTAGTTTATATTTAAAATACATACTACTACAAAAGGATATCGAAAAAAGCAGTGGTCGGCAGCCATAACCACCAGCTACACGTTATAATGTATAAGTGTGAAATAAATTTAAGATTTATTATCAAGAACACAATTTTAACATTCACTTTAGGTAAAATTACAATATATTTACTTTATGTGGCATGTTCTGTTTGTGCCACTAAAGGTATCCATTGGAATAACCCGCAAATAACGCGACTAGTCCATACATGCATGTAAAGACTAGACCAAAGAGGAGTAGGAGTACTCTAAAACTACTCCAAATATATGAAAAAAGGTGGTCGATTTAACATTGCGATGTCCTAGGATTGGACCATATAACCCATCGAAGTAGTCCTAAAACTAGTCCATGCTTCTACTCCATGGAGTGCTCAAGAGGGTTCGTTTTAAACAATAACAACTCAATATGCAATCGTGTTAACACGAAACCATGTCGTTTAACTACAAGCTCTTGTTTAACTATGACATGGCCCATGACTGCATTACAGTGGTCCATGTTGTAAGTAGTTCATTTCATTTAAAATGGATCACGTAGACCAATATTATTTGCAGGGAATTATCGCTCGGTTATTTGAACAATTTCTTACGAATTTATAAATGACCATTTTTGAATAACAAATAATTTTGTGAAGAACAACCGAATAAAATTAATAAATATATTTTTATTTTAATTTGTCATTTTTTTTACAATTTTTTACGAGATTTTAAAATTTTAGAAGTCTAAAAATTCATCTGGTGAAACTACAATATGAAAGTTAAATAAAGTTTTTATATACCTATCGATCAGTGCTGCCATAGCTCTTTCTACAAATGTTACTTCAATAACTTATTATTCTAAAAATAAGTCTAAGATTTTACTAATACCCTTTGTGTTAAAACAAATAATACTAACAAAAATGTTAGCCTAGAAAAATGAATAGAAACATGAATATTACTACACTACTATCAATATTAATACTACATTAAATTGGAATTATAATCGATCGTTTTCTTAATTGAACCAGTGCCTTCCTTAGAACCTAACCTAAAGTCATGTTTAATGGGGTGTTGAAGAAAGTGATACTGAGGATGGTATTGATGATAATGCTTACGTTGAAATAGACAAAGAAAATGTTCTTCAAGTTTTCAAGTTCTTTATTTAGAACATTTAAATAATTCGAATAATTCGATAAATTTTATATATATGTATGTATAACAAATTATTCGAACACGTTACACTCACTTATTCGAATTATTCGTTTTATTCGAACAATGAAATAGTCGAATAATTTGGATACCCTAGTATAGTTTTAGATGTATAGAACTTTAGGTTGCAAACACTTTTTTAACTGGCGGCCATTTGGTCAGCTGGTTTGGCAGTTTTTAGCATGAATAGACCAAATTGTTCAAATTTATTTAAACATATTATCTTTGTTTTTTTATGTTTACGCTTAGGGGAGGAAATTGTCCACCTATTTCATTAAACAATGTGAATATCCCAGAGTCTGAGTATGTCGCATACCTTGGCATACATATGGATATATGTCTTACCTTGCATCGCCACATAGAATCCAAGAGGCTTCTAAATTAAGCCCTGTTCGTAAAGTCATCCTGTATAAGACTGTTTTAACCCTTATCCTGTATTCATGGGTCAAAATTGCCCAAACAGTATTTATTGCTTATTTATTCTTTGAATACTTAGCGGATTTTTTTGAAACAAATGTTCCGAATGTCCAAAATTTATTTGCAAAAAGCATTCTGAGACCAATATTGTATGTAATGAATGTAAAATAAATAAAAAAAAAATTAATAAATATTAGAATTTTTTGTATGGGAACAATTTGACCCACTAATGTCATATGCGTTTTATTTTTGAAGTACAGGATAAGGGTTAAAACTAATGTGGGCATATGAAATTCAATTATGGGGAACTGCAAGTAATACCAGTATTGATCTTATACAATCAACAATTCTTATGACGATGACGGGAGCACCATAGTACATACGGAATGAAAAAATCCATAGAGCTTTACAAGTACCAATCGTTAAAATTGAATTCAGAAAAAAAGGGAAATATATCTTAAAGTTGCAAAATTAAACGAACCCGCTTGCTAGATTACGTACTAGAACTCAAAAAGAAACAAGGCTTCGTAGAGCTGATTTGCCAGCCTACTAATTAGGATTCATTTGTCCATTATCGCTCTCTTAACTGAAAGCAAATAGTTTTTAAGGTTTTGGTATAAGAGTTGAATACTTATTGTAAGGCCCATGAAGTAAAGGCAGATTCAATAAATAAATAATAAAGAAGTAAAAACAAATCTTTGTTTTATTCAATTTTAAAGTTTTATACATCTAAAAAACACCCTACATATACACACTGCTTTGAAGTATTTTATTGAGGATTTTTCACAAAAAAAATTTTAAATTAATTATTTTATGCACTGGGTAATTTTGTTTTCAAATACAGCCTCCCCTTATTCTGTTTAAATAAGAAAACCATTTTTGAATTGAAATTTTTTTATTTCTTTGTTAAGTTTTGTTGTTTGTCTTTTATAATTTTATTCAGAAAATATTCATGTTTAGTTTCATTCTTAGTTTTGCAATAAGATTTTTTTTATTCAAAATTATACAATAAGTAATTAATATAAATAATATTAGTACTCGTTTGTATTGTATGTTTTATTTAGTTTGTATATTGTAAAGATTATCAACAATATATGTAGTATGTATTTATTTGTAATTATAATTGTTTATGTATAATTAATTGTAATAATAATATTAAGAAATTTGTTCATTCATTCAGAGCAAAAAAATTGTTTTGTTTATTTCGATTAGCACAGTATTGTTCGAAGCTTTTCTTATACTTAAATTTTTATTCAAAAATAGTTATTAATTATTAAACATGTTCTTATCAATTACATGTAATTTATTACAGGCAATTTATGTCATTTTGTAGAAATATAAACAAAATTTGTTTTTTATATTAGGTACTTTGTTAAAAAATAGAGAGGAGAGATAAAGTTAGAGATAGAGTAAAAATCTTATGACACAATGATAGAGAGAGAATTCAAAAAAATACAATAGCAATATTTGTAAAGCCTAATGTTAAAAGAGTTTTCATAAAATATACAAGTTTTGATCGTTGTTTTTGGGTTGGTTGTAAGTTAGTTACAGTTTCACATACAAATACACATTTAAACACTTAAGCAAAGAGAGAATTAAAAAGTTGAAAACACTAGAAACCATCACTTAATGTGGCGACACAAATGAGAGCGCATCCATTTTAAAGCTTTATCACCAATAGCCTCAACTTTTGGTTTACCCGGCAGACTTCGACAACCACATGTCTCTATGGTCTCTAATTGTGGCAGACTGGTTTTGCGGCGTTCCAAATGTTCCGTTTTAGTTGGCTGTAGCGTTTTTTGTGGCACTTCCTGTTGTTTTGTTTGCTCTGCTAGTTCTGGGATTTGTTGTGGCTGTGTTAGCTGTGATTCTGGTGGGGTGGTAATGGTAACAACATTTGTAGTTTGACCGTTAACAGGTCACATATCACCAGTACTAGCCCATCTCATGTCATCAGCCTCGTGCGTTAAATAGCGTGTACCCACTTGAGCTTCTAACGTGCGCAAATCACGATAGGTTTGTTTGTCCTGCAACCAATAATGCTGCAGACTCTTGTCGACCGTATAACGTTTTCGTTGTTTCACTTGCAGCAAATTATTGATCAAATCAATGGCTTTAAATAAATATATATGAAACTAAAGTTATCTTTCTATATTTTCAATGATTAAATGAAATTTCCTACCATTCGATGATATTTCCTTCCAGGGATTTGGCGGGTACATGAAGGCGGCATTTTGTATTTGATCATTTATGTCCTCCTCCTCATTGAAAGGGAAAGTACCACTTAGACTCACATAGATAATAACACCCACACTCCACATATCCAAAGAACGATTATAGCCTTTATTGCGCAAAACTTCGGGGGCTAAAGGACAAAAATAATATCATGTTATAAATAATATATTTTATAACAGTTTATTTTGTATAATATTTTCACTTACCCAAATAGGCTGGCGTTCCCACCACCGATCTTCTAAAGGATTTTTCTCCTATAATGCGCGCATAACCAAAATCACACAGTTTGACTTGTGGAAATTCGGCATCTGATGACAGCAGCACATTTTCAGGCTTTAGATCACAATGCACTATATTTTGACTGTGCAGATGTTTGAGAGCAATAAGTATTTGTGTGATGAGAAATTTCGTTACTCTTTCGCTTAGGCGTCCTCTTTCGTGGGATAGTATCATTTCCAACATATCACCCTTGAGTTTCTCCATGACCACAAATATTCTTTCAGGCGTTTCGAACATACGCTCAAGATTTACAACGCCACAATGGGAAATGTTCTGAAAAGAAGATAAGGGAATTATATTTGGTAGAGGTACCAAAAATAAACTTAAGTTTATATAAGGAATCAATTCCTAAAGGTTAAAAATATTAATATTTCTCATTAAATGTGAAGCTAAAGTTTTTAAAAAGGATTGATAGAGTAAACAATCTGAATTGCATATTTAAAGACAATTGCAGTGTTTAACAATTGATTAGGATAACACAGTTATAAAAACTTTCGGATTAGATAGAATATCCGGTTTCGTAAAACTTCTTAAAGTATTTGGTGTGTTAAAAATCAAAATTTTATCTGTTGATTTAAAACCATCGCCAAAATAGTGGATGTAGTTTCTAAAATACAGGTTTTCATGCGACAAGGTCCATTTTAATTTGAACGAAAACAAACACAATTTGGGCTTCCCGTGGTCTGAGAATTCAAGTATGATTACAGCCATTACATCCACTAAGAGCAACCGTCATGCAGCAGGCAACCACGTAAACCAACCCACCAACTTATTGGACTTTGTTGCAATCAGATAGGGCTACTGGTATCAACACAGAACTTCCATCACCAATGCAGAATTTGTCATTATGAGGAAGATGAAGAAGGTTGTACCATCTATTATGTTAATGTTTTGCCTTGTCCCTCTTAAGTAGTAATGCTTGGTAAACTCTATCACTAATGCTGCGAAGAGATATTCATTAAAGAATCTATATTGCCAACGTGTGTCAATTGTTGGTCACAGTGGAATAAGTTTTAGAAGAAGTCACACCCAGGCATACGCGGTATTAAGGAAAACTTGATTGAGTCCTCTTCCATCCATAGAGGATAATTGTAACAACATTTTAAAAGTATCAACTAGATAATTATAAAGTTTCTTACCTGTAATATGGCAACTTCATTCTTTAATTGAGCTTCTTGTTTCGTAGGAAATCGTAATTTATCAATGACCTTAATGGCTACTTCCCTCTTAGTTTTCTTATGAACACCACCATAAACTACACCAAACTGGCCAGAGCCTAAAACTTCATCGGGGAATATTTGATACAATTGACCCATATCTTGGATATTGTCCTCGGATTCACAACATTCTATAAATACACATTAAATTTAAATATCGTTAGTAAATGCCAGCAAATCATACTCACGTGTATTGGTGACATGCATGTAGGCTTGCTTAATTGATGTTTCCCAACTTTTAGATATATCCGTACCGATACCACTATCGGGTGGTGGTAATCGGACAGCCTGCTCCTCCCTTACGCCCGCCAAAGGATCTTGACCGACGAAGTAGCTTACGTTAGCCGTACGGATTTCAAAACAATAATTTTTATCCAACTTCACGTTATTGTTGGTCTCTATGACCTGTATATCGGCCAAAGGGATTTCCTTGTGATATTTACTACCCTGTTCCGAGATGAACAGTGTAATGGTCTTTGAATCCAGACGCCAGAAATAACGCTTCACCGTGTTATCTAAGCTGGTGAAATGTACCAGCCAGCCCTCTTTAATGGCTTGACCACCTCGTTTCTTGGTGTGTTTAACTGATTGCACGATACGCATTAGGGGTATATTGGCACTAGGTGATGATGAAGAACTTGATTGTTCTGATTGTCCATCGACAGATTGTCCCTCGGCCACAGATCTCGAATCTCTACTATACGAAGCACGTTCGCCGTCCTTGGCCACCAGACCATTAACCAATTCGGGTGGTGAATTATGAGCATTTGTAGTGGTTTTAGAGCCCATTAGATTACCCATTCGACCCGGTTTAACCGCCATAATATTATTGCCAGCATAACTTGTTCTAGTGTTAGTGTAATCATTTGAGGCATTATCATCGAAATCACTATCATCAAACTCTTCCTTAAAGAAATTATCACGATCTTTTTGTTGCGCATGTGTGGGCGTGTACTGCGATTCATTGTAATCACCATGACTCAATTGTCTCTCACCGGTACAGTCTTGTGGTACTTTATCCATGCATTTCTTATGTGCATTATATTGGCAATCACGGCATTGTAGACCCTGTTTGAAAAGGCCTTTCAGTAATTTTTTACAATATTGGCAGACCGTCGGTATACCGTAGGTGTGCACCATAAATGTATGTGGAATGCGTATATTTTGATAGGCAGATGTTGTGGCACATACAATGCCTGTATTGGGTATAAGTTGGCCATTTCGACTACCGGCCGAGGAAGAACGTTGATGACTTCTATGGTAAATTGGCACATTCTGAAAGGGTATAAAACAGGGAGTGTTAAAAAGAAAGCAAACAATGAAGGTTGTAATTTTTTTAATATATTGATGATATACATATATTTAATATATTAATAGAAACACATTTGAATCTATAGAAAATAGAGATTAGATTTTTTATTTTGCTTTTATTATTATTGAAAATTGTTCGAAATAAATGGGCCAACAAAATTATAATCTGTACAAGCATGGTGTAATTATACAAGGTGAGTGCAAATCGGCAATAAATACAACACAATACAGAAACAACAGGCATTTTGTTGGGTTAAAATAATGTACTACTGTCAAAAATACTTGAAAAAGTATTACTTTTACCATAAGTAAATTGTAAACAAAGTTAGTCAGTTGTGCTACTGCACTCACCTTTTAAAGTTACACCATGGTTATAAGATTGCACAAGTCCCATAAACTTTAACAAAAATATTTAGTTAAGGTGGATTCACCCATTCGTTCTGAACAAAATATTTGTGCGGACAAAGTTGTTTTCATAAGAAGTTTTACGCCTCTCTTTTTAAGAGAGATAAAATATTCATATGAAAAAACTTTGTCCGAACAAATATTTTGTACGGAACGAATGGGTGAATCCACCTTTAGTGTTACGTCTTAAGTGTATTAAATGGGGATTGTTTTAAAATGCATAAATTAAATAAATTGTTGCTAAAACTGCGTTTATTAAGGTACGGTCACACTTGACAAATATTTGCCTAAAAAGACGTGACCACTAAATAAAATATATTTGAACTCATTTATTTATTAAAAAAAAAACTTTGTTTATAGGACAAAACGCAATAAATATTTAGTTTTATTTTATTTGAAACTGTTTGATCTTGCAAAGCTCTTGTAACAGTAAACAACGTCAAACAAATTTGTGTTAAAACAAATGGCTACGCTTTTTTGAGTAAATATTTGCCATGTGTGACCGTACCTTTAGAAACAAAAAGGATATACCATCCATAATGGCCATCACCCTGAAAAATGTCAAAACCTTCCCAATGTTTAGTTAGGAAATGACTTAAAGAATGAACAATAAATGAACATGTCAGAAACTGGCAAAATTACACAGTAGAACAGAACGATCAACTGTCTAAAGGGAAATCCAAAACAAGATTAGACAAAGAAGAATCTGAACCTTAATAGACCAACACTTAGAAGGCTAGTCAATATCTATTATCTATGTTATAACTAACGACACAATTTGTGACAATGTTCTGCTTTTAGTAGAATTAGAGATGAGCACCTTGACATAGACACTATTCCCTTTTGAAAAATTTCATCTATAAATATTTGCTATAATTGATATTGTCTTGTATATTGACCTCAAATTCAAAACTTTGGAGTATTGGAAATTTTTGAAAAACCACATACCATTGAGGCCATATAATTAAAACATTCAATTTACAATTTTTAATGTTACACTTAAATTTCTGTTTTATGTCTTAACCTCTTAATTGCTGAGTTATTTCTCACTATCATCAATCTATTTTGTAAAATAATGGGTTTTTTCGCTTATACGTTTTGCGGGTTGGACACATAATTAAAACATTTTCAACTTTATAATACGTACCATATTTTCAAATTGTTGCTCAAAAATATTGTTGGTAAATATTAAAAAAAGTGTTTTAATGATCATTTCGCCTATGTTCTATATTCCACTACGAAGTGAAACTGAATTAATTTTCAATTCCACATATACATTTTCACGACTTTCTAGAAAACGAGTGAAACTTATACTACGATGAACCAAACTAAAACTGATATTTTACTTTTTAAATAATTTTCATAAAATATAGAACACAAACTTAATGAAAATTTCACTTCCACTACATTTTACAAATATAAAACCCATGTGATTATACAGTAGGAAAAGTATGCAACTACACCTATCATTTGAATACATATGGTATAACAACAAATGTTGCAAGAGCTCCCAAACAGAGAAAAAGAAACAAAAAAAGAGAAAATGAAATTATAAAAGGAATTTCTCAAGCTGATCCATTTAAAACTTTCACGCCAATATAGGTTAAAGTGCAGTCATCGCATGCGATTGAAGAGTGATGAATCAAAGTTTTGCCGCTGGGGATCTGATGGAAAACGGTATATATGGCGTCCGATTAATCAGCAGCATCATATAAATTATACCATAAAAATAATTAAACACGGCAGCGATAATGTAATGGTTTGAGATGTGTTCTCTTGGCACGGCATTGGACACATAGCCAGGGGCCAAATTACCGCATTCGTGATCGAATCAGCTATCGTATCGAAAAATGATTTCGTTATCGAAATTATGATAAGATATACTAAATTTCTTGTTCGACATCGAATGCCATAATCTCAAATAAGAAAATTACGATCAATTTTACTCGATATCGAATGCGGTAATTTGGCCCCAGAATTTCTTCACAAATGGAACAAAAATGGATATAAAAATATATTAGAAAATACAATGACCATTCGTTGTAGAAAATTTGATGCAAGACAATTATCCCAAATACACTTCACATTGTTTAGAGGAGCAAAACATAAATGTTTTAAAATGGCTGGCACAGTCTCCTGAATTTAATACAATTGAGAATTTGTGCAATAAAGTTAAGAAAAGTTTGGAAGGAAAAACAAGAAAAATTAAGTGAATTGTATGAAAAAAATTAAAAGCTTTACCCATTTCACTTTGCAGGCATTCAGACGAAAGTATGCGCAATAGATAACTTTACGTGATAACAAATTAGGTCTATCCAACAAAATATTAAAAGAAAATTTATAACTATTTGAGATGAAAATTGAAAAATCATTAGAAATGAGAAAAATGTGGTGAATGTTTTAATTATTTTGACCAACACCATTAATTTTTTTTTTTTATTTTGAAAGATTTATGATCCCGTTTTGAGAGGCGCAAATAAACGCGGCCAGGCTTAGAATTAAGTAATGAAAACAATTTTTGTTATCTTTTTATAAATAGAAACTCAATTGAATAAGCTACTGTTCTGATGAATGTTTTAATTATATGACCACCACTGTATATAGAAGCGACTAAGTTCCTGACCTAATCAACTTTACTTTTATAGTTGTATGAATATGGAGAATAACAATTTATTAAAAGCGCACAACATGCTAGATTGGAATTGCTACTTTTTTCTTCTAAATTTACCTTTCAAAAAGGACACCCGGAACAGTAAAGGACTTTAACTAACCCTCTACTCAATCTAACCTTACATTACCTTACCTAACCTAACCCAGTAAGTGTGTGTTTGTTTGTTAATATTTTCTTTGAATTATTATGTCATTATTATGATACATTAACTTTCAAGCAAGTATCATAATTATTAAAATATCATGAATGGGATATTGGTACTTTTTAATTCTAAATGTCCTTTTTTATATTAAATTAATGCAGCTATGTTAGGTAATAGTCCTGATACTTTTTTTCGCTGGCACCACCAAAGGGACAAGGTGAACTTTAGGATACTTTTTTATTCTTGCGATTGTACTTTAAGCAAATTGACAAATACCATCCCAGAATGTGAGAGCAAAGAAGCCTACATAATGTGTTTGAAAAGAGAGTAACTTTATTTCTAAAATCAATGAAAATCTTATCTATTTATTATTTTAAATGTACACCAATACCTCGCTTTGCGTCGTTTCGTTTTGCATTTTTTTCGAAGTTACATCGCTGCTTAATTATTATAAATTTTCACTGTGCGTCGTTAGATTTTCGAGGTTGCGTTGTTATGTGTTCCGTGCAAGAAATGCGTTTATAATCAAAATGGAGTCCTTGCTTTCTATTTGGATTGCAAATCAAGTTGCGCAGAGAATATCATTAAGTAAAATGGTATTTCAGACAAAAGCAAAAACCTTATTTGATGACATAAAAAGTAGAGGATTATCTAACGATAATGATAGTGATAGTAATGCAGACAATTACTACAACTAAATTTAATTTTCGTTAAAAAAAAGCTGTTCACCAAACATTAGACCAAAATTTTGTGAAAGAGAGCCGACGACTTAGTATTTTCGTAACCCTCGAACCTATCTATGATCTTTACATGGTTTGCTATAGAAAATCTTAATTCACTTTGCGAAGTTTCAATTTGCGTCGTGTTTTTTGGAACGTAACCCCGACGCAAAGTGAGGTATTGGTGTATATTAAATAGGTCCAATTTGTAAAACGTCAATTCGGTAATTTCCTTTCAATAATTTCATCCGGAAGTAATACTGATTACCAAAATCGATCTATCTATGAATGAAAGTGCTTTTAGTAATTCTACAGTAATATTAATTTCTTATTGGTTTTTATGGCAATGCAGATTTGTCTCATTTGTTGGACTGTTATCTCTTGTTTTATGATGTTGACAAACTGAAATTGTTGAAAAAGGTAATGTGTTATAATCAGTGTAATTATTACTTTGTTTTATTTTCAAAGAAGTCAACATGATCACTGGATATTAACAAATAAATTCCAGAATATAGTAACACCATAGGAACATATTTTGGCTTAGTTCGGTAAAGGTATTTTATCAAATGGCATCCCAACTTAAAATAAAATATTTAGAATAAAATAATTAGAATCTTTACTAAGGTATAAATTCAAAGATATACGTTTCACCATCTAAGTGTTTCAATTCAGCTTCTTTCAAAACTGAAATAAATTTCTAAATTATGCAGCAAGCCATATGAATCCGAAAAGAGTCTTTTCTGACACCTTTTCCAAGCGTTCCTGCTCTTTATGAGCCCAAAAACAATCATTATTGCTCCGGAAACCTTCAGAAAAGAGGGTCATTACATTCGAAAATGGTCCGTCAGAAAGAGCTCTTAGATAATGTCAGAAAAGAGTTTTTTATGAGGGTTTTTGGGCAGCTCTTACATCATGTCAGAAAAGAGTCATTGCAATTTTAAATACAAAAAAATTAAAAGTTCACATTTTTTTTAAATTGTTTTTACTTAAACAAAAAGGGAATTCATTTACAAATAAACTGAATTAGAAATGGAAAAAAAATTAAATAAAAATAAAATGGAATTTATTTAAATAAAATATACAAAAATGAAAAAAAAAATAATTTTTTAAGCAAATTTTTCTTTCGCTCCGAAAATGCTTTTTAGTTGGACTCTTTACTGACTCCTTTTTCGGAGCGCACCGAAAATGCTCTTTAGTTGGACTGTTTTTTGACTCCTTTTTCGGAGCGCTCCTAGAATGGTATGCTGGGTAATTACGAGTACATATTCCGACAACTCTCATATTTTGTAAAGATCTGGTTTAAAAACGAGTATTTTTTGCTCAAATGAAAATAAACACACAAAAATTAAAAAAGGCCACATACAAAATTTGTATCAAAATTAAAAGATTTTATTAAAATAAAAATTTTAAGTCAAATTTTATAAAAAAAAAACACGAAATAAAAAAAAATAAATAATACAAACATACAGAGTAAAAATTTAACACAAAACAAAAATTGCAAAAAAGAAACAATTGAGAGCATTTAAAAGAAGAATTTAAATAAAAAGTTTTGATTAAAAAAAAAACCAGATCTTAAGAACAAAATATTAAGGGTAATCACTTAAACTTTTAAGCAAAGCTAGCTAGCTACACGAGCTAAAAATTGTTTGAGTTATATATTAAAAAGAAAAAAAAGCCCAACACCACATTAATTCAAAATTAGTTACTATGAAAAAAAGAATACTCTAAATAAAATACAATCCTACACAATTTCTATAGATTCTGTCATAATGTGTGTAGAATTGTTTCGTTATTTTGTTATTGGAATCTCAATTAATTCTTAATTTATCACTCATAAGATCAGACATCCGTTTTACCAGAGAACTCCCCGAATCATTTTTGGCATGCTGATCGTCATTCGAAATGAGTGATTGTGTTGAACCGCCCGAAGGACTTCTGGGTGGCTGCAGCAGGGAGGAACGTTTGGAGGAATTATTCAGATCATTGGAGCGATTACAATTGTTGGGTATTTTAACCACACAACGTTTATGATAGTTCTGACTGCAACCTGGAAAAGGAATTAAGAGAAAAATGCATTAAATATTACATTTTAAGCAAATAATGATTAAAGTTTATGTTTCGCTGTGGTAGTTTTATTTCCATTGCTTACTTACCATCACATTTAAGACCTTGACGCACTAAACCAAATAACATTTCACCACAGAAATCACAGAATGTCGGCGCCTTGTATGAGTGCACATTTAGGTTGTGTGGTTTTAATGTTGGCATATCCGATGTTGGATATAGAATCGCTGAAACAAAGAAATTAAAAGGAAAAAGACGTTAAAAAAATTAAACATTTTTAATTTACTTTCATACACACAACATAATAATTAGAACCTAACAGTGTGGGAAATACGCATTACGAGGGTGGCCATGACTAGGCTGTGGAAAGAGTCAACATGAAGTCATGGGCGAAGTTAAAGGTGGCTGCAATTTGAATTTTGTATTTGTCTAAACCGGACAATATTAATATTTTTGTTAAATTTTTACAATAATATTTCAGATTTTTTTATAAAAAAAAAACAATAACACAACATTTTGAAGAAATATATTTTTTCTTAGATTTTGTCAAAATTTAAAAAGTTTGAAGGTGAAAATTACCCCAAATCATTGTGTGTGATTAATATGTATATGTACATACATATTTACATACATTTTGTTAGGAACGTTTTTATTGATTTTTATACAAAAATATTTTAAATTTTGGAATTCGATTTCTGTCAGTTTCCCTACAAACTGGATATAGTCCGAAAAGTTAAAATTCAACACTCTTGAGATTGAGATCAATTCGATGTGCAAACTCATTATTTGTAAGCCAAGATTTTTGTTGAGTTATCATTTGCACTAAGAGATTTTTCTCTTAAGATCTACCTACAACTTATAAAAGTTAAGGCAGTAATTTGTGTTCATTAGTTGATGCAGCAAAGCTTTTCATAGCAGGTAATGAATAGCTACACTACACAGTGGGGGAATATGAAAAAAAGGCAAATAAATCTGAAATTTCTAAACATTTCGCATGACTAGTCGAGATTAAGTTTTGACTTCATTTTGACTTTATAAGCCCACCAAGGTTAGTATCAGATACCCTCAAGGGGGCACACACTTTCAGGAGTGTGAGAAATTAAAAACGATCCCAATTCTTCGTTTGTGATCCGATTTCAAAGATTATACTATATACATACTATGAAATCTAATAGTAGAAATCTCTTGCCGTTTAAAATTATTTCCCTTTTTTAAAATTCTTCCACTATGCACAGCCTGATAAACTGAATTGTGTTTGGACTCAATTTGGCCGAAGTTCCGAAATTTTGCTTGATATTTTAAGTATATATTTAGCACAACCAAAATACATTTATTTGGAAAATGATTTATATAATTGCATTCAATTCGATTTTAATGAAATACAAGTTTATAATTTGAATTATTAATAAGGCAACGATTACCGTTCACAACACTAATGGCCGAAGTCACAGTCTTTAGTTAGCTAATGACAAAAGCTTAACTAATGATTCTTTATTCGCAATGCTTAGTTTGCCATAATAATAACAAGTAATAGTTAAACAATAGTTAGCATTTTAGTTTACCAATGGTTAACTAATGACTGAGAATTCGACCATAAATATTTTGATGTTGTATGTTGTAAACTGCGATTACGATTCACAACATTTACTAGCTTAATCGTATAAAAAATGCATGCTGTGTTGTAGTCGAGAAAACACAACATTTTAGTGGTATGAACGATAATCGGGCCCTAAAATTTACAATTTCATTTAAACTGATACAACAATAAACTCTAATTTATGTATTTGCAAAATGCAATATATATATATTTTTTTTTTGACTTTTTGATATTTGTGCTTGTTAAAGTGATTTTGAGAAGTTGCGCTTATCTATATGGGAGCTATGTTCATTTATTTATCAATTATTGTAGGTGTGATTAGGTTATATATTACATAGATATAATCGAAATAATTTCAATATTGCGACCTGTACTTTGCGCACAAGTTGCATATGGATAACCAGCCAGTACGGAAGGACGGGCAATTAATGGACTCAGAAAAAGATTCTCTGCCGATTTCTATACTTTAATGCAGGCGTTAGTTACAAACATCAGCATTAATCTAATACACACTCTTCACTATGGTGGTATAGGTTATAAAAACTGGTTTAAGGTTTTATATACTGTGAGCGTCAATATAAAATTAACACCTAATATAGTTTAAAAAATGTTTTACAAGTATTTAAAACAAAATAGTATATTAAATAATTCATAAGTAACTTGAGCAAAATATAACTCATTAACAATAACTAGAAAAATAAGGAACATCAAAAATAATTTTAACATAAAAGTAATAGATTTTGTCGTGTCAAATTAAAGTAAACAGGTACATATATTAATGTCGTGTAAAACATTGTATTCGATATTTTGTTTGTAGTCCTTTTGGCTTTATCACAGCTAACAATCATCTAGACATAGAATCAACGAGTTTTTTTTAGAGAAATCAGTCAAAATTTTGTTCCATTCATCCTGTATTACTCTGACTTTCGGTTATCCTTGCAAAAAATATTGCATTGCCTAATTTTTTTTTGTCCATATATTCCCAAAGGTTAAAGTCTGGGGACTGCAAATGATGATCTAAAGTTTTCGAACGATGATTGAGTAGATTCTATAAATGTAAGATTACCGATATATAACCCCAGACCATTGCTGAGCAGCCGTCATGTATTTTCGCCTTGGTAACATATTTATTACTAAAGGCTTCGTTCTTGGTTCGCCATATTTTTGGGGGGCTTTTGACTCCAAATATCTTCTTCGGTAAAAAGAATATTATTTCAAAAATATTAAGGCTCATTTATATATTTCTTTTGCACAATTTTTAAACGTTTGGTTTGGTTATTCTTTGATATATAGACAAAAGATAATTTTTACTCAGAATAGAACATAAAATCACAACAATGTAACACTTTTTTTCATGTACAGCTGTTTTTGTTTTTTTTTTTCGTTAAAAAAGAAGAAGCAGATAACTCCCTGGTAAGATCGCTTGAAATAAGACAATGAATATCTCCCAAAAAGACCAATGCCACCTTCCCGACTAATACGTAAATTCTTCTTAAACTATAAAAAGTAGGAGACATTGCCCTATAAAATTTGACCAATGTATGTACCTCAACTTTAGAGTATTCATTAATTACGTTCTCTACAAAGCCTTTCACTCGCGGTTGTGGATTTCTTTCCATAATCATATCATCTGCTGATGATGAAGATGAATCCAACATGTCATCCAAAATTTTTTCAGCACATAAAAAAATAGTAATATTTTCCATTTTGTATATATTTTTTTTTGTTTCTTAACACAAATACACATTCATAAACAAAACAAATGTCAGCTGTTTTATCGTGCGATTCTCCCCCTCTAAAAAATACAACAGAGTGTGAAAGGTGCAACATTTTTTACATTTATAGTGTGACATTTATAGAAAAGAACACACTACACTTTAGCAGTGTTGACATTTTTTCAGAAAAGAACACAGAAAAATTAAAAAACGTGCGGAATGGGAAAAACGTGTAACATTTTTGCCAGAAAAGAAAACGCCATAAGACATTTATGGTTGTTAAATTGATTTTGGAAAGTGGGCCTTATATGGGAGCTATGGTCAATTACGGACCGATCTGCACAAAATTTGTTGATGAGATTAGGCTTCATGTACAACCTATTTCTGGAAACATTTGTTGGAATACATACATAAATCAAAGATTTATAACCGATAAAGCTCTATTTCGGAAGGATATTTGTATGGGGGCTATTCTAGGCATAATATACCGATTTTAACCAGTTTCAATCCTAAGCTACCTTGGGCCACAAATATCAGGTATCAAATTTTATCGTAATATCTTCAAAATTGCGACCTGTATTCTGCGCACAAGGGTTACATGGACAGCCATCCAGATGGATGTAAATCGTTAAATCGACTCATAAAATGATTCTAAGTCGATCGGTATACTTTGTTGGTGAACTAATATTTTTGGGCGTATTATAATTATTAGTTTTTTTTTAAATAATAATTCACATTGCACATAAAATTCTTTGTCATAGGTAAGTTTTTTTTACTGAGAAATATTCATTCATCTAGGTATCAACACAAAATACGTATGTAGATTATTGATTTTTATGAATTTTCAAGTTGATTTATCTAGGTCCGTCTGTGAGTCTGTATTTGTAAAACACACTCACGTCCAAAATACACAACGGAAATTAATGAGATTTACACAAAAATTATTATAATTATTCTAAGTAGTTTGGGAATGGTTCTAAGCGAGACAAATAGGGCCTGAGGAAACCGAACGGACTGCCGCGTGTCAAGGACTATATGGCCGGCGCTTAGGAAGCCCGACTCGGAATCGTTACTGGGCGAGAGCAAGGTCTGCGTGAGAACCATGATAGGCGTTATCACGGGCCATTGTAGAATGGCAAGGATAATGGGATCTGACTTGTCAGACATGTGCGGGTTGTGCGAGGACCCAGAGGAACTGGAGACGATCGAGCACATTCTGTGCCATTGGCCCAGGTTAGAAGTTAGTAGGTTGAGGTGGCTAGGCAGTAGATACATAGGCGAAGTAGGGGATGTCTCGGGTTGTAGGCTCGGGGATCTCAAAGGAATCGTAATGAATATGACCTGGCTGCGCAACAGGGGAAGGGTCTCTGTAAGGGCTTAGACGTTTCGCTCTTGGAACGCACTGTCTCAAATCATTTCCGAAAGGCATCACAATGGACCGTATTGGTCTCTGGCTGATGGTGTGGGGACAACCTCACACCGGCCTTCTAACCTAACCTAACCTTAGTATTGAAAATCAGCAAAATCAAAAACTTATGCATGAAAATGTTGAAAAACAATCTCCAAAAATTAGTGTATATATTTTTGTATAGTAAAATAAATTATTAAAATCATACTAGATCTACAGTAGATAGTTTTTGTTTTTACTTTTTACCAACCTTGGTATTAATTATTCATACCACCCTCGTATTTAATATTTCTTTCATCTCCAGTATTTTCTTCATTACGCATAAAAAATATTATTAAAGAAACGTTTCAATGTGTGAAATGATGTTTTTTGTTACAACTTACGGCTTGCTGTGAGAACAATTTCCACTAGAGTTTCATCAACCACATCTCCGGCGGAATTGATGATGTGCAAAACATTAGGACTGTTGTAATCATGACGAAATAGCAATATACGTTCTGAGAGGTAGGTCAAACCACTGTCGGGTATCTGCAATAATAATAAAATAAAATATTATACGTTTTATTTTATTTAACAATTAAATTTAATATGCTCCACTAATTACGTTAGCATTCGAGTAGGAATTGTGCAAACTGGCAGGAGCAACAAAAAAAAAACTTAATTGGTTTTCACTACTCGGCGATGGTCAATAAAAAAAAGTTTCATGAAAAAGTGTCTGTCTGTCTGTGTGTTTTCGTCATTTGCTCCATTCTTGTCCTTATTTAGGGGGGTGTGTTGGTGCAACAAATGAATTTTAATGTTTTCTCGAAACTCATTGTGGTTTATCGAAGTCATTAATTTATAATTTAATAAATTTAATTGCATTCTTTTTAGAGTGTATTCCAAATACCAAGAGGTTTGTTTTATTTGCAAATATAATTTCGTTGAATTTATTTGTTTTGTAGCCATTAATGCCAAATACACATGGGCGGTATTTTAATTATAGACACCTAAGTGAGTTACTGATTCAAATAAAAATCCTAGAATAATTCGCGCGAATTGTGAAGAGTCTTTTTGTGGCAAGCGAATAGGATTTTAAGTAACTTATCGTTACACTAGGAATCATGTTTAGAGTTAAAATTTCTTTAATACTTCAAATTATTAATATGTATTAGTTGAAACGTTAAAGATTTTTAATTTCAATAAAATCTTCAACCAGATGAGAATTTAGAAAATAGTTTATTTAATGTTTTGGTAAGAAGTCAACCTCATTTTCTTTTTATTTTAGCAATTTCCTGAATTTAAAACATAAATCTGCGTTAAAAGCACCAAATGAATTGGAGCCTGTGTACCCAACAACACTTTTTCCTACCCACCACTAATGGGGGCATATTAAGTTTGTCATTGCGTTTGTAACACATCGAAATATTGGTCGTAGAACCAAAAAGTCTATATATTCTGGGTCCTTATAAGATTCTAAGAAGGACAAGTCCTGTTAAAAATAGTAGGAATCGGTTCACGATAAATGTCTATAAAAAGTCGTTTCCATAAAAAATTCTGCAATAATAAAACGATATTTTGTTGTGCATCGGTCCATATTTTGACATAGCCCCCATATAAAGTCCACTTCTGGAAATCATGTAAATGCGCATAAATCGCTTATAAACATCACTATCAAGTTTGAATTCAACACAAATCGTCCATATATAAAAAAATCGTCGCTCTCAATTTTATGAGCTATGACCAATTATGGACCGATATATCTATAAAATTATTTTTGTCGAATTTTAACGTGGTAACTATATTTGTTCAAGATTTACACGTATATACCTATATATGTAAGTGAATTTTAGATATGGACTTTATATGGGGTCTATGGTCAAACATGGACCGAACAAAACAAAATTTCGTTTTGCGATTTCTTTTTACATGACACTTATTTTTGCAAAATTTTGTAAAAATCTTCCAATTTTACAGGCATTTAATTAGTAATAAGCCATATTTCGGGAAGATATTTGTATGTGGACTATGAGTAATCATGAACCGCTTTTTACTATTTTCCTAACACTTTCTTCTTTTATCGTGAAAATAACGTCTACAAAATTTCATGCCAATATTTGCAATATATTGCAATAAATTGGAAGAAAAATGTTTAAAAATATCGAATTTTTATAGAGGTTGTCTCAGGTTTTGGTTCATAACACTGGTTCTACTATACCGATTTTCAATACCAAACTGCTTAGGAGAATTATAAACGGGTTTTTGTAAAATTTTATTAATTTTGGTTGTGTCTTTTGGACGTGAGAGTGTTTTACACAGACATACAGACAGACGGACATAGCTCAATCTACTAAGAATTCCATAAGGATCAAGAATATATATACTTTGTTGGCTCTCAGATGAATATTTCTCAGTGTTATACAGGGAATGACAAAATTATATATAGCCCCATTCACCACTTATGGTGGTGGAGGGTATAAAAACTATCTTCAGAGTTACTTCTTTAAATTATAAACAAAAATGTGCCACGAGCAAAGTACTATTTATTTTTTGTTTTTGGCTTTTTTTACTACACTTAGCATTTAGCCAGTCAAGTCATAAATACTGGTACATACACAGAAAAATCGACACCAAATGAGAAACTCCTCGGCCACATGCATGTTGCAATACCTGTCAAAAACTAGTACAGAACTTGCCACGTCCAACTACTATTTGTTTCGATTGATGCAAAAATGTTTTCTCTGGGATACACTTCACTTTAGAACAGGATATTAGAAATTGGCTTGATTTATTCATGGCCTTTGGCACAAAATCAATATGTTGCCATTAAGAAGGGAAAAGGTCATAGCTAAAAATGTCCAATATACACAAAAAAAAAACGACGAAAATTGAAACGACGCGAACTGAATTAAGATTTTTAATAGCAAACCATGTAAAAATCGAAGATAGGTTCCAGGATTACGAAAATACTAAGTCCTCGGCATTCTTTCACAAAAAATTGGTCTAATGTTTGGTGAACAGCTTTTTTCAACGTAAAATAAATTTAGTTGTAGTAATTGTCTGTATTACTACCACTAGCATTATTGTTAGATATTCCTCTACTTTTTATGTCATCAAAAGCACTTTTTCTACGGATCATCGTTTTAGCATCTAATGATGTTGCAGATTTTGCGAAAATTTCAGAAAAATATTCTCGGTTAATTAACTAATTAAGCAGCGACGCAACTTCGAAAAAAAAAACGCAAAACGAAACGACGCAAAGGGAGGTATTGGTGTACTGAATACATTTTTATTGTACAAATGTAGTTCCACTAATTAAAGATTCTTGAGGTGATGACGAAATGGAAATTGTGCATTTTTTGCCGCAAATGTGTAGGGAAATATCATTTGTCTGGAGTGGCTGGCAGAAGATTTGCTCATTTTGGATCAGGATCAATTTCGAAATATTTGTATTGTAGTTGTTATACATGCATACATATGTATATTTAAGAACTACAAATCTGTGAAGTAATTAAAAGAGCCTGCTTTATATGACATCATGGTGAAATTTTATCAGGTGCATGGTGTAATTATACAAGGTGACTGCAAATCGGCAACAAATACAACACAATACAGAAACAACAGGCATTTTGTTTGTGTAAAATAATGTACTACTGTCAAAAACACTTGAAAAAGTATTACTTTTGACATAAGTAAACTGTAAACAAAGTCAGTCAGCTGTGCTACAGCACTCACCTTGTATATTTTCACCATGATCAGGTGAGTGCAGGAGCACAGGTGAATGACTTTGGTTACAATTTACGTATGTCAAAAGTTGTTTAGTTTTTATTGGGCGCTATTATGAAAAAAATATTTTGTCAAGAGAAAAAGTTTTTGAATATTTTTTTAGGGGAAAAAAATTCCCATTGGAAAATTGATAAAAAAAAGGTTGGTTAACAATAAAATATTCATATACACTAGAGCCCCGATTTGCGTCTATCCAACTTGCGTCGTTTCGATTTGCATCGCCATTCTAAATGTGGTTTATTCTCGTCGTCGGCTCTGAAATTTTGTATCAATCTGATTTGCGTGGTTTTGCTTCCGATTTGTGTCGCTATATACCATAATTCCATAATTACATGTAAATTTACATGTGTGATTTTGCTATATTTTTAAATTTTGTACCCATTCAACAAAAAGTCAGTACATTTGCATAAAAAAATTGATTCGATTTGCTTCGCATTTTCCCGGTCCCCATTAACGACGCAAATCGGGGCTCTAGTGTATTTATAGTACGATGTACTTTTTTATTTTTGCAGTCAGCTGTTTTTGACAGTAGTACACTATTTTACACAAACAAAATGCCTGTTGTTTCTGTATTTGTTATATATGTTACCGATTTGCACTCATCTGATATAATTACATTATTAGTGAAATGAAAACTTTATAATTAACTGACAACACTCTTAACCAGTTACTCAGTTAATTGCTATAGTTTAGATAACCCTAAATTCTTCTGGTTTTTCCCTCTCAACTATGCAATTTTTTTGATTAAGCTACTATTAACTTATTTGTAAATTTATTTAACCCACGTGGCTTGTGTCAAATGGGATTTTTTCTGCCATCTGCATGAAAGTACATTTTGGCGTTAGAAACCTTAAACATTTCCCTTACTCCTTCCCACACAACTTCTCCACATTTATGTTTTTACTCTGCACCTCTGTAGGTTCTTATGGTTGTTGTTTTGTAACTATGTACAATTTATTTGGTTAACGTTAACACTTTGTTTTTTCTTTTAATCATTCCTTATTCGAGTATACATTACTGTCATACTTGTATCATTCCCCATATATTTATGTATAAGGTACATATGTATGTATGTCATCAATTCTCGTGGGATGTTGTTGAAATATGTACGAGTATGTATGTGTTTAGTAGTCAAGCAACGAACCAACTGTCCAATAATGTTAAATGCCTGATAATAGCAACAGCAATGGCAGCTACAGCTACAACTGCTGTGTAAACAAAATGTATGACACAAAATTACGTCTGACATGAAATTATACATACATATTTTCATATTTACATATTTTAAACAGGACAATACGTTTGGTGTTTTTCCTATATTTGTTTTTTAACATTTATAAAAACACTGTCATCGGACTCAATTATAAAGAGTAAAATATGCTTCCACCTTCCTGCACGAGTTCATATTTATGTATGTATATGAGTTTAAGAATGATTGAGTATGTGCGATAAGAAATCAATTTAAAAAATATGCATTTTTTTTAGCATGTTGTTTAAAAAAAGTTGTTAGAGAAAGTCATTTTATTGTGTAGATCGTTGAAGCTAGATTGAGAAAATCAAGGAAATCCATAATCGTAACTACCCTCCATCACTCCACATTACTTTCAGTGTAAAGAAGAAAACTAATGTCAACTAACTTCTAATATTTTGTTATGAACAATTGTTCTGGGAACGTGTAAATATAATAACGGCTCTGAGTTTCAAATGACTTCAAAAAAGTATAGCCACCAAAGCACTGATATAAGAAAAATCTAAACGTTGTGTCTGGACAAATTGTTTAAAATTTGATTTATTTAAGACAGTGTAACACTAATATGGTGTTCACACATGCATTTTTAATTGACATTTTCTAATTAACGCCTAATTGAATTCAATTATCCATACCAAATTTCAATTAAGATAATTGCTTCATTAAGAGTTAATTATTCTAATAATTGGCAGTTGTTTCGGTTTTAAATTAATAAAGAATATTTTTAGGCTGAAAATTATAATATTAGAACCAAATACAGTGCACTCGGGAAAACGTCAACTAATTAAAACCGCGGGTGTAGATGTTTAACAAATTGTTGACGTTTTAAAAAAAATCTGTCATTTTTTTTCTGCTGTTTTTTTCTTTCCAACACTTGGAAGAGAGACTTCTCTCTATTTATTTTATAAAATTTTAGAGTAGGTAATGTAAAAAAAGGGTTGAGGTTTTGGGATGTTGACGTAAACGAGCGTTGACGTTTTCCCGAGTGCACTGTAAATGTATTCTTTTTTGTCAGCTGCTGTAAAACGCTAATTAATTAGCAATATTGAGCATATGTGAACACTTTTTAATTAACCAATAATTGACTCAATTAAAACTGCATTTCTGAACACCATATAAGCCTTCGGGAAATGAATAAGGGAACTTAAAGATGATATCTCCGAACATCGCAACCTGTGCTTCTCATTATTTCATGAACTATTTGGATTATTTTAAGACCATATGGAGAATATAGATAAGCAAATTTGAAGACGTATTCTTGTCCAGTCGACATACTGAAATTTCAAAAATTTTTGTTTAGATAATTACAATCCTTCTTGCATTTAGAACTTTTCAAAGATGTTTAACATGGTTTAAATATAAGAGATGGTGACGATAACATGCACTTTGCTTTATTTAAACCAAGTCATAATAACATTCATTCTTGATTTTTTCCACATAACGTTTTTGTTTGTAGGTTTACATGTCGCTATTTTCTTTTTTAGAACTCCCCAAACAGGGGTTGGTTGGTTTACGTGGTTGCCTGCTGCCTGCAAGCATTCAAGTGAATTCTTTTGATTCCGTTGAACGGTTGATAGTACTAGATCTTTTCCAGATGCTAGTAAATAATGGGTACTATATCCAGCTTGTTGCGTTCCGATGAAATCGCACCATCCAATACTTGATGTCTCTGAGAGATTGTTTAGTATATGATTGTTGAAAAGTTTGAGCCTAGAGTTTTCAAGAGCCGGACATTCACAAAGAAGATGAAATACTGTTTACCCAAACAGGGAAGTTCAACATGGTTTTAATATTAGATATTGTGTAGGTCATTCCATAAAATGGTCTTTGTTTTGTTTAAAACAAGTCATAATTAGCTTGGGAATGTGCTTGGGAATGAATGCATGAATTTTCAAAGGAGCGGCATTCCTTCTCTGGAATAGGATAGCATTTGATTTTGGAATAATTTTACATAAACTACAGAGCACATTTTTCTATGAAGATGAAAAAGAAACACCATCCTTCAAGGTTACCAGGTCACAAATTTTATATTATGTGATCTGCGAACGAAGTTTTTACCATCAAAAACAAACAAATCGATTTTTTTTTTTCATCTGGCCAAAGCACATGTTTCCAATTTTGCCGCTGTAGATATTTCTTCGCAAAATACCACCTATTTTTAACATTACGCTGGCTCAGTTTCCTACTACTATGGGCTTTTAAGCCAGCTAACCGAAGCCTATTTCTAATGGTGCATTTTGAACTCAACAGATGACCAAAATATTAAACACCGATCAAATAGTGTCATTGTTTCTGGTTTTACTTTCTTGCGAACTGCTTGAAAAACCTTTGTTTTAGACAATTTATCAGAAACCTTAGCAGTATAGATTATCAGTAGTTCGACAGTATAAATCAACAAAGTTATTCGTTTTTAAGTTTTCCAGATGAAAAAATAAAGTTTAGGCAATAAACTTATGACCATTAGAGAGATGTATTAAAGAGATACATTTGTTAATAATACTGAAATTCTAAGCGTTGATGAAAACCCTTAAGAAGCAACTCGCTACCTACAAAATCAGATATTAGAATTAGAAAACTGGTTAAAGCAATGGAGGATAAAAATTAATGAGCAGAAATGCACCCACATAACTTTTACATTGCGTAGAGAATCATGTTCTCCTATTTATATCAATAATCAAGCACTAGCACAACATAGATGCAAAATTGATTCAAATGAAATTGAAATTAATCCAAATTAATTGGCTCATTAACAGAAACTCTAAGCTTAGTTTAGATTGCAAACTCTTGCTTTACAACTCCATCATAAAAGCTATATGGTGTTATAGGGAACAGCCTCAGCTTCAAGTGTAGACAGAATTCAAAGACGCCAAAACAAATTGCTACGAATGATTACAATTGCTTCCTGGTATATAAACAATTTGAATATCCATAAAGACTTAAATGTGCCTCTGGTAAAAACTAAGATCCAAAAAATGCAGGAAAACACTTAAAAATGCTTGAAGTACACCCAAACTCATTAGCCCGCAACATATTTAATAATAGTGGCAATATTCCACTGATAAGTAGGGATACAGCGGATCTGAGCCGAAGACAAGAAGGAAGAATGTCTACTTAATATCTTTATGCAATCAACAATGGTCAAAAAATTTTCTTCGGCACTGGCTGGACTAATGGCCAGTTTTTAACTTCATATTTAAATACGAAATTAGTTAATTTTTACTTAAACTTAAGTTGTATTTAAATACGGTTTCATTTTTTCAGTCTAAAATTAAGTTTGATATTTAATTATGATAAAAGTATGGTAGCACTATTAAATATTAAAAATATAAACAACTTTTTCATTTAACAGCTGATTTCATATTTAGTTTACAAATTGTTGTAATCTAAATGGACAAAAGCTGCATCATTCATGTCCTCTTCATCTAAATTCATTGTTTTAGTTTTTATTGATAATAATAAGCACAATGTTTTTATTCGCGGCAAGTTTATTAAATATTTTTATCAAATATTAAAAAAAAATTCAATTCGAAATTTTCACAACTTGCAGAACTGTCAAAATCATACGGTAGTATGAAAAACTTAAGTTGTATTTAAGTTGTATTTAAATGGACGTAGTCAGTGATTTAAGTTCTATTTAAATATGATCTGTAAAAATGAATTTTGTATTTAAAAAGAACTTAAGTTTAAACACACTTTAATTTTTAAGTTAAAAACTGGCCATAAATAATTAAAACTCATTAGATATAAGATCAGATACAGGAATAGAATGCGTCTAAATTATTACATAGACGAGATAAAGGGTTGTCTACCTAATTCACCATTGTTGTGAATCTCACACACTAATACATACTCAATACTACTTATTTCTTTAAATTCCATTCATGTAAAGGATATCTAGCACATAGTGAATGAAGAATAAGTAAAAGTAAATACTCGTACCGAATTAAATAAAACCCTAAAGCAGAAAAAGAAAGAACACAACAGCTACAACATGGTACAGGGGTGGTAATAGTTGTTTAACTAATTAACTTTTTCTACTTTTGCAAATATGTACTCGTATGTACTAAAGTGGAGTATATAAATAAATATACAAACTATTACACAGAAAGAGGACATGTAAATATTTGCAAAAACTTTGATGACTTAAATGTCAACACAAACAACCAAACAACAACAAAATTATCATTGACATTGTCATCATCATTATCATCAGCAGCATAGGGTATAGTCATGTACTAACAGTATTGGTAGTAAATCTTCAGGAATTCCCTGCTGCTCTTGTTCGCTCACCTTTGTATTGATAAATTCACATGCCAAATCCTTGAGTGTTTTCAATGTTAAAACGTTGGCAGCTACTGAAACTGCATCACGTATGCTGCCAAATTGAAAGAGAAATGTCACCTCTGGCCCCTCCATAATAACGTTGGGCACTGTGCTGTTCGCAACGATGTCGCCAGTGCCAGCACGTTGTTGCTGTTGATGATGGTGGTGGTGGTGGTGTTGGTGGTGTTGGTGTTGTTGTGGCTGCTGCTGGGGCTGGTGATGGTGTTGGGTAGTTTGGTTGTGATGATGGAAATGAGCCGCCAGTGCAATAACTTTTTATACCTTTGAGTACGAAGCAAGACAATATTTGTTTCTCGTTGCAATGTTTGTATTTTTCTCCAAAACGAATAGACAAAATACCACTTTTCTTTCTTTGCCGCTGAAATTTGCTTATTTAGTTTTTCTTTTCTTTGTTGCTTGTGTTTAATTGTTTTCCTTAGGTGGCATAAATTTCTTCTTTGTTTTTTTCTTGTATATTTTTGGCTGATTTCTTGACTTTTGTATTTTTTTAACTGGCTTTGTTAGAAGGGGTTTTTCTCTGTCTGTTGGTGTTTATGGTATGGTGGGTGTTGGGCTAGATTTTAAGTTGGCTGTTTAATGCTGTTGATGTCTTTTAGTTTCTTCCACTCTTGAGTAATATTGGACGTCAATGTTGGTTCATCTTTACTTTAGCTTATTCTGCAAAGAATATAAAATTATAAATTGTTAATAATTAATTTACCAGCAGAGACGAAATATTAGAATTTTACATGCGCACATACATTTAGGCAATGAATATTTAATTTGATTAAATTGCTGTTACGACATATTATGCAGATAACAAGACACTGAATTAGTTAATTTATGACTAAAATATTGGCATAATTACTTAAATGAAAAGATACCATAAATATGTAAAATAGGAAAAATATTAAAGTCTGTGAATATTTGGTAGTTAAAAATCGACCAGCTTTCAAGGCAAAACATTAATAAGAACAGCAAGCAAATATTTGTTGTCAACCAACAGTTTAGTGTCAGTAAAAATGCAGCATTACACGGGAGAACAACTCGTTTTCATTGTCGAAAAATAATTAAAAAATAATGAAAGTTGGCGGTCACTGATGTGATCAAAATCATTGAATTTAATGGCTTTGTAGTAGCCAGCTGCAGTACATTTGTAAGATTGTCTAATGCCTCATTTTAACTTTTTGCATTGGCCGTGGCAGAGCTTTACTTTTAATCACTAGTTTTTTGTGTTGACAGCCCTCATACTTATTGGCCAAAATTTATGGTAAAGGGAGGGTTGTCCAATTTAAGGAGTTTATGAAGTTTTACTTTGTACTTTTATTTATTTATTGTATCGTCGTTAAAAACTAACTAACAATAAGTTTTTCAAATCTTATATCTAAAAAATTTTAATTATTAGTCCAGCCAGTGCTGGAAGACGAAAATTGTTTGACCATTGTTGATTATGTATGTTAAGTAGACATTATACCTTCTTGTCTTTGGCTCAGATCCGCTGTATCCCTTCTTTTTAGTCGAATAGTCATATGTTGCGGGTGTACTTCAAACTTTTAAGAGTTTTTCTGCATTTTTTGGATCTCAGTTTTTACCAAAGGCACATTTAGATCTTTATAAATATTCGAATTTTTTATATACCAGGGAGCAATTGTAATCATTCGTAGCAATTTGTTTTGGCGTCTTTGAATTCTGTCTACACTTAAAGCTGAGGCTGTTCCCCATAACACCATATAGCTTTTATGATTGAGTTGTAAAGCAAGAGTTTGCAATCTAAACTAAGCTTAGAGTTTCTGTTAATGAGCCAATTAATTTGGATTAATTTCAATTCCATTTCAGTCAATTTTACATCTATATGGGATTTCCACGTAAGGCGTCGATCGAAGTGTATACCGAGGTATTTAACTTCGGATTGTTGTGCTAGTGCTTGATTATTGATATAAATAGGAGAAAATGATTCTCTACGCAATGTAAAAGTTATGTGGGTGCATTTCTGCTCATAAACTTTTATCTTCCATTGTTTTAACCAGTTGCTTCTGGGGGGTTTTCATGAATACTTAGAATAGTAGTATCATCAGCAAATATATACATATATTGTTTGTGGGCATATCAGATGTATATATCAAATAGAAGAAGGGTGCCAGGATACTTCCTTCAATTATGAAGTAAATTTTATGTCAATTAATTAAATATTAAGAATTGTGCTGTCCTTCTGACATTTATTTATTACAAACTTGACAAATTGAAAAAAAAAGCAGGCTACTATTGGCTAATGTTTACATCAGTGATCAGACATTAATAACTGATGTCCTGAAACATGTAATTGACGAGATGAGCGTTTTTGCAAAATGTGTTTTACAAATTTATGCAACGTGCTAGAGGTGGACATTTGCCTGACATCATAGGCTAATATTTCTACTTTATATTGGTATAAATAAGACTGATTTTTTGTCTTCTGTTTAGCAAGAATTTTTCACAATAAGTTCGCACACACTTTTTAAGAGCTGTCAAAAGTCTGAGGCTTTTTCACATAGACTATTTAAGGTGAACATAAGCATATAGGGTGATTAGTTTAAATTTTTAATTAGATTTTAAATTTAGATTTTTTAATTTTAAAGAAAAATATATAATTGGATGTTTGAATCGTTATGATGAAGCGAAAAGACAATCTCTACGACATTTACGTTTTGAACTAGGGATACCAAATGGGACTGGTTTTTCAAATCCCGGAATTTCGGGATTTTTGTGTCATATTAAGTCAAATTGGTTTATTTATAATAAAGACCATGGTGTAACCATGTGAGTGCAGTAGCACAGCTGACTGACTTTTTTTACAATTTACTTATGTCAAAAATAATACTTTTTCAAGCGCTTTTGACAGTAGTATATTATTTCACACAAACAAAATGCTTGTTGCTTCTGTATTGTGTGGCATTTCTTGCCGATTTGCACTCACCTTGTATAATTACACCATGATAAAAACTATTCATTTCAAAAAAGTTACTTATGCCAAATATAAATACGTTTGAAAACAAACATTTTCTGTCCTCATAACTATAATTTATAAATTGATTATAAACCATTAATAAATAAAAAAACATAATTACATTATATTGAAATTATTTAGTTCGTTTATTTGACCTTTTTCAATATTTTATAATATATAATATTTTATAATTTTTATATAAAATTCAAGTGACCTTATTGCTTGGAAAAAGAAATTATAAATTACATATATTGAAATGTAAGATTGACAAAAATAATATGTCATTTAGTCTTTAACTTCTATATTATTTTAAAAGCAACATAATATTATTGAACGATAAAACTTCTTAAAAATATTAAGTTATCTGTAGTAAAGAGAATCTTGATTTAATTTTGTTACTAATATATAAGGCTGACGAAAAACATCGTTTGTGGGCAAAAATGTTAGCTAATTCTTGTATCTGATTGTATTACATAATCCTTTCTTGCCCTCCGAAAAAGTAATTCGTATTCAATATTTTATTCCACATTATTACAGATATTATTAGTTATTGTTGGGCGCTTTTACTTATTTCAATTACACCAATACCTCGCTTGGCGTCGTTCCGTTTAGCGTATTTTTTTCGAAGTTGTGTCGCTGCTTAATAAGCACTCATTTTCACTGTGCGTCGTTAGATTTTCAAAGTTGCGTTGTTTTGGGATCGAGTCTTTAATTTTTGCAAAATCTACAACATCATCAGATGCGATGACCCATACAAGAAGTGCTTTGATGATCGAAATAAAGTAATTGCTTTCTAATTGAATTGCAAATCAAAATCAATGGGCAAAGAATACCAGTAAGGAAACTGGTAATTCAGACAAAAGCTTTTTGCTGGTTGTAGTAATATAGACATTTGCTACAAGGAAATTAATTTTACGTTGAAAAAAAAGCTGTTCACCAAACATTAGACCAAAATTTTGCGAAAGAAAGCGGACGACTTAGTATTTTTGTAACCCTGGAACCTATTTTCGATCTTTACATGGTTTGCTACAGAAAATCTTAATTCACTTTGCGTCGTTTTAATTTGCATCGCTACATTCATTATTTCATTCGTTTCGCACTCAACGTTTTTTAATTCATTTCTAATACCAAACATTTCTATCTCATTATCAAATTCACTCTTTAGTTTTTTGTTTTTTCAAAAATTTAAAAGTGTTGAGTAAATCTTCTTTCTTGGTTTATTTTAAAGGATAGACTTCATAGGATCACTTTTTAAACATAAAGAAAAGTGAAACATCAGCAGAGATTCACATCACTGCGAAAAAGGACTTCGTTTGTTACTTTAACTGGATTTAAAATGACGACAACTATTTGTTTAAGTATCTGCTGAGCTTTCAAATCAATTAAAGCTTTTTATATAGGAATTTCTAAATTCCAAAAACTGTAGACACATCAAATAGTGCGTTCGAATTTGGCAATCCAAAATTAATTTAAATACTTTCACCTTTATTTCTTCGACATACTTTTGTAAAATTTAAATGTTTTTAATGACTTTGTAAACAAATACCTATTTTCGGGATTTATTAGTCCCGAAAAATCCTGGAATTTGTTAAAACAAATGGCGGGATTTTCGGGCTCGGGATTTCGATTTTCCTAATAGAGCTGAATAGTTCAGCGACGTTGTTGCCGTGTGAGACTTTCTATAAGGAATTGTCAAAGAATACTTAACAAACAGTATGACAACAGTCAACTGTGATCTGGCGAACAATAAAAACAAAAAACAAATAAAAAAAATTCTCTAAAAGATTCATCATACATTTATCCCCTGTTTTGACTTTGTATACTAAACAGTTAGAAAAAGTACAAATATTAATATTAAGTTGGAATATTGAATATATCAAAACTTTTGCGACTTTTCAGATTTCTTCTAATACTTTAACAGCATTTTTACTAAATCCAAACGATAATAATATCTGTGTGACAATTTGATCTACTTAATTCAATATGTGTTTGATAGACGACACATTTCTGTTAACAGCCCCTTCCTGACGCAAGTTTTCATTGCTGCTGTTGTAAAAATTAAGACAAAACATAATCAAACATGTAATTAAATGTCACTTGCAAGTAAAATCAAATGGATATGAAAAAACATAGTGAAAGAAACAAAAGAAATGTCTTATCTACACTTTATTAAAGAAACGGAATTGACACAATTTGTAAATTGTGTAACTTAATAGGAATTTTGTATGTGTCCCGGTAAGTTTGCGTGTGTATTTGACATGGAATAAATGAGAGTATTTATGTAGGTGACAGATGATATTATCTGGAAATCCCCTGCTGGATAAGCAAACAAGAACAACAACAACAACAGCAAATAGCTAATAAAATTTTCTTTATAAACAAACATTAAAACTATTTGGCTTTAAAATCGACAATTAATAATACAATTGCTTCATTGTTGTTGGCGTTGTTGCTGTTTTCTTTTTGACTCTACCCGTAAAGAGTTTAATTTATGTATATATTAATTTGCGATTTCATTTGAAATTGTGATAAAATTAAATAATTAATCTAACATAACAATAATAACAACTATAACTATACTGGTCACACTTGGCAAATATTTGCCGAAAAAGACGTAACCACTAAATAACATATTTTTGAACTCATTTATTGATTAAAAATAAAATAAAACTTTTAGTCTTATTTTATTTGATGCTGTTTAATCTTGCAAAACTCTTGTAAGAGTAAACAACAACAAACATATTTGTGCTAAAACAAGTGGTTACGCTTTTTTGAGTAAATATTTGCCATGTGTGACCATACCTTAACAATATGAAAATGAGGAACAACAAAAACAAACAAAAAATCACAGAAAAACCCAAAACAATTTTTTATTAGTCAGACCCACCATATACATATGCACATATGTACATATACACACACCAACACAGATACTGAATTTGTTATGGGTATTGGAGTATCTCATACTTGTATCTAGACAAATCAATTGAATTTCATACCTAAAAAAGCAGCTGCATAAATACTGATTTTATTTTGAATAAAAAATATAATTCCTACTTGTGTATTTAAATACATAAACATAATAATCTGTAGTAATACAGAGTGTTTGTTTTAGATGTATAAAACTTTAAGTGAACAACACTATTTTAACTGGCGGCCATTTTGTCAGTTGCCAAGTGATTTACATATGTTCGAAGTCGCTGTTCTACGCCGATAAGCCCGAAACGGTCGATCACTTGGAGGACAACATTCGCCGTGTTATTGCGGATATACAGCCACAAATGTTTGTAAAAGTCATAGAATATTGGACCTCCTCATTTGCAAGAACTCATATTTCAATTATAATGCCAGAAGATTATCACCTGGGTTCTTCATTTGTAAAATGAAGTGGAAGTGAAATTTTCATTAAATATAGGTAGGTATGTGTTCTAAATTTTGTGAAAATTATGATTTAAATAGTAAAATATAATTCTTAGTTTGGTTTATCGTAGTATAATTTTTACTCGTTTTCTAGAACGCCCTAAAACGGTATATGTGGAATTGAAAACGAATTCAGTTTCACTTCGTAGTGGAATATAGAACATAGGCGTATATTTCGAATAAAGTAAATTTCAGGTCAATTTAAAAAATTAATTTTTCTCGTGATTTTCTTTTTTTTCCCAAAATAAATTTGCACCATTTGGAAGCGTTGTTCAGTCTATTCATACTGAAATGCCAAACCCAACTAAACACTAAACAACACTTAACAGCTGACGAAATAACCACCAGTTAAAAAATGTTTTGCCAACTTAAAGTTCTATACGTCTAAAAAAAAACACCCTATACATAAATTTTTCGTTGTAAACAATATTTCTTCAACAATTTGGGCAAATTATTTCCCCATTTCAATAGTTAATGGATAGCAGTTCCTTTTTGAAATAACAGTAAGCAAACAACAACAAATTCTTAAGAAATATTTTTAACATTTCAGAAAAAGTATTTAATGAAGTAAAAGAATGATAACAATAACAACAGCACAAATGATAATAATTTCATTTAACACCATATTAAGATAATGTTGTCTGAAAAGTGTGTGTGGGGTGGAGGGTAGAAAACGAACAAGAGCATAAGAGATTGCCAGAGATATGTCAGTGTGTTACCACATGAAGGGGGTTTTTAATTGTATTTTGGAGATTGTAGAATTAATGTCAAATTACTTAATCTTTTCACTAGGTATTTCAATTGTTGTTGCAACATAACTTTTCTGTTAGGTTTTTATTTGAAAAAAATATTTTGTCTAACCAGCAGAAATTAATTAAAATGTTAAATTCTGGCATTTTACTACCTAACTTACACAATAACATTCTAATTCATTATTTTAACATGGGGGGCAAGTACGTACCTACCACAATCCTTTAAAAATATATGTAATATATGTAAAAGTAATGAATGAAATAACTCATTGAGAGTTAGGTTAGGTAAGCGGTCTGTCGTACAGTGCACAGCTCACTAAGGTCCATATGACTGGTTCTTTTGTAAGATTAGTTGGACAGTTTAGACCTAACAGAATTTTTACCAATAAAAATATAAATGCTAAAAGATTTTTAATGAATTTAAAATACTGATTATATTTAAATATAATTTTACTCCAAAGCCCAATAGAAAAATATTAAATATTTTTAAAAATAGAAAATATTAAGATTTTTCTGGACATCATCAATGCATGGACTTTGTGATACTAGGCTCGTAGACATTTTGAGATATTTTGTTGTGTCGTTATGTCCATGAATCCTATGAAACCTTTTGGTGTGTCATAATGTCTATGTTCGTTGCAGCATTGGACATTGTGACATGTAACCATCGTTGGCGAGCTTTAAATAATAATGGATCCATTTCCTTTTATTTTGAAAATGCTGTTTAAGTAGCTGCCAATGACTTTGCAAGCTCTAGTTGAGTCTGACAACAATATTTATGGTGTAAGGCCTCAAACTCTTAGTCGTCAAACAATTTTGGCTGGCCTGGGCGATCTTTGTCATCCGTGCCAAAATCACCACATTTGAAGCGCATAAACCATACACATTCAAATCATAGGCTGCGGTGAACTATTGGCGTTCTTCAGCGGTACTACTTTTTAAATTAAAGAAGTAATTTGACGTTTTGTTGGCACAAAAATGACAGACATGTACCTAAGTTACTAAATGAGATACGCCATCGGTCATGAAATCCGCATTTTTAAAGTATACACCCAATACAATTTTCTAACGGTCTGATCAGATAAGCAAGCACTTTTTTCATTGTAGTTCTAGGCATTTTAGTAAAATCAAACTTTTGTTCAATACATTCTTGCACGAACAATATCTTTGCCTAATTTTTTGGTCTAGATATTCCCACAGGTGCTCAATTGGATTGAGGTCTATGCACTGCGGAGGATGATGTAAATCACTCTTTCACAATTTTGGAGGTATGCTTTCCTGTTGGAAAATCCAATTCTGTGCTAGTTGTAATTTTTCTACACATTTTTTAAAATATCGAGTTAATCTTTCTTTTTCATTGTGTATTCTATAAATGTAAGTTTATCGGCTAATAATGTCGTCATACAAACCCAGACCATTACTGAGCCGCCGCCATGTTTTACCGTCTTGGTAACATATTTATTACTAAAGGGGGTTTTTGACACCAAATATCTTAAACTTACTTTTATCGGTGAAAAGATTTATTTCGAAATTCAAACGTTTGATTTGGTTGTTGGCTTTTTAGGTGGCACTCCATTTTGATGCTAAGATCTTCAAATCGTACACGCACTTAAAGGTTTTGCAGAAGTTTTCGTAACATTTCCAGCTATTTTTACAGCACTTGATGTTGAGTTTGCTATTACTTCAGTTTTTATAAGACGCTTTTGTCGTTTTACACCAGACAAATTTTCTACGTTAGTTATTGTGCTTGGAACTTGTTTATAATTGTTTTATTTCACGCACGGAATTACTTTTTCTATGTAACCTATGTACCATATGTAGGTCTATTATGATTTCCGAGTCTGCTACTTGGGGAATGACAGCGCTTTTTGCATAAGAAATATGCCACTGTTTACTATATGTTTCTACATATTTTATCAATAATTTAATTAAATTTATATACGGTTTTGTTTTTTTGTTTCTTTTGGTTGTGAATTCAATTATACTTATATTATTTATATTTCATATAATAATATGTGGTGTTGACTTTATTTTGTCGCTCACAGTATAATATACATATTTATTAAATAGATACATAGTTATAAATGCCGATATTTTTTGCATACTTTTTTATTTTTTTCTTAGCCCTAACAATAAGTAGTAAAATCTAAAACCCAAATTAAAACTAATTTCTCTTAGCGAGAGCATAACAAAAATATCGCTGTCGATACACTAAATATTGGTGATGGGTATTGAAGATACGGCACAGTCCAGTACATATATCTATCCTTTACCTTAGTAAAAAAGGCGGCCAAAAACAGATTTTATCAATAATAAATATTGCAGTTCTCTGGGGGGTTATTGTGTATTTAGATTCCAAAGCAAAAACTTACGAAATACAATGTAAAAAGTGTACAAATTCAAACGATTGTCTTTTCGAATCATAATACGCAAAAACCCCCTTGTAGTTTAAAAAGAAAATATCGGTTTTTTGAAAAAAGTTAGTCTGCCATTATCCGACTACCAATAACAGCGTTGTCAACTTTGAAAGTTCAAAATGCACCAAAATGGACAAAAAAACGCACCAAGTTTAGAATTTCTTTTTTGTTTACAATGTTTATTGAATTAATTTTACATTTTTTGAATTTTATAAATTCTATTTAAAAAGAGATCAGCGATTAATAGTAAAAGCCTTTTTTTAATACATGAATTAATAATGATAAAAAAGCATTTAACCACTAAAATTTTAACTCACAATATGCTATTCGCAACTGAAGTACTAATTGGTAAAAAGGGCTAATTTCAATACATTTTTTAAAATTATTCTTGTTTTTTATTTTAAGTAATTCTATTTGACTCCAACCCTGCTTGTTCGTCTACAGTTCAGTAGACCTATACAAGAATTTTTATTTCCATGTTTTAAAATGTTAATTTTATTTTCAAACAAAGATTTTCATCATATTCACCTTTAGTAATAACCTCCATGTGATGAATTTGATAGTATGTATTCATTTATTATACATTCGTATTTAAAATACATTTATTTAATGGGGTCCTTTTTCATCGTACAGATTTTACGATAATGAATTATGTATTAAAAAACTGCAATCAAAAATTAGTAAAAATAAAGATTTCAACACATTGTCGGAAAATTAAAAAAAAAACGCAAAAAAAATTAAAAAAAGCATCAAAAATGATGCGAAACGCACCAAGTTGACAACACTGACAAATAAAGCTGTAATAAAGAGAATTACAAATGAAGACACACAGAGATAGAGAGAGAGAGAGAGAGAGGGAGAATAAAAATAATGTTAGCCAAGTCACATAAACAACTTTCTAAAAAACTTTGTTTTTTTCCCTCATTCTTTCTTAACGTTTTTTTTTTGTTATTGGCTATGTTCACATATATATATGTATGTACTTATGTATGAATATATTGGTATGCGAAAAACAAAAAAAAAAAGAATGATGAAGAATGAAAGAATGTTTGGAGCCATACAAGCAGACGCTTACTCCACCATATACCAATAATACATATCTAGATACAAACACATGACTGTATAAATGAATGAATGTATTTACAAAGTGGTAGCAGTAATTGTTGTTTTTTTGTTTGTTTGTATGTTAGATGTTTATTATTCACAAGTTTATTGGAAAAGAAACACACACACATACATACACTGAGAGGTATGACGAAAGAATTTTCACGATTTTTCTATTCTTTATTTAGGATGCTCTGAAGATGATGACGTTCATGACAGAAACAATAACGACAGTAGAATTTTTGTTATTTTTAGAGATTTTGAAATGAAAACTGAATTAATGGTGGTATTGGGCGCATCCAACCGTAAAAAAAGAAATTTAGAAATTTTTTTATGAAAAATAAAAACTATAATAAACATATGTACTACATACAATACAGGTTGTAGAGTGCAAACTTCAGCAACACTTATGACGTATTTCTCCTTTTTGACACACAAGCGTATTAACAATTCTTAGGAAAAGACTTTACACGATTGAAATTTTCTTCAAAATTGCTCTTCAAAATTCTTCAAACAAATAGTTATTAAATAAATAAATTTTGAAGAAATTTTTTCTGTTTACAAGAGTTTGAAGCATTTTGAAGAGCAATTTTGAAGAAAATTTCAATCGTGTAAATCTAGCTTAAGATGTTGAAAAGGTAATACTAACAAACACTGAAAATTGTTTATAAAAAAACGACTAAATCAGCAGCAACCCACTCAGAGCCAGGTATACAGCTGCACAGTCGTTTGTTGTGCTCTTTTTTAAGAAGGAAAAACTATTGCTCATTCACAAGGGCCACAAGCAAAGTATTTTTTTTTATCAAACGATTGAGTGAGACAACACCTTTGGAATTGATGCAAAATATAGCAGGGTGAGTAACACTCAAAGTTAGAGTGTTAAAGGTCAAGAGAATTTTCGAACTTCACAGTTAATAGCAAATAAGCTTGAGGTTTAAACAGCGTAACACGACAGCTTCGGAAAAGAACACTCTGATCAAGATGTTTTTTGTATTTGCTGATTAACCCAAAAAATATTCAGCCAATCATGAATAAAAATTCCGCGGGAGTTTTTTCTATTTTCCCATTTTTCCTATTTAAATTCAATGTTAAAAAAAAGGGAAAAACTCCCGGGGATTTTTTTATTCATGATTGGGCTGATTGTCTTCGCTAAAATTCAACAACCGGGAACAATCATATAATTATCTGTGTTTTCAATATACGTACAAAGTTGCTAGTTGTAAAACTGGAAAGCTGATTCAGTGACAATCTCCCCTTCTATAAACTATAATCCGAGTAACGTTTTCTATTTTAAAACGAATTCGTATCTGCAGGATTGACTCGTTTCATTTTCAAGTAAACGAAATTGTTTCAAAATTAAACGATTTATTAAACATGCAACGTTTAATGCTTGCAAAATGGCTTATGTGTATTTCTAGAAATTTGTTTCCATGATCATTTGAGAGTCTTATAAAGGGTTTTAAAACAAGAACATTGTTTTCCAAGACAGACTGTGACAAGTTGTAATATTTTACTTGTTACATATCAGCAAGTTTAATGTTACTACCTATATTTTCGGCCTAATGTAACGGCGATCAGTGTAACATTACACTGATTGACCACTACTGTCAAGAACCAGATATCCCTGAGGTTCCCATAGGCAGTTATATGTCGGATCCTCAGTACACAATGGCTCTGTAATTTCCGGCAAATTGTTTGCCCGAAGTTTTTTGTTCGAACAAATATCAGTTATTTAACCAACTGCCATTTTCCCCGCTTTGGGTTTCAACCACAGCCACCACGTACCCTCAAAGAGGCCTCACCAATTATCAGTTAGGATACAAACACCCTAATGGTTAGATTAGGGAACCATACCCCGGGCTTTTGACTGATAAACTGGTAATAGATACAGACTCTAGTTCGCTTCGAGTTTCATTGGGTAAACAATTAAACTCTATTCAGTTTAAGGCTCGTGCAAGCTAATGGCACCGGCTTTGTTATATCTAGCCCTGCCTGACAACACGACACGGAGAATAAAACTGCCAACATGCCAAGCTCAAATGACATAACAGCAGTAGAAACTTTGACAATTGTTACATACGTAGATTCGGTGAATTGATTCAAAACCCTGGTTTTGGGCCACATCTGCATACTTGTATATGGTGCAATAAATTTATCACCAACTAAATTTCCCGATCGCATAATTTCACGAAATTCAGCTGTTAATTGGCCTCCCTGATCATGCAATTTATTCACTGGATTATTTTTGCTAAGGCTATGGTAAAAATTTAGTCTATACAAAGTCAATACAGCCTTTAAATTAAAAATCTTCGACGTGATTAATTAAATAGACTTAACTTTTGCCAAAATGTAATGGGTGTCCCGATAGTCTAGGTGATAGTGTGCCGGACTATCAGTCAGAGGGTTGCGGGTTCGATTCCCGCCAAAGACTCTGGGTGTTTTCTGCAGACAAGCCAAAAAGCATCGCAGTTTCTGTTCGTTTTATAAAAAAAAAAAAAATTTAATAACAGAAGCGCTAATATATAATTGTCATATTGTAATATACTAGGTGAGTGAAAATCGGCAACAAAGACAACACAGTGCAGATACAACAGACATTTTGTTTGTGTAAAATATAATACTACTGTCAAAAACATTAGAAAAAGTATTACTTTTGACATAAGTCAATTGTAAACAAAGTCAGTCAGTTGTGCTACTGCACTCACCTTGTATAGTTAAACTAATTCAATTTAATAATTTTCATGTAAATGCTTTGTTTTATTTGGAAAAACAAAGTTCTTGTTGAAAGCCCTTTTTCAAACAAAGCAACAATATGATTAGGACAAGGTCAAAAATTCTTAACGTAGTAGATACCATTATTTAGCCGACTGAGAACCAAACAACTTATAACGTTGTATTTTACTCAATAGCTCAGCTCGTCTTAGGCAATGAGACATATATTCAACCGATTGAGAGCCGAAGAATTAATCTCATTCCAACCCCAAATAATTAGCCGATCGTCGATAGCCGGACTATTGATCTTATTAGACTGTATTCATTAGCTACTCTTAATCAATTTAACGAAGTTTCCCGATTGAAAGCAGAAGACTGCATCTCGTCAATTGATTTTTTTTAAGTATAAATTAAATCAAATATTTACTTACATATTTACAAAAAGAAGCTACAATTTTCTATACATTTTGAACTACACCCTCGTATTTTAAGCTGACATAGGACTTTAAAACTGAACATAATTGGCTTAAAGAGTTGAAAGAATTTAAACACAAACAAAAAAAAACAAAGAAGAACAAACAATCATCTTAACATTGTATTAAAAAGAAAGCAAAATTAAAACATAAATAAAATGGAAAACTTGTGGTTTATTTTGCGTTAAAAAAAAAAATAAAAATCTTCCTCAGCATCATCATCATCATTATAAAACTGTATTTTTCTGACAGTTGCAGTTCTACTTCTTCTTTCGTAGCTGCTGTTGATTGAACTCACCTTAAGTGTATGATTTTATTTATATATCAGCTAAAAAAAAAACTTTATGAAACCACTTAATTTAAAATAATTCCTTGACATTTGTTTTAAAATCGTAAGATTTCTTTTTTTTTTGTTTCAAACTTTTAAAATTTTGTTTAAAAACTTTAATTTTTTTTTTTTTTTTACTTTTTCTCTTTTGTGTTAAATTTGTTCCAACGTTTTTAGTTTTATAAAAAATACAATTTCTCTTTTTTACTAAATTCTCAAGAAATTTTTGTAAACCTTTCTTTCACAAATCTAAAGTTTAACTAAAATGACGTCTACTTGGTAATATTTCAAAGCCGCATATACCAACTGCTACACACAAACACTATTGCAACTACAACTGCTACAACAATTGTTAACATTTGTTGTTCTACTAACACTTTAAAAACATTAACACACTCACATACAACTATAGATATGTTAAATTTCTGTATTTTGAGCAGTTTACCCAGTGAACAATTCAGTTCAGTGTTTAATACATATAAAAAAAGAGAAACCCATTTTGGTAATCCGAGTTACAGTTATGGACAGAGAAATAGCGCACCAATATTCATGTAATTTTATGCTATTCCTTTGCTCCACTCTGCTTTTTCAAAAAATTCATTAAAAATGTCTTGTTAACTTTTGCACTTTCTTTATTTTGTCATATTTTGTTAAAAATTAAGTTGGACAATGAAAAAGCGAAAAGTTATTTTGATTTGAAACAAAAATAGTTGATGCTAATTTCCGTGGTAAATTCTTGTGTAATTTAACAAAAATACTGTTTATCAGTAATTTCGTCAAACAAACTGGGAAGAGGCTCACTTGAGAAAAAAAGGTTATTTGGGAACTTTAACAAAATGGTACAAAACAGACACAAATAGCTGCAGTAATTGGATGTTCTCAATTGCAAATTTGCTTAATGTAAAGATTGGAAGAAGCCACCGCGAAAGACAACAGTTCGTGAGTATAAGGTAATAGTTAAAAAATGACTCGATGACTTGAAAGCATCTGGGAACAATAATGACTGAAATAAATAAGGAATTTGGGTAAAATGACTTTTACGAAGACGCCTCAATGAAAATCAGCTTTATGGTCGCATAAGCAGTAAAAATCACTTCTGTCTAGAAAGAATATAAAGGCATGATTGCTTTTGCAAAACTACACCGAAGTAGGGATGAAACAGGTCGCAATTTTGAACACATTTCGATAAAATTTGGTACAAGATATTTTTTTCGCCCAAAGACGGATGGAATTGAAACTGGTGGAAATTGATCCATTATTTCACCTGGCCTCCATACAAATTTTCTCCCTTAGTATGGGTTTAACGATCATAAATGTTTGAATTGTGCAAGTATTCAAACAAATTTCATCATAAATGAGTGGCAAATGAAGCCAAATCACATCTACAAATTTTGTGCAGCTCGGTTCATAATTGATCATAGCTCCCATATAAAGTCCACTTCCGAAAATCACTTTAAAACGTATAAGTTTCTTAAAAATGTCTGTATCGCAATAATATTGAACACAAATATGTTTCATATATATATATATATATATACAAGTAATATAGTGTACTTTTATGATGATCGGTTCATAATTAGTCGTAGGTCCTGTATAAGCCCCACTTTCGAAAATCACTTTAACGACCATTAATCTCTTAAAAATATTGGTATTCAAATAAAATTCAATCCAAATAAGTTTCATTTATACAGAAATGATGACTCTTCATTTTTTAATGTCGGTCCATAATTAGTCGAAACTCCCATACAAGACCCTCTCCGTAATTCACTTTAACCTCCATAAATCTTTTAAAAGTATTTATATCGAGAGGAAAATTAACATACATAATATTTATATTCACAGAGGTCATGGTACTAAATTTTTGGATGATCCGTCCATAATAGGTCATATCTCCCATATAGCGTCCATTTCTGAAAAATGTGTTTTATACATATAATGGGTGTAGGGTATATGTATATGGTCGGGCTTGACCGACTATAATTTATTTTTTTTTTTTAATTTTGGAAGTCCAAGGTGGCCTTAGGTCGGTCGGCTTAGAAATACCTCAGCTCTCACTGTGTTTAATTATAGTGAGTTATCACAAGGTACCGATCGAACAGTAGGTTCGATGTTATTTCGAAATTTTACCGAATACCGAAACATTTTGAAAGGAAAAAAAAAAATAAAAAATTTTGGATTTTTAAATGAACTACTAGCAAACTGTTCCTTCAAAAAACCTTTTCATTTCGGATCGATTTAGGCCTGAAAAACAAGGTTTATCACTAATTCAACTTCGGGCTCGGCATTTTAGAAAAGTACTACATAAATTCTCCCCCTAACAATTGGACCACAAACCTAGAAATATGATGTATTTAACCACTATATTCAATTCCATTCTAAATTGTGTAGTGTGTTATTGACATCAGCATTAACAACAACGATATAATCATAGTTGTAGAAAAATATATCTTTCTATACGACTGAAAAAAATAAAAATAAAATAAATAAAAGCAACGACAACAACAATAAAATACTTGCATATACATCAATAATAAATACAACAACAGCAATAACAACAGAAAAGCAATCTTAACTTGAAAACTCGTTTTACCATTAAATAGATTGAATTGAATACTCGCTCACTCATACTAATCCAACCAAACCAAAGCCCCCTACTCAATTTGACTGTGTGTGCGAGAATATAGGTGTATCTGTATGTGTGATACGCAACAACAAATGAAATAAAACGTAACGTAAAACATAGAATACACATGACGAAAAAAAACCACTTAACATGAAGAGGCAATAGCTGTAAGAAGCAGCAGCATGCTGACTGAAGTCGTATAATCCCAGTAGCAGGAACAGCCAAGAAAGAGAATTTTAACGTAAAAATATTTGCTTTGTTTTGTTTTTATTTCCATTTTCATTTAAATTATTCTTTACCTCTAGCGAGAACAAATACAAGTATTTTTGTTGTGGCTTTGTTCGTAGTGGTTGTTAACGTATCCACTGCATGCCTTTTTACACGTATTAACTTGGCTTTATTCATTCTTTACAGTTTTGCTTTGTTTTGTTATTTCAGACACGAAGCAGAACGACTGCAACACAACAGTATAGTTTAAAGCAGTCATATACTGGCTTAGGGTGACGCAAAAATTTATGGAGAAACACATTTTAGCTGTAGACTGTAATTTATATTTTTGATGGTAGTTTTCTGAAGTTTCATCAATATTGAATTATATGTTGAAAAATACAAACAAAAATAATATAGGGTGTCTCATTTAGTCCTTTTATAATTTTAAATAAAACACTTACTGGGTGTGTATACCTTAATACTGACGGAGTTATTAACATTTTCAGCTTTATTTTTAAACATTTGTACAATATGAAATTATTGAAACCTTTTCCATCTGGATTCCATGCCAAAAGAACTTTTCATCTTTTGAGGTCAAGACCGAAACAATATTATTGTATACCCTGGTCTGAAGTGAAGCGTATTCCAGAGAGAGCGCTCTATATCGATCGAAGAAATAGTAGTAGGACGGTACAGGATCTGCACTACAAGGCGGTTGTACCACTTCTTTCTAAATAGTTATTAAAAGTTATTGCAACATGTGGCCACGCGATTTCATGATAGGCTTTTACGGTCTCTCAAAAACTGAAGTAAGAGCTATAGCATGGTGCAACTATACAAGGTGAGTGCAAATCGACAACAAATACAACACAAAACAGAAAAAAAACAGCCATTTTGTTTATGTAATATAATGTACTACTGTCAAAAATACATGAAAAAGTATTACTTTTGACATAAGTAAATTGTAAAGAAAGTCAGTCAGCTGGGCTACTGCACTCACCTTGTATAGTTGAACCATGAGCTATAGTAAGAGAAGTGCAAAACCCAACATCTAGTGCTGTAAAAAGAGCTTAAAATCTTACGAAAACCTGTATCTTTGCAGCATGATTACCATACGTCCCGTTGTCCCCGACAACAACTCGGGGACGCAAAAATGTCCCGTTCTTACAAATTCGAAAAAAGCGATAGTTGATTTGTTCAAAAATGTAAGAACAAATCTGCAAATTCGTCAAAGATAGTTTTTTTTTTTAATATATGTATGTATGTATGTATCTACAAACATACAGGGTGGGGCAACATAACCCCCCGATTTTGTAACGCAATAAATAAAAAAGTATTAGAGATATTTGTTTATTTTTTTAAATTATGTGTAGGAAATATCTTAAAGTTTTTTTTCACATAGTTTTGAAAATCATATCGGCCAAGTGACGCCCTCCATTATCGATGCACTGAACGAACCGATTTCGCGTGTTTCGCATCACCCTCTCCAACATGTCGACCGGTATGTTCGCCACTTCCTCGCGGATGTTGGTCTTAAGGTCATCAAGAGTCCGTGGACGGTTATTGAAGACCCGGGACGTTGAGGTAACCCCACAAAAAGAAGTCGCACGGGGTTAAATCAGGCGATCGTGGTGGCCACTCCAAATCGCCTCTGAGAGAGATGAGGCGTCCAGGGAAGTGCTTCCTCAACGAAGCCATCGAACTCCTCGCAGTGTGAGCCGTTGATCCGTCCTGCTGGAACCATACGTCCCCTAAGTCCATTTCATCAAGTCGGGGGACAAAAAACTCTTCAAGCATATTGACGTAACGGTCTGAATTTACCGTGACCACCCGCTCATCTTCTTCAAAAAACCAAGGTCCGATAATCCCAACTAAAGAAATTGCACACCAAACTGTGACCTTTGGCGAGTGCAAAGGCCTCTGATGGAGTTGTCGGGGGTTCGTCTCGGCCCAGTAACGCATGTTTTGCTTATTGACACACCCGCTTAAGTGAAAATGCGCTTCGTCACTGAAAAACACAATAAATAGGCCTCTACGGCGAACGCTCGTTGCTCTTTACTCCACCGCATGATCACGACTGGCCTTGGTGGTAACAAAACTTTAAAACCTTATCTATCAATTGAGACCACGCCCACCCATCCACATTGTCTTTGAGCGGAATGGCGCTCATTTCAAATCGGGGGGTTATGTTGCCCCACCCTGTATATACATATATATATGTATCTATAAAAACTTAATTGGGCAAATTTAACAGAAGTACCACAGTGGGAAGATGTTCAAAAAGTTCTAGATATATTGATCGAAAAAGAACATACATATCTATTGCAATAAAGATACGAAGTATTCGATGAATATTCACTCGTATCTAAATATATAACATCGCAGAAAATTGATGAATGGGATCAACAAAATATTTCTACCGAAAATCGTTGGATTAAAGTATTTAAACATTTTAAAAGCAATTACCAAAACCATGCAAATTATCGTTGAATATATTTTATGTTTGCCTGGAACAAATGCGCCAGTTGAACGTGTATTTTCTTTGATGAACAAGTTGTGGACCGCAGATAAAACTTAATTTAGGGTATCAGTGCTTAAGGCTATGTTAATTGTTAAAGTTAATTGTTAAAAAATTCTCTAAAAAAATTGTACCTTTGAAAAATACAACAATGTATAAACAATTTTTTGTAGTGTAACGTAAAAAAAAATAATGCCATTCAGTACGGACAAATAAAATATTATTATATTACCTATTCATTTCACTTATTCGACGTCCCGTTTTCAGATAAAAAAAATATGGTCACTTTAAGCATGATACATGGTAAAGTGACTCTTAACCCTATAACCAAACCAAATTTTTGAATTTCACAAAAAAAAAAAAAAATTTTAATAATACATATTCTTTTCACTTATGGAAGTAAGTTTGAAATATTTGGAGTTAAAAACCACCTAAAAATATGGCGAAGCAAGAACAAAGCCTTTCGTAATAGATATGTTATCAAGACAGTAAAACATGTCGGCAACTCAGTAAGTCTAGGGTTGTATGGCGGCAGTAGGGGCCGGTAAACTTACATTTATAGAATGAAATGAAAAAGAAAGATTAACTCGACATTTTTAAAAACAATGTAGTGTAGAGAAATTACAACTAGCGCAGAATTGGATTTTCCAACAGGAAAATAATCCTAAGCATATCTCCAAAATTGTGAAAGAGTGGTTGCTCAATCATTGTCCAAAAAGTTTAGATCATACTGGGCTGTCCCCAGATCTTAATCCAATTAAGCACCTGTTGAAATATCTGAACAAAAAAATTAGACAATGAAATATTTCTGGCAAGGATAACCGGATGAATGGAACAAAATTTCGCCTGCTTTTACAAAAAAACTCGTTGATTCTGTGTCTAGAAGATTGTTAGCTGTCATAAAGGACTACAAACAAAATATTAAATACAATATTTTACATAAATACCTTCATTATGACGCGAAAAATCGGGGGCGTTTTCGTTAAAATTAAATTATTTTTTATGTTTCTTATTTTTCTAGTTGTTGTTAATAAGTTTTAAGTATATGGCTTAAGTTACTTTTGAATTATTCAATATACTGTTTTGTTTTGAATTCGTAGGTGCAGTATATATAATAAAACATTTTATTTTTTATCAAAATTTCGCTAATTTTTGTCTGGAATATGTTGTAAAGTGCTTTAGAAAATTGGAAGCAGTCTAATAAAATTATTTGTGACATACATACATATGTATGTATAGAGTTGATGTCCAAGAAAAACACAAAGATTTTGTATTATTCTTCTCTCTGTTACAAAGCCGAAATATCTATAATGTTAAAAGAGAGTAATATAATATAAAGTTTTTTTTTTAAGAGAACTGCATTTGGAGTTGCCAACTTAATGTTACATATACATAAATGCCGTTACATATTGAAATAGTTTTTGTTTGTTTTCTTTGATTAGCTGTTTTATTGATATTTGTACAGAGAATAAAAATCTTTTGTTTACAAAAGGTGATTTTAGACGGTATGTATTTAGCAGTATGTATTCGGCTGCAAAATGCACACACGTCGTGTAAAAGCAAACAAAAAGAAATGCTTCTGCAAATGTCAGCCTGCATTTACAGTGTAAAACTTTTCAATTAGAGCATGTTTTATTTTTATCTGACAAAGCACCTGCAACCAGCTGTTTTGCAAGTCAATTGTTAATGGCGCCAAGAACATAGAGTTTGTGATTCAGCAAATTTATATTAAAAAAAATTGTATTAAACAAAACAATAAATTTGTTTTGAAATATTTATTGAAACAAAAAAAAAGGTATTTATACATATTCATTTTTCTTTAACTTAAATACAAAAATTTTTGGCACCATATGGCACATTTTCTGCCGTATTTATAAAAAATTAAAGCACACTTCAAGCCTACTTTATTTTTTATAAATACGGCAGTTTCTCTTTAACTCTTGCTTAATTTTTTATTTTATAGAAGCTACATATTATTGCAGTAATGCTGCAAGTTAAAATTATTTCATTTTTTTATGCCATTTTTTCAAACTATATATTTTTTTAAGAGAAGTAACACTCAGGCAATTAATATGCCTATATTGTATATAATTGCGTTACTTATGTTATGTTAAAGAAGTAAAGGTGGTGAAAGAAGAAAGCTTTTTTATATCACAACTCTGCAATTGCGCATTATGTTTGTTTTTAGTGCAGAATTGCAGCATCTCTGGTGGTGAGTAGGCGCATTAATGTTAAAGTTTGATTTTATAGCCATTATTTAATTATTTTTCTTCGATGGCGTTTCAATGCTATACCACCGAAGGAGGACGCTGTGATAAATATTAGTTATGATGGATAGGAAGAGGAAGGAACAGCGGCTGGGAATCGACCCCGGGCTACAAATACCAACTCATGCTTAATTAAGCTACAGCACCTTCAAGAATTTTGCGAAAATAATCATCACAAAAACAGCTGTTGTCTTCTATTATTATTTCACATGAACCGACTTGTTGAAGCAAAAATTATAAACTGCCTGTAAATTGCCAATTTTGACAGACATGCACTATTACATATGTATCGTACAACTGACAAGTACACTGCTAAATATATACCGTCTAAAACCACCTTAAACTAGGTAACGTTTTGAAATCTCTTTTTCAAATTCTCCCTTTCTCAATCACTCTCTTTAGTGTAAATATTTGTTTACAAATCAATTCAAAACAAGTAAAAGTGCTACTATTTTTTGTAGTTAGCAACACTAAACAAATGTGTTTGTGCTTTAGTGTGATTTTTAAGTTATTTAAATTGAAATATTTTCTACAAAAGATGTAATTTGTATGGAAAAATATCCTTTAAAATATATATAAGAACTGTTGACGTGGATTAAGCCTCTGGCTTCCACTATAGATTATAAACAACGAGTTTTTAGATTTTAAAAAAGATTTATTTTTATTTGTTTTAGTATTGCTTTTATTTAACTAAATACTCTGGCATTCAAATTCTTTTTGGTGTGAATGTCAAGAGCGGTATTTTGGTTATTATCTCTAATTAACAACTTTTTGAAAATGGCACTCTTTTCTTTATTTATAGGTGGCAAGCCCGCATGGAATTTTAAATGGCAATATAAAAAATCATATAAAATATTCACTCAACAAATACATTTAAAATATTAACATTTACAAACAATGTGTTTAGTAATGTTTGTTATGTAAAGTTAACAATAGATAATAATTATGGATTATATAAATAGACAGTGGCGGTAACAAGAACCATTTATATAATAAAATAAGAAAAAATTTAAATTTTTTAATATAAGGCAATAATGCTAACAACATCAGTATAAAGAATATGTTTCAGACAACTAATTATTAGTTATTAGGTGCCAATAAGTCATCATCGATAAGTTAAAACTGTTAAATGAATTTATATGTTCATGAGTTTTCTTACTCAAAAAGAGCTTCTCTTTAAAAAAGTAATAAACTGGTGTTGCGAACTTGTGAAAAAGCGCTTTTGAAACTAATTTTAAGTAAGTGCTCTTCAAGTAATACTTTCGTCGGTGGTTTTAATTAAGATTATAACATTTGAAACAAATATCAGGAAACTATTGAGGATATTTTTTTTTAAATTTCTATATTCAATTTTAAAGTAGGTTTTGTAATCGATTTGATTAGATTTTAATTATTCATCATTACATCAAGTCATTATATACTCTTTAGATTCTGTAGCTTTAGGATATTGTTCCACAGACTTAGCTCTAGAAGGCGTGGCGATGTCGCTGGTCTAAAACGTAAAGAATTTAATGTGTGAACATGTGGTAGAAGAATAATAAACCGTTAGCCATCTACTCTCCTATGGACGAATAGACCATCTACTCTTCTATCGGCGAGTAGACCACCTACTTTCCTATGGACGAGTAGACCATCTACTCTTCTATGGACAAATAGACCATATACTCCCCTATGTACAAATATACCATCTATTCTCCTATAGACAAATATACCATATACTCTCCTATGGACGAGTAGACCATATATTCTCCTATAGACAAATAGGCCATATACTCTCCTATGGGCGAGTAGAGCATCTACTCTCCTATGGACAAATGGACCATATACTCTCCTATGGACGAATAGACTATCTACTCTCCTACGGGCGAGTAGACCATATACTCTCCTATTGACAAATCAAGTCTTCTATCGGCTAGTAGATCATCTATTCTCCTATAGCCAAATAGCCATATACTCTATTTTGGACGAGTAAAGCATCTACTCTCCTATGAATGAGTAGACCACCAACTTTCCTATCGGCGTGTAGACACCTAATTTCCTATGGACGAGTAGATCACCAAGAACTTGTAATATCATATCTCTGGTTGTTTTCTTTGAGCTTATGTGAAGTCAGAAGTCGTCATTCGCGAGTTAGCGGTAGTAATGCTGGAACGAAACATCGAAAATTGGACCTTTCGGAATGACAGTGTAGTCGCGGTAAACATTAAAATAAGTTCTCTAAGCATGATAGGTATGGTACACGCGCCATCGTTGTTTAAAAGGCCAGACATTGGCAAAGAAGATAACTAATTGTCTCTCTCCTCATTATGATAGCTCCTACAGAAATTGTACGGTAGATCAACTCTTCTTGCATGTGTTTCAAAAGTACAGTGCCCTGTAGATACAGATCAAAGCTAAACAATGAATTCGTCCTGCCTTTGTAAAATACGGGCCAAATTGACCTTGCGATGCAACAAGGCAAAGTGGTCGAAAAATAAAGATACAAATTTAAATTTTCTATATAAAATTTTTCTTGAGAAAATATTGAAGTAAATTTAGACTTTAAACGTGTAATGATTTTAAGACAACAGATTTGATTTAAGGCTTTGTGCATTGAAGTAAAGAATGTTTAATGACTTGTTCATCAATTTCAAAAGAAAGTTAATCACTCAAAGGCGATTGTAATTTGATACATACTTCTGTATCGAAAACTTTCATTCGACTGAGAAATAAACTTTTTTTCTGAGTTTTTAACTTCATTTTGTACAAAGATTTCATTTTGTTCATTTGACTTGTTATTCGAGAAATCGTTCGTATAGAAAAGGAGTCCAATCAGCCGTTTACTTAGAAAGCTAATGAAGTATTCGTTTGATATCAGGAAACTGGTCTTTATTCTATATACAATTTATTTTGTTTTTTTTTTGTTTTAAATTAAGTAAAATATAAGTTTTTTGGTTTCTTCAAGATCGGAGAGGGTAAGAATTATAAAAACATAGATTTTTGTGACTTTGAACTAGGGTCTCACAAGGCATTTACAAGTTTTATCATGATTTTGGGCACCTTGAGAATAACATAAAGACCAAAGGCTATGTCTCTTTTTATGACAATATCTTTCATTACACCGTATATAGAATTTTAATAAAAACTGAACTTAGTTAACCGATATAAACTTTTGCTAAATTTATTGAATTACAACATCCTCAATTAATTCCCTAGTTCTTAGTTGCGTGCTATGAAACCAGGTTTCTCCCAATCTCATTCTCATACGTACTCTCTTTTCGATTTTGTACGTATGGGTACATTTATGTATACACTTAGCTTCAAAAGTGTGTAAGCACCAGTGAATTTTTTGATTTTTTCAAGATTATGAAAAGCATTATACATAGTTCAACTTAAAATGTTTCTTTTTCATAACCGAATCTATTATTCAACCTAATATCCAACAAAACGAAACTTGTAAATTTCAATCGATGGATAGATTTTAGGATTTTCATTATCTTAAAAAAATCAAATAATTTGTTGTGTTTACTCACTTTTGAGGCTCATAGTATATAAATGAATAAATTTAATTCACGTTTATTAGTGCACAAATAGTTTTTTTTTTATAAAATGTTGTTGTTTCTATTGCTGTTATCAACTCATTGTAATTATATTTGTCCCAGTGTGTAATGTATTCGTATCATGGATGAGCAAATGGTGGGAAATTATTCGTTATCGAAATAATATTCAAATACATATGTAGTACTTTTTTCAATTTAAGTGTACGAAAATTGTATTTGTTTTCTGATTAGCGTAATTTATAGTTTATAGGAAATGCTGTTATATACAAAATTTTCTCTGGGAAATATATTGCCAATATTTCCAATAAAACTTATTATTATTTATTTGTTTTTTTTTTTTAGAAGATACTGTGTGTTTTACATTCTGTTTAACAATTCATTCACAATATTTTCTATAGAAAAGTACTGCTTGCACAAAATGGTCTTGTAAATACTTAAGCTTTTTTTAAAATGCAACAATAAAATATATGTACATAAATTCAATTGTTATACCAATGAGTCATTGAAACATTGAAATGTATGCAACAGATAGGGTTCATACATTTTGTTCTTATATATCAATAAAAATTTTTTTTTTTTTTTTTTTTTTTTTTTTTTATAGCCTTTATTTATTTATTGAATCTTCATATAATGAAATGACAATAAGTATTCAAATCTTAATACTAAAAAGAAAATAATAAGCCCAGCCAGTGCTAGACAAAAATTTTATGATACTAAAAAAAATTCACATCAACTGATCCAGTCACCTATTTTGCGCTTGAGCTAAAGCAAGGGTATCCCTCCTTCTCAACCGATTATGGCCACTAAAGTTAAGGATGTCTCGTGCAAGTGGGTTTGGGTGGTGTTCAAGTTTGCTGACATACTTTGACGCGTGTTTTGTAAATTCAACTTTTACTGATGGCACGCATAGATCTTTGTGAATTCGAGAATTTTTAACATACCATGGAGCTGCAGTAATTATACGTAGAATTTTATTTTGACCCCTTTGAATTTTTTCAATGTTTGATGCTGAGGCAGTACCCCATAATTGAATTCCATAGCACCAGATTGGCTTTAGAATTGCATTGTACAACAATAGTTTGCAGTCCAACTTTAGTGAAGAATTTCTGCCAATTAGCCAATTAAGTTGCCCTGCTTTTAATTTCATCTGTGTAAGTTTCGCTTCAATATGAGACTTCCAAGTTAAACGGCGGTCGAGGTGAATGCCGAGGTATTTGACTTCATTATGTTGAGGAATAATTTGATTATTTATTTTGATGAACGAGCAAGTTTCTTTTCGCAATGTGAAAGTGATATGAATACATTTCTGTTCATTAACCCTGATTTTCCAAAGCTCTAGCCAATTCTCTAGTTTATAAACGTAATTCTGCAAATTCTGTGATGCTACTTGGTGGTCCTTGTGAACGCTGATAAAGGCTGTATCGTCTGCGAAAGTTGACGTGTGGATTTTGGGGTCTGACGGCATGTCGGAGGCATAAATCAAATATAAAGTAGGACCCAGTATGCTACCCTGTGGCACACCTGTTTCAATTGGCTGAGCGGGGCTTAAAAAATTGCCTTCTTTGATTTTAAATTTGCGACCGTATAAATAGCTTTCCATAAGTTTATGGGTGTTAGCAGGCAGAGTTAATTTTATTTTGTGCATTAAACCGTCATGCCAAACTTTGTCGAACGCTTGGGACACATCAATGAAAAGGGCGGAGCAATATTTTTTGTCTTCAAACGACCCTCTTATCACATTTACCAATCTGTGTGTTTGTTCGATGGTGCTGTGTTTAGCTCTGAAGCCGAATTGATGATTAGGAATGCATTCAGTGTCGTTCAGAATTGGAATCAACTTAGTCATTAACAATTTTTCGAACAGTTTAGAAATTGTCGGCAATAGGCTAATTGGCCTATATGACTCTACTTTGGTGTGATCCTTCCCTGACTTAGGAATCATAGTGATCATAGACACCTTCCAATCTGCAGGATAGTATTCTAGGCGTAAAATAGCGTTGAAGATAAAGAGGATAATTCTTCTAGCTACACGAGGTAACTCCACAAGCATTTTATTGCTGATTTTATCCATACCTGGAGCCTTTCTAAGGTTCAGAGTACCAATAGCGCTTTGGACATCACCAAAGTTTAGTCTTAGAGGTACAGGAGGTCTAATAACGAGTGGTGGCAAATCAGATACGTTATTTGAGTTGTTTTTAGTAAACACATTTCTTAAATGGTTAACAAATAATGTCCCTTTCTCGGAATCATTTCTAGCCCAGTCACCAGTCGGATTTCGCAAAGGAGGTTTTCCTCTCACTGGTCTTTTTAAACCTCTTGCCGCCCTCCATAACGAGTAGTCAGATTGTGGGGTACTATCAAGACCCTCCAAGTAGGATGTAAGTGAAGCCGTTCTTTGGGTTTCTAAGAAATGTCTTAGTATATCTCTGCATACCCGTAGCCTAGCTTTCAGTTCAGGAGACCTGTGAAGTTGCCACTCTCTTCTCATTCTTCTTTTTTCTGATAGGAGATGTTCGAGTTCAGATAAATAAGTTCTGTTTGTCCTATTTCTACATTCAACGTGATAAGTGGAAGCGTGATGCACAGCTCGTCGAAGGTCCTCGGTAAAGTTGCCAATCGACTCATCGATATCGTCGGTAGTTCTCAACACAATATTTTCCGTGCAATGAGAACTTAAATACTTTTTGTATTTTATCCAGCTTACTCGGGTCTTAGTCATGTTTCTAAATGGAGAGCCACACACTTGAGGGAAATGCATTGAAATGATAGTAGGAGAGTGATCTGAGGACAAGTCTAATGAAGGATCCACTTGCATCCATTCTACAGGGATATTTTTCACTACTCCAAAGTCAATAACATCGGGAATCTTCCGTTGGTCCGTCGGCCAGTAGGTGGGATGTCCGCTTGAGAGTACATCTAAGCCCATTTGAGCAATGGTGTTGAAGAGTACGCGACCCTTTGGGGTTACCAGACGTGAACCCCAAAATGTGTGTTTGGCGTTAAAGTCGCCAGCAACTAAAAATCTAGCTCCAAGGGAATTAAAAAAGTTATGGTATTGGTGTTCTTTTATTGAGAATCGAGGCGGAGAATAAATCGATGATAAAACAAATTTGTATTGACAGAATTCAATGCAAATGTTTGTTGCTTGGAGGTAATCCTCACTTATGTTGTTCATTAGATAATGTTTTATTCTGTTCTTTATAAGAATTGCCGAACCTCCACAAGCTCTTCCGCGGGGATCTTTAGTATCGTACAACACGTAGCCATTAATTTTTAAGTACCCTGTCGACGTCAAGTGAGTTTCAGCAATCATCATAACATCAATCTGCTTATCCATCAGGAAGTATTCCAGTTCATTTTTATGTTGGCGGAGGCCGTTCGCGTTCCAAAAACAAATTTTTAAATAAATCATTTCTTTAAAATGGCTTGCAAGATAGTGGATTGCATTTTCAGCATTTCCTGCATCATGGATGTCATGGTGGTCGTAAAAGTGTTCATAGTTTGGACAAGTGTCTGCAATGTTGTCTCTAGATTGTTGATATGTGGCTCAGAATATTGCGATATAGGTTCCTGCTCCAGACCTGGCATATTAGATTTGACCACGTTTGCGTAAGAAACTTGTCTAGAATTAGGAGCGTTTACGTGAGTAGTTGGTCGTACAATTTGAGGAAAATTCTTACTCGACGTGAAATTAGGTTGTTGAGGATGGTCAGGTAATACTGGCGACTTATTGGTCCTTATGCCCTTCAAATAAGTATAAACTGGACAACCTCTATAATTAGCGGTATGATTTCCTCCACAGTTACTGCATTTTTTTATTTTTAAGTCCGTTTTGGACTTATTACATTGAGCAGTTGCATGTAGTTCCCCACATGCAACACAAACAGACGGCAATTTACAATACGCTTTGGTGTGACCAAATTCTTGACAATTAAGACACTGGACGGGTCCAACACGCTTATGCGGTTCCTCCACGGTAATTCTACGATGCAGAAGATAAATAAGATTGTAAATTGGATGGGACTCGTTTTTCTTTAAGGCAACATCTCCAGGTTCCAATTCTACCCTGAACATGGGCTGAGGAATCTTTTCACGGTTTCTAATATTGACTACGCTCTTGATTTTGAACCCTTTGTCCATTAATCCGTTCTTTATCTCCGCAGGATCAACACATGGGTCTATACCCTTTAGAACGACTTGGAGTCCTTTTGCGCTTTTGAGCTGATAGGTATAGAAATCCCTGGTCTCCCTCTCCAACTGGTTGGACAATTTTCGAAAATCATCTTCCCTATTCACTTGGATCTTTGTCTCGCTGATTTTTCCATGTTTAATTGAGGTTACGCTAAACATGTTCTCACCTATTACAGCAACGATTCCTTGTACCAGTTTATTGGAAGTGGGCTCTCTCAGGTAAATTGGTGGGGGCTTAAACGTCTTTTTCGGTATTTCTGGGTCATCCGTCTGAAGTAGAGCAAATCTGTTTTGCTCATTTGGCTTATCACTGCTGACGGTCTTAGGAACTTTATTGGAATTGGAAGACATTTGAGCAGATGTCGGGCTCCTCTGTCGCTTGAGAACGGTGATGTACTTATCCATACCTACTTGTTTTTTGGGTTTGACTGCACTATTTGATGAAGATGATGATTTCTCATCGGATGAGATAACTATATTGGGCGAACAGGAACGGCGCCGTATTTCGGCTTTTGTAGTGAGAAGAGACTCCACGGATTTTCTTAAGGATTCTTCCTCAGAGATCCATAAATTTTTTCTACTGTAGCTTAGCTCTTTCTCAGAATTACATCTGAGCGGGACACTCATGCAGTTGTTTTGCAATTTTTAAATTACCGAAAAACCACTATTTTTCCACCTATTACGATCTTTTTTTTTTATATATATATATATATTTTTTTTTTTTTTTTTTCACTTATTACAAGTTTTTTTTTTTTTATTTTTTTTTTCACCTATTACGAAAATTCAGCCGCACTAAAAATAACACGTCCGACCAGTTCAAGCAACACTATGTGACTATGATCATCAATAAAAATAAATTAAATCGGTCAATAGCTTCCATATAATAAATAAACCAAATAAAACTGTACACAAACAATCTGTTTATATAAACAAATTATGGATCCAAATTTTGTGATAATTGGTTCAGAAAAGTGGGTTTCTCATATTCTCGGTGTTGGGTGTCTTGATCCTGCTTGAAAACCTGCATGTACTCAATTTTGTACAAATGTGTCTTTTGAAATATTTGCATAAAAATATCAAAATTTATCGTTGGATATGCGTTGTTTATGATTTTTGATATTATTTTAATTGCTTGTGGTAAACACTTTTTGAAAATTATCCAACATAAATCAAATTATAATAATAAAGAAACTTTCAATATTCCAGCAATTACAAAAAGTAGCTATTCTACGCAAGTAGAATAGTAAGTCTACCAGTGGCAAAAAGAGTCTAAAAAGGTGTTCTATCGTTCCCAAGCCTCAAATCAGTGGTAGCAAAAAACTACTGATGTAAGCAGACGCACGTCTCATGGTAACATAAATGAAAAGAGACAATTGTTTAATATGAAAACCAAGACGAGCCTTTCGCGATATTGCTTACATTTCAGTAGTAAAGGTTAAATAAAGCACGGTTAAAGAAATTGAACACTATAGGAAAGTAAACGTGTAATCTGGTCAGACGAATCCAAATTTCATCGTTTTAAATCCGACGATAAACAATATTGCTGGCACCGAACAGCCCAGATAATTCAAAGACTCCATGCAAAGGAAACAATGAGGCACGGTGGGAGAAACGTTATGATATGGATTTGCTGTACATGGTGGCTATTTGGACTACTGCAGCAAATCGAAGGAATAATGAGGAAAGAAGACTATCTGGGTATTTTTCAAACTCATATTCTCCATAACAGCGTATCATGTAACTGAATTTACAACTCATGTACAAAATCGTGAGAGAATTAACGAGAAGAATTTTCTTCTGATGCAGTAGCCAGCAAAAAAAGTCTCAAACTCAATCCGATTAAGAATTTGTGTTCAATCTTAAAGAGTCAGTTGGGACAATACCGTTTAACACCAATCCATTTGGATGAGCTTTTACAGCGGGTTTAGCACTAATGAAAGAGTATTCCAAATGAATTAATTGAAAAATGGATGGAGAGTGTAGCAAAACGTGTAAAAAGTGTGTTTTACGAAATAAAGGGCTTTGAACAAAATATTAAGTTTTTATATGAATGGTCCACGCAAGTTGTTTTAGTTTTGTTTGTTTTTTTTCTTCGAAGTTTTGCTTGTTGCTTTGTTTGTTTTTTTCTTGGAAGTTTTTTCATAATTCATAAAATGAGAACGGCTGGGCCGATTTCTATAAAATTTTTAGTCAGTTGTTCGTATTTTCGAGGAGAAGGTTTTTACGGAAGAAAATTTTGTAAAATCCCCCCGAAAAAGTCCGAAAAATCGAAAATCGAGTTTTTGTATGAAATTATTCCTTAATGGCTTTCCAAATCAAAAAATAGAAAGTTCTTAGTGTAAATCATGGGAAATTGCGGAAAATGCGGAAAATTTTAAAATCTCTGCAAAAGTCAGAAAATTGGAAAATTGATTTTTTTGTACGAAATTTTGTTGTGAAATTATTTCTTAATGGCTTTCCAAATAAAAACATAGAAAGTTCTTGGTGTAAAACATTGAAAATTGCGGAAAATGCGAAATGCGGAAAATTGGAAAAATCGAAAATTGATTTTTTTGTACGAAATTTTGTGTGAAATTATTCCTTAATGGAAAAATAGAAAGTTCTTGGTATAAATCATGGGAAATTGCGGAAAATGCGAAATGCGTAAAATTCGAAAATCTCTCCGCAAAAGTCGGAAAATAGATTTTTTTGTACGAAATTTTGTGCGAAATTATTCCTGTTGTATTATATTATTACTCTAAAGTTTGTCTGAAGGCTTAAAATTGGGGCGAGGCAAAGTTCGCCGGGTCCGCTAGTAATTTATAAATTATTCGATTAAATATTAAACACAGAATAAATGACAAAAAAAAAAACAATTACATATTTCTTTATATTTTTATACAATAACAAGTGCACTAAGTACAAACATGTAATCGTTAAAAAGGCATTTTAAAAAGAAAATTGTGTGATTTCTGCACTGAATGATGAACAAATGGCATTGCATAGCTAAAATATTCTCCAGCTGCAAGAACACAAGTGAAATCTTCCAAAATCTCATTTTCTGCCTTACGTTGATTATCTAAGTATGTACATATGCATAAACAACCAAAAAAAAGGATTTATGCTTACCATCACTTTTACCAACAAATTCAAGTGTTAAAACAGTAACATCTTGAAATGATCTGAGTAATTTAGTATTTTGTCTTTCTGTAGCCATTTTTAAAAATAAATATCTATTTTTAAAACAAAAAATTTAAGTTCATTTTATTTTATTTATTTTTAAATTGACGTTTCTCACAAACTGACATTGTTAGATTGCACAAAACTAAAAAGGGGCTTCATGAAACAAGTCTTATTTTTTTTTTATTTGTAGCTTGATTATAAACTTCTTCAAAACGGAGCATCTTTATTCATTCGAACAAAAATAATTTTTTTCCTGGAATATTAGAATGAATTTATTGTTATCAATTGTATCTTGTTTTTTTCATCTTGAACATGGGGATAAATCTAGTGGTTTGCTTTGACAGTTTTCCATGACTTACCAGTACTCCCGTTTTTCAATATGATTTTCTTTAAAGAGTTTCGACTAATATTCAGTGGAATTCTACTACATATTAATTTTTTATTAAAATGGGCAGTTTTCAAAGATGAGTTTAAAAACTGACTGTCAAGCGAAATTAAACTAATACTAGTCCTACGGATACTTGTTATACATTTTTTATTGTCTTTTGATATCAAAAAGTACGAAAAAGATTCATTAAAAGAGTTTGGTAAAGGTACCAAAAATATTGTAAATCTCTAACTGTCAGCCAATGCAAATGTGTCATCCTGTACCTATGTACATATATATTTGTTGTCATAAAGTTGAGTAATGTCACACCTGTACAGAGAAAGTACAAACAGTATTCGTTGTAATAAAACTAATAATAAAATCAAATATTTATAGTTCAATTGGTGGGGTTGGGTTGGTAGAGTGAGATGTAGAGAAAGGGAGAGTGAGAGTGAGAGTGCGAAACATACATTATATGTCAGTGTTTAAAAAACAATATATAAAACTACGTACATACATTGTATGCATATAATAAAATAATTTATGTAAAAAAATGTTACAATGAACAAATATTTCCGTTAAAAAAGTATTATTAAACGATTTGAATCAACGCACAATGGGATTGAACGTAACAACAACAAATCGTAATAAATATGTATGTACAGTGGCTCACAGCTTGTTTTATGCGGTGTATTGTTTTGTTTTCAAGACACTAAAAAAAAAAATTATTGTCATTTGAATGAAAAAATGCTAAAATCTGACAAACAAAAAACATTTATTGAAAAACTGTAAATTTGTACAAATATACAACCAAAATTATAAAAAATATTCGTTTTTTTACGCCACAGCTTATTTTATCCTGTCAATTTCTACTGTACCGATAAATTGTGATATATTTTTTTATTTAATAACTATTAAATAAATAAAATTTTGAAGAAATTTTGCTGTTTACACAAGTTTGAAGCATTTTGAAGAGCAATTTTGAAGAGAATTTCAATCGTGTAAATCTAGCTTTACATTAAGCTGTTTAGATTTTGCTCTCGTATATTGTTGTCAATAGCTCTTGATTGTTTCTTCATTATGTAATTATAATTTGTGTTGTATAATTTGCAAAAAGTGCTTACCACATGCAATTAAATTAATATCAAACTACACTCATACCCCGGTTAGCGTCGCTAATTGGGACCGGAAAAACAAGACGCAAACTGAAACGACGCAAACCGAATCACAGTTTTCCATACATTTGTATTCATATTCATTTAATTCGTTAAGTTCATTTAATTCGTTAGTAAAATCGAATTGATTTTTCAATAGCAAATACCAATTTTTTATTATTATTTGTGTAATAATAGTTTTTATTGAAGAAAAAAAAAATAACAATTCACGAAAAACACATAAAAACATAAAAATATTAAGATTAAAACTTTTAGACAATACAATACAAATTTGCATTAGAACTAGACGGGAAATCCCATTTTTCTATTTTTGCTTTGTACATACAAATATTTATTAACGACGCAAATCGAAGCACTAACGATGTAACTTCGAAGCAATGCGACGCAAACTGAAGCAAAAACGACGCAACATCGAAGTCACGGAAATTTAAAAAAGACGCAACTTCGAACGACGCAAACTGGGGTATGAGTGTAATGTTTTTTTTAAGCCATAAGCAGAGCAAACACGCACAAATCTAACGGTAAATTTTGATATTTTTGTGCAAATATTTCAAAAATTAATTTGCTAGAAATTATTTGTAGCAAATTATTATTTTGTATAATAAAATTATTTAACTTTCTTTAATAGTTTTATTTTTATGCAATAAAATGTAGACAAGGCACAACCGTGTACTCATTTGTGCTCCCCGCTGTATATAGAAAATTAAACTTGTAGACACCCTGTGTGAAAGGAAATTCTTGATTGGAATTTAACACTCATTTCTGAATTTAAAATATTTGAACAAACTGAAAATGTAGCTCATTTCGAATTCCTTTCAGCCGTTTAACGCTTAAACATAATGCTAATTTTGTATACATGCAAGTACATATTTAATTTTCTAAAATTCATTTCCAGCTCATTTATTTTATTTGATTAATATTTTGCATGGTGCAACTATACAAGGTGAGTGCAAATCGACAACAAATACAACACAAAACAGAAACAACAGGCATTTTGTTTGTGTAAAATAATGTACTACTGTCAAAAATACTTGAAAAAGTATTACTTTTGACATAAGTAAATTGTAAACAAAGTCAGTTAGCTGTGCTACTGCACTCACCTTGTATAGTTGCACCATGATATTTTGTTTATGGATTACGTTTCTTTCTCTAATACTTAGTACTAAATTAATGATTATTGTGATATACATATGTAAATATATTGCAAAAAATGTAACTTTTTGTGAAATATTCCCCTGCTCTGTTGGTTTTTTTTCCCACAGCCTGGGAGTAAAACCCCAAAAAGAGGGAGCTGATACTATTTTATGTGCGGATTTTCTTGTTAAATGATAATGAGAATGGTTTTGGTTGACAATAATGTCTATGAATATTGTTGTGGTTTTTGTTCAACAGATGTGATTTGGTATTTTTCTGTCAGTCTGACCGTGCATCTGTCTGTTTTATTGTATGTTGGCTATTTTTATAGGTTAAAGCCTTTAAGTCTGTTGTTTTTATTTATTTTATTTATATTGTCTTTGCATCGGCATGACTGTGAGCATTGTTTTTAACCCCGCTATTTAATGGAGACCCATAATTTGCATGTGTGTTTGAGTTTGTAATCAAATTATAGATACAAATACATAAAATGCTAAAGACAAATAGCAACAACAAATACAACAGAAAAAAAACAAGTAAGAAAGTATAGTCGGTCAAGCTTGACCATAAACTCAGTATACTTGTATGTGTAAAAACAGTTTTTTCAGAAATGGGAGCTATGAATAATAATGGACCGATTATCATAAAATTATATCGAATGATTTGTGTATACTCGTATATGAATTATATTATTTCGATAACAACATTTTTAAAAGACTTATGCTCTTTAAAGTGATTTTTTTTAAATACATATAATCAAAATTACTTTCGAGTCGATTTAACAATGTTAATCAATCGGTAATATCGCAAAGTGTAAAACGATAATTTGGAATATTTTCACCAAGGAACAATACAATTATTTCAAGAAACTCTTTAGGTTGTTTTTCCTTTAGTTGCGCTAAGCAAAAAGACTTGATCTCTAATTGAACTTTAATTGGTATTTTCTCTGCAACATTGCAGAGCAAACATTGGCACTTCATAAATGTAATGTCTACCTTTGTAATAGACAGGAAGTCGATCCACTTTTTTATTGCTGCCTTGCAAGTCTGGAAACATTTTGCCATCCCATTGCACATTGAAAAATTTTGTTTCAGTCAACTGAAAAAGTAGTCGTGTTAAATTTTATAGAAATATAATTTTTATTGCATATGGCTATCTGTGAGTTTTCCTTTAAAAATACTGCAGTCTGCTGTCGACTTTTTGTACGGACTTGTCGGAGGGACTTTCGCTTTATTATATACAGTCTTGGATCAAGTTGAAAAGAAGTTTACGGCGCTTAGAGCGCTTATTTTTACACATATATTGGTTGTATAGTATTATATTTCCGGGCTTGTTCGAATATACTTTTTTACTTGTTTCAGCACTAATTTGTTTAATGCTTAACAGTGTGGGAATTAGGAAAATAAATAAGGAAATAAAGCCCACCAGGTCAGTGACCCCCAAAATGGGGCACCTCAAGTATGTAAGAGATTAAAAACGGTCCCAATTTTTCGTTTGTGATACGATTTCAAAGATTATGCTATAGTATATGAAATCTACTAGTCGAGTACTAAGAAAAAAATTAGTATTATAGTTTAAGAGATATTTGCATATGATTTTTAATAATAGCGGATCCAAATAGTTCTCGATATTTTTTAATATATTTTTTTTTGTGGAGTAATAACAATTTTATAAACCTAGTGAAAAAAGAATTATTTAAAAATCAGCAAAGAGTTAATTTCCAAAATAAAAATACCAACAAGTAAAAAAGTATAGTCGGTCAAGCCCGACCATATAATACCCTACACCTAATATATGTATAAAATAGTATATGTATAGATATAACCTATTATGGACCAAAATTTAGTGTCATGAATTCTGTGAATATAAATATTATATGTGTTAAACTTTATCTCGATATAAAGACTTTTAAAAGATTTATGGAGGTTAAAGTGAATTATGGAGAGGGTCTTATATGGGAGTTTCGACTAATTATGGACTGACGATTATAAAATTAAGTGTAATTATTTCTGTATATAAGAAACTTATTTGTGTCAAATTTTATTTGATTGCCAACATTTTTAAGATATTTATGACCGTTAAAGAGATTTACGGAAGCGGGCCTTATATGGGACCTACGACTAATTATGGACCGATTATAATAAAATTGTACCGTATTATTTGTATACATATAAAATATATTTGCGTTAAATATTATTTGGATACCAACATTTTTGAGTGAGTTATGCTTTTTAAAGTGATTTTCGGAAGTGGGTCTTATATGGGAGCTACGACTAATTATAGACCGATCTTCACAACATTTTTAGATGTGATTTAGCTCCATTTACTACTCATTTGTGGTGAAAATTGTTTGGATACTTGCATAATTCAAGCATTTATGATCGCTAAACCCCAATTTCGGGAGGACATTTGTCCTCCCTCCCCCACCACCATAGTGGTGGGTATAAAAATTTAACTTTTTTTTTTTTTTAGATTTTTGGCCATATTGTCTATACCAGGGGCGGCGTTAACGAAACCCTTTGCAAAATAATTAAGTAATATGCATTGAAAGTTAAAAAATTAAAAAAATGTGATTTCTTTGCTATTTTATGGCATAACAAGGTACTTCTGGTTGTTTTTACATTGATTAACAAATTACCAAGAAAACTTGTAATGTAATAGCTGAACCTGGTGTGCTTCGCTACCCTCTTTGAGGTAAAGCCGTTAATAAACGTAGTAAAAAAGTAGTAGCAGAATTGTGCATGGTCGAAAAATATTATTATGTAATTAGTATTACTGAGTCAAAGCTGCACGCTGTGAAAACAAAGGGGCGTGCTCTGCCCACTATTCTTTTGATACGTATTTCTATTCATGCCAATACCATATATAGCAAATACAAATGCCGTCGTTGGTCAAAAAATGCCCAAGATATGAAGATTTTAAATTTTGGGTTTATGGGCGAGGCCACGCCTCTTTGTCCACTCACAACTTTATATAGTCAAGAATTTATTATTTCGTAAGAATATCCTATTGTGAAAACCGATCGTTACAGTATTTCAGACTTTATTACAATTTTTAATTTTCCTAAAAAGGGACGTGGTTCCACCCACTTTTCTCCTGGTACGTATTCCTAATTATGCCAATACCATATGTAGCAAATATCACCGACGTACGTCAAAAAATTGTCCAAAATATGGCGACTTTAAAGAAAACATGTTTTATGAAAAAAAAAAAAATAATAATAATAATAAAAAACTTTGTGGGGACTTTAGGACATATATTGTCAAATCGCATAGTCGATAACAAAAAATAATTAACGATATTAATGTGCTCAATATGTTCTTAATTATTTTGCAAAGGGTTACGTTAACCCCGCCCAGGCTTAGACAATATGGCCAAAAACATTTTTTGCGATTTGAGAAATTTAATCCTTGTGTAATCTGAAGCCAGTTTATTTACTACAAATAACAAGTATTGCCGGTTGGTTGTATTATCATTTTGCTGTTACAAGTTGTAGTTTTTTTTTTTATAATTCTACTTTTATTGCTAACGCCAAAATTAAATGAAATAGGAAATTTAATTTCTTTTTTAGATTGTTGATTGCTTATTGTATGTGTGACATCAATATCCTACAATTTAGGCGGAAAGAACTCACATTATCGAGCAACAGTCACTGTGAACAGCCTTATTATCAAGAAAATGGATGCACGTGTCTCTTGAAAAGCACATGTGGGATGTATGAATTTTAAAGGTGACAATTTTGATGATTAGCTAAACCACTTTGACCATCAAACTTTTATTATTTTCCACATATTGTTCAAAACTGTCAGCTGTCAAAAAGTTTTTAAATACAGTTTTTATCTACTTAACTTTTACACTTGAATTTCCTATAAGTTACTAAACACCTGGCCGTTCTCTATTTGCTTCTAACAGCTTGCAAACTTATCCTTAAAACTGCCTCTATCCAATGTCAAACAAAAGTATAAATTTCGTCATGTAACTTGTCATGTAACAACTTAAAATTTGAAATTCCTAAATAAGTTTAACATATGTACATTTATCACACGACCCCAAAAAAATATATTTAATAATTTTCCAATTATAAGTTTTGTGTTAAATTTGACACTACGAGGGGCATGAGAACTAACAAAACAAACGAGCAAGCAAAGAAAAAAATATTCATCCTAAAAGTTTGCTAATAAAATTGTAAGTGATTCTTATTTATTTGCACACAAACGCACATACTAATGCACAATGAATACATAAATATCACAATAGAGAATTAATGAAAGATAAAAAGAAAGAAAGCAGTAAAAAAATGATGATGTCTGCAGTAAAAAAATGACAATAATGTCAATAAAACCATTTTCTTTGTATAAACATGACCCTCAGAGACACCGTTTTAACCATTACAGATATTCTTTCAACAATTTTATGGGTTCATACATATATGCATGAGATGCGAGTTTATGTGTGTAAATAAATATCTACGAGTATGTATGTATGTATGTTGTACTTACAACATTTTGGAATACATACTTTTACTTTTCTTTTATCGCAAGTGTCAATGTCAACGTCTTCAATCTTAGATGATGGATTTATGTAAATACGCATTAACTTGCTTTAAATGTTTTTTTCATTCAAAAAGTTGCCTGAAATTTCATTATTATTGCTATGGCTGTCGTTGGTGTTTAATATTCATGTATGTAACATTATGTCGACATGTTGTCTGAAACGTCCCCATCATATGGCGAGACAATTGATTTAAACCCATCAAAAACTATTGAAATCCCACGCAATTAGAAATGTTAAAGAACTAAATATTTACTTTATTATTGATACTGGCTGTGCACACGCCGTCAGTGAATGGCTATAAAGTCGGGGACAGACTTGTGTGAAAACTTTGTGGTTGTGCCAATTTGATTGATGGTTGCAATGTAGTTGTTTTGTAGATATTCGATGGAAAATCGCAAATTCTATTGGAGTTCAAACAACTAATTATTGAAACAAAATTTATTCGTAAAATATTTGGGGGTTCGGGTAGACTGTTTTCAAAAGACCTCTGGCCAGTGCTATATCGACTCCACTATTTATACCCTACACCACCATAGTGGGGAGGGTATATTGGATTTGTGCTGATGTTTGTAACGCCCAGAAATATTGGTGTAACACCTATCTTAAAAAATACCCATCGACTCAGAATCACTTTCTGAGTATAAAAAGTTTTTCCGAAGGGTATTATATGGTCGGGCTTGACTGACTATACTCTTTTACTTGTTATACATTTAAAGACGTTATGTGATTGCATATGAAAATTGTGGAAATTAAGATTGCAGTAAATGCAGGTTAATTGGCTAATCAAAATTGTGTCAAGACCTTTGTATAGTTATCCGGGGAAAGCATTTAAATTGTTATTTATCTCATACGCTTAATAATATGACTTCACTTAAATACATGTACATGTATGTATGTATATGGAAATATTTTAAATAATCTTTAATGAATGCTTATCCAAAATAAAGTGTTAACATAAATTTGGTCTTAGTTGCAGTGATTCAGTTAGAGGGTTTTTTCACTTCCTTTTTTCACAGATCTCTCGTGACTTTTGTCATACAGTCATCTTATTTTTATGAAGTATTGTCTGACAACGCATTTGACAACATTTACAAAAATTCGTGGCGAAATTACTTTACGTGGTCATGATGAAATTAAACAAGATGAGTGCAAATCGACAACAAATACAACACAAAACAGAAACAACAGACATTTTGTTGGTGTAAAATAATGTACTACTGTCAAAAATACTTGAAAAAGTATTAATTTTGACATAAATAAATTGTAAACAGAGTCAGTCAGCTGTGCTACTGCACTCACCTTGTATAATTACACCATGAAAGTGGTATTACAGAGCCAGCGTTTTTTCAGTCATTTTCGTTATGTCAAACTTTTGTTTGTATTTATACATGTAGTTTCAAAAATAAACAAGAACAGAATAATTATTATTTCATAATCGAACTGTTAATTTTTACTTTTTGATAATTTTAGTTAAGCTCGAGTTCATTAAATTTAATTTTCATTAAATTATTTTTACTGAAGTTAGGAATTACAACTTGAAAAATTTTATTATTAAAAAATTTTTGATAATTTTTCTTGACTGGGGATCGAACCTGGGTTGTTGAATTTACATATGTTTCGAGAAATCCCACTTTCTCTCATCAGAATTCTTTGCGTTCTACCACCTGCACCACTGCGGTGCCGGTCAGCCAACACACAAACATCAATCCTTTAACCAGTGTTAGTTCTGGTAGTTCGAAGTTTTTGCTGTAATTATCATTCTTTATTAATTTCTATTCATACCTAGTTGTTTTTTTCCTTTTCTTCAGTTTTTTCGTATTCATGTCAAGACTTTGTCTCGAAAACTTGAATACATTTGTTTTTGTTTATTATGTTTTTTGTACACTTTTGTACAACATCTAAACATTATGGCTTGTGCCCTAGCTATTTTATAGAATAATTATTATTTCATAATCGAACTGTTAATTTTTACTTTTTGATAATTTTAGTTAGGCTCGAGTTCATTAAATTTAATTTTCATTAAATTATTTTTACTGAAACATATGTAAATTTAACAACCCAGGTTCGATCCCCAGTCAAGAAAAATTATCAAACATTTTTTAATAATAAAATTTTTCAAGTTGTAATTCCTAACTTCAGTAAAAATAATTTAATGAAAATTAAATTTAATGAACTCGAGCCTAACTAAAATTATCAAAAAATAAACAAGAACATTTTAATAAAAACTTGAACAAAAAGTGAGAAAACAATTGGCCACCATTTGAATGAATACAAAGAAGTAATCATGATACAAAGAGAATAATTTAAACCTTTTTTGAGTCATATTTTAGTGCTACTATCAGCCATGTCATATAATTCCGTTAGGAAGTGAAATTAATTCGATTTTTTGCTTCTATAGAAATAGCAAAACAAAATTTTTTCGGAATGAAACCTCGGAATGAAACCGGTTATACCACAATTTAACTTGTGTTCTGCTCATAGTAGACTCGCCAAACGCCACAGTCAACATTTTAAATGTCCTTGCGAATTTAATTTCATTTTTACACAAAACTTAATACAGTGTCTTTGATCCATTTTTTCGAATAGTAAAAAATCGAAGAGCACACACAAAACACGACTAACCTTTTTATCTGTCAAAAACAAACATCAGAAATTAAAAAAACCAACTAAGGAGTTGTCCGCAAAAAAAAAAATTTAAAAAAGTACCAAAAATGATGAGAAACACACCAAGTTAACAACGCTGGTCATAACAGTCCAAAAAGGATTTCAATAGTTGCCAAACCACAAGTCAAAGGTCGTAAAAAGATATTAACGAATGTGGACGCACGTCTCATAATAAAACAAAAGAATAGAGACTAGTGTTTAACACCAAAAGCTGCTTCTATAGCAATAGGCAACCCACCCCGTTAGTCGAGGGACAGCAAATAGGAGCCCGTAAGACCTACTGCTCGTCTTAATGAAATTCTGTCGATAAAAAATGTTAGGACACTGTTAAACACATAAACTGTGCAGTAGATCATAGAAAACGTGTAATCTGGTATATTCACGTGTAATCTAGCAAATCAAAGATACCGTGTAAAGGATACAATTAAGTACAGTGGGAGAAACTTCATGATATGGGGCTGCTTGTTTAACATGGTGACACTGCAAATTGAGAATTTGTGGTTAATTGTGAAGAGACAATTGGTTCAATACCGATTGACAGTGCTGCCAACTTTTTTTTGGAGACATCGTCAATTTTAAAAACAAAAATCGTCAAAATCGTCAAGTTAAAAAGAAAACAATCGTCAGGAAATCGTCAACACAAAAATACGTTAAAGATACCAATAACATTTTTTGTTAACTTTTTAAATATTTTTATTTTATTTACATATAAATAAAGTTATTATTTAATAAAAAAATAATTAATTTAATTTTGGTATTTTGTGACTTTACTCTGGTACATTTTTGTGTGGCATTTTTTAATAAGTCATTTTTAATTACTATATTAAAACACTGAGAATTATTTAAATTAAGATAATCTCTTGAAAACAATATTCCTTGTAATGTTGAAGAATCCAAAGCTTTTCCGGTTTTTGTTTTATTTAAATTTACAATATTAAAAATTCTTTCAACGTTGGCCGACGAATGTGGTAGTGCCATTAAACTCGAAACAAATTGTGTTAAAATTGGGAAGGCCTTTGCATTGTTGACTCTCTTTAAATTAGAAACATTTTTCCAAAACGCCAATGTTTCGAGTTCGGTGAATTTCATATTACGTAATTCTCGAACTTCATTATCAAGTTCTTGATATTCTACGCTTGGTTTAATGGAGTTTAATCCTTCTAAAATTTTATCGCCAAAATCAAAACGTTTTAAAATTTGTGCAACGAATTCAATATAAAATTGGACGCAGGATTCAACAAATATATTCACCCCTATCGTGAATAAAATTCCACATGAAATTTATTCCCTTTTATTTTTTTTTAACATTGAATTTAAATAGGAAAAATGTGAAAAGGGAACAAATTTCATGTGGAATTTTTATTCACGATAGGGGTGATTATATTGACTATATTCAATATTTTTTTTTTGCGAAGCTTTTGGCTTATCTGCAGAAAACACCCAGAGTCTTTGGCGGGAATCGAACCCGCAACCCTTTGATTAATAGCCCGGCACTCTATCATCTAGTGTATCGGGGCACTCATTCAAACTAGATTGGTTCTCCTCCACGTAAATGCCAAGATACACTTCATCTTTATTTAAAAATATATCTACGTTATTAAAACTTTGAATTTCAAAATTAACCAAATATTCTTCTACAAAAAAATGCCCAGTACAGATAGTCGTGTACTACACCCTCTACCTCTTCAACCCTTTCGCCAACAAACTTCGTCTGTCTGCCTTTCAATTTCTATATTGCAAAAAGCGACTTACAAAATTTGAATTTTAGGAAAAAAGGTTACTATTTTTGCTATTAAAAAATCGTCATTTTTGTTCACGGGAAAAATGAAAAATCGTCAATCGTCATTTTAATAAATTTGACTTAAAAAATCGTTAAAATGACGATAAATCGTCAAAGTTGGCAGCGCTGATTGACTGTACTCCCTTTGGACGAGCTTTGGCTGCGGCGTCAGCGCAAATGAGAGAGTATATTGAAAAATTGGTGGAGAGTATGTCAAAACGCGTAAAAATTGTTTTCGAACTATATACTAAAAATACTATCATGTACATACATACATACGTATTGTTTTAGTTTTGTTTGCTTATTTTTAGAACTTGATGCCTTTAGTTTTGAATTATAAATTATTTTGTTTAGCATTAAAAAACGTATTCTAATTTTTATTATTGGTTTTATTCTTATGCACTAACAAGTGCACAAAGTACTAACGTGTACAGTGTACTTACTCATTTCTGCTACCCACTGAATTTGTTAAACATAAAATTTAAAAAATTATACATATATTTTTCTATTTGCAGTTTGTCAATGTGGAATGGAAATAATGGGTAAGTGCGTTTGTTTTATATTATAATTTAAAGAACATTGCAGTGGTCGGCATATGGAGAACAGATATAATAATGTACTGCCTTGCTCTGTAGCAATATGACTGGCTATTTATTGTGATTTTTATTTCGCATTTGATTAGTTTTATCAACTTTGTAGCAAGTTAATAACTAGGGATGCCAATGCCGAAATCTCGATCCTGAGTTTTGAAATCCTGAATCTCGGGATTTATAAATCCCAAAAACTAGTATTTCTTAAAAGTATGATGAAGAAATAAAGATAAAAGAATTAAAATTAGTTTTGGTTTGATAAACTTGATGTGTCTACGGTGTTTAGAATTTAAAATTCCTTTAAAAAAAACTTGAATTGATGGCAGATGAAGAATTTGTTTTACTTTAACAAATAGTTGTCATTTTAAATCCGGTTAAAGTAACAGATGAAGTAGCCCTTTGTCGCAGCGATATAAATCTCTGCCGTTGTTGTTATTTAAGCTCAAATAGATATCAAAAAGTGATTGCATATTAAGCAATGGAATGGTGAAATCTTTCCCATTAAAAATTTTTCAAAATATTGAAAAGTGAATTTGATAATGAGATATAAATGTTTGTTATTAGAAATGAGTGCGTTGATTGCGAAACGAATGAAATAATGAATGCAATTGAAATATGTAAAATCACCCCGCAAAACCTAATAATGTCTCTTATGATATGGAATCAGATATTGGCATATCGTACGGCTAATGCCAAGCAATTTTTACGGATGTTTTAGGCATGAAACGTGCGGCAGCGAAGATTGTTCCAAAATTGAAAAATTTTGAGCAAAAACAACGTCGCATGGACAACGCTCAGAAGCTGTTGAACATTGTCGACGCGACGATCCAGATTTCCTCAAAAAGATCATAACAGGTGACGAATCATGGGTGTATGACTATGACATTGAAACCACAGCCCAATCATCCCAATGGAAACGTCCAGAAGAGCCAAGACCGAAAAAAGCACGTCAAGTTCGGTCAAATGTGAAGGTTTTGCTCACTGTTTCTTCGACTGCATTGGCGTGGTACATCATGAATTCTTGCCACAAGGTAGTACGGCCAATAAGGAATACTACCTTGAAGTTATGCGCCGTTTGCGCGAAACAATTAGTCAGAAACGCACAGAATTGTGGAAAAACCAATCATGGATTTTGCAACATGATAACGCATCATTCATAGCTATGTTTTTTTTTTTTTTTTTTTCGTTCAAAGCACAAATAACAGGACAACAACGCTTTGGTACACATATAATTAAGTGGAATTTCTAAGTCATAGTGCGTGCCGACTCAGGACAGTAACAAGCAAATTTTTCTTTCGCTCCTATAATGCTCTTTAGTTGGACTCTTTTCTGACTCCTTTTTCGGAGCGCTTCTAGAATGGTATGCTGGGTTGTAGCTGCTGGAAAATGTGTGTGCAATGAATTTGTAGTTTTTAATCAATTTAAAATTGTATTCCATTAATTGATTGAGAATTGTTAGATTAAATGCTAAATCATAATTTTAAAAAATGCACTATTTCTATTGGGCATCACTGCTATTCTTAATACGATAAATATTGACCATTGTTGTTTAGTGGTTGTCTGTATGATGGTTTATTTGTTTACTTTGGCAGTAAAAATGTTTCTTTTGCATGAGCATGGGTACGAGTGGGGCATTAATGTTTATGATGAGTTTTTTTATACCGCCCCTTCTAATAGTAAAACATTTTGACCACATAAAATTCGGCTGCACTACAGACAATTTTTTGAAACACGTTTTTTTTTCATTGCTTAATTTTGTCGGAATATATTTGTACAAGTGCTGAGCAATGAAATTTTAAAGTAATTTTCAGAAGGGGGTTTGATAATTTCCCATATAGCTTTCATTTCTGAAAAATGGTTTTGCTCATATAGTCAGTGTTGGATCTTATATGCTTATGCTCGGACTTGACCGACTATACTTTCTTAGCAATTTTTGTTACATAAATATTAAAATGATTTTGCGACCAGATTTTGTCTGATTAATGTTTAGAAAAATATGGAAATACATATATGTAAATATATGAGTTTACGTATTAGGGTGGGATTTTATTTTCGTTGGAATAAAACAAATAATTCGAATAGGGTGTTTTAACTTGTTCGTATAATTCGCTTACATATTTTAAATTAATCGAATTATTCGATTAATTTGAAATGTTTAAATAAAGTAAAATGGCAATTTTTTCCCTGCATCTAGTCATACATAAAGTAGTATAGTCTTTAACAAGCTTTAATAACATCACTTATATACATACTTTGTCTATTCCAACGTTAACATAATCAATGTAATCCCACCTTATTTAGGTTATAAGAATGACATACATTTATTTAAGAAGCGACATCTAGCTAAGTATATAGAAACCAAATTGATCTGCTATGATTCTTTTTCTATTATTAATTTGTTTAATTCACAAGTGATGTTGTAGTGTCGTATGAGTTGTACGTCGTATGATATTACAATAGTTGTACAAATGTTGTTAATAATTTCTATATAAATATTTTGTACAACATCTACGATATTTTTACATATGTTTTTCGAATGTTGTATGAAATTTCAAGTGTTGCCAAAAGATAAAATATGTATCTCAACATAAAAATTTATAATTTTAGTTTAAAAAAACCGTAACACTCAAATCATAAAATGATTGGCAAAATAAAATTAATAAACAAAAAATTTTAATAATGGATATTGCTGAAAAAACTGCAATATGTTTTAATTTTGTAAAATATTCATACTCGTATATTAGGTTTTGTAGTATATTTGTTTTTAAAAAAATTGTGTTCACAATCAGATAGTTGTATCATACAATGTACAACATCACTTGTGAATTGAACACTTGTAATGGGAGATTCAAGTCGAGATCCTTTTTTGAATATCGTTCAACTTTATTACGAAAATTCACGTTCTATGAGGAATGTGTTTCGTGCACTTCGCTCAATTTATGGTCAACATAATCGGCCTACTGAGCATACTATTCGCAACACCATCACCCATTTGGAGACCCAGCATTAATTGTTGAATAATATTCGACCGAATAGACCATGTCCAGTAGTCCATATTTCTTTAAAAATGATGCCGGTGAGAACGTAACCGTTAATGGCGACCTTTATCATGCCATGATAACCGACTATTTGATGCCTGAAATTGAAGCTCGTGATCTAGGCGACATTTGGTTTCAGAAGGACGGCCCTACTTCTCACTCATCGCATCAATCAATGGATTTTTGAGAGAATACTTCGGTGAGCACATAATTTTACGTTTTGAGCCGGTCGATTGGCCACCAAGATCGTGTGATATCACACCATTAGACTTTTTCCTGAGGGGATATGTAAAGTCTAAAGTTTATGCGGACAAACCCGCTTCGATTCAATCCTTGGAGGAAATCATTACGCATGTCATTCGCCAGTTACCAGTCGAAATGCTCTATAATTTAGATTTTGCCACCATATTGTGGAGTCTACAATGTCCAAACTCCTTCGCTATTTGATAACTAAATATCAAATATTGCTTTTTAGAATTAAAACTTATTAAATTACATTTATATATGTGTACTATGAGAAACGATAGGAGCACATATTTATAGTGATTGAGAAACTTTATTTAACTTTCATTTATATTAAACATTGTTGACATAATTTCATATTGTAGTTCTTCAGTAGACGGATTTTAAGACTTATGAAATTTAAAAAATCAAGTTTTAATTATAAATAACTATGTATATGAAGTTTAATTTATATACAAAATATCTAATAATTAAACGTGCCTTATTTTGTAAATGAAATTAAAATGGAATTGTATTAAATTATTACTTTTTTATATATGTATGTATGTAAGTTTGCCATTACGTGTGTAAAACTGATAAATACTCATCTGAGCCCCAACAAAGTATATATATTCTTGATTCTTATAGAATTCTAAGTCGATTGAGCTATATCCGTCTGTCTGTGTAAAACACTCTCACGTCCAAAAAACGAATAAGTTTCATGCAAAAAGAAATCGCAAAATGTAATTTTTTTATTTCAGTCCATGTTTGACAAAGACCCCATATAAAGTTCACTTCCCAAATTCGTATAAAACTGGTATCAATAATGTTAAAAGGTTAAAATTTGATATACATAATGCTTATAGGTTGATAAATTGTTGTACTAAATTTTATGGTGGTCGGCCCATAATTGGCCATAGCTGACATATAAAGACTCCATCAGAAAAAGCCATTTATTTATATCTTATAAATATAAATATAAATATCGGTACCGACTCAAAACTTTGTACTATGTGATGCTCTTGGTAGTCACAGCTAAATTCAAGCCGAACGGTTTAATAAAAAAAATATGTGATGCTCTTGGTAGTCACAGCTAAATTCAAGTGCGGCCGAAAGGGATATTTATTCGTTTTAGTCTATTATTCTCATGAAATTAACCGAATTATGTATTCGTTATTAGAGCTATGTGGTTCATGAACGAACGGGTTAAAATGAACGGATCACTTTATTGAACGGAATGAGCCAGTCATTTAACTGAACGGTTTTCGTTCAATAGTGTACGGATCAATTTCGTTGAGCTGATGTTTATCAAAAGACAAGAAGAAAATCACGCTCAATAAGGGTTGTATTCATTCGTTCAAAGTGAACGATTGAACGAATTGAATGAACGAATCAGTCTTGGATAAATGAACGAAAATGACCGGTCACTGAAATGAACGACCGGGCGCAACTCTGTTCGTTATTCGAAAATCTTAATTTTGAAATTCCCCGAATAATTATTCGTAAAAAATTGTTTGATTATTCAAATGGATACCCTGTTGCGTACATTAGGTGGACTCCAAAAATAAAGTTGTCCGTTTATGACATTTCCCTAGAATGTTTTTTCTAGAGTTTTTATTTGGTAGGCTGTATTAAAGCCTATCAACAGATTTTTTATTAAGAATTTTTCTGTTTTTTTCCGATTCCCACAAACAAATTCTACTAAAATAGTCTATTTCAGTTTTAAATATTCGAATTTTAAATGGATTTTAATTGCAAATCTTCACAACATGTCTAAACCTAACAACAAACTATTCACATAATTGTACCACCCTTATGCACTTCAGGTAGTACGCCTGATATGGGAGGGGGTAGATAGTTGTTGCTACTTTGTTTTTTATAATGTTTATTGTTGTTGTGTTTTTTTTATTCATGCTTTTGTTATACCAATTTAATAGATTATAAGAAGCATTTTTATAACCTTCACCTTCATGGGAAGGGTATATATAAGTTCGTCATTCCGTTTGTAATTTCCACAATATAATTTTCCGACCCTATAAAGTATATATATTCTGGATCCTTATAGATAGCGGAGTCTATTAAGTCATGTCCGTCTGTCCGTCTGTCTGTTGAAATCAATTTTCTGAAGTCCCCAGATATCTTTGGGATCCAAATCTTCAATAATTCTGTCAGACATGCTTTCGAGAAGTTTGCTATTTAAAATCAGCAAAATCCGTCCATAAATAACGGAGATATGAGCAAAAATCCGAGACAGCCTCTGAAAATTTCATCAAAGAAACTAAGTGTATTAATATTGTTACGAATAATTTCATAAATAGATGGCGTGTTTAAGTGTGTTCTTAAACCGCAATATAAGTGTGTAAAAAGTCAGTGTGTTCATTATACCCTTTTTTTTAATTGGGTTTGTGTACATTTAAATAAATAAAGACTCGTTATATTTTCTTCAAACTACTTGACGCTTTTATTTTGCAATTAAAAAGAATCCGGTTTATTTAAAGGAAATAAACCACCGTTTTTAAAAGGTAAAAAACGTAACAATATAATATATATATGTATGTATGTATGTATGTATACAATATAATTATGCATCCACAACAAAGGTGAAGGGTATATAAGATTCGGCATAGCCGAATATAGCACTCTTACTTGTTTTAGACTATGTTTCTGTTGTTGCTGTTGTTGTTTGTGTTTGTGTTTATTAACATAATATTTATTTACTCTTGCGGTTTTAGTTCTGTTGCTATTATTGTTTGCAGTTATCACTTATTCTGTAATTCTGAATCAAATTTATAATTTTTTGTTTACAAAAATTATCTAAATGTTGTAAAAACAGTGTTAATGTTGTTATTTGGTTTCAACCAAATTTCATAATATTTACGTATTTTAATTTAAATGAGAACAGTCTTCAAGAACATTTAAAAAAAGAAAACATTTATTTTTTTTTGCTTGTTTCAATTGCACAAGGACAAGGACAAGGTTCCACGGTGTGAAATAACTATAATTAAAATGAACCTCATATGGTGCTATGGTCAAATATGAACCGAACCGAAAAAAATATATTTTTGTTATTTCTTTTTACATTTTTTTTGCCGACTTTTATATGGATACTGCTCTTCTATATTTCTGTGTACCATAGGGCAATATTCCGGGTAGAAAAATCATAGACCTATTCTTATAATTTTTAAAAGACCTTTTAGAACCAAACTCTTTCCCTCGCGGCTGGACATTGTTAACGACCCTGAGTATATACAATTTTGGGCTCTATGATCAATGTGTAGCAAACGGAACGACAAACTTAATATAGCCCCCATTTTTTTTTAATTTTTGGGTATCTGGGAAGCTATGTATGTCACGATTTTTTTTAAACTCAATTGCTCAGTTTAATCAAAGCAATTATTCATTATCTTGGAAATTTATACTAAATATTTTACCGAAATCGGTAAACATTAACCATTACGCCATTACGGTCCAAAAAATCCTATAAAACGCACTACTCAGTGCGTGCGGTTGGTATTTAAGGTCTTCATGTCTAGTAAACAATAACGAAAATGTTCTAAAATTTTCTTCAAATAGCTTGTCTAAGCCAATACATTGGCCCTCAGTAGGGTACAAACTCTGACTCAGCCCAGGTGCGCCATTTTCTATGACACATTAGGTCGAATTATTCATTCTGTTCAGCGATTGCGGGAAAAATTTTTGTCGGAAGCATAATTTGAAATTATAAATTCCGTTACAGCGGTATTTTTCCTTTTTCTCTACACAGACAGTATTGCGGCATGCAGCAGGAATGATTAATTAGATTTTACATATCGATCGATATTTCTTTCCGCTTAGTTTTCCTTTCTGTGCGGAATCAATAATACTAGCCATTAATTTAATATATCCCGGGCTTGTTCGTTCAGAGATGATAAACTTCAAACCTTATTTCATACGATGATAGGGACAGGCTTTCTGAGATTACAAGAATACTTGAACCTCTAAAACATATTATAAAGGGCTCTCTAGTTTAAATCCTTATACAGAGAAGGCCGTTGCCAGGATTTGACATCATATCGAGACAGTGTAAAGAGTAGTAGATATTTTTTGATTTTAGACCCTAGTACTGTCAACGGCATAAAGTGCTTGATAGATATCTTGATTGTGAGAGTCATAAATATTTATATATGACTATTCCAGATATATGTCATGTAAATGGCACTGGCATCAAGAATCAGCTGCATCTTTTCCGAAAGTGTTCCAGATCTTAAAATCAGTCAGATATATATGTGTGTTATATATTGTAAAGTTACAAACAGTTTTTTAAAAAGTGTAAAGTGTAAAGTTTTATAAGAGTTTATTTAATGATCTCTTTTTATGCAAAATTTGGGAGACCACGAGAAAAATTGTGCAATAATGTTTTGATAGTGTTTCATAACTATAATTACATTTTATGATAAACAAAGAAGAATACTGGATAAACAAAAGTATAACTGTTATTTATTCTTATTATGCAGTTTTCAAGAAATTGCTAAAAAATCGCCATAGTGATTTTGAAAACGGTAAAATTTCGGTTAATAACGGGTGATTCAAGTAGAGATACTTTCTTCAATAGCCTCTTTTGACAGATCACGTGTGAGTCGTGTCATGCTGTCATATTATTTTTGTTTAGTATTATTTCGTATTTCATAATGGAAAGACTTACGCCTGAACAACATTTACAAATCGTTCAACCTACTGAGCGTACTACTTCATTATTGGATAATATTCTAACGAATAGACCACGTGCAGCACGCTGTGAAGACGTGAAATTATCGGTCCCTATTTTTTGAAACATTGTTTCCTAGCACTGTTTAATTATGGCACACCTTATGCTCTAAATTATCATAAATATAAATAAGTAAATCTCTTTAAAAATTTTTTTTCTGATACATAGATAATAATTATCACAGATAAGTGATTTGAAAACTCTTAAACACTTTTTTAAAACAACTTTTCAGATTGTTTTCCTATAAAAGTATGAATATAAAACTTTATTTTTTAAACATTTTATAATTGTTTGCACACAAATTTCAAGATATTTATTTCAATTTAAATATATCTAGTTAAAATGCTGTTTAATATCATTTAAACAATTTTTGTTTTAGAAATTATCTTAAAACTGTGATAAAAACCATAACAATTTATTCCAATTTTCATTTAGAATTTCTTTATGGAATTTTCTTTCTCTTTCTTTGAAAAGCATGTTTGTTTAATCACATCATTATTTTCATCAGCTTTATCACAAATTCACGTGTTTTATTTTGTATATGTTTTTATACCCTACGCAACCATAGTGGGCAGGGTACATTGAATTTGTTCTGATGTTTGTAACGCTCAAAAATATAAGTCCAACACCCACCTTAAAGTATACCGACCAACTTGGAATCATTTTCTCAGTCGATTTAACTATGTCCGTCCGTCCGTTTGGCTGTCCATGAAAACCTTGTGCGCAGAGTACAGGTCGCAATTTTGAAGATATTTCGGTAAAATTTGGTGCATGATATTTTTTTTTTGGCTCAAGGACGCTTGCGATTGAAACTGGTTAATATCAGTCTATTATTTCAGCTAGCCCACATACAAATGTCCTCCCGTAATATTGGCTTATCGGTCATAAATGTTTGATTTATGCACGTATCCCAACAAATTTATCCAGAAACACATTGTAAATGAAGCCTCATCAACACATTTTGTGCAGATCGGTTCATAATTGACCATATAGCTCCCATATAAAACCTGCTGCTGAAAATCACTTTAAAAATCCTAACTCTCTTAAAAATGTTGGTATCCAAATCATATTCAACATAAGTCTATTTTATATATACACAAATCATTCGGCCCTATTTTGTGATGCAATATTAATCATAGCTCTCATATAAAGTCCACTTCCCAAAATTATTTTCACAACCATAAATCTCTTAATAATCTTAATATTCAAATAAAATTTAACACAAATAATTTTCATATTTACAGAAATCATGACAACTAATTTTGTAATGGTCGCCACATAATTAGTCATAGCTCCCATATAAGATCCCCTTCGAAAATCTCTTTAATATCTATAAATCGTTTTGGATGATCGGTCCATATCTATATATATATATATATGTATATATCTAAAAATTTGTTTTTAGGGTAGGGTGTATGTTATTATATGACCGACTATACTTTCTTATTTGTTTTGTTTTGCGAAATTTAGAATTAAATATTTTTCATAATTATTAAATTCTAAGATTGTTTTAAAACAATTTACTCACTATCAACAATTTGTTTTGTTTTCATTTTTAAAACTCAGCTTTTTTCAATTTAATCTAAATAAATAATCTTAATATTGTTTTAATTTCATTTAATCAATTTAGAATTTGAAATTAATTTTAAAAATTCTGCTGCCACAACACACTTCATTCAAACACGCTTTTTGATAATTTATGGCAAATGATTTTTCCTGGTATTCTTTTTTTTCGGTGATTGCTGCTGCTGTTGTATTACGCATATATACTATAGATATAATAACACAGCTACCACCAATTTTTTTCATATTCTTTTTCACTGTGATAACTGTGCATATACACTTTTCTGTTTTCAGTTTCACTTGACAAAGAAAAAAAAAAAAAACTTTTTTCTGCTTCAATTTTCACACCAGAATTTGCGGTATTTTTTTTTTTTGTTGGCCTTTTGTAACGTGACAATTTTCTTCCGTAAGCGAAACAAACGTTCGCTCAATTTTCCGTTTACCGCAATACTGATATGAAGCTTAGAGCTGTTTAGCAATGTACCGTAAGGAATATAAATCCCATCTCGCTTCGCTCTACTCACGAAATTTGTTTAAAATGTAGTAGAAGATTTGCAAATTGCTCGGTGTGTGTGTGTATGTTTGCAGTTGCTCTTTTTATATTGGCTCTCTTATGTGTCTCTTAAACTCTTAAATTTGTAGACCTTGTGTTGGAAGCTTAAATACTCTTAAAAGCTTTTAAATACGTTCCTGTAAGCTTTTTAGCAAAAATCCTTGTTGGCAATTCGAAACGCTTTTTTTAAATAAACCAGTTTTTGTTGGTGAAAACTCTTGGTAATATACTATACAGTGCTTAGCGAACGAATTGGGCCAAATTAGAAAGATTTAACTCATAAAGTTGCGTTAATAATGTAAAATTTTTATTTTAAAATAGCACTATAATTTATAGCTTATACATTGATTTTAGAAATTGCCTTAAACAGTTTTTTATTTCTATTCTGGTTTCATTCCAAGTACATACTCCAAAGGCGTAGAAATTTTAAGGCCCTAATTTTGTAAAACGCAACCGCACAATTTTCTAAGCGTTGCGTTAAATTACATTTTGCAACACGGTGTTGTTTGCGTTGTAACAACTGATTTTTATGTTGTTGTTAATACAACTGTTTGAAATTGTGTATTTTGCGAAAAAACCCAACTCTGAGTTTTTTATCACTTGCGTTGTCAAATTTAACGTCTCCATTTTTTGGCGTTAGGCTATGTATAGATGGTCGTCAGATATTACAACGTTTTCCGAAAAATGTTCAGAAAATGTCTAACAACCGTGTGAACGTAAAATTTTTTGTCTTCCAACGTTGTAAGACAAAGCATTTTCAGTACATTGCAAGACAAAAATATTGTCAGACAATCTAACAATCGTGTAAACACAAAATTTTGTTATTGTCATCTTTTTAAGATAATTGTCAAACACTTTTCGTTGCCATATTTGCAAAGTTTATGCATCTGCCAATGGCAGCATTGTCATAGAAATTATTTCTAAATGCAACTCTGTATATGTGTACATAAATAAACAACCAAGTGTGCATTAATAACATTTTGTAAAAACAATTTCGGTTGACAGATAAATTCATTGTGTGCCAATGAAATTGTTTGTTTTCTTACAGTCGTCTGAATTGACAATTTACCTTTTGCTAACGATTTTTCAATGTCAGTACATTGCTAGATCTGACAACGTTGTAATATCTGACGACCGTCTATACATAGTTTTAGTTTTAAAAGTTGAATTAAAATATTATTACTAAATAAAATTATAATAGGGACAGTGCCCACATATTACAACTTACAATTTATTTACAACAGAATAAAAAATCGAAAATTCTTTCTTGTTTAAACGGTTTATTTTTTCTTAAATGGTAAAAGAAATAACAAAATTTTTGCTATTACTATAATATATTTTGATTTTTTTTTTGTGGTTTTGTATGAATTTATATGGTTTAAAGTGTTAAAAAAAAACAAGTAAGAGTGCTATATTCGGCTATGCCGAATCTTATATACCCTTCACCTTTGTTGTGGATGCACAATTATATTATATATATGTATATATTATTTATATAATATTATATTTAATATATATATATATATATATATATATATATATATATAGATAATATATATTATAATTATAATTATATAATTATTATAATTATAATATATATACATATTATATTAATACACTTTTTTTGATAGTTTTTTTGATGAAATTTTCAGAGGTTGTCTCGGATTTATGCTCATATCTCCGTTATTTATGGACGGGGTTTGCTGATTTTAACTAGCAAAGTTCTCGAAAGCATGTCTGACAGAATTATTGAAGATTTGGATCCCGAAGATATCTGGGGACTTCAGAAAATTGATTTCAGCAGACAGACGGACGGGCATGGCTTAATAGACTCCGCTATCTATAAGGATCCAGAATATTGTATATACTTTATAGGGTCGGAAAATTCTATTGTGGAAATTACAAACGGAATGACAAACTTATATATACCCTTCTCATGAAGGTGAAGGGTATAATAAGGACACTTCATGAAATCTTAAAACTATAACTAGCTTAAGTAAAAGTAAATAGATATTTATACTGAATATTGTTGCATAAAGCCTTAGTGCTTTGTTGCGGATCATTTGTTATCCCGAACAGCAGCACATCTTCTAGGCATTGAGTCGACCAAATTTTGACAAACATATAGCGGTATTGCGTTCCACGCAACCTGTAATTTGATGAACACTTCCTCCTGATTGCCCTTTTAACTTCTTTCCACAAATTTTTTATTGGGTTCAAATCAGGGGACTGTGCTGGCCATTCTAAAACATTGATTTTCTTGTCCTGGAACCACTTCTTTGTGTACTTTCCGGTATGCTTTAGGTAATTATCTTGCTGGAAGACCCATTTGAGTGACAGACGGCAGCATTGTATTTTTCAAAATTGCAGTGTAATCAGTCGATTTCATTATATTCTGGATACGATATAGAGGACCATAATAAGAGAATGACGGCAGCATTGTATTTTTCAAAATTTCAGTGTAATCAGTTGATTTCATTATATTCTGGATACGATATAGAGGACCATAATAAGAGAATGACCCCCATATCATGATGCTACCACCACCATGTTTGGCAGTCTTTAAAGTATATTTTGGATTGATTTCTTGATGGATAGGTCTTCTTACATGGTGAACACCTCTATCAGAAAACAACAAGTTTACTTTTGTTTCATCGGACCACAGAATGTTATTTTCATGTTTCTTTTGGCCATTCGATATGATTTTTAGCAAACTCTAATCTTTGTTTTAAATTCTTTTTGGATAACAATGGCACTTTTCTTGCACTACGGGCTCTACCTTCCTTACCGTTTAGTGTTTTGAATAGTTGATGTGTCAACGCCAATGTTTAAATCAATTTTTATTCGTTTATATGTGATAAATGGATTATTTTTATTTCGTATTTCTACCCACATTTGCCTAAAAAGTTATATAATGCAATTTATTTAACAATTTATGTGAAGCTATGAATTTGTTTTACTCATTTAATTAAAAAAAAAAAAAAGTTTTTTAATTTTTATTATTGTATTTTTACCAAAACGAAAAACTGTCCTTATTATTTTTCACAGCAGAAAGCGCGCACTTTACAAAGAAAATAATTTGTTATCAAAACGAAAATAAAAGAAACACAAATTGTAACAGGAGTTCTTAATGTCGTTTACAATCATTGCCAAATAACTCTTTTTTATCACTAATTCTTAAATTTTACATGATTTTATAAACACCAAAGACGTTGAATACAACTGTCCTTATTATTTTTCACATAACTGTATATATTACAAACATATTCATTTAGTATAAAATACTACTAAAATTTTTCTTTGGCGAAAAAAGAAGCCACAACGGCATTGTTGATAGCTAAAATGGAAAATATATATATATAAAATGCTTCAAATGTTATTGAACATGCACTCGTATCGATTGGAGAGCTAAAGAAGCTGCAGAGTGCAGAAACAAAGATATAAAGAAATTTTGACTCCAGCACACGCGTAAAATTTCACGTATTTCAACAAATACTGATTTGTTTAACCGTTTACTTCTAACTTCGGAACCATTTATAACGCGACAACGAAAGTTACCATGCAAGGACAAATCAGTTTTTTTAAAATCTGTTTTTGAATTGCTAAATTAGTTTTAATGTCGATTTTCATATTAACAATTTTTAAACTGCAATATTTTTTAATTCTGAACCGATTTTGATGATTTTGATTTTTATTTGTAGATTTTTTAATTCTCTTGTACATATGGGTATTTCCATGAAATGGTCCACCGTGACTTAAAAAATCACAACGCTCGCATAATTTTTTTTAAGGAAAAAATTAAATTAGATTAATTGTAGTATATATTTATTTTTCATTTTTGAATAAAAGTTTAATTTTTTGGTAAAAAAAATATATATACATACATATATGTATATAAAATTACTAAAATATGTATGAAAGTAAAAAGTGTCACGTGCGTAATGTAACGTGCGTAATCAACAAATTATTTTTTTCTTAGCAAATTTATGCATAGTTGTTTTTGAACAAAGCATGATTATAAAGGTCCATTATTAACCTTTATAAAAACTTTTTTTCCGAAATAAAAATTTCCTACAATTCGCTTAATTTCGCATTTTTTCTTACGGCTCTAAAAGGCACTTCCATTTTTTGTCACGTGCGTAAGTCAACTTTGATTGCATGGAACTTGGGTACCCAGTGCTCAATTTTCCAATATATATACTTTTTGAAAAGTCTCATCACATACAATGAACGATTCTATAATTCCATTCTAAAATTCCAATCCATTTTCATTTTCACAATATTCAAAGACAATTAAACGTGTACAAATGTCGCGTGCATAACCATGGAAACACCCATATATGAAAAATATTATTTTTTGAGACCACTGTGCACTGTGCTCTTTTCAGTTGCATAGGTATTTTTTGTATAACAGAATTTTTCTAATCAACCATGAGCTTACATAAACCCACATTATAGTACATTAGCAACGAGTCTTAAATTTCTCGTATCACTTTAATGGCCGAATTCACAGTCTTTAGTTTGCAATGTTTGCAATCATGATTGCATGATGATGACGCCATATGACAACCCGTTTTCATACAATTGCCAACAATTTGGACAATTTGACAACAAAAATAATATAGTGAAACATAGTGAAAACGCGGCCTTAGTTTGCCATAAGAATAACAAGTAATAGTTAAACAATAGTTAGTATTTTAGTTTACCAATGGTTAACTAATGACCGAGAATTCGGCCATAACTGTTATAATGTAAATACTGATAAACGTTTTTAAAACGAGATAATAATTATTTGTAGATAAAATGATTTGCAATGAATTCACGAGTAATAAATACAAAAATATCTGTACTGTTAGAGCTTTTAGCAGCTGAAAAATAAAAAGCTTTCCATTTTTAATTCAAATAATAACGTTAACAGAAAAAGCTTACTTAATAAAAAAAATATATGTAGCTAAGTACAAATGAAAGAACACAGAAATGCGCACAGTAGTGCAGAATTGTTTGTATTCATGTTGCTTCAGTTAGAGAATATTACAGATTTGAATAAATTTTAATCAGGCCAGAATGGCTTTAGTTTCTTTATTGTTCTATATTACTTATTTGCTTAAAAGCGGTTGTTTCTTACTGCTTTCTCACTGCTTTTATATTCCACTTTAATTATTAAGTAAAAATATAAATATTTCTAGGGCCAAAAAAACTCTCCTTACAAAATTTTTGTTCGTAACAAATGGGTGAATCCAGCTTAAGTTTTATAAACGTTACTGTGTCTGGTTGAGAGTTTGACAACAAACTTGGACTAATGCTTCCAATACTTGGTCTTCAAACTTTTTTGGCGGGCCTGGGCGAGATTTGTCTGTCTTGTCCGCAAAATCATCTCTTGCAAATTGAAAACGATGAAATAAATAACAGATATCTGCCCTTTAAAATAACATACGAGTATAAGTTACTAAAGACGAAAATCGCGTTCAAAAAATATCCCATTTGTTATGACCCGCATTTTTAGGTTATATCCCCAATATACTCTAATTTGCCGAAGCTCGCAAGATTCAGTCTCTTCCACTGTATCTCGACTTACAAAACAAATTTGTATCGCATTGAAGGAAATACGGAAGCGAAAATCAAAAGCGTTACTTAGCCGGTACGCGAAAAACAGTCACAGGTAAATTCTGTTTACTGACGAGAAAACTTTCAATAAACAGAACCATCGTTTCATCGAGAAAAGCATCCCAACTCATCCCGAGGAGTGAAAAAGGCCACCAATCACGCGTCTGTAATGATATGGTGGGGAATGAGCTACGATGGCGTTACATAGACCATAGTCTATCAATCGACCATAGTCTATCAATCGACCATCTCGCAAGATTTATTCTATTCCACTGTATCTCGACTTACAAGAAAAAAAAAACAATTGTATCAAACACAAAAACGATTTAACGAAACAGCAAACTTTTTCTTTTTATTTCCATGCGAGCATGGGGCAAACAAAAAACAACAGAAAAAAATAAGGTTGAAGGTAAAAATGCAATTCCTACCCGACCTATTTATTTGGTTTTTGCTTAAATCTTGCACCTTTAAATACTCGCTTTTAATTTCCATATGTGTACACAAATACGCTACAAGCAAGCATGGGTATTTTAACAGAAGTTCATAAAGGACCAGTACCCGCGAAACGAGCTGAGAGGAAAAAAACACAAAGCAAAAAGAAAATAATCGTAAAAAACAGCAAGTGGATGTATTTTTATGAGTTTCGCTTCCTTTTTCATTTTTAGTAGAATTGCATACAAAAACAAACACACTCACACAGATTCATATGTGTGAGTAAACATTTTTTTATAAGAAAAATATGTCATAACAAAAGTTTATTTATGCACGTATGTGTATGAATTTGTTTTTTTTTTAGATTCAATAAAGAAGGAAATTAAAAGACCAACTTAATTTTACAAAAAAAAGCAACTGCAAAATAGTTATGTGTGCAAAAATGTACAAAATGCAGAATGATTTAGCATAAAGTGTTTTAAATTCACTAGGGATGTGAATTAGAAAAACTATTTCTGTTACATTTTTGTTACTCCAATTTTTTTATAAATACATTGTGAAAAAAATAAGAATTTTCATAGTTGAGCAAAATCATTATTAAATAGTTTTTCATCTTGATGGCTTTGTTAATTCACAAACTTGTGGTATTTGGGGTTCAAAGAGACCAGTAAACTCTATTTTTTTTTCTTAAATGATGCCTTGCGACATGATATCATATTTCTAAATATGGCCACAATACAGAAAATCGTGATTTTAAATTTGTTTATTGTTTATGATTTTTAATTTAGAATAATGTATTGTTAAAGTAATTGTTTAATCTTTTTGTTTTCATTAAAATTATATAAAATTTATACCCTACACCATCATAGTATATTGTATGTGTGCTAATGATTGTAACGCCCAAGACTACTAGTCCAACTCCCACATTAAAATATATCAATCGACTCAGAATCACAATACGTGTAAGGAATTCCACAAGAAAAATATAGAAACAATCAGAAAGATTTAAGCGATAATAATTTCTTTATTAAAACGATTTGTAAATTATAAAAGACAATTTCAAAATAAAAGAAATAAAACAGAAAGATTTTCAAAACCTAAGATATATAAATCATTAACTTATGTACCGAAAATATCGGAAATATAAGAAAAATCCAATACACCAATACCTCACTTTGCGTCGGGGTTACGTTCCAATAAAACACGACTCAAAGTGAATTAAGATTTTCTATAGCAAACCATGTAAAGATCGAAATTAGGTGCTAGGGTTACGAAAATACCAAGTCATCGGCTGTCTTTCACAAAAAATTGTATTGCATCATTGCATTTGCAAAAAAGGCTTAGCATATTTTTGCTCTACACTAACAAAATACTCGTACACAGCAAGATCAAAAATATACTAAATCTTATTGCAAATGCAATGATGCAATATCGTTTGCACAAGATTGTGAATTGTGCTAATATGTTGAATATAAAGCAGTGTTGATATTGGTCAAAGTTAGACAAAGCAACAAAACAGCTAATTTTATATTTAGCTTCGTTGATTTGCATTAAATGCACTTATGCCATTTATTTTTAAAGTTCGAAAATAAAAGTTATAACCTGAAGCATTAAACAGATTCGCCACAGCAGGCTACACGACTGCAAATATCGCCCTGTAGCCAGCTACTTAATTATTTTTAAAACGTCAGCTACGTAGCAAGCAGCTGATTCAAAAATCTGACAAAAAAAATTTATTCTTCCAACTTTTTAAATAACATAATGGCTGAAGAAAATTTTGTTGATTTTATAAAAACTTACTAAAACACAACAAAAAGTAAAAAAAAAAACATTAAAAATAATAAAAATTAACCCCCTTATTCAAAAATGATTATTAAATTTAACAAACGTTTATTAAGCAAATTTTTATATGCAAATCTGACTTAATAAACGTTTCTTAAATTTAATAATTGTTTTTGAATAAGGGGATACAAATTTACCGACTTTAATTAAACAAACCAATAAAAATATAAACAGTTGTTGCAGCTATCCATTTATATTTCAGTGGTGCCACTTAAGATTTTTATTTTTTTAAAGTAACGTCTTCTTCATGGCATATGAAACAGCTGCATGATTCCAGACATGCTAATAAACTTCACTCAATTTTATAAAAAATATTATATTTTGAATACATGTAATTTTATTAATACATTTAACATATCTGAATGCATAACTGATTATAACATTTTAATTTTGTATTTTTCTTTTTTTATTTTACAATAAAAAGATTTTCTAAGCACTAATTTGCTTTACATATTTTGTTATATGGTCAACACTGTTGTTGTTTTGTAGCCAACAAAAATAGAAATTAGTTTAATTTGATAGCGACGAAAAAAGCAGCATGGACAACAACCTGCAGTCGTGTTGTCTGCTGTCGTCAAAATAATCATTCTCATATAAACGTTTGTATTTTATTTTTGACGTACGAGTATTGTAGTCGGTAGCCTGCTGCGGCAAATGTGACCTTGATGAAAAAAATTAAATTATAAGTAACTCAATTTGATTATTTCTATATATAAATCACTCTCTCTCTCTCTCTCTCTCTCTCTCTCTCTCTCAGTGATATAAAAGACAAAATTATTTTTAAATGGTAATGGTAAATGGTGACAATTAACCATTAAAATTAAAGTGGACCTGTTATTTTCGGTCTCTGCCCATAGACAAGTTTTGTAAGTTTTTATTTACACCTATGTATGTATATTGAAAACTTTTGTGATACATTTTTCCAGAATTGTTAGATTTTGTGCTTGTTGATTAGCAAAAAGTCTCCGAAATATCTCATTATTTGGTTTAACTAAATTACTCAACAAGTTAATCAGATTATTGAGCTTTTTGTTTTCTAATCAAATCAATGCAGCCTTTAAAACATGATAAACAAATAAACCTGCAAATAAAGTGACTGCAGGAAAAAATCTTCCAAGAATACTGTAATAAAGTGAAGCGGACTAAAAGTAGCAAAAGAAAGTTTACGATGTAAGTAATGGACTCAATGTTCAATGTGCATTTTATGGCAAACCTCAAATGGAGCAGCAGCAGCATCATCAAACCAATCAACAGATTGTAACATGAAAACTCATAAAAATTGCACAAAAAAAAAAAAACAAATCTTATTTTCCAATAAAACTACTTTGAATATAAGTAAATATTTATATTCTATTATATTTTCGGCTTTAACGAATATTTTGTTACTAGTTTTCTAGTAAGATTATGTTCACACAATAATCTCTGTTTTTAAGAGCTAGCATGAGGTTACGTTACAAACATTATTATAAACTAAATATACTTGTCATTCTTTGAGAGTAAATACGGTTATACTTGTATGAATAAATCGTAGAAATAAAAAGTACTAAAACTGTTTACATCATGCACTTGTTCATTTGATTTGTAAAACCAACCAGCTCATCATTCAGACATCAGTCAAGTATAGTCTATCAATAGAGGTGAGCAGAATACTGATATGATATACACGAGAAGACCGTCATAACTCAAAAATAAAATATATACAAATATATATAATAATGCATCAGGTCGTATGCACACAATTTATCTTACTGAATGTTTGCTTTAAGTAACTGACTCAATCAATTCATTTTTAGAAATTAAAATAGTTTATATTTATCATCACAGGATGTACGAACAAAGACACCAGACTAGCAAACATCTCAGCTAAATCTACAGACAGTGTTTTCAGGCATGTACAGTGGGAAGCACAAATGGCTACATGTTAGTACTTTGTGCTCCTGTTATTGCATAAAAATAAAACTAATAATGGAAATTAAAAACAGTTTTTTTTTTATTTTGTCTAAAATTATCAACTTCTAAGAAAAAATACAAACGAAAACAACCCGCATGTACTCAATTTTACACAATACAAAAACTTGAATGAATGATAATATTTTTAACATTTAATTCAAAGCCCTTTATTTCTAAAAACACTTTTTGTGAGTTTTAGAGTACTATCCAGCAATTTTTCAATTAATTACTTTGGAATACTCTCGCATTCGCGCTGAATCTGCTGCCAAAGCTTCTGCAAATGGTTCAGAGGTAATTGGTCTTTTCACGATTGAACATAAATTCTTAATCGTATTGAGATCGGGTTACTGCACGAAATGAATCATGACGTTCCTCCCACCATGTTTCATTGTTTCCTTTAAATGGTGTCTTTGAATTGTTTAGGCAGTACAAAGCCAGTAATATTGGATTCGTCTGACCAGATTACACGTTTCCAGTCATCTACTATATAATTTCTGTGCTCTCTGGCAAACTTTAACCGAAACTTAACATTTTTTTTTACCTACAAAACAGGTTTTCGTATTTTGCTGAGATGTAGACGTATGCGGATTTTCATTCCGCATTCGTTATTAGGTTTTTGCGACCACTGATTTGTGGTTTGGTAACAATAGAACCTGTTGGACAATTTTGACAACTGATTGCCTTTGATGTTTAGCTATTACTTGCGTTGATGCACAATCTTGATAGAATATTGTCCTGAATGGCTCTTGTTAGTTTCGTCATTGTTTATTATAATTTGATTTATGTTGGATAATTTGCAGTGTGTTTAACTCATGCAATTAGATTAATATTAAAGTAATGTTTGTTTTAAAGTTATAAGCAGACAAAACAAAACTTTGATATGTTTGTGCAAATATTTTAAAAGACACGTTTGTGCAAATATGAGTGGATGCAGGAAGCATTGCCAATACATCCCGAAAAATGTACTGTTTGATGTGGTTTATGGGCCGGTGGTATCAGTAGACTGTACTTTTGAACAGACGACGATGACAGGAACGTTACTGTAAATGGCGAACGCTACCGTGCAATGATCACATTTTTTTTTTTTTTGCCCAAAATGGAAGAACTGGATTTAGCTGACATGACGATACCACATGCTACACAGCACACGAAACAATGGCCCAATTGAGAGGCAAGTTTGGCGAACAGTTTATTTTAGGTTTGGGGCAATTTAACGCCTTTAGCGGCCGATATGTTTGAGATAATATGCCAAAATTTGACCCAGCGTATAAACCATATACATGAAATCATCTTTAAGCATTGAATTATATATTTCTAAATTTAATGTGTGTTTTTTTTAATCAAATTCGAAAGCTCTTAAAGATCACTTTTATATAAAAATTTACCCCTGAAAAATGTCATAAATAGTTCGTTATAAATTTTGTTAAAATTGCTTTATTAGTTTTTATTAAAATAAGTTTTCAACTACACATACAAATTTTCAGTTATGACAGTTTTCCTGCAAATGAGTGCAATGTTCATGTACTTACCTGTATTAATGTGAAAATCAATCATAGCAATATTAGAAATTGTTACGGATTTCGTCTCTACTTTCGATTTGTATGCTTGCCTGTCTTTGTAGCAGCTTTTCGTTTTTGAATTTTGAAAAGAGTGTGAATTGTTTGTTGCAATAATATTGAATTAATTGCAAAGTTTTTGGGTAAAAATTAGTTTTTGTATGCATTTTGGCAATAAATTTGTAATCATTATTCGTTTTTAGTCAGACAAAGAATAGAAATTTAATTAGGACAAAGCATTTTTCATAAGTCAAAATAATACTAAACGGCATTGAAAAATAGATTATTCAGCAATTCATAATGCGGGGAAAGTCGATTGAATTGATTAAATAAAAACTTTGTTTTGTTGATTCATCTGCTTGAATTTGGTTTCTTTTTGAAAACATTAATTGTGAGATCAGCTAAACGTATGAAAATTAAGAATTATTAATAAGTTATTAATAAATTTATTTCTGGGTGTTTGAGGCTTTTTTCAGTGTATAAATTACAAATCGTACGGAATGGATTTCAAGTAAAAAATTCCTAGTAGTGATTAATGAATTGCCTTAAGTTACGGATTAAAATAAATAAATTTTAAAAATACCAATATTCAAAGTTTAATATAAATATTTAAAAAAAATTAATTTTATACTTAACATTTTAATTATATCAATATAATAATTAATTGAAACTAAATAAAAACAATCAATAATTTATTTGAACGAAATAAGTTTTTAATAGTAACTGGTAAGATTTCAGTTAAATTTTCAATCAGAAAATTGAAAGATGCTCAATGTTTGCAATGTTTGTTAATTAATAGTTTAATGAAATTAAAAACATTTATGTTTTAAAGTAAACACAACTATTATGGTGTAATAGCAAGATCTACCTGATGAAAGACTTTGATTGTAATGGTTGTTTTAATATCCACAAATTTTCATATACAGTGGTGCACACCAGGTTAGCACGCTTAAAATCTGTTGGTCATTAAAGCAAACATTTTCTGTTGTTCGTTACTTTTTAAAGCCCTTTATTTTGCAAACGTAGGTGAGAGCGGTTCGGAAACTTCTTAGCCTAGAACAGAAAGAGCGGAAACTTTGGAAACTTCCAATTGTGTTATGACACATGTTAAATTTCTTTTCGATCTGCCAACAGCTTCATATAGAAACAGGTGTTCAAAAAAGACGCATCTGCCATTTTTTACAATGGAAAAAATAGAAATTCGTGGTGTCATTAAATATTTAAATAAAAAAGGTTTATAGGGACAAGAAATTCATAATGATATGGTGAATGTGTTAGATGAAAGGGCTCCTTCATATGCAACAGTAAAAAATTGGGTTGCTGCTATATTTAAACATAGTCGTACAAGCATATAGGATGAACCACGTAGTGGACATCCAAAAACAGCAACAACGACAGAAAAATTATCGACGAATAAAAGTTCGTGAAATAGCTAATATCATGCGCATCTCAAAAGATCGAGTCCATTTAATGTTGCATGTTAACAGTCGGCCAAAAACGCATAAGAATGAAAATTTCTCAAGATTGTTTGGATTCAGTTTTGTTTTATTAATTTCTTGAATTTCGGTGGTTTTCTTTTCAGAATAATACTACCCAAAAAACTAAATAAAAATTTTTTTCTCAAAAAAACCTAATTTAAATCTCAATCACCCCTATCGGGAATGTTTTTTCCCTCGAAATGTTTTCCCTTTTCCCCAAATTGCAATCGTGAATTATATTTGCCCTTTTTTAACCAATTCAATGGGGAATGATGGTTGTGAAAAATTTTACATTCAAATAAAATTTCCCTTAGTGCTCCAGTTCTAAACAGTTTTACGCGATTTATTTATTTCAAACATATTTTTCCTAATTACATTCACTGTGCGTTGATAGTTTTTTTTTATTTTAAACAGATATGCAATGAAAAAATTCACGGCAGATTCACGATAGCATTTTTCACTTTGAGTGGAATAAAGAATTCATGGGAACCAAATTCCACGGGAGATTTACGTTAACATTTTTCACTTTGAGGGAAATAAAAAATTCATGGGAACAAAAATCCCATTTGCTGTTCACGATAGTGGTGAATATTAAGTGAGATATCACAGCTGCGCACATTTCATGGGCATAGTGTCCACTAGAGCCATACAGCATTCTTTTGGAATTACCTACCGAGCAATTTGGATTTCATTCCACAAATCGTCAAATTCTTAGCCGATGTTGCTCTACATCATTCCATAGGTTATCAATTAGATTGAGATCTGGAGTTTGGGCTGGTTATTTCAAAACGTCAATCTTATTCTGCTCCTTACAGTGCGTAAGGTGGAGCAAATTCAGCGTAAGGTGGTGATTAACCTTACAGGAAACAGCCTCTGTGCAACACATAAAATCCTATGTCTATATAACCCTGTATATATTTTGTATTAGAACTTAAATATATATTAATTTACTTTCACGTTCTAAATTATTGTCCAGGTCAAATTGCACATTAATTGCTATTAACAACAACTAGAAAAAAGTATTAAGAAAGAATGCAAAAGAAATTGCAGTTAATAATTATAATCATATAAAGAACAAGTTAGAGTACTATATTCGGCTGTGCTAAATCTTTAATACCCTCCACCTTAACGTAATAAGAAATACAAAAACTACACTGGTTATATTCCTTATTCTGTGTTTTCTATTCAGTCTTATTGCAAATTTTATTATTATTTTACGTAATTACCGATTCTTACTATATTCATAATAATCTTGAGTGTAATTTAACAATTTATAAAATTAAAAGAACATTTTTCCTTATTCACCAAAAGTTGAGATTTTTTTGTTTGAATTTGATCGCAATAATATTATTTACAAAAAATTAATGAGTGGTATAGTAGAAGTGGACCAATTTATAGACTGATAGCTTCTAAATCCAGTATCCACTAATGTGATTTCTAAATATTTGAGGTTTATTTTGGTTGAATTTCATCTCAATAACGTTATTTACAAGAGTTATATGGTTGTTTGGTATGCTCGGAAGAGGACTTAATTCGGGATCTATTGCCACTTATTGACTGACAGCTACAAAATCCAGTAGCATAATTGCCGTATAAAAGATATTGGTATGATTTCTGGATTAAAATTACTGATCTGTATAAAAGTTGGTTTGATATCGATATTTATTAGACATTTTTGTGGGTTTATTTGTTTTTCGGAAATGCTTCTAATATGGCAGCTATGACAAATTATGGGCCTTAAATTTTGGAACAGTGATTTGCATGCATATGAGGATATTTCATGTCGAATTTCAACATAATAACGGTATATATAAGATATATATATATATTAGTATTAACGTGGATTTCGGAAGTGGATTTTATATGGGGGACATAGTCGAATATGGATCGATATTCTCAAAATCCTGCAGTTTGATTTAGGCATGTATGTAAATGATCCGTGTAAAATTTTGGATTGGTATTCTTATTTATAAGCGATTTATGAGTATTAAAGTGATTTTCCGAAGAGGGCTTTATATGGGGCATACGGTTAAAAATAGACGGAAATTCACAAAATTGTGTATGATGATTTTTGTATATATGTAAATGATTTGAATAGAATAGATATAGGAATATATGTCTTTTTCAGATATGGTCCTTGTATGGGAGCTATGACCAATTCTGGGCCGACCACCATAAAATTTAGTACAACAATTTATTTGCCTATAAAGATTATTCATGTAAAATTTTAGCCGTTTAACATTATTTATATCTGTTTTATACGTATTTAAGTGAATTTTGGAAGTGGACTTTATATGGGGTCTATGGTTAAACATAGACCGAACTAATAAAAATTTCGGTTTTGCGATTTCTTTTTGCAAGTACTTATTCCTGCTGAATTTTGTATTTATATTCCATTTTTATAGGCATTTATGTATAATTGAGCAATATTTAGGGAAGATTTTTGTATGGGGGCTATGAGAAATCATGGACGTATTCTTTATATTTTCTTCACACTTTCTTCTTTTATCATAAAAACAACGTATACAAAATTTCAAAATTATATCTGCAATATATTTCAAAATATTGCAAAAAAAATGTTTAACAATATAACATTTTTATGGAGGTTGTCTTACATTTTGATCCATTACTCTTGTTCTACTATAACGATTTTGCTGATTTTCAATACCAAACTGCTTAGGAGAAATATTAATGGTTTTTTGTAAACTTTGTTGATTGCGGTTGTGTCCTTTGGACGTGAGACTGTTTTACACAGACAGACAAACAGACGGCCATGGCTCAATCGACATAGAATTTCGTACGAATTAAGAATATATATATATATATATATACTTTGTTGGGCCTCAGATGAGTATTTCTCAGTGTTACACACGGAATGAAAAACTTATATATACCCTCATTTAACACTTATAGTGGGGGAGGGTATAAAAATACTTTCGGAAGCAGCATATATGTACCATTCGAAAAATGATCGTTCGAGCAACCGAACAATTTCTTGAATAATTAAGCGAAGAATTTCAAAATAACCATTTTCGAATAACGATCCAAAAAAGTCTTGGAAATTTTTAAATGAAACCCTTGGTAGACAACAAAACAGAACAATTAATTTAAAAAACGCTAGTGGTAAAGAAATTTTAAATGATTTTGAAAAAGCTGAAGCTTTTAATAAACATTTCCTACAATCTGTCAAAGATTTAAGAGAACAAATTGATCAATCATCAACTGATTCCTGGAATTCTTTAAGAACCTTAATTCAGCATAGAAATACATTTTATTTAAATCATACATCATCTGATGAAGTACACAGTATTATTAAAAACTTAAATTCAAATAAGAGTTGTGGACATGATAATATATCACCTAAAGTTCTATTAAAATGCAATGTTTTAATACCATATTTGGTAAAAATTTTTAATAATATGATCAGTAGAAGTATATATCCAGATATTTTTAAAATACATAAGGTGGTTCCAATCCCCAAAGAAAAGATTGCGTGTAGAGTTGATATGTTTAGACCAATAGCAGTTTTGTCTATCATTGATAACGTTTTTGAAAGGCTTTTGCATAACCAAATTTCTGCGTATGTGCAAAACAATAATATGCTAAATGATTGTCAATATGGTTTTAGGAAAGGATGTGGTACCGAGGAAGCAGTTTTGAACGTGGTTAATTTCATCTGTAAGGGATTGGATGGAGGATGTCATGGTGTAGCTGGTATCTTCTATGATTTCACCAAAGCTTTTGACCTCATTGACCATGAAATTCTTGTTCAAAAACTTGGCTATTATGGAATATGTGGAAGAGAATTATTGCTTATAAGAAGTTATTTAACAAATCGAAGACAATTTGTTCAAATTAACGGTGACAAGAGTTCGTATGGTTCAGTTGAATATGGAGTACCGCAAGGTAGTGTTCTGGGACCTTTATTGTTTACACTCTACCTAAATGATATAAAAAACCTAGGTCTATCAGGCCAACTTTTTATTTACGCTGATGATATTTGCCTATTTTACCCATACAAACACGAAACCGTTGCAAAAGCATACATGGAACGTGATGCTGCTCTTATATCCGAATTTACGAAAATAAATAAACTTATATTAAATGCCAATAAAACAAAATTAATTAGATTTAAACCATACTGTACTAGCAACGTAGACTTCAGTATTTTGGTTGATGGCAGAGAAATCATGGAAGTTAGCTTTATAAAGTATTTAGGAATATTTTTGCAAAATAATTTGTCTTGGAGTCTACATATACAATATTTAAAATCAAAAACTGCACAAGCTGTTGGATTTTTGTATAAATTTAAAAACAAATTTGATCGTAGTACTAAATTGCTAATATATAATGCCTTAATTCAAAGTCATTTTAACTACTTGGCCATATTGTATGGGTGGAAGAAAAGTACCGAGCTGAAATCACTTCAACGGATGCAAAATAAAGCCCTCAAAGTAGTAGGTAACCTTTCAATTAGGCACTCAACATTATTATTATATAGTAAAAATTTTGATGCAGTTTTGCCAATATATGGTATATACAAAATGCAGCTTTTACTTTATGTTTTTAAATGTATACATCACATTGGTTATCATACAATTCAGTTTTCAAGTTTTCAGCACTCACATAACACAAGAAATAACACAAACTTATATGTAGCCTGGTGTAGATTAGAAACAACCAAGCAAAGAATTGAATATATGGGTAGTTTCGAATTTAACAACTTGCCACAATACTTAAAAAACCTTAATAGAATTTCATTATTTAAATCAGCTCTTAAAAATTATTTACTGCAAAATGTAAGAGCACTTTTATTATAAACAGTAACTTTTGATCTCAAAATAACTTACTTAACTTATTTGTTATTATATTACTATACCTACATATTATTTTTTTTTTTCTTAAACTTTTCTTTACTATTTTTATTTAAAGTAAATTTAATTTATGTAATATTTTTACCAACTCGCCTCTATAAGGCCCAAAAGGGCGCTGAGGCATCATCATTGTAATATTGTAAATAATAAGAATTAAATTTTTTTTAAATAAACAAAAAACAAAAAAAAATAACTCGATCAATTTTTTGTAGAATAATTGTATAAAACCCATAAATATGTTTACGTAAATTTGGCGTTTCTGTTAAATTTTTTTTCTAATTTTACAATTAAAAAAGTCATTCTTTAACACTTTTTTTAATAAACAGTTATTTTTGTACATATATAAATTAAATTATTATTATCTTTTATTTAAAGATTTTTTTGATGGTGACATTTTTGAATTTCAAAATTAATTAAAGGTTTTCAGTTAATAATACGACTATTTTCAACATTTGCGGCCGATTAGCGGCAATAACGCGGCGTATGTTGTCTTCCAAGTGGTCAATCGTCAAACGGCGCTAAATCGCACGATTTTGGAGGCCAATTCAATGCGATTACCAAACATTTCCTTCATTAAATCAATTGTGGTACCAGCTGTGTGACATGTTCCGCTGTCTTGTTGAAACCACAACTCCTGTACATCACGCTTGTTCAATTGCTGAGCGAAAAAGTCTGTAATCATGGCTGTATAACATTCACTATTGACTGTAACGTTCTGGCCAGCTTCGTTTTTAAAGAAATACGGACCAATTATTCCACCGTTTAATACACCACACCAAATAGGCAGTTTTTCTTGGTATAACGGTGTCTCAAAATACACTTGATGATAATGCTCATCACTCCAACTATGACAGCTTTGTTTATTAACGTATTCATTTAACCCATTCGCGGACAAGACGGTATATGCCGTCAAATTTAGTTTAAAATTATGGGACAGGACGGCATCTACCGTCAACAATTTTTTTTATCATTATGACAAGACGGTAGGTCCCGCAGTAAAGTTAATGTTAAATTATACTTTGTTTGAATGAATGTCCCAATAAATTTTATATTGTGTGCCATAGAACAAAAAGTAACGGCCATTATAACTTCTTAATACATGTTGTGATTGAACACATATCAGCAGCAGCAAGACGGGGATTCCCGTTAATTTTTAGTTAATATTTTTGTTTGTGTCCAGTTGCATTTCTTGTGTTTCTACAACTAGAAGCAAATAAATTTGCGGATTAAGGTGAGTCAAGTTTATTGAGAAAAAACAAATTCGGACACCTTTTAAATCAATTTTTTGTTCATATGTATATATATAAGTAACGAGTTTTGTTATTTGTGTAGTGATATTTTGCATAAAAAACGGATCATTACAGAAAAGAGAGATGTAAAATTTTAAAATTGTTTCAAGAAATTGATTCTAGCGAAGAATCGGTAACTGATCCATTTAGTGATGACGGGTCCAACCTCTGGTCCAATAGTCAACCACATACTCGAAACGCACCTTTTGCTAATTTTAGAGATACATGCAATGAAGAAATGTTACAGTTTCTGGGACTCTGCTTGCTCCAAGGACAAATCAAAGCACCAAAAATTCGTGATATGTTTTCAAGTGATCCACTGTATTATCATCCAATATTTCGTAATACAATGACTGGTAGTAGATTTGAACAGCTACTACGCTGTTTGAGTTGCTCCTCAGAAAGAAGCGATGAAACAAAACTAAAAAAAATCAAGCCGTTATTGGACCTTTTTATAAAAAGTTTTCAAGAAGCGTACTATCCTTCAGAGTACCTTGTATTAGATGAAACCCTTCTACTACACCGTGGACGTCTCCAATTCCGGCAATATATGAAAGGTAAAAAGGCCAGATATGGAATTAAATTGTATGAGCTAACAGCAAGCGATGGATATGTTTTGAATATATAAATATACCAAGGAGCACTAGAAAAAAATCAGAAATTTAAAGTTGGAGATATTGTTCATCGTTTATTGTCGCCATACATCAACAAAGGTCATCATTTAATTATGGACAACTTTTACAATAGCGTTGAACTCTCCAAGTCTTTGCTATTCTATAATACACATGTTACAGGCACATTACGAGCAAACCGTAAAGGAAACCCAAAAGCCAGGTTTATGTGTCTAAATGGCGTGATAAGCGTGAAGTACTTTGTATAACAACTGCAAGCCACCCTAAACTTGTTAAAATTAACAACAAGTGGGGACATGAGGTATTTAAACCAAAGAAGATCATAACTTATAATAACTATATGTCAGGAATTGACAAAATGGACCAAATGACATCTTACTATTCGTCACCGCGTAAAACTATCCGCTGGTATAAAAACCTTATATTTCACCTGTTGGATATCGCAGTCTGGAACTCTTATTATATTTTTCAAATAAAAACGCACTCAAAAATATCATTCATTGCTTTCCGAAACATACTGATTAAATCTTAGACACAATTGATGGAATCTATATAATCTGGAAAAGATTTTGTATCAACGGGTCCAGGTCATGGAGGAATAAAGAAAAGGTTCACAATTACACATTCTAACACGGTAAACCCACATTACATCGAAAAAATACCACCGGCCACTGAAAACAGAAAGAGGAAGACAATATATCTAAGGTGTAACCAGTGCACAAAAGCGAAGATCCGTAAGGAAACATCGTATAGGTGCAAACATTGTCCAAACAAGCCTGCTCTCTGTCCTGGAAAATGCTTCGAAGATTTCCATTCATGAAAATATTAGTTTTGATTTTAATTTTAAAGTTTTGATTTTTCCTATTTATGTTCTTATTTTTGCACCAAATAAATGAATTATTTTTGTTGTTTTTGTATTATAACTTATTTTTCATTTTATTAAAAACTCATTTGTATCACTTTTTATCTAAAAACTATTAATTATCTTGAATTTAATTAAAAATAAATTCCTTAGTCTGCATTAATACAGCTTTTAAGTAATAACGGCATATCCCGCTCTGTCACATCAGGTCTATTCAGAATAACTGGGCCGGACAAGACGGTAAAAACCGTCAAGACGGGTCTCCCCGTCGCGTCCTGTGCTACCAATTTGATATTATGGCTAGGACAAGACGGCTTTACCCGTTTAATAAAACTATTGAAAAATGTTACTAAATTTAACTGCATTCTTGATTCTAATGATTTCGCTCCAATCCCGGATCGAATATCTTCAGTTAATCAAAAGATATAGACTATGCCCCACAAAGAGTCAATGAAAAAATTTACTGTCCGCGAATGTGTTAACCAAAAGTGAGCTTTAGCGCTAAACAAAATTCGCTTATGAAAATCGGGATCAACGGCAATCCTGTTTTGGGCCCGTTTAACGAATCGACGCCTTGTTAGATGATCGTGTGGCTTCAAATCTTGCACGAGTTTGATGTTGGAAGCACACAAACAAAGATCTTTCCGCAAAATCTTCCATAAAGGGGAAGGACACATATTTTATTCCTGTGCACTTTGGTGGATAGACTGATTCGGGTCTTCCGCTACGCTACGCTCTACAGAAGCATTGACTTCTTCTGTATGCACTGTACGACTTCTCTCTGGATGCGTGTTATCATTTAAAGTATACGTTCCATAGTTAATCGAATTAATTGCTCTGATTGACCGTAAAATGGACTTAGTGCGCGACACGTATTTCGAACATAACCATGATTTTCAAAATGAATTTGCATAATTTGGAAGCGTTGTCTATTAATTTTGCAATGGTAAACCAAACTAAACCTAAATTACGTGACAGCTGACAAAATGGCCGCCGGTTAAAAAACTGTTGCCAACTTAAAGTCTATACACCACTACCTCGCTTTGCGTCGTTTCGTTTAGCTTTTTCTTTATCGAAGTTGAGTCGCTGCTTAATTAGTACTAATTTTCACTGTACGTCGTTAGATTTTTGAGGTTGCGTTGTCCTTGCTTTCTATTTGGCTTGGAAATCAAGTTGCCCAAAGCATACCTTTAGGTAACTTGGTAATTCAGATAAAAACAAAAAGCTTATTTGATGACATAAAAAGTAAAGGATTATCCAACGATAATGCTAGTGGTAGTAGTACAGACAATTGCTACAAGGAAATTTATTTAACGTTAAAAAAAAGTTGTTCAGCAAACATTGGACCAATTTCTTGTGAAAGAAAGCCGACGACTTAGTATTTTCGTAATCCTGGAACCTATTTTCGATCTTTACATGGTTTGCTATAGAAAATCTTAATTCAGTTTGCGTCGTTTTAATTTGCACCGTGTGAGGTATTGGTGTACTCGTACATTTAAAAAAGCACCCTTTATTTAGGTGCAGCGTATTAAAGATACGGCACATCTGAATGTAGCACTCTAATTTGTTTTTATTAAAACTGTTTATGTTTCCCATTGTTAATTTGTTACTACTACTACAGAGAATGCATGCTAATTGTAAAACAATTACTAAAAAACTCAGCAAAATTTTCTATGAATAATTTATTATTTGTGTAAAATGATTACAATTCTAAAAAGCACAGTTTGTAAAATCTTTAAAGATGATTATTTTAATTAAATGCAAAGTTTTTTTTGTTATTTTTATGGCTGGCAAATGCCACATCAAATCTAGTCTTCCCCAACAGCCAGTTCTTCAATAAAACTTCTTGCTCACCCTCTCAGAATTATCTCATCAATTCTATAGTAATTTCTTTTTAATCGCAACTACCGCTTGTAGAGCCTCTACCTCTTCAGCTTGAGTGTCTGTCTTGAGTGTGTGGTTCTTTATCATTTTCCAATTTTGTTAAATTTTTGGGACTTGTATGGTTTGCATGTATAATTTCTTGTCGAATTCTTTGTTCTGGCCTAATTCTGAAGTAGCAGCAATTTCGCAATCACAGACAAGTTAAACAATGAAAGAAAGGGAAAATTATAAAATATGGTTCTTGGCAAAAAGTTTTGGCCAGCATGTACGAACGTGTGTAAGTGTAACTTTAAGTGCAAATACATTCAACTTGTACATTCAGCCAACGAACGATTTGTGAAGAATGTGCCACTATAAAAGTTATTGAAGCCACTTTATTCACTCTTTGCCTAACTCAGTTTAGAGCCAGAGAATTAAGAACAAATAAAAAGTAAAACAGCATAGAAAATGAAATTTAATAAATCAAAAACGAAAAAACACAAAAAAAAAACTCACTTGAAATATTCGCCGGTTACATGTTGCAATTGTGGACAGGATGCCAAACGTACGGCAGGCACATTGAGCACCCTTATAGGGATGTTTTAGGAACAGCCAGTACATCCATGGTTAAGACATCAATTTAACACAAATGGCCGACATAAGTGGTGAACTATTATTGTAGAGGATTATGTTGTTGTTGGTGTTTTATTTGTTGAACAGAGGAAGGAAGTATGAATGGAAGTAGAGCCATCGAACAGCCAGCCATAAGCCAAGTCGGCAGTAGAGAGATTTGGCTAGAAAGAACACAATTTGGGGGTTTTTTTTCAGTTTACAGCAGCCGCGGCTATAATAAAGTAAAGTATGCTGCGTAAATGTTTAAACGGAAATGAAGGAAAATTTTTAGGTTAAATAAGGATATGCGGTATTTCTTATTGTTATAAAAAAAACAGCATTTCGACTGCCAGCCAGTCATACAAACCAGTCGGAGTAACAACGAGCAGCATTATACATATGTATCATTGACCAAACTAAGGCACAACAGAATTAATTATTATAAAATATCGAATATCTTAAAAAATTGCAATCACTGTGGCACATGTAAATTATTTAAAATTTTCTTTCACCCTCTGCTTAATAATCCCATTTAATAAAAATATTGAAAATACATGAATAATGCAATAAAAATGTATGCAATAAAAGGTGATTCGTTTAGAGGTTTTTCATTAATTCAAAATAAAATATAGGGTGTTTTTTTTAGATGTATAGAACTTTAAGTTGACAGCACTATTCTAATTGGTGGCCATTTTGTCAGTTATCAAGGAATTTATGTTGGAAGCCGCTAGTTTACGGCAATAAGCCCGAAACGATTGACCACTTGGAGGACAACATTCGTCACGTTGTTGGCGATATAAGACCACAAATGTTGGAAATTTTGATGCCAGCAGATTATCTTTCTAATAAAGTAAATTTCATGATTTAAAAAAAATAATTTTTGTTTTATTCCATTTCAAAGTTCCATACATCTAAAAAACACAAAACCATGTTGTTCAGGCGGCAGTCTATTCACATTATTAATATTAATAAATCTTAACCAAACTAAACACAAAGCAGAAATAGATTATTTTTATTAAATGAACAGATTATTTATCAGATTGATAAGCATTTAAGTGAATTTTGGAAGTGGACTTTATATGGAAACATGGACCAAACTTAACAAAATAACGATTTGCGATTTCATGTAAAAAACTTATTTTTGCTGAATCTTGTATTGTATTAAAGCTCAAATTCGGGAAGAATTTTGTATGGGGCTTATGGGAAATCATGGACCGATTCTCTCACACTTTCTTCTTTTATCATATAAGTAACGTATACAAATTTCATGGTATTATCTGTAATACACACACATATTTTGATTTTCACACAACGCATGAGTCTAGCCAGACCCACTCAGTTTTTCATGCATGTACTCGAATAATTATGAATAATTATTCATATGTTAAACGGGGAATAGCAACTTTCATTATCATCAAACATAAAGCAGAGGTCGTTAAAAGTGTAACGACAGTTTTGATAAAACTTGTACCTTATGAATTAACTAGATGTAGTAACTTGTTTGGTATGTTTATTGTTTTTGTTTCAAATTAACTTAATCTAACCTTGTTTGATAGATATAAATAAATATTAATAGATAACTGGATACAAAATAATTAAAAACAGCATTTACAATACAAAATATATGTATGTAGATGTGGCTGACCAGACCAATATGTTATAAATGTGATATGTGCAGTAAATTATTCGAATAAGTGTCCTTCTCTATCCTTTCCAGGATTTATTTTTTAAATATTACTAGCGAACTAAATTGTTGAAAGGTACCTCAAATTTCAAGTCTCTAACTAATTGTTAAATATTTTATAATAACATTTTAAATTGAATAAGGTCAGACTCACGTGGGGTTAAAAAAAATTACAAAAAAAAAATGGATAAAAAATATCAAATTTTTATGGTCCACATTTTGGTCCATAACTCTGGTTCTACCATACTGATTTTCAAGACCAAAGTTACCAACAAACAGTGTTGTCAACTTTGAAATTTCAAAACGCTCCAAAATGGAGAAAAAAACGCGCCATTTGAAAAAAATCGCACTAAGTTTAGATTTTTTTTTTATTTAAAATGTTTATTGAATTAATTTCACATAAGAAATATAATATTATTGTATTATAAATATGTATAAGAATAAAATAGTCATCAACAGTTCAGTGTTTTAGGCAAAAATAAAACTTAACAAAAATAAAAAATAAACTAAACAAATTTGTTTGTATTCCTTTTACTAGATCTGTAATTAATTTCTTCTTTTTTAACATTTTAAAAAAGAGATCAATGATTAATAGTAAAAGTAATAATAGTAAAAACCTTTATTTTAATTAACGATTTAAAAAAGATAAAATAAGCATTTAACCATTCAAAATTTTACTCCCAATATGCTATTTGGAACTGAAGTACTAATTGATAAAAAAAAGGTATAAATCCAGTACATATTTTTTAAATATTTTTGCTTTCTATTTTGAATACTACTAGTACTTCGTTGACCCTATTCAATAAAATTTGTTAGGGCTTCACTGGGACTCTAACCCTGGTTTGTTCGTCTACAGTTCAGTAGAACAATTAGGCTACACATAAATTTTTGTTTTCATATTGAAAATGTTAATTTTATTTTCAAACAAAGATTTTCATTCTATTTAGCTTTAGCAATAACCTTCATGTGACGAATGTTTGATTATCATACATGCATATATAAAAATATAGATTTTATGATAAAGAATTATTAAAAAACTGCAATTAAAAATTAGTAAAAATAAAAATTTCATCACATTTTCGGAAAAATTAAAAAACGCACCGAAATTTAAAAAAAAAAACGCACCGCGTACCAACTAAGAAATTTTTCGCACTAAAAATTTAAAAAAGCACCAAAAATGGTGCGAAACGCATCAAGTTGACAACACTGCCTACAAAATAAAAAAAATATTTTTCTGAAAATTTCGTTAAGTTAAGTTGTGTATTTTGGACTTGTTTTGCACAGACGGACATAGCTCAATCGAAATATATACACCAGTACCTCACTTTGCGTCGGGGCTACGTTCAAAAAAAAAAAAAAAAAACGACGCAAATTGAAACAACGCAAAGTAAATTAAGATTTTCTTTAGCAAACCATGTAAAGATCGAAGATAGGTTCCAGAGTTACGAAAATACCAAGTCATCGGTTGTCTTTCACAAAAAATTGGTCTAATGTTTGATGAACAGCTTTTTTTGTTCAATATAAAATAAATTTCCTTGCAGCAATTGTGTGTATCCTTTACTTTTTATGCCATCAAATAAGCTTTTTGCTCTTGTCTGAAATAACATTTTACTTAATGCTATTGCCTGTGCAACTTGATTTTTAATTCATATAGAAAGCAAGGACTCCAGTTTGATCATCAAAGCATTTCTTGTACGGGTCATCGTTTAAGCATCTGTTGTTGAAGATTTTGCAAAAATTTAAAAAAAAAAATTTAAGTATAGCACGATAGTACTCTCTCATAGTGCATTAATTAATAACAACAAAAGGTTTCATATGTCACTTAAATTCACATGGACCACAGACATCACTTGACAGCTTTGTGATGCCGTTGGTCGTGACGTATGGACACTTACGTTTAAGATACGTACGATGCGCCTTAGTTTTCACTTGTGCGAAACTTGTTGCGTTAGATTTCCCGCAGTACTAAATCTATGTATATAGGTTATTTAAATATAAGTCTTAGTAATAAGTATATATATAATAAGTAGATTAATATAGAGAGTATTAAGACTTCTTGTCATAATTTGTATAAAAAAAGAAGTCTTGACTTAAACCAAAACAGAATAAAATAAACAAACAACAGGCATACAACTGCCTGCAGCTTAACAGATCTTTTATTCACCTGCCTCAAATAAAGGCATACATCTGCCTCATCTTGCCAGTGGCGTTTTTAAGCGCCGGCATTTATACTTTTAAAACACCTATTATAGTACAAAAGACTCGAACCCAAAGCAATGCCACCTCGAAAATTATGCAGCGACGCAACTTCGAAAAAAAGCTAAACGAAACGACACAAAGCGAGGTATTGGTGTACTCAATATATGTACTATGTGGGGTCTCAGATGAATATTAACAAAGTTTTACACGAAATGACAAACGTAATATACCGTCATATACCAGTTGTGGTGGTGGAGTGAGTATAAAAATAAACAGATAATATCAAAATCACATAATATGTGATATTATTGCAGGATCTAGGCGATCTACTTCAGTTGATGTTACAAACTAATATGTTGCTCGAAGTACGCGCAGACTTTGCATAGTGGGATCGCTCGGAAAAAGTTGTAAAAAATCTGTATCTAACGAACTATTGCAATCCCGGTAGCTGTATTTCGACAGCAGTATTTTTGGGGTAAAGGTTATTAGAAATATGTTTGTTATCTTTTTAATTAATGCAACAGATATAATGCAAATGATATTTAAAGTTAACTACTTGCACTCTTGTTTGTTCCCACCAGTCAAAATACATGCACGTACACATCAACATCATGTACTCGTTGGTATTGATGCTACAAATATTTTCTCGTTTCACTTACTTAACACAATATAAATTGTAAGTAGATTGCGCTACAACAAAGTCAACAAGGATATGAACACATATGTATGTACATGCTGATGCTCAAATACACACACGCACACACACACATACACACACACACACACACAATTGAGGTCAGGGTAAAATTATTGAAATGAATGCTGCTGTTAAAACTCTACCAACACACACTCCCTTAAATATATACACACAAACAACTTTCTCTTCCTTTTGTTAGACCCATAAAAAAACAAAGAAACAAAAGTTATATTAAAGTGGGTGCCACAGCAAGATTGGTCTTGTAGGGACCAATATAAACTTTGAAATAGTAAATGACTTACAGAGGGACTGTAATATTAAAGTTTGGTAATTAAGAATTTCACTGCTTTGGCGACTAATTAAATTGGGATAATCTCTTAACAACAATGACTTCGACATCGACATTGACAGCAGCATGAAGCCAAATACAAACAACAATTTGAATATGTATTTGTATTTACTTTGAATATTCATAGTTGTTGTTAAACAGGAGGAATAGATGAGGCTACATATTAAATTCATTAATAGGAGAAATAATTTTTAGATTACTTTTTAAAGAAGTTTAAAAAAAATAATGTTAAATAATATTGGGTGTTTAACTTAAAAATGCGTGTGTTTTGTCTACAGTAATTTATGTCATTTGGAAGGGTACATATCTGACATTCTTTCTCACTTATGACCGAATTCTCGGTCATTAGTTATCCACATTGGTAAACTAAAATACTAACTATTGTTTAACTATTACTTGTTATTCTAGTTATTCTAATGGCAAACTAAGCATTGCGAATAAAGAATCATTAGTTAAACCTTTGTCATTAGCTAAACATTATAGTGTAAAAAACAATTTTTTTTTTTGCTTCGAAAATGTTGAATTTAATGCCAACAAAGCATCAAATATAGCAAGTTTTGCCTTTATTATTTAATTTAAGAAAAGTGCCGCTGAAGCACACCGCTAGAATGTGCGAGAAAAGTGGTTCAGAAGTGGCAATTTTGGCACGGAAGACAAAGGCTAGCCAAAAAAGTTTGAAGAATTACAGGCACTACTCCATAAAGAATGTTGTCAAACTCGACAAAAGTTGGAAAATTATTGGTAGCTACACAACCAGCAATCTCAAAACGTTTGTCAGCAGCAGTATTCATCCAAAAGCAGCTCAATTTGGTACCATATGAATTCAAGCCGAGATACCTTGAAAGACAATCATGCATTTCCGAAATGCTGCTTAAACGCTTTAAAACGAAATCATCTTTGCACCGATTTAATACATGCCATCAAAAATTGAACCATTACGGTAACCCGAAGCGTAGGAAATCACATGTGATATCTATAGCGGTAAGGCAATGCTCTGTATTTGGTGGGTCCAAAAGAGTCGTATCCTTCTAGCTAGACCATTAAAAGGAACCTTAACCGAATGTAACTGATTCGCTTGAAGTAAGCATTGTCCTAAAAACGAATAGAATATGATGCCAGACATGAAAACGTAGACACTAATTTTGTAAATCATTTGCGAACGCATCACCAAAAATATGAAATTATGTAAATCACTGCGTCATTGCGTTTAGCGAACGCAGCAATATTACGTTGTTACAATACTGTCAAATCATTGCGTGGTTGTTACTGTTGCCATTGTAAATGTTGATACTGAAATTTAAAACAAAAATTTACTTAAAGCTACACTTATTTTGCATTGGCAATGCTAAAAACCTATCAGCTGTTCAATAATTTTGTTTGGTTATTTATCAAGAAAATATTTCAAATTGTAAAGAAAAAGCTTTTATAGCAAATAACTATAAATACAAAGATACTAAGGGGTATAAACAAATATTCGCACTTATGGATATGTCTACTACTTCGGATGATGAAGATTTTTCAAGCGTCCTATTCTATTGAAAAAAATCCAATTGCGCTCTACTAACATCATGAATTAAACGAATAATGAGTAAGTATAATTATACTGTGGAGATTTACAATATTTTAAATTTACTTTTAAAAAATTTCAGATGAACTTTCGAATGAACAATTGCAATTGTATTCAGGAGTTTCGACGTAGCTTCCCAAACATTATCAACAGTTGCCTTTGAGCTGCCAAAATTAGGCATTCCATGTGCCACATCTGGATGCTTTTTCAATTCAGCTATCAACAATTCAAATTGAGCTGCCGTTTTGGCCTTTTTTCGCCTAAGTATTTTATACTAAATAAATATGTTTGTATATATTTACTTACATCGTATTAATAAAGTTCCTATAAAATATTAAATTAATTTAATAATTTTTTTTTTCAATAATATTTTAATTCATCTTTTAAAGCTAACGCCAAAAAAATGGAGGCGTTAAATTTGACAACGCAAGTGATAAAAAATTCAGAATAACGTTTTGCAAAATACACAATTTGAAACAGTTGTATTAATAACAACGCAAGAATCAGCTGTTACAATGCGGGTGTCCTGTAAAACTTTATATTCCTGTCATTTAGTTTTTGGCCATACAAAGGCAGCAGCAGCATCATGCAGGGATAATTAAATTCATTAAGTTTGTTTGTTTATTTTTTTTTGTTGCCTCCTTTGCTCATTGTGTTATTTTTTTCTCAAGTGAATTCATCTTTCCAATGCCCACTCCATTTGGTGGAAAGATGGAATTAAATTCAGTGTTCATTGAAGCTTGATGTTGTCATTGTGGTCCTTGTGTTTATTTTACCCACCACCAAAAAAAATGAGGGGCATATTAAGTTTGTCTTTCTGTTTGTAACGAAATATTGGTCGTAGAACCAAAAAGTCTATATATTCTGGGTCCTTATAAAATTCTAAGACAATCTAGCCATGTCCGTCCCTCCGTCTGTTGAAGGCACGATAGAACTTCAAAAAAAAAGACATAGAAAAATGAACACCGAAATGTATGATATTTTATATCTCTTATAAAAATCACTATGAAGTTGGCAGGCTTGTGAAGACAAAGCTGGCAGTATCGGGTTCTCTTCTGAAATCAAACATCATAGATGAGCAGCAAGTCCGGCATAGGATAGAGAAAAAAGAAAAAAAACAGAAGTTTTATCATGACAACGCTAGGCACTTGTCGGCATTACAGGAGGGTGAATTAGTTTTATTAAAAAAAAAAATGGCAAGGAATGATGTAATGACAGAATCGTATCAGCACACAAAGACAGATAATTGTTTCAGACGAATTGTTTCAGACGGGTTGCAATTATAGTGTGAGGAAGAGTTTGTAGGAGATCGGGGGTTGGCTAGGAAGTTTTCCGCCGAAAATGTTGCAAATAAGGAAAAAGGCAAAGTTTCAGCAGGGAATATTGACAACACTTTGGAAGTGCCACCTCAAACCAGTGGTTCATACATTGATAGGTTGAAGGACAAATTGTTACAAGAAGTTGTCGTTTAGTAAAGCCACCATTAATATTTGGTAGGGAGTATGGATGGTCTGTCCATGAGCTGAAAAGCGTAATAGAAGTTAAGTTAAGGAAAAAAAGGATAGGATTAAGTATTAATAGGACAATTGTAACCGCTAAGTTTTAAGTAATTATATAAGTAATTTTAAATAATCATTTGTAAATAGATATACGAAATAACCAGAATGTAACGATCAAGTAGAATCATTGAAGAGCGTGGCGCCGCCATAGTAACAAGTAAAACCGGAACATATAATAAAAACTGACAAATAATAAAAAGCAATCACCTGTTTATTATCTTTATCCATACATATATAGAAATATTCATACCCAATTTTATTACGATCGGTTCATATAGTCCTCATATTAAGTAAACTTGAAACAATCACTTAAATCCGCATAAATTTCAACTATCAAGTTGAAATTCAACACAAATAATTCATCCAAATGTACATATATATATAAATCGTAGTACAGAATTTCATGATCATCGGTCAATATTTGTCCGTAGCCCCATATAAAGTCCACTTCGAAAAAATTCATAAATCTCTTACAAACATCATTACAAATAGTTGACATATACATATAAATCGTCGTACAGAATTTCATAATGAACGATCCATAATAGGTCATAGCTTCCTTATGAGGACTAATTCCGAAAAACCCATTAACCTACATAAACATCCATATCGAACCGAAATTTTACGCAGATCAGTTATAAGTATGTGCCAAGGACTCGTACACAACGTTCACTTCCGAGAATAACCACAGAGCATACAGAGGAGACAATATAGACGTTTGAAAAAAACCAAAATCAGTTTCCTAGGGCTTTTTGGTAACTTTTATATTGTGTGTCAAAAATATAAACAAAGGGCAGTTCTGAAAGAAAGAGCTAAATATAAACTATGATTATCTTCCGCCTCTTGACACCTTCGTATTATTAGTGGAATAACTGGAATATTTATAAAATTCTTGTAAATATTGTTATCGAGATGAAATTTAAACAAACTAAACTTGAAATATTTAGAAATTATGGTACATTGCGGTTTTATAGCAATAGTTGATAGGGACCCGCAAAATAAAATAACCACAACAATTATCGTTACCGATACAAAGTGTAACAAAAATTAGTTTCAAGTATTCATTGATCAATGATCATTAAATGCATGAAATAATTTCGTTTCATTAACGCAACCAAATCATTGAATTAATGAAAAAATATCATGTTATTAATGAAATAAATACGTTTGTGCAAGGAACATGTTTCATTGTATTTATGAACTGTTTTCATTGATCTTGTGATCAATTTTATTTAATCAATGAAATAATTTCATATTAGAACGGAAAATAAATTTAATAATATTTACGAAGGTCAATGAAACATTCTTCATTAATACAATAAAGTCTTTCATTAGCTCACTTTCAATATAACAATTCATTGATCTAATGACGAAATTCATGTCTTGAACGAAGGTTTTTCTATGTAAAAGAGTGTATAAGATGCAGCACAGCCGAATATAATCTCATACTTGTTTTTGTAATGTAATGTTTGCACTTTTTGTTGTTGTTGTTACTGTAAGTTTTCATAAAAAATAATAAACAACAACTCAGCACCAGATTTTCAGTTGATAAACAATTTTGTTTTTTGCGTACTCCAGCAGTGATCCTCTGCGTTTATTGTTTCCGCAAGGACATTAAGTGTAATTGTAACATGAGCAGCAGGAATGACTGTGAGCACTAGAGGCTGATGAACCACGGGGTGTGGGGGAGTTTGTCACTATTATAGTAGGTCTGTCTGGTGGGTAAGGTATTCCTTTAAAAACAGAAAACATTGAAATAAATTCTCAATTAAAAAGTTTCCACTCATTTATCATTATCTGTCTGTGTGTTGGTCTCTGGTTTTGCGTGTGTATCCAAATCTCTAATATGAGGTTAAGGATTTGTGTGGGCATTAGAGCATTCATTGTTGCTTTCAAATGCCATTTCGTTAAGTTAATATCTTGTTGTGGTGTCTGCCTGTGTGTGTGTACAGATGTGTCTATGTTTGAGAGAATCTCTTTATTAAATGCCGGCTGAAAAGATTTAGCTTTATGGGGTGAGCAAATTTAAAGATTTTGGTTCTCAGTGAAAAATGATGCTGGCTTTTAATAAGTAGCCGGCCAATTGATGTCTTCATTAACTATAATTTGTTTGTTTCAATTTATGAGGGCAGAACGAAAAGGCATGTTTTTCGAGCATTAAGAAATGTGTTAATGGATTCACAGTAAGCGTGCATACGCCCAAAGATGAAGTTTTCATCTCTCTCTGTTGAGGAAGTTTTAAGAGTTAAAGTGGCAGGTAGAAATTGCCGCATTGGGACTTTTAAAAATCCAAGTCCAATTGTTGAAAAGCCTTTGCATGCTAAACGTGTCATTGTAAACTGCTCTGTGTGGTCTGGAGGCGTGTCTAGAACATTTTTTATTCTAAAATTAGGCTCATGCTGTTAAGAGATGTTAACAACTAAATTTATGGCTATTATTGATAATATGGATACCGCTGACAAGTAGTTTTAACAGGACGGTGCCAAATGTTTCATAGCCACCGAAACAAAGTGGCAAATAACGAAATTCTGCTGTAAATTATGGGGCTATATTTAAAGATGATATAAGGCTATACAGAGTCAATCAAATCGATTAAGTTCATTTTGACAAAATGTGATTGAAAATTCGGTAGGCGTGGTTGTGGTGGACATCTCTCCGATCTCATATACGAGTATAATTGTTAAAACTTACTCTTTCCAATACATTAAACATTTGAATGGTTTTAAATTTTGTTAAAAAAAAACAAAGTTCTTGTTTAAAAACCTTGTATAATTCAATTTAAAACATTTTTCAGTCTACCTTCATGCTTCTTTGTCAAAGTTTTGCTAACTTTTCTTCTCATTCTTGTACTACTTTTGACAAAGGATTGTTAAAAATAAATTACAGAAAGAAAATCGTCTACAAGCTGTTGTTAACATAAATATTTTTTGTTCTGCTTTTTTTTGCCTCCACTTTTATTTTAGCTGTTTTTTTTTTTGCTTTTTTTGCTTTTTAATCCGTATTCATTAATCTTGTACAGCTTAAAATGGAACGACTGAAAAAACAGCTGTTTACGTGTAGGGCTACATACAAAACAAAAGAACTAAATGAAAATTAAAGTTTTTCTTACGAGCAACAACAAAGGTTGAAGTAAATTATTGCTCTTAAATGTTTAAATTGCTGCAGAAATGTTTGTTAAAGTAAATTTATTGCTTTAAAAGAAAGTGAAAATTAATTTCTGTTTAAATTGATTTTTGAGCGTTTTATATAAAACATTTATCTGGTTTACCCAATTTGATTAAGTTTATACATCCAGCAAACAAAGTAACACATCGTGTCAATTTGATACGTTACCGATTTGTAACCATCCCTTGTCGTTGGTTTGACACCGGCCTTGATCCCTTTTTTGATGTGAAAACGTATAATCAATTGACTTTCTCAACTAACACCATGTGCTGTCAAAATGATGTAGCGAATTTAACTAGCACAGACAAAAACCACATTTCCTAACATTGATAATGTAACAGTCAATAGACGACTGTTAAGCACTTAACAGAATTTTTGAAAAAAGTAACTTTTAGGATGAAATTCTCTAGAAGAATTTGGACAAATATGGAGTTGCACATGTATCCCACTAATAGGAAGGGTAGCCCAAAGGGTCCTAAATGAGACTACATTAGTTGGATTTGTGAAATTCCAGTTTAATCTAATGTTAATTTTTGGACACATAAATCAGCTATTGTACCAAGCTATTTCTGCAAAATTTTGATCTATTGCGCTTTAATTGTTTTGAAATGTCAGACGGTCAGACATTTTATTCTCAAATTTTGTTTGGCTGAACCGATTTTATCAATAAAAACATGAAGACATTATTGTAGTACCGAATATAATTATTATATATTATAATATTATGGTTTGCAAGTTTTACGTGCGCACTTTTTTTTATACCCATCACCACAAAGATGGTGGTGTTTAAGTTTGTCATTCTGTTTGTAACACATCGAAATAATGGTCGTAAATCCAAAAAGTCTATATATTCTGGATACTTATAAGATTATGTCTGTTGAAATCACTATAGAGCTTCAAAAAACAGACATAGAACAATGAAATTTTTACCATGCATTCTTTGGTACACCGACATGTTTGGTATTGCAAATGCACAAAATCGATCCAGTGGGATCCGAGTTATAGATTAAAGTTTCAGACTTCCTCGATATTTTTTTGCTGTTTTCTGCAAATATAATGCAGATAATATCATGAAATTTCGCACACTTCAATTTTATTCTAGATGTCCATGTCCTGTTGAAAATGGTAGGAATCTGCTCACGATTTCTCATAGCCCCCATACAAATGTTTTCCCGGAATGTGGCTTTATGAAACGTAAATATCTATAGAAAAGCCGTATCTAAACAAAATTCTGCAATAATAAGTTTCATGCAAAGTAAAATCTCAAAAAAATATTTTGTTTGCATCGGTTCAAAATTTTGACATAGCCCCATACAAAAACCACTTCCGAAAATCACTTAAATGAACATAAATCTTTTGTAAAAATGACTATCAAGTTGAAATTCGACAAGCATAATCAAAATATACATTTAAATCGTGGTACCAAATTTTATGATGATCGGTCCATAATTGACCATAGTCCTCATTTGACCATAGTCTTGAAGTCCATTTCGGAAAATCTCTAAAATGGGCATAAATATCTTACAAAAACCACTAAGAAATTCGAAATTCAACACAAATAGTCCATACGTTTATAAAAATCGTTCATTTCAATATATCCCCATATAAAGTCCAGTTCCGAAAATCACTAAAACTCGCTTAAATCTATTATAAAAATGACTCTCTAGTTGAAATTTGACAAGCATAATAAGAATATACAAATTGTCGTACAAAATTTCATTATAATCGGTCCATATTTGACCATAGCTCCCATATAAAATCGAGTTTTGCACGTCACTTAAATGCTCATAAATCCCTTATTAAAACCACTATCAAGATGGAGTTGAACACAAATAGTTCATACATATATAAAAATCGTCGATCTCAGATTTATGATGATCGGTTCATATTTGACCGTGGCCCCCATATAAAGTCTACTTCCGGTAATAACTTAAATACGCATAAATCTCCTATAAATCTCCATAATAGTTGATTTGGTAGTGGGCACAGCCGAATATAAACTCTTGCTTGTTTTTGTATTTCGATCTTTTTGATAGAGGGTATACAAATATTCAATAGTTCATAACTAGTTCTTGCACTGTGTTCTTTAATGACTTTTCATGAATTTTAAACGCAATATCTTACTACTTTAAAAATTCTGAACAGAAAATTGGTTGCATTTTAAGACCGTTAATAGGGGCGGACATATTTTTCTTGTTGTGGGTTTTATTGAGGACCCAAAAAAACTGGTCTGGAGGCAGCACTAGTTTACACTGCTTCGAAAATAAGCCTGATTAATGGTGCTCGATAACGGAACAAGATAACAAAGCTCTCTCTGACAGTTTAGGATAATATTGATTGCGGACAACAATATGAGACATTTTCTAGTCATGTACACTCGCGTTTCGGTGATCAGAATTGTGCCTCTAGATTGGATTTATTTTTTGTATATTATATAAAATCACAATATACGCCAACAATACCACAATCACTCATTAAATTAGGAAATTCTAATAATCTAAAAAACAACTGCATTTACGTTTTAATTAAAATCTGGCCTTAATTTTGGGAAACCCTTTTATTTATTTATTTTCCATAAAATGGTATAATATCGTTTTTCGTTTTTATGTTTTTGTCTCCTCTTTTCTTTTTCTGGCAAATCAAAGAACAACAAAAATTTAATACCACAACAATGGCTTATAATTTTTCTTCCCAGTTTTTGTTGCTGCATTAGCATTGCTGATGTTCGTTACGAGTTTCTACAGGAATACTTAATTTTCTCAGACTTTTGGTACCTTTTTGCTTTTTTTGTTCTTGATAAATTTCTTTGTTGTTTAATTCATGTCTTTAACATTTAATGATTTACCATAAATCCTGGAATTTTGCCCAAGGATAATGAGAAAAAAGCAAAACAGCAAGTGTAAGACAAACAGGAAGAAGGAGTTGGAACCTTTATATTTGTCGTTTTCATAAACAATTTTTAAACTTTATTCATTTATCTTACCCTTCTTTTCCTAAACCTTTTTTTTTGTTAAGCCGGGGGGGGGGGAATAGATCCTTTATCCTTTATTTTTTTTTAATAATACAATTAAATTCAATTCTAGTAAAATCAGTTGCCAGGTTTTAAGCTCAGTTGGAACTTTTGTTCTGAGGGCTCCGTTTTTTGTTTTAAAGGAAGCGAAGTTGCTAAACGGTTTTTCATTTATGTTTGTTAATGTTTTTTTAAATATATTGGTTGGTTACTGTTGCTTTTCTCCTTTTTTAGCCAGTACTTGTCATAAAATAAAATTCTTTAATTTAAGTTAAAAAAAAAAGCAAACCCAAAATACTTTAAATACGTGGAAAAGTACATAGAATTTATGTATATACATATGTCTTACAAACATTTATACATGTTGATATTATTTCTGGCTATGTATTATACCGATTTTCACAGTTTCCGCCAGCCGTTTACTTGGTTATTCTAAACCCATCATGACCTCCCCCTTCTCTCTCTTCTTAACAAGCTTATACACGTTTCATGTGAGGTCCATCATGTTTTTTATGTGTATTTTTTACTACTGTGCTGGATGCATGTGTATACATATGAGATTCTTATATATGTACAGTGTATAACAAAACTATTTGCCTACTATTTTTTATTATTTCAGTTATTTTTTGTAATTGATAATAACCATTGCGTAGAATGAGAAAAAATTCTCAAAAAATTGCAACATTTTTGATACAGATTGATGATGTCTAATGACAGACGAACATTATTAACTCGATCCATAAAGAGCTTAAAGTATGTGTTGCACCAATATTTATGGCCGTTACAAACATCAGAACAAATCCCATATACGAGGGCGGTTCGAAAACTTCTTAGCCTAGAACAGAAAGCCCGGTATAAAAACAGAAAAAACTTAAGTGTTTTGGAAACTTCCATCTGCGCTATGAACACATGTTAAATTTCTTTTCGATCTGTCAACTTCTTCATAAAGTGCATGATTTGGTAGCAAATGATCGACGAATAAAAGTTCGGGAAATAATGGGTGATTTTTTAAAAGCTATAGGAAAGTTTTTTAAAAAAACCACATAAAATTCAGAAAAATGCATGAAATCAAAAGTTTTTTCGAGCTCAACTTTTCGGCCGGTATCTCACAAATAAATGCTTCAATGTTGTCTTCCAATTCGTCAATTGAAGCGGGCTTGTCTGTTTAGACATGAGCTTTAACAGAGCCCCACAAAAATAATTTAAAGACGTTAAATCGCACGACCTAGGCGGCCAATTTACCGGTCCCGAACGTGAAATAAAATGTTCACCGAACTCGCCTCTCAATAAGTCCATTGTTGCGCGTGCTGTGTGGCATGTGGCACCGTCTTGTTGAAACCACATGTCAAGCCCTTGCATTTTGGGCAAAAAAAAGTTGGATATCATCTCACGGTAGCGCTCACCATTCACAGTTACGTTACGATTCGCATCATCTTTGAAGAAGTACTGTCCAATGATACCACCAGCTCATAAACCGCACCAAACTGTGACTTTTTCTGGATGCATTGGTAGCTCCTGCAATGCTTCTGGCTGATATTCACGACAATTCTGCTTATTTACGTACCCATTGAGCCAAAAATGAGCTTCGTCGCTGCACACAAAGAAGCGCGCAATGAACTTTCTTAAAATAGAACGCATTTTGATAATATAATTCAATAATTTGCAAGCGTTGTTCGTTTGTAAGACGATTCATGGTTAAAATATAGACCAAACTGAAGATGTTTGACAGTGAAACAAAACACGAAACGTGCGTCAGCTGTTTAAACCAGTGTTGCCAAAAAGATAATAGCTAAAAAATCACAATTTAGCCAATATTATGGGCATTTCAAAAGATCGAGCCCATTTGATTTTGCATGAAGAACTACAGATGAAAAAGCTTTCTGCAAGATGGGTGCTGCATTTGTTAACAGTAGACCAAAAACGCATGAGAATGAAAAATTCTCAAGCTTGTTTGGATCTTTTTAAAAAAAATAAACTAGATTTTAAGAATCGTTTCATAACTGTGGATGAGACAAGGATCCCCCACTATACTCCAGAGACAAAAGTACAATCCAAGCAATGGACTGAAGCTGGAGGAGGCACATCATGCACATTATGCAAAACAATTCAATCAGCTGGCAAGGTTATGACAACAGTTTTTTAGGACTTTTATGGAAAACAATGCGACAAAAACGTCCTGGCTTACAACACAAACAAATAATTTTTTTATCAACACAACGTACCAGCGCACAAGAGTGTTTTAACAATGGCTAAAATCAACGAATTAAAGTACGAGTTGCTTGACCAACTCCTGATTTCCTGATTTAGCTCCCAGTGACTTTTACCGGTTCCCAAATCTAAAAAAATCCTAGCTGCGTTTTACCTCAAATGAAAATGCAATTACTGCTGTGAAACACTATTTGGAAGCTCTTGAGGAAACTATTTTAATCAAGGAATAGAATTGCTAGATTAGCGTTGGACTAAGTGTATTGAAGTTTCAGGAGATTATATTGAAATATAAAAATGTTTTTGAAAAACTAACTATTCTCTTTCTGTGCTAGGCTAAGAATTTTCCGAACCGCCCTCGCACTCGTACCCTCTGCACTATGATTGTGAAGGATACAATTAATATATAACATTTTTTTTTTTGGATTTTCTTATTTTACACCAAACAAAATTCGAAAAAAAAAAAAATTTAACCTAATAATCAGTAGTCCAAATATTTTTGTGATGCACTGTATGTGTATGTGTCTATTTATGTGTTTAACTAACGTATTAAATGGCTCATTGGGCAATGTAAGCGGATATTTGGGTTACAATAACTCAAATTTGTATGTGTATATACACAAAAATGTCTAGAATATGTGCATGAGTGCTAAACAATTTCCTAATCCACTAGCGCTATAGAGAGTAACCGGGCATAGTTAATTTTCAAATATTGGTCTAAGTACTCTGTCAGTCGCTATGAGTGTGTGTTGTGAATATAGAGGCAATAACAATATATGTATCGCTGAGAAGATGTTTTTACTGTCGTGTCATAGCAAAATAAAGTATAAATTAAAAACAACTTTTACGTTTTTTTTTTAACGAAGAAAATCAATAAAAAAAGCAACAATTTCTTTTGTTGAAATATAAAATTTAAACTCAGATTTGTCAGACTGAGAACTAAATTTGCAAATCCTATAATTATGGACTGTTTTTACTGACAAGACACGACAGTGTATTTGAAGAAACAAAAATTAATACATAAAACATTGTAAAGCTCGTCAGATATTACAACGTTGTCCGAAAAATGTTCAGAAAATGTCTAACAACCGTGTAAACTTAAAATTTTTGCCTTACAACGTTGTAAGAAAAAGCATTTTCAGTACATTGGAAGACAAAAATATTGTCAGACATCTAACAATGGTATAAACACACAATTTTGTCATTGTCATTGTTTTAAGACAATTGTCAAACACATTTCATTGTCATATGTGCAAAGTTTATGCATCTGCCAATGGCAGCATTGTCATAGAAATTATTTCTAAATGCAACTCTGTATATACAGAAATAAACAAACAAGTGTGCATTGATAAAATTTTTTAAAAAAGTAGAAGAAAATTAAAGAATTATATTAAAGTGTGCATTGGGACATAAGCAGATAAAATGGTTCCAATTGCTCTTTTTTGTTCCATGACAATATTTAACATTTTTAAACACACACACAGCTGCAAAACGAATTTGACAATGCCACACAACAATCTGACAACCGTGTGAACTGACAATTTCGGTTGACAGATAAGTTAATTGTGCGACAAATGTGAGCATATAAAATTGGTAGTTTTCTTACAGTCGCCTAAACTGACAATTTACCTTTTGCTAAAAATTTTTGAATTGCTAGATATGACAACGTTGTAATATCTGACAATCGTAGACACATAGCTTAACCTACATATATGTATGTATATACAATGTAATAAAAGGAATATTAATTGTAAACAAATCGAATTTTGTTTTGTTGCACATGAAAATTAAAAACTGGCAAACATACGAAATTGAAATATGTAAAAAGCGAAATTGTTCGCAGTTGAAAATGTTAAAAACGAAAATCTGCATATATAAGATTTTTTCGCCGCATAAATAAACTATTTTCGTCGCATATGTGGAATATTTACGCCGCATATATGCAATGTGCAAAAAAAAAACTAGAAATAAGAAAAGGTTCATACATACAGTATACGTTGATTTGTGTGTATAAAATAATAATTTGTTTAGGTAATGATTTTTTTTTTGTAAATTCAGTATATGATTTTTATAATGATTCTGATTAATTATTTATTTAACGATTTATTTATTTATTGAGTCTTGAAATGCATTCGTGCTATTTGTAATAGGAATTCAGAAAATTTTAAAATAAAGATGTAACTAAGAAATTAAAAAGTTGTGAGCGTACGTATGTAATTATGCGGTATGAATGTAATAATAACAACAAAAACAAGAATGGTGTAGAAAGAATGAAAATTCATTAACATTTATGAGGACAATTATTTTTAAAATTATAGAAAATTAAGAAATAGTGTAACAAAATAGCAGTAAGTTGCTGAAAACGAAATTTTTCAATGAGAAAATTTTACTTTTAGACACATTATGTGCATATGTATGTATATGTATAGCCCACCCAGCCATGTGAGTCCGAAAAGAGTCTTTTCTGACACCTTTTTCGCAGCGTTAACGCTCTTTATGAGCCCAAAAACAATCATAATTGCTCGGAAAACCCTCACAAAAGAGGGTCATTACATTCGGAAATGGTCCGTCAGAAAGAGCTCTTAGATAATGTAAGAAAAGAGTCTTTTATGAGGGTTTTTTGGGCTCTGAAAAAACTCTTAGATAATGTCAGAAAAGAGTCTTTTATGAGGTTTCTGTTGGGCTCTGTGTAATCTTGTTTTTATCATTCTTGTGTGGTGCAGCTGTTTTTTGTTCAAAGCACAAATAACAGGACAACAACGCTTTGGTACACAAATAATTAAGTGGAATTTCTGAGTCATACTGCGTACCGACTCAGGACAGTTACAAGCAAATTTTTCTTTCGCTCTGAAAATGCTCTTTAGTTGGACTCTTTTCTGACTCCTTTTTTCGGAGCGCTCCGAAAATGCTCTTTTGTTGAACTCTTTTCTGACTCTTTTTCGGAGCGCTCCTAGAATGGTATGCTGGGAGGTAGTGTTTTAAAAGAAAGGCAACAGCAACTCAGATAAAGTTTTTCATAATAACATGCATTCATATTGATTTGTAAACATACATACGTTGTTTGAACTTGTTTGTATTCTGAAAGAAATGAATAATTGCACGTGATAGTACAAATGATCGACTTGTGTTCATAAAAAATTGTGTGTTCCTTAATTCGAATTCTAATATTTGTAACAGGTAAACAAAAAAAAAAACAAATAAGCAACAGAGAAAATAAATGTGCAGCGAGAAATCTAATGTGGAATATAGAAATGAAACAAAGGCATGAAAAAAAAAACAACAAAAGGATTAATTGCAAGATAGAAAATGCAACAACAATAAGTTATGAATACAACTGCGTAATTATGAAATAAAATTGTAATATGTGTGCATGCAACAACAACTGCTAAATGGAAAATCCATAACAACAAAATTTGAACACAATTACGCACAGGTTGAGCAACTCCTTTAACGAAAAGAAACAAATACATAAGACAAAGATGATCGTGTAGGATTTTGTAGATAGAGAAAAATTTGGTACATAATGATTTACGTATGTAAATATTTAGGCAAAATGTAACAGCAATTCATACAAAAACAAAAGGGACAACAAATGAGATCTGTTCCTAGAGCACAGAAATGAAAGAAAAGAAAAAAAATAAAGTAAAGAATGATATAGAATCTAGGCAAATGAAATTATTTTTTGCTATTTGTTGAAAAAAATGCAAAAGTCAATAACAACTTTCGTAATTTAAAATGCACACAGATTGCATGTGAGTGTGCTTGGTTGAGGGTTCGTAGCAGGAACATAATAAAAAGTATGTCTACAATAAAGAATCAGAGGTCTGAAAGATAGGAATGTGGTGAAAGTGCATTAAAGACGACTATGTATGTATGTATGTAATTTTATGGCCATAGGTCGGCAATACGGGGAATCTGTACTATGCGAAGCCGGTATTCTGTATTCCATAGAGGAAAAAATGCTATCCTGCAAACAAAATTTTTAAAAAATGTGTTTTTTTAATTTTTTAGATACCTTAAATTAAAGCTTAATGTCTTGGCTATTTATATTAATAAACTAAAATAACACTTATATAGACTTTTTTTTAATTTTTTTTAGATATTAAAAAAAAATTCGGGTCAAAAAATATTCTTTTCGGATTTAACCCATAGACGGTCCATATTTTATAATCATGATATATATCGTTGGAATGGTATTTTTAATACCTTCAATTTAATGTATTACAAATTATCAGACACACACAGTAGTTCCCGAGATATAGGCCCATATATTTTCAACTTTAAGAGCCCGCCCCCTCGAAAATAGGCGTGACCGCCAACACATTTTTTTTGCTGTTATCTCCTCTAAAAGCCCTATTTGATGAATTTTTTTTTTTTTTTGAGCAAATTCACTAAAACCGACTTGTTCCAAATTTTTTTACTGAGAGTTTTTTGCAACACGATTCACCCATTCAGAACGAAAAAAAGTGTCAAAAAAACAAATATTAAATTATTTTAAAATATTGTGTATGTATTCAAATTGAATGAAAAAAGAAAGTTGCTTTTGCTGATGGCCATGGAAATACATAAGACATTGTTATTTATAAGAAAAAAATATAACCTATGTAGTTATTAGTTTTGTCCAGACAAATATAAAATTAAACCAATTTAAGCTGAGTGTTATTTGTAAAAAATATTCTCTCTCTCTCTCTAACTTTATATGAAAAGATTTTGTCCGAACAAATATTTTGTTCAGAACGAATGGCTGGTGGATTCAGCCAGTTATTAAAAATTATAGTTTAAACAAAAACATTTTTTTTTCCAAAATTTTTCGTTTTGTGTCAACATAGTGTCATATGCGATTAGTTTTGCTTTACATCTTTAATTTGAAAAAAACAAAAAAATGCTCACCGAAGCTTGTGGTGAATGTGTTCCATCGCTTGCAACGTGCGAGAGATGGTTTGTGCAGTTCAGAAATGGTTATTTTGACACGGAAGACAAAAAAGTTAGAAGACCAAATATTGAAGGATTCAATCTATGAGCTGAAGCGAGCAATGGCCGAAGAACTCCCCAGAACATGCAGCCAGTCATGAAAGCTTTTTAAAGAGTTACGCCTTTTTAAGTTATACACCCAATAATTTTACTTTCTTTTTTAACTCTTACATAAATTTTGAGATGTAATTCATGTCATATTCATGTCTGAAGAGCATGCAGTGAATTGATGTTAAACAAGTCAACCTTTGAAAATAGAAAGATAGATTCAAAGTCCACACAAATCAACAAATATTAGCTACACTTATTAAAAATATTTGCAAGTAGTATTTTAGTAATAGCTGTCTTTTATAATATGATATTAAACAGCCAGTAAAAGAAATGTGAATTACATTTAGTTAAGAATTATTTAAGCATATTTAATTATGTTTTCGAATAAAGGAGAGTCGATTACATTTCAGCCCTCCATCTGACATTGTAACCTTAGTAACCTTAGTAACATTTTCGTTTTTCACTGATTATTATTTAAATTTCTTTCTGTAACCCCTGTGACCTGTCACTCTGTATCTAAATAAGCATGAAATTTTCCGTTTAAATACATATACTCGTATATTTGTATGTACGGCCAAGGATAAATACCGAGGATATGGCAACGAAATGAAAAAACAACAAGACACAGGAGAAAAAATAATAATAATAGAAATTGTTGACCATCCTTTAAAAACATGTAAACGTAGATACTAACTAATACTCGCAACAAAAATATTTAGTAGGAATGAGAGTATTTTTGCCATGTCTTTAGACAGTGATGACCAATTTGTGGTAGTCAAGCGTGTAGTGAAACATAGAATGTTGTAATCATGATGTTTGAAGAGGGCATTGTACTGTTTCGTCTGAAGACTAAATGAACAAAAAACCATATAAACCATGTCAATATTAATAAAAGCTTTAATGACAGAATTGTTCTGTTATTTGAGAGTACAGACAAGTCTTTGTTTTTTTATTTTTATACCCTACAGCACCATAGTGGGGAGGGTATATTGGATTTGTGCTAATGTTTGTAACGCCAAGAAATATTGGTCCAACACCCACCTTAAAGTATACCGATCGACTCATAATCACTTTCTGAGTCGATTTAACGATGTCCGTCCTTCCGTCCGTCTGGCTGGCTGGCTGTCCATGTAAAGCTTGTGCGCATAGTACAGGTCGCAATTTTGAAGATATTTTGATAAAATTTAGTACTTGAAATTTTTTCGGCCCAAGGACGGATGGGATTGAAATTGATGGAAATCGGTCCATTATTTCACCTGGCCCCCATATAAATGTCCTCCTGAAATTAGGGTTTGAAGATCATAAATGTTTGAATTATGCACGTATTCAAACAAATTTCACCACAAATGAGTAGTAACTGCAGCCAAATCAGATCTACAAATTTTGTGCAGATTGGTCCATAATTTATCATAATTTTAAAGAGCATAACTCTCTCAAAAATCTTGGTTTCTAAATAACATTGAACGCAAATATATTCCATATACTATATATAAAAATAATATGGTACAATTTTATGATGATCGGTCCATAATAAGTCGTAGCTGCCATATGAGGCCCACTTACGAAAATCACTTTAAAGATCATAACTCTTTTAAAAATCTTGGTATCTAAATAATATTGAACGCAAATCTATTCCATATATATAAAAATAATACGGTACAATTTTATTATGATCGGTCCATAATTAGTCGTAGCTCCCATATAAGGCCCACTTCCGAAAATCACTTTAACGATCATAAAATGTTGGTAATCAAATAAAATTCGACACAAAAAAGTTTCTTATATACAGAAATGATGACACCCAATTTTATAATGGTCGGTCCATAATTAGTCGAAACTCCCATATAAGAGACCGTAATTTACTTTAAAATCCAAAGTATTTATATCGAGATAAAGTATAACATACATAATATTTATATTCACAGAAATCATGACACTAAATTTTTGGATGATATATAGCGCCCATTTCTGAAAAAAAATTATTTTATACATATACTGGGTGTAGGGTATTATATGGTCGTGCTTGACCGACTACACTTTTTTACTTGTTTTTTTTTTTCTAAAATGTTTTATTTATAGGAAGTTTAATGTTGATTTGTGGCTAAAGTTGTTGAAGTATTTCCTCTATAAATTTAAGATTCAACTGGGAAATTGTTGATTTGAAATTAATTTGTAGACTTTAAGGTTTAAAGTTTAAATTTAGGAACAAAGGTTAAATTTTTTCACTTCCATATTAGTTTTAAAGCTAATCAAATACTTTTCTAAAATTTATTCAGAATGCGTTAATTTATTAAATGTCAGTAATTTTTTGGGGAAATTAATCGAAATTAATCAGCCCAATCATGAATAAAAAATACGCGAGAGTTTTTTCCCTTTTTATTTTTTTAACATTGAATTTAAATAGGAAAAATGGGAAAAGGGAAAAAACTCCCGCGGAATTTTTATTCATGATTGGGCTGAATATTTTTGACAGCAAAAGGATGAAATGACTAGTTAGACATGCCTATTTAGGTTAAATATTCTATTTGTTAATTTTTGTGTGATCGTTAAAATGAAGTCATGGTATTTCAAAAAAAAATTGCCTTGAAACAGACTTTAATCCGGTATCAAAATTTGTAGTTGAAGTGCAACGAGGGTCTGCCGACATAAAGAAAATAAAGTAAACAGTGACACAAACCTTATTCAAAAACTCCTGCGAATTCAAAATTAGTGGCAATTCTTTGAATTGTGTCTATGTTTGAAAGTATAACGGTTCAAAATAATTGCAAGTTTCATAATTTATCATTCAAAGAGAGTGACGTTAACTAGTAAACAATTTGCAATGCGAAGACAAGCATTAGATTGAGACTCGGCAAGTCATAATAGATTAACAAAGAAAAGGTATAGGGGCTTCTCGTGAAATTGGTAAGATCATTGGAAGGCATCACTGTACAATAAAAAAATAATATAAACAAGTATACCAAACACATTACCTGGGTCAAAACGTGCAAAGCGTCTTACAAAAACTGAAGTAAAATCTTAAATAAGAGCAAACATCTTCTGCTGTAAAAATAGCTGAAAATGTTACGAAAATTTCTTGCAAAACCTGTATGCGCAAGTACGATTGGAAAATCTTTGCATCAAAATGGCCTAAACGGTAGAGTGCCAAGTAAGAAAAACTAGACTGAACGTTTGAATTAAAACAAGTAATTGTTTATATTCGGCTGAGCCGAATCTTATATACCCACCACCGAATCACCTATTATGGCGCGAACTTCATAAAATATTGTATTGTAATTTCTATTTACTTTAGGTTTGTTTCAATAAGAATTTTTTACATATTCCAGTTATAATCATGAGTTTGCACTTTCTTTATATTTTTGCAGCGTATAACAAAAAGCGATTTACTTTCACATACAATAAATTCAGTACCAAAAAGCCCTAGGAAACTGATTTTGGATTTTTTAAACGTGAAAATTGTCACCCCTGTATAATCTGTGGTTGTTTTTGGAAATTATTCATAAAATCTTATAAATCTGTTTAAGTTTTATGAATAAGGGTATAAGTGTTTACTTTATATTGAAGCTCACGGTATATGAATATATTAAAATTTTTAAATTTGTCAGTTGTGGACTTTAGAGCACGCTTTTTGTCACATCTTTAGCCATGACTTCGGATGTTAATATTTAATATTAATGTCTGCATAAATGTTTGCTGCCTCTTATTAGACGTCACCGGTTCTCAAGTACAGTTTTGTCCCAGTTAAGCTATCTGTAATTAACCAACAGCTGATTTATATTGGTGTCCGTGGCAATTATCAATTATGGAGCGAAATGTTTCGCAACAGTTAAAGCGATCCATTAACACAAAATCACGGATTTGTATAAAGCTAAGTATAGACGATATGTTGAATCAGCATATTTATGCTGAAAAATTTGTTACAAGTGCTTACATATCGTGTAAATGCAAAATTTTTTCAGCATACGTATGTTTAACAACATTTGCTAACACTTTATTAACAATGCCAACAAACTTATGTTGGTAATTTTAGCATATCGTGTAAACAGCATATTATTAGTGTTTGACAAATTTCCTGCGTATGTTGACAGATATGTTATTTGTGGAAATGCGTATGCAAGCTTTTCAGCTTATGGCAAATTCATATGCATATGCGATCAGAGTTGTATTTTTAATAAAGCTGATAAGAAAACAATGAGTAACCCCCTTATTCATAAACGATTATTAAATTTAACAAACGTTTATTAAGACAGATTTGCATATAAACATTTGCTTAATAAACGTTTGTTAAATTTAATAATCGTTTATGAATAAAGGGGTTAAATTACAAATAATAATCCAGAGGACAGACGTTTAACATTTTTTAATTGTTTGTATAGTTTATACAATTTATTATATTCACATATAACAACACAATAATTGAACACAAATATTAATTTAAATGGCGGAAAACTGCGTTTGTTTACATTAGCAAAAGCATATGTTTTTGCATCTTTTTTGTGTAATAGTGTGGCACCTATGACATACTTTGTTGCGATTTTTTTTGAGTGTGATAGAAATCGGTCAGATTTTCCAGTGAATGAATCGTACGATTGTGAAGGATAGTGTATCACGACCTTTAATCCCAGCCGCCGATAGTTGTTTTTTTATGTAAATACACTTCTTGTTGCATATGTACCTACAAACACAAAACGCAATAAAATCTCCGGCGGCATTGTTCAAATTAATCGACACTGGTCTTTGGAAATCTATATATGTATATATATATGAGCAGATTTTGATGAAATTTTCAGTGCATGTTTCTGTGACTCTGGAAGGAATAATAGGCTATATAAAGTTTTGATTGTACAAACGGGGGTGGCACCGCCCATATATCCCAAAAATTTAAATCACCATATTTTGGGCATTTTTTGACCAACGTCAATGATATGTGGTACATATGGTATTGGCATAATTAGGAATACGTACCAGGAGAAACGTAGGTGGGACCACGCCCCTTTTTAGGAAAATTAAAAATCGTAATATAGTCTTAACTACTGGACCGATCGTCATTAAATTTTCACAATAGGATATTCTTTAGAAATAATAAATTCTTGACTACGTAAGTGGACAAAGGGCGATAGCCTCGCCCACTAAACGAAAGTATTGCAATAAATACATTAAAATTAAATAAATAAATGTTTGTAAATATATAAATACGTTTTATTTTATATTATAACAAGGGAAGGGGGGTAGCGAAGCACACCGGGTTTAGCTAATAAACAATAAATTATTATAAATGTTATACATGTTTTCGTGCATATTATTTGCATATTTAGTGTATAATTTAGCTCGATTTTGTTGGTAAGTTCTACAATATTTTAATATTTATTATTATTGCCGTTTTTTTACAATAAAATAGGCTCTATTTCTTTATACCAATTCCTTGTATAATTTTACACAATAACCTTCTTCCTCTCGTCGTTCTACCCATTTCTTTTGCCAAACTCTGCGTCTTTTTGCTTTTAATTCCACTTCATCGTCATCCAAAATCAGCACTGTACAATCAATAGCTAGATCAATTTCCTTCCACATCATCATTTATGTTTTTTTCTTATTGATATTATTTTTATTATTTAATTTTATTTCAAAAATTACACATAAAATACAGAAGTTGAATAATAATTAAAAAATGTTGTCAAACTGAATATTCAACATATCGTATAAACAAAAAAATCGTATGCTAACTCTTATGTTGACATTTCATTTGCTGACATATGCTGACATCAAAAAATTTGCTAATTTCAACATATCGTCTAAGCGTCTAACATATGACATAGGAATTTGCTGCTAATTTTAATCATATGGCTGTCAGTATATATATGCTGATTCATCATATCGTTTATACTTAGCTTAATATAATTCTTAAATTCTAATAAATTGGTGGCTAAAAACTATGTTACATTTGTTACTTAAATAAATATTAAAATATTTCTGCGACCAGATTTTATGTGAACAATCCTTTAAGTCAGAAAATGCTATGTATTGAATGCAAATTCTTACATTTCAATCGTATATTCGGTTTCAGTTTGGAAAATGTTAAAAATCATGCACAGTTCGTTATTCGAATCGAATTTTAAACTGAAAATTTTGTTGAAAAAGTTTCGGTTGATTTTCTGGCTGAATATTAATGCATCACCATAGCGTCATGGATATTTGACTGTAGATATAGATAGATTCAGCTTCACATACGTGCTATCGTTAGCATCAGCGTGGGGTGAGAAGGTCTCCAGAGAGAAATTATAGATTTTTTCAAAGTGTTGTATTCTAGAGTATTCAAACACCGAAACCGGATACTGGTTAACTTTAGTAATTGTATATTGTCGGTTTATTTGGCAAGTGACTTTTTTTGTATCGGTTAACAGGTTTTAATATTGGGTGTATAACTTAAAAATGCGGGATTAATAACAGCTGGTGGATCTTCTGAATACAGTTTTTATCTTAAGTAACTTCAGTTGTTCTTACTTAATTATTGCGAGCAGCCGGGAAAATGTTTACCATATGAATTGAAGTCAATAGATCTTGAAAGACTGCTTAATCCTCTGCTAGTTTAATCATCCGTTGCCGTTATACGAAGTACAAGGTCCACATGGACCTATTTCTATTTGTGGGGTTTTATATATGAAAACTCCATTTTTTGGTTTTGCTTTATTATTATTTACTAATTTTAATTAACTATTTAATTTATTTCTTATTAAAGAAACAAAAAGTAACTAAATTTTAAAGAACACGTTTGTGATGTGTTCAAACATAAAGCAGGCAATAAAAATTCAAAAAGGAACTGTAAATTTTTTATGGTTTCTTTCACACGTTCCCATACTAAACACTTTTAAATCTCAATAGAAACTAAACTGTTGTTCAGATTGCCTTGAATTCTTCTTAGACGAATATAGCTAAAATTACGTTGGAATACATGTGGGGATGGGGTATACTTTTCATGGACCATCAAGTACTAATTTCAGTTTGAAGATGAAAAATGTCTTCAGGGACCTTCTCACCCCACACTGGTGCTAACAAGAAATTATAGTAAATTATGTAGTTATTTTACCAACCTAGTGCTGGGGGACCATTACTTACTAATCTGTTTAAAGTTTATTATACAAATAAAAAAAAAAATGAAGCAAACTTAGGTTCAGCGACTTTTTACCCCTAGAATTAGACGATAAATTAATAATTAATGGATTTTAATGAAGATGCATTCATATGTATGAATGGTTGGGTGAATAAATAAAAGTTTGTATGAGTTATGCCCTGCAGTTTTTTAAAGAGCCATTATGAACTTTGCACTACTTGAATATATCTTGTATATATCTTCATTTAATTACCTTTCAATAAAATCACCGCAACATATTGTGTCTGAGCGGTTGACTAAAAACATATGATTTATTGATCAAATATGATTTCGGGCGTAATTGCACCTCTCTATTCGTTTCCCTGAAAGTAGATGCTCTGGCTGCAGGGTTTTCTGGTTTTGGTGTAAGTGTGTGCAAGCTTCTCTTGTGTGTTCGAGTTGGGCTAATGGCAAACATTTGTCCTGCTCGTGACTTTCTAATATGTAGTTAATAATTTTTCTTGTCTTTTTTTTTGTAGTTACTGCTTTCTTCTCTTATAAAGCTTAATAAAGGATGTGTTTTCGTAAATACATTAATTAATTTTAAAAGAAAATATCATTGTTAATTTTAGCAGCAAAAAAAAAATGACTACAGGAAAGGCTACAGATTGATCCAAGTAGATCGCCCTTACATGCCTTATTTATTATTTAAAATTAATCGCACCATTTAAAGAAATTTAAGTTTCTTGCATTCCTTTGACAATAGCCCAATATTTGTTAATTAACCGAAGATAAAAAAAAAAATTAAATTAGGTACTTATATTTCGCATTTATTTACTGTACCTTCATTAAAAATGATCTCCTGAATTTTAATTATTTAGTCCAGACAGTGTCGGACGAAAATTGTTTATTCATTGCTATTTATATGTATTAAGTTGGCATTTTTCTTCTTTTCTTTTGCTCAGATCCGCTATCTCCATTCTTCTTGGTCGAATATAGCCATTATAAATTAATATGTTGCGGTCTAATGGGTTTGTGGTTCAGGAATTCCCGGAGAAAATTTTTAAAATTCCCGAGAAAACGGAAACTTGCCCGTGACAAGTCATTTGTGTCATTTGATGTGTTTAGGGTAAATACTTTTTTTCAAATGATTAATAAACAGATTTGTTTTTCAGTATCATTTCTTGCCCAAACACCACTTAAATTTCTCAAGGAGGGCCTACATATGACAGGGTTTTTAAGACGTTTATTGACTCGCCATAATGAGTAATTAAATTGAGGAGTTTCGTCCACATTTTCTAAGTATTTATTTAGTGATATTTTTGAATAATGACAGAAAACAAAATCAGGCCAAAACTTTACTGAAGATTGGTGATAAGAGGCAGAAAACGTTTCCGTTTCAGTTAGAATTCTATATAAAAAATAGATTTTTAATGACAAATAGTATAGGGTGTTTTTTTAGATGTATAGAATTTTGAAATTGAAAAAAACAAAGATGATTTTTTAAATTGACATGGAATTTACTTTATTCGAAAAATAATTTTTTGGCATAATTAATATACATATGTATGTATGTACATTTAATATAATTTTAATATGATTTCTGGCATATGACTGACTCGGTCAGTTGTCGCAAACTAGCGACTTCACATATCCCCACAGCGAATAGTCAAGCGGCATTAAATCGCACGATCTTGGTGGCCAATTCACGGTTGCGGTTGCACAATTGCGATTACCAAACGTTCCCTTCAATGAATCAATTATGGCACGAGCTGTGTGATAAGTTTCACTGCCTTGTTGAAACCATAATAAGTCCGGAACGATTGACCACTTGGAGGACAGCATTCGCCGCGTTATTGCCGATAAATGGCCACAAATGTTGGAAAAAGTAAAGTGGCGGTCATATGCCAGAAGTCATATTTAAATTATGTATAATGCAAGAAGATTATCTTTCGAATAAAGTAAATTGCATGTGAATTTAAAAAAACCCTCTTTGTTTTATTAAATTTCAAAGTTCCATACATCTAAAAAAAACACCCTCGATACGTATTTCGAATAGAACCATGATTTTTAAAATGAATTTGCACAATTTGGAAGACTTGTTCAGACGTCAGTCTATTCATGTTGAAATGTCATATGCCCAACTAAAAATAAATCACTTGACAGCTGACAAAATGGCCGCCAGTGTTGCCAACTTCAAGTTCTATATAGCTAAAAAAAAACACCCTATATAAGTGATCACAGTTTAATCATATTTTTGCTTCTATTAAAAACTTTTTGAAATCATAGTAAATTAAAAAAGAAAATTTAAGTTTTGCTTTAAATATTATAAGACGAAATAATATTTAGAGATTGATTGTTAGATTTCAAAATAATTCCATATTTGTATTTCTACACTAACGCCGTTACCATTATTTCTTTTTACGTGGTACGCTTTTATTTTTTTATGTTGTTCATTTCAATAAAGGAATTCATTCACTCATTCATTCATTCATCCATTCAATAGAATTCTTTATTATTTAGTTTTTGTTTGTATATGTTGATTTGTTTAAAACAAAGTTCACGTACCTTTTGCCATCTTTTCTTTGTTTTCTGCTTTTTCCTTTTAATTTCATGTCTCATATGTATATTTTTTGTGCTCTAGTCTTTTGCACAAATGACTTTCATAAAAAACCTTTTTTTTTCATAAAAATAACACAGTGGCAGGGTCTTTCGCAGGCACACACGGTGTTTTAGTAGACTGCTCTGAAATTGTATGGAGAAATAAAAAAAAACATCCCAAAAGGAGACATTAAGTCTCCAATGATGTAAATTTTTGTTGAACGAGCTTAATTCAATTAAAGCATTTGTTTATTAGATTTCTCATTTTCAATTTGTTTCTAATCCAATGTAGTGCAAGTATTAGGGAAGCCAAATGGGACTGGTTTTTCAAATCCCGGTATTCGGGATTTCATAAATGAATACCGGGATCGGGATTTCGGGAGTTTTTTTTTCATATTAAAACAAATTAGTTTGTAAATAATAAAAATTTATTAAAAAAAAAATACTTATATGATAATTCTCGATTTCTATTTCTAAAAAAAAACGGTGAGTTAAATAGATGATGTTTACAGATTGATCGTGGACAATGAAAATTGCTGATGACGCCCTTGGTAGGGTAGAAAATGCATTCCAGTTTGCCAATTGTCTAGAAAAATATAACTTTACAATGTTATTCTTTGAGTTATTAATTAAAAGTGAACTAAAGCCAAAATAATAAGAAATTTTCTCTTACTTATGTTAAATATAAATATGTTTGAAAACAATAATTTTAAATTCTTTACAAGCATGGTGCAACTATACAAGGTGAGTGCAGTAGCCCAGCTGACTGACTTTGTTTACAATTTACTTATGTCAAAAGTAATAATTTTTCAAGTATTTTTGACAGTAGCACATTATTTTACACAAACAAAATGCCTGTTGTTTCTGTGTTGTATTGTATTTGTTGTCGATTTGCCCTCACCTTGTATAGTTGCACCATGATTACAAGTTTATAAACCATTAATAAATAAAAAACATAATAGCATTATATTGAAATGTTAGATTGACAAAAATAACATGTCATTTAGCTTTTAACTTCTATATTAATTTAAGAGCAACAGAATACTATCGATCGATAAAACTTCTTAAAAATATAAAGTTATCTATAGTAAAGAGAAGCTTTATTTAATTTTGTTACCAATATATGAAGCTGACGAAAAACATCGTTTGCAGACAAAATTGTTAGCAAATTCTTGTATTCTTGATTGCATAAACAATCCTTTCTCAGCCTACGAAAAAACTAATTCGTATTCAATATTTACAGAAATTATTAGGTGTTGCGGGGGCTTTTACATATTTAAATTACATTCATTATTTAATTTTCGTAATCAATGTTTTTAATTCATTTCTAATAACAAACATTTCTACCTCATTATCAAATTCACTGTCCAATTTTTGGTTTTTTCAAAAATTTAAAAGTGTTTTTTGGTTTCTTTTAAGAAGGAATTTCACCAGATCACTTTTTGATATCTCTTTGAGCACAGATAAAAGTGCAACATCAAAAGAGATTCATATTACTGCGACTTTCATTTTTAACATGAAAAATCATGCAGAGGGTGCTGTAGCTTAATTGGTTAGCGCGTTTGATCATTAAGCATGAGTTGGTATTTGTGACCTGGATGCGATTTCCAGCCCGTGCCACTCAAAACAACATCAGTTTCTGATAATTATTAGTTTTTCTATCATACCATAATATTTATCACAGCGCCTCCTTCGGTGGAATAACAGTTAAACGCCACCGAAGTAAAATAATTGAAATAATACTTTGATCAATGCACCTACTCACCACCAGAGGCGCTGCAATACTGTTCTATTAATAAACATAACGCACAATTACAGTGTTGGCATATAAAAAGCCTTTCTCTACTTTCACCACCTATTCTTCTTGTACCTAGCCCTTTCTAAAGAAAGTAACACAATTAATTTATTAATATATAATTTATTATTTGTGTGGCATATTAATTGCCTGAGTGTTGCTTCTCTTAAAAAAAAATGCGTTTGAGTTTGGCAATTCAATGTTTCACTTTTATTTCTTCTCAAACGTTTTAAAATTTAAATATTTGTTGATGACTAGATTTGTTAATCCCGAAAACTAGTATTTTTTAAAACAGTCGGAATTGGCATCCCTACTCTGTATTGACTCTATTTTTTACATATGTATGTATATTTACTCACAAAAAATAATTCAGTGGCATTAAATCGCATGATCTATGCGTCCAATTAGCTGCTTAATATCATGCAATTCTGAAGAAAAATTACAGTTATGTGAGAAATATTTTTCGAGCAACAATTCCAGACCTGTCAAATGTCCGGCTAGATCGCCTGATATCACATCTTCTATAGCCTACACCACGGTAGTGGGTGTAACGCCAAAAAATATTAGTCCAACACTCACCTTAAAGTATATCGATCGACTCAGAATCTGTGTAGAGTAAACAATGTCTGTTCATTTGGTTGACCGGCTGTCGTCTGGTTGTCCATATAAATCTTGTGCGCAGAGTACAGGTTGCAATTTTGAAGTTATTTCCATAAAATTTAGTATGATAATTTCGTTCGCCCCAAGAACGATTGGGATTGAATTTGGTTGAAATCGGTCCATTATTTCATCTAGCCACCATACAAATTTCCTACCGAAATAGGGATATAGTGGTCATAAATGTTTTATTTTTGACATAATCAAACTGATTTTTCCAAAAAATAATTTCTATATGAAACCTAATCATACCTACAAATTTTGTGTAGATCGGTCCATAGTTGGTCATAGCTCCCATATATAGCCGACCTCCGATAATCACTTTAACGAGCATAACTCTCTTCCAATTAAAATTCAGCACAAATAATTTTCAAGGATCGCCCAGTAAATAGTTATAGTAAAACATACTTCGCTGGTGCTTTCCCGTCGTATCAAATCAGTGGTGCAGACAACGTTTCTTTTTGTAATTGTTATTCCTAATTAATTGTCTGTAAATAAACGAAAAGTTAAAACGGCAAAGTATAAACTGTGACGTATCCGTATAATTAATATTTATTTGTGGGAAATGACAGCTTTTGCTGTTCTACTAAATATGAAAATACATTAACATTCACATTCATTATTAATTTTCCTAACAGTTAACATACATACATATACTATATTCTTCCAGATTATGACAATTTAATCGAAAAAAATAAAAAACTTTTTTGCCAATTTTTCTGTCATCATAAATATACCTTTATTTCAAGCAAGTACTTAAACATTTATGTGCTGGGAATTTATTTATGTGGATATTTATCCTGGCAGTACGATGTTTTATTTGCAAGATTTTTTTTTTGTTACAGCTGATTATGTCAAAACAAAAATAAAAAATAATAAAAAAAAAACTATCAGCACAGCATATGTGTTGGTAGAAAGTATGTGCGTGTGTGAATTTGTCGCATGTATAGGTGTTGTCAAGTGTGCAGGTCCTGGTCTACTTTCTTAAACCACCAGTAGTAAAAGTTTTCTAGTTAAATGTCTTTTAAATAAAATTAATAGTTTCTCATGTTCATCATCCTGACAAAAAGTGTTTTAATATTAATACAGATTTTTTTGTTTGCAAAATCTTAAGCATCATGTTTTCCTTAAAGTATTTTGGTTGAATATTGAAAACGACTCAATGCCAGGGGGAAATTGAAATAAATGTTTACTCTGTTTTTTTTTTAGTTTTTTTTTGTTAATGTTGAAAAGAGGTTTTTATTTGAAAACAAAAGAAAATAAAATAATTTCCTTTGTGCTAAATGGTTGAGAGGGACAATCTAAAGCTTATAAATATTAATGGAAAATGGCGCTATAACGTAAAAGTCCTTGATTGAATACAAAGAAATCAAGAAAAGGCTTTGAATGTAAATGTAGAATATCTTCTAGCTATTTACTTTCGTCTTGTAAATGTTTGTTGACCATTAGTTTTAAGACCATTGCTGGTTCTTATTAAATTTATTTTAAACATTTTCTTTATTTTATGTTGTAATTTTTTATTAATTTGCTTTAATTGTAAATTACACTAGCCAAAAAGGTTTTGGACTGGAGCAACCTAAAATCTTACCTAGTGGAATTTGGTGGGTTGAACTCGAATCTGTAATTGGGTTTTCTCTATCACGTCAGGTTTTCGAGTTATAAAAAAAGAATGTTTTTATTCGTTTTTCCATGAAAAAATCATTAGTCTATTCAAAACTTAATGAATTTTCAAAAGTGAAACGTCGTTTTATTTTGTTGGTTCGGTTTCACCAGCAATAGTCTCCTAGCATCCTTGATAATTTCTTTCAATTTTCATTAAGTCTTAGGTTCTGTGAAAAAAAATCCATTCTTGCGCCTAATTCGTGATAATTTTTCAATAAATCAGCAACAATTTGCTGTAGTTTCCACTTTTATTGTTTCCAAGCAAACTTTTCACGTTGCTCTTGAAAGATTTCCAGACTGCATATTCTTTTTCCGATAATCATTATAAAAAATTGTCATCATGCAATAGGTTTCTGATCTGAGGGCCAACAAATATACCGTCTTTGATTTTAGCATATGAAATTTTGAAAAAAAAAAATTTTTTTTTTGATTTGAAAAATCTAAATAGATCTTTTTGTCATTTAACCACTTGTATAAAACAGTTCTGCAACTATTGCAAAACATTGTCGGTGTCCACAGTTTTTCTAAGTTTCTGACAGCAAAACCAAAGTAAAGTAAATTCATATGGATATTTTAATGATTCTGATATTGCATATCCTTTTTTTCCAACCAAATATTCACCACACACAAGGTAAAAATAGCTTGAATCAGTAACACATGATATCCCTGCCATGCTTTAATGCTACTATTATGAACATTTAGAATGAATGTGGGCTTCTGTCAAATTTATAACTAAGAAATTGAAGTGTCAGTCTAGCTCATATTGCTCTTGCTCACTTAAGTGCTCCAATAAACTAGACGATAGTGCACTAGACTATCTGACTAGTCTGAGGATTGTGGGTTCGATGCCAAAAAAAAAATATCTGTTGTATTCGGTACATGTTCTCTCTATGGTCTGGCCAGATTTTCGTAGCTCATAAAGATAGAACCCTTTTAGTCTCACCAAATACTGAGTATTACATTAGCGCCTTGGATATTTGGCTTTGCTGTCGATTCGGCTGGTTGGCCCACGTTCACATACGATATCTTACGCTTTGGGTTATCGTAGTGGATTAATTTTTCATCACAAGTATTGATTCGGTGCAAATACGATTTCCTTTTATTGCGTTTAAGCAATATTTCGAAATTTCACTGCTTTTGGGTGAATCCTGCTGCTCTCAAACGTTTTGAAAGTTGCTGCTTGAGTAGCACCCAAAGAGTTTGATAACAATCTTCATGGAGTAATGCCTCCAATTCTTGGTCTTCAAACTTTTGTTGCTACCTGGTCAGTCTTTGTCTTGCTTTTCAAAATCACAACTTCTGAAACGCATAAACCATCACTCGCACGTTGAAACCAATGCAATACATTCACCATAGGCTTTGGTGTGCTTCAAAATAAGTGAACATTCATTTTAAAACTTTATATTAGGGTGATCTTATGTTTTCTTTAACTGAACTGCATTTAAGAAATATATTATTTTTTAATATTAATGTTCCAATAGAATACGGAAATTTATTAAAAAATAAAATATTTTAGAGTTTTAATAATTCTTATCTTGGACAAATTCGAACCACTTCCTACTAGAAATGTGTTTCTTACACATTTTACTAAATAAAAACGTAACCACTTGTTTTAGCACAAATTTGTTTGACTTTGTTTACTCTTACAAGAGTTTTGCAAGAACAGCATCAAATAAATTAAAACTGAATATTTGTTGTGCTTTGGCCTAAATAAGAAATGTTTTTTTTAATAAATAAACGAGTTCAAATATATGTTATTTAGGGGTTACGTCTTTTTCGGCAAATATTTGCCAAATGTGACCGTATCTTTAGAGTAAAACACACACCATGAAAATATACAGCTATAAAAGTACTGCTTAATTATGTACTCAAAACACAAAATGAACGTTAAATTCAAATTTCCAGTATCTACATGTTGCTCTTTAAAAGTCAAACAAATATTTTTAATTCATTAGAAATGAGCATAGAGAATCAAGAGCTTAGTGTTTTTTTTGTTTACTTGCTGTTGTGGGTTGTTGTCAGTCAATTATTTATGTCTCTTAAAAATTAAAGTTTTTATTATTTATTTACTAAATCTGGCTTTACTTCATGGGCCTTAGAATAAGAATAAGTATTCAAATCTTATACCTAGACCTTAAAAACTATCTGCTCTCAGTTGAGAGAGTCATAATGGACAAATGGGCCCTAAATTAGAAGGGTGGTAAATCAGCTCTACTAAGTCTTGTTTCGGTTTAAACTCTAGTAAGTAATCTCGCAAGCGGGTGCAGATGGTTTTGCAACTTCAAGACATGTATATATATCTCTAACGAATTTTTCTGAATTCATCTTTAACCAATGGTACTGCTAAACCACTAGGAATGTTTTCATTTTTTATATACCATGGTGCTTTCGTCATGGTCCTAAGAATTTTCGATTGTGCCTGGTATTACTTGCAGTTAACCATCATTTAAATTGGTTTGAAAACAGTCTTATACAGGATGACTTTAAAATCAAGGCTTTATTTAGATTAATCGTTAATTGGCCAGTGCAGATTACAAGATTTGAGTCTTATAAGGCTTCTGTGTGGCGTATGTGACTTGAATATTCATATTGTTTAGCAAAACAGGTGGATAATTTAATCTCCTAAACGTAAACGTAACATGTCTACTTTTTGTTTCATTGGCACGTATTCTCCAGTTTTTTAATTACATTTCCACACGGCTAAGATAATTGTCCAGATTTCTAGATGCCACACTTGAATCCACATGTGAGCTAATGCTTTAAATTTTACTCGTTGGCAAATCAGAGGAGTATATCCAGTAAAGTGTTGGTCCGAGAACACTCCCCTGTGGAACTGCAGCTCTGATTTCGTAGGCACTTATCACATAAAAATAGCAAAGAATTTTAAAGATTTTGCAAAGTGTCCTCATAGCTTCACCACATAATCAAGTGCTTAAAAAATTCTCTTTTATAGGTATTTTAATAAATTTAACAGGAATCGTCCTATTAGGTTTCATTATATATATTTTTTCTCTGTGTGTACATGCTTCACGGTTTTTGGCTATACCTGGGTTCATTTTCTATATTTTGGTCAAACTGTGTCTATGGTTTTACTTTTCTGTGAATTGCTTAAAAAACCTTTGTTTTGGAACAATCCATCACTAGCCCTGTTTCACTCGTGTTTTCCTTCTTTTTGATGCTTAAAAAAAATATATAATTCTTATTCAAATTAACATTTCCATAAAATTTAGGCAATTATCTTATGGCTATTAAAGAGATTCAAAGAATGTTTATAATTATACATTTACCATAGGATCATCAGTAGTTTTACAGAAACAGTTTATAATGTACAAGTTATTCGTCTTGTCATGATTGGAAATAAAGAAACCATTCATATTGTTTTTTCCAACACTCTATATTAGTAAAGACAATCTTAATTAATGACACAACCCAACAAATACTTTTTATACCCACCACCAAAAAAAATGGGGTACATTAAGTTTGTTATTGCGTTTGTAACACAATGAGATATTGGTCGTAGAACCAAACATACTATATATTCTGGGTCCTTTTAAGATTCTAAGATGATCTAGCCATGTCCTTCCGTCTGTTAAATGTACGATAGAGCTTCAAAAAAAGTCATATAACAAAGAAATTACCAAACATTCTTTATTACATCGAAATGTAACTGGACAAAATCGGTCCAGTTGTATGCGAGTCTCGGGTTCTCTTCAAATATAATGCAGATAATATCATGAAATTTTGCACACTTTATTTTTATTATAGAAGGACAAGACCAGTTGAAAATGGCGAGTATCGGCCACGACTTCTCATAGCCTCATACAAATGTCTTTCCAAAATATGACTTTATGTTACATAAATGTTCAGCAAAATTAGTTTCATGCAACGAGAAATTTCAAGATATACATATAAATCGTCATGATATTTACGGTCCATATCTGACCGTAGCCCCCACATAAACTCCACTTTAAAAAATCTCTTAAATAAATCTCTTACAAACATCACTATCAAGCCATTCACATACTTATACATATAAATCGTTGTATCATGGACGCTACTCACTCATGTAAGGGATCCGCAAAATAAAATAACCAGTACAATTGTCGTTAACAATACAAAATGTAACAAAAATTAGTTTCAAGTAAACATACACTGTCGGACAAAATAAAGTGCAGTTTTGTAACCTTCTTCATTCCTTTTTGATATTTTTCTTCTACATGTTTTATTTACTATTCATTCACAGTCCCGTTATTTGTTGGAGTATCTGAATTATTTACATAAACATTGCATATTTATATTTCTGATTTAAATATATTGAAGTGCACAAGAAATCTCCGCAATGGTAAATTTTTAAAAAGTAATAAATTAAAGTATTAATTTATTTAACCGAAAAGATGAAAGATTTGTTGGTACTAGATTGTGAAAATGGGATGAAACAGAAAGCTTTGAGTTCTAAATAGAAGATATCGGAATCTGCGGTCAAAAAAATAATAGTTTTGGATAAAATAAGAAAGTCAAAGAAAAGTCTAAAGAACTTATGTGGCAGAAAACGTAAGACCACGAAGCTAGGCGATGATCATATTGCAATTCAAGCAAAAACAAATTCTTTTACGAGGAACTAGAATTAAATATTTCGACTCGAACTGTTCAAAGACGACATAACGAAAGCGGTCTAAAAAGTACGTTCTTCTACGAGCTGCAAATATAAAAAAAGATTTTGCAAAGAAGTACATAAATATTGGATAAAATAGTAACTGAATAAAAATAAAACTATAATTTATAATTATTAGAAAATAATAAATTCATGTTTTAATCAAAAAAAAAAAAAAAAAAACAGTAAATATTTGAAACCGCACTTTATTTTGTCCGACAGTGTAGATTACGCTACTGGTATTTGGTGGTGGGTATCTATATAAGAATATAAATTCTTACTTTTTTCAGGCTGGTATTAATTTCTTGTTGAAAATTTTCAAAATAGTCAACCTCATTAACCCTCCGATGAGTGACAGTTCTGAACTTTACGGCCGTGTGTTTTTTTTCATATAAAAAAATTTTTTTGATTTTTTTTGTTTTTATTGTTTATAACTAAATTCTACATACAAAAATAATTTTTTAAATTTTTTTAATTAGGGACATTTGGGATGATGATAAAAACAAAAAATTCTAAGAACTGGTTTATTGCTAGTAGTATAAAATTTGAATATTGTGCCTTTCCTTGAAAGCAATAAAGTTCATGTCTTCTATCTTAGAATTTTTTGTTTTTATCATCATCCCTAATGTCTTTGAGTTTAGGTCTTTGTGTTCAGAACAAGTAAATTGTGTGTTGAAACAATAAAAAAATTATAATGATGCCTAAAAACATGCATTTATTAGTGAAATTCAGTACAAGGTCCATACGGACCTATTCAAACATCCGCGTACTATTCTCACTAAAACCTCAATAACTCCTAAAGTAATGATCCGATCGGTTTGATTTTTTTCCAAAAGATGCGCAACAAAATGCTCTTGGAATACAGAGTGGGGTTCTGGTTGTAGTGGCCGAAGTAGGAGTAATTTCAGTTTGAAATTAAATGTATTCCTGTGCAGAAGTACATACATACTCGTGCATACTCGTATACATTTTTTAACTTAAATTTGTCTTGTATGGATTTTTTTCACATCCCAATTGTTGTGGGGTACCGTACCAATTTTGTGATTTATCATGCATGTATCATTTAGGGTCACCAATGGTTATATAATTATCTAGGTGACGAATTATTTAATATACTCGCATTTAAATCCTTTGTTTAAGTTTTTTAACTTTTGCATTCAGTACTTTCAAATTCAAAATATAATGTGAACAATTTACTATATTATTTAAGACAATCCTCTTATATCCATTAAGGATTAATCAAATACGATTGACCCACTCTGAATTACTTGGCATTGGTAAAATAACTAGTCTCTAAAGTATTATACAAAATCATGTTCCAAGTTACTTCTATTCTATAAATTTAATTCAACACTCGAAATTATCACATCATTGATACAATGCATCCACCATACGATATTATCCTATAAATTTAAACAGACTAAACTTAAGATTACCAAAATACTTTACGTGACAATTAATACTTCAATATATTAGAGCTTGTGGTTAAAAAGGTCGAAGAATACGAACAAATATTTATATTTAAACTAACAATACTCTACATTACTTAGATATGTATACTAAAGTGACAATTGACTTCCTGTTTGATTACCTGGGATGTATAAAGTAACCAATTCACTTAAATTTTGCCTAAAATAGAGTCAAACAAGCTACTATGAAACATTACTAAATATAACTTTAAGCGTTTCGTAAAACTGCTGGATTATTTTGTTTATATAAAAATGTTTGCAGTATTATTTTTTATTGTTTTTATACCCTTCACCTTCATGAGAAGGGTATATATAAGTTTGTCATTCCGTTTGTAATTTCCACAAAATAATTTTCCGACCCTATAAAGTATATACAATATTCTGGATCCTTATAGATAGCGGAGTCTATTAAGCCATGCCCGCCTGTTTGTTTGTCTGTTGACATCAATTTTCTGAAGTCCCCAGATATCTTCGGGATTCAAATCTTCAATAATTCTGTCAGACATGCTTTCGAGAAGTTTGCTATTTAAAATCAGCAAAATCCGTCCATAAATAACGGAGATATGAGCAAAAATCCGAGACAACCTCTGAAAATTTAAAAAAAAAGAAAAAAAATATAATATATATATGTATGTATATAATATAATTATGTCAATTATTAATTATGTCGTCAACAAAGGTGAAGGGGGGTATATAAGAATATAGTACTCTTAGTTGTTTTTTTTTGCCATTTTTGCTGTTGTTTCTGCTGCTACAGTTTCTGTTGCTTGACATTCAACTGGCTGTTCTTCATTGTTTTCTACAAATTGTAATGATGCATGTTAACAATTGTTTCTGTGGGTTTTTTAAATATTATTTGTTTGGTGTTTTCTGGGAAAACATAAGTAAATATATATGGCTACAACATACGGTAATTTAAACATCCATGTGTAACATAAGACTACGTGGTTGTTCACACATGCATGTAGGTATGTTTAGATATTAATGCGACCCCTAAAACAATTCTCAATATTTCAAACAAAACTAAAAGTTTGTATTTTTAGGATACCATTTCTCGCGCCATATCCGTTATTTTTAATTAGAAACACACTGAAAACTATTTATGATAGTTGATCTGGCTTATTGTCGGCCAGAACTGTGTAGAAATTTTCGAAGCTCGTAATCTTGGCGACATTTGGTTTCAGCAAGACGGCGCCACTTCCCACACATCGCATCAATCAATGGATTTATTGAGAGAACACTTTACGTTTTGGGCCGGTCGATTGGCCACCAAGATCGTCTGATATCACACCGTTAGTCTTTTTCCAGTGGCGATATGTAAAGTCTAAAGTTTATGCGAACAACCCTGCTTCTATTCAGGCTTTGGAGGAAAACATAACGCGTGTCATTCGCCAGTTACTAGTCGAAATGCTCAAACGAGCCATCACAAATTGGACGCAACATTTGATAGACATAATCTTAAAAAAATAAATGCCAAAGAATGTTCTTTCAAATGATAATAAACATTCCCTCCCCATTAAATTTGAATTTGCTGTATATTTTTCTTTAAAAAAAAGTAGGGAACCTCGAAATGGATTACGCTTTAGTTAATTCCGGCAACTTCGTTTAAGCACATGGAACAATATATGAGACATATTATGTTGTTAATGAGTCCTTTCTGATTTGGGTTTAATTTTGGGGCGTATAAATATGTATGTATTAATTTGAGTTGACCATATCTGAGCTAAACTATAGGTTTGTTGTGTCCTATTTTTAATGCCGGGCTGTTGTTGTTATGTTACTCGAGTAGGAAAACAACTGCACGTTTTCAATATCTAGTTACGCTGAACTATAGTGAGCTTATTGAATTGATTTTGGAAATATTCATACTAAGACCGCATACTACTAGTCGATTCCACTTGTATATTCTTGAATCTATATGACAGAAGACTTCGAAATATTGATTTGATGGTCAGATAATATATGTATACTTTGATGCGACTTTTGCCATGATATTGTCAATGACCATAATGAATTCCTATTTTATATTTTTACATTTATTCTTGTAGAATAAACGTTTTCCTATTTGGAAATTTATTCTTGTAGAACACGAAATTTTGCACACTTTAATTTAGTTGTAGAAGAACAAGTCCGGTTGAAAATGGTAGAAATCGATCCACGATTTCTCATAGCCCACATACAAATATCTTCCCGGAATATGGTTTAATGGTACATAAATGTCTATAGAAAAGCCGTATCTAAACAAAATTATGCAATAATAAGTCTCAAAATAATATTTTCTTTGCATCGGTCCATAATTTTCCCAAAGAACATACAAAGACCACTTCCGAAAATCACTATCAAGTTGAAATTCGACAAGCATAATAAAAATATACATCTAAATCGTGGTACCAAATTTCACGATCATCGGTCCATATTTGATCATAGTCCCCATATAAAGTCGAGTTCCGCAAATCACTTAAGTGCTCACAAAGCCCTGATAAAAACCACTATCAAGTTGGAATTCAACACAAATAGTCCTTAAATATATAAAAAATCAAGTCTACTTCCGGTAACAACTTAACTGCGCATAAATCTCTTATAAATCTCCATAATAGGTGATTTGGGGGTGGGTATATAAGATTCGGCACAGCTTGTTATACCCTACACCACAATAGTGGGGAGGGTATATTGTATTTAAAGTATACCGATCGGCTTAGAATCACTTCGTGAGTCGATTAAACGATGTCCGCCCGCTTGTGCGCAGAGTACAGGTCGCAATTTTGAAGATATTTCAATAAAATTTGGTACGTGATATTTTTCGGCCCAAGGACGGATGGGATTGAAACAGGTGGAAATCGGTCCATTATTTCCCCCGGCCCCCATACAAATGTCCTCCCGAAATAGGAGTTTAACGATCATAAATGTTTGAATTATGCAAGTATTCAAACAGATTTCACCACAAATGAGTTATAAATGAAGATAAATCATATCTACAAGTTTTGTCCATATCAATCTATAATTAGTCGTAGCTCCCATATAAGGTCCACTTCCGAAAATCACTTTCAAGAGCATAACTCTTTTAAAAATGTTTGTATCCAAATAATATTGAATACAAATATGTTTCGTATATATACATATAATATGGTAGAATTTTATGATGATCGGTCAATAATTAGTCGTAGCTCCCATATAAGGACCACTTTCGAAAATCACTTTAACGTCTATAAATCGCTTCAAAATGTTGTTATCCGAATAAAATTTAATAAAAATAAGTTTCATATGTACAGAAATGATGATACCCAATTTTATAATGGTCGGTCCATAATTATTCACAACTCCCATATAAGACCCTATTCTTAATTCAATTTAATTCAAAGTATAACATACATAATATTTATATTCACGGAAGTCATGGCATTAAATTTTTAGATGATCGGTCCATAATAGGTAATATCTCTCATATAGCGCCCATTTCTGAAAATCTTTTTATACATATACTAGGTCGGTCAAGCCCGACCATAATTTCTTACTTGTTTCTATTTAATTTTGTTTTTTCCATTTGCTTGGCAAAGAAAAAGAGGAAAACAAGTAATCTGATTAATTTAAGTATGTCAGTTGTTTTATTTTGTTACATTCATTTCAGTTTATTTCACCGTTGATTTATTGTGATTGATGAGTTAGTTGGTTTAATGAAATTGTACCACCCAAAATTGCTTAACAATTGAAATTAAATGTTAGTTGATTTGTTTGTTATTTCGTATCGATATACTGTAGCTGGGATTGATGGGATTTATTTATTATAATACGAAGTGAAGGAAATTCACTTCATATATTGATTTTTAGAAGGCTAAAATCTGTATTATATTAAACATGGTTTTGAGAATTATACAAATTTAAAATATTATTTATACAAATGTCTTCAATCTAAGTTATACAATAGCTTTTGTTTGTTTTAGAATCAAACATTATCATGTCACTTTAAATAATGTATGTTTTTGCCAGAACATTACTTGATGAGCAAATCATGAGTTTATTTCTTTTTTGTATTTTTAATGCCAGACACTGTCATTTGTTCCAATCGAACAATTATTTATAAATGAAAGCATATTGGGAAAACAGATAAAAAAAAAACAAAACTCAAATATGTTTCCAATAATTGTTATCATCACACACTAAGATAGCTTAAAGAATTTTATATTTATCTGCTCAAATTTAATTTAATCATTCATGCATTGAAAATGTGAAAAATGTATGAAGTGGCTTTCATTTTGTTTTTATTTTAAAAGTTCATCATGCGTATAAGCAATATTTGAACATATTGTTGCAATAAATATTTATAACTATTACTCATACGCACTGTGTGAACTCGTTTGAATTAACTATGTTTGTATGCATGTATTCATGGCACTTAGACCTGTCTATCTTCATGCATATGTTTCATATAAAAGATAATTACAATCCGGTATCATCATCATCTATCGGAATGAAACCAAAACTATTTATAATAAAATTATTATTAATATATTCACATGGTTTTGTATCTCTCAGGCATAGATACATTTAAACATATGAAAGTGTATAAATGTACATACATATATTAATTAGGGCGACACTTAATTTGCGCTTTCTAAATTTTCGTTGCTGATTTTTTCTGTAACTGAAAATTTCAACAAAATCGTAAAATCTTTGGGGTTTGCACATATTATTCGAATTTTAAAATTTGGAAAGTATCAATATTAAAAAAAAAAATAAATGTTGAAAAAAAAATTAATTGAAGAACAGTTGTAGGTATTTCATTTAACTATAAATGTGTTATTTTTTACATTAAAAATGACATTCTACGTCAAACTTCCACACCTTATCTATTATTTTGCAGCTGATAGTAACATTTGCCATTCATATTCAGTAAACTATAGAGCGAGCGTTTCGGTGATTGGGGAAATGAGTTAGTCCCGGTTTACATTATGAAATTTTTGTCGCTGCGATTCTTGTCGTATCTTTTTTAAAATTGTATTTGCGTCTACATTGTGAGATTTTTGTTTCAGCGATTTTTTGTGGAGGTATACATACATGTTTTCATATTTGTTGACAATTCCTTTTCAAAATAAACAAAAAAAGTAATAAATTTGTGGTGAAATTAAAAGTTTGTGATTTCAAGAACAATTATTATTTTATTTGAACTGTTCATTTTTAATTTTTGATATTTATTTAGTTAGGCTGGAGTTCATTAAATTATTTTTACTGGAGGTAGGCATTGTTTTACAACTTGAAAAATTTGTATTATTAAAATTTTTTTATTTGATAATTTTCTTGGCTGGGATTCGAAAAAAAAACTGAAGAAAAGGAGGCAACATGTAAATAGAAATTAATAAATAAAAATTATAATTACAGCAAATTTCGAACCACCAGGTAACACTGGTTAAAAGATTGATGTTTGTCTATTGGCTAGCAGGCACCGCAAGTGGTGCAGAGGGTTAGAACGCAAAGAATTCGGATGAGAGAAAGTGGTGTTTCTCGAAACATATGTAAATTCAACAACCCAGGTTCGAATCCTAGCCAAGAAAATTTTCAATGAAAAAATTTTAATAATACAAATTTTTCAAGTTGTAAAACAATTCCTACCTTCAGTAAAAATAATTTAATGAAAATTAAATTTAATGAACTCGAGCCTAACTAAATAAATATCAAAAATTATTTTGTTAATTTAAAATAACCACATGTATTTTATTGTAGCTAGCACATACATACATATGTACATGTATGAACATAAAAAACAAATGTCAAAATGAACTTGCAGCTAACTTCACGTTTAAAACTACGAATGAGGGAACATAGCGTGTCTCACGAGTACATGCGTACGTGTACCCCTTTTAATCCGACTCACCGCTCTCGCCTACAAAGCAAGAATTGCAGCGACAAACATTTCATAATGTAAACCGGGACCTAGCACATTAAAGATATGCTTAGCCAAGATCTTGTGATAATCTCTAAATAAGGTGGAGCGAAATAGAAAAAATAGACAATTTTCATGCACCTAAGACTTTACGCACGACATATCGTCTAGCTTCATCTGTTTTATGGGCGATGTAAATATTCAAGAATCAGTAGCACTTGATGTTTTACGCATGAGAATTTAGTGAAATGGCCGCTGGTCTAAACATATTTTCCAGGAGTAAAAATAATCATACTTATTTAAAGAAAAAAAAACACAGAAAATTCAAATTTAATAAGGAATGTTTATTATCATTGGAAAGAACATTCTTTGGCATTTATTTTTTGAAAAATATGTCCATGGTGCAACTATACAAGGTGAGTGCAGTAGCCCAACTAACTGACTTTGTTTACAATTTACTTATGGCAAAAGTAATACTTTTTCAAGTATTTTTGACAGTAGTACATTATTTTACACAAACAAAATGCCTGTTGTTTCTGTTTTGTGTTGTATTTGTTGTCGATTTGCACTCACCTTGTATAGTTGCACCATGAATATGTCTATCAAATGTTGTGTCCAATTTTCGATGACTCGTTTGAGCATTTCGACTGGTAACTGGCGAATGACACGCGTGATGTTTTCCTCCAACTCCAAAAACACAGACGAAACTAATGGTATGATATCACACGATCTTGGTGGCCAATCGACCGGCACAAAACGTAAAGTTATGTGCTCACCGAAGTATTCTCTCAATAAATCCATTGGTTGATGCGATGTGTGGGAAGTGGCGCCGTCTTGCTGAAATCAAATGTCGCCGAGATCACGAGCTTCAATTTCAGGCATCAAATAGTCGGTTATCATGGCACGATAACGATCGGCATTGACAGTTAAGTTCGCAACGGCATCATTTTAAAAGAAATAAGGACGTGATCTCTTCGGTCACATATTATTCAGCAATGAATGCTGGGTCTCCAAATGGGTGATGGTGTTGCGAATAGTATACTCAGTAGGTCGATTATGTTGACCATAAATTGAGTGAGGTGCAGGAAACACATTCCTCACAGAACGTGAATTTTCGTAATAAAGTTGAACGATTTGTAAACGTTGTTCAGGCATAAGTCTTTCCATTATGAAATGCCAAACACTACTAAACAGAAATAACATGACAGCATGACACGCCTCACACGTGATCTGTCAAAAAAAAGGCTATTGAAAAAAGTATATCGACTTAAATCACCCATTATTTACATTACAGTACAGTGGTACTTAGTGCACTTGTTATTGCATAGGAACAAAACTAATAGAGAAAATCAAAAAATGTTTTTTCTCATTTATTTTAGGTTTAATATTTAACAAAATAAATTTGAAAGCAAAACTGAAAGTATCAACTTTTATGAAAAAAGACATACAAAACGAAAGCAACGCTCATGTACTCAATTTTGCACTATTCAAACATTTTAGGGAATGAAAGTATTTTTAATATTTTGTCCAAAGCCGTCTTCACCAGTTTTTCAATTAATTTAATTATTTGAATTGGATTGCTCTCTCATTCGCTCTGAACCTGCTGCCAAAGCTCCTCCAAATGGATTGGAGTTAATTTTTGTTCCCCAATGCACAAAAAAAAGAAACTTTTTTGTGTCACTATTCAGCTACAAACTTACTTCATCCACATGATACGCTCTTACCCACCAAATCAGGAAAATAAGTTTACAAAATACATACATATATAGTCTTCTTTTCTCATTATTCCTTCGATTCTTTGCAAAGTAGCCCCATATCATGACGTTTATCCTACCATGCTTCATTATTTTCTCTACATGGTGTCTTTGAATACACAGGGCTGTTCGGCGCCAGCAATATTGTTTACTTTCGAATTAAAAACAATTAAATTTGAATTCATTTGACCTGATTACATTTTTCCAGTCACCTACTGTCAGATTTCTGTGCATTAACCGTGCCTTAACATTTTTTTTTTATCGACAATGAAGGTTTTCACTTTTTACTGATGAGATGTAACCAATATCGCGAAGAGCTCGTCATGCTGTCCTTCTGCATCTTTTGCTGTTAAACACTTGTCTCTTTTCTTTTGTTTTATCATGAGACTTGCGTCTGCATTCGTTATTAACTCTTTGCTAACTCTGATTTGTGGTTTGTCAACAATATAACGCCTTTTTTGACAATTATGACCACTGATTGACTTTAAATTGTTTAGCTATTACTCGCGCAGAATAGCTACTTTTTATCCTTGGTAGATTTTTTAATGGATCTTGCAAATTTTCTTATTATTTATTATAATGTAATTTTTGTTGGATAATTTGCAAAAAGTGTTTACCAGATGCGAATTTATAAAGAGATTTGCCTGTACTTTTCATTTCTTAAAATTTTGTTTACTTGCTTTTTTAATTAAATTGAAAATTTATAACAAAATGTGCAACTTTTAAATTTTAGCAATTTATTTTTAGACAATGGAGAACAATTTTAAACATAGTAATAATCAAAAATCGAAAAAGTTCACAATAAGCGCCAACCTAGTGTATATTTAGGTATTTATGTATGACTTTCTATAGATTTTGTATCCTTATGTTTAACTAATATCTACTATCTTTGCGGATGCATAATTAATTATAAACAGTGTTGCCAGGTTAGCCTTTTTCAGCCTAGATTTAGCTTTTTTATTTATCTTAATGAAAATTAAATTTAATGAACTCATGCCTAACTGAATAAATATATCAAGAATTTACAGTTCAACTATAACAATTACCTTTTAGCCTGGTTTTTAATGTTTGAACAGCTTTTTAAAGGCTATTTTTCATTTTAAGTCAACAAATATTTAACTTACAATTATGTATGCCTTCATTATTCTGCATCGTTCGATTATTAAAATAGCAAACCATTTCTAAAACAAGCAGCAGAACCACTTTCACCATTGATACTAAACTGTCTCTTGAAATTCATCAGAAAATGTAAACAACATTTTTTTTCTCTGCGCATGACATTACAAGTTATTTTTTCCGTAAAATCAACTTGTAAAAAGTAACTTTTATTAACAATATTTTAAACAAAATGAATTTTTCGTAAATTTTTTGATTCAAAATAAAACATTTAATTATTTACTATTTTATACATATTAAAATGCATCAAAAAAGTGAATTAAAATATATGTATGTATATATGTACATATTTTTGTATTATCAATTTATTATTTTTGTTGTTTCATCCCCTAGAAGTTGACTTAGTTTTCCTTTTTGAAAAACAATTCTCAATCGAACAAAAAGTGTTTTAGCTTTAATATCCGCATTAATAGTACTTGACTCATTTACTACATTTAATTTTTTAAATGCTCTTTGCAAATCAATAGATTTTCACCATTCAGCTTCCAGATTTTTCATTTGACACCCAAATTCTTCAGTAGGCCTTGATAACCTAACATAATGTATCTTAAACAAAAGTTCAACAATTTTTCATTAGGAAAACAACAGAAAATTCGGAAAACTAACAAATGGAAAAATTTTGAAATAATAATACGCCAAAAGTGTCAAATATTTTAATTTAGGCAAAGAAAGATTACAAGCTAATATGTAAGAATACACTTTGGAAAATTTACTTTTTATCCATTGATAATTCTCTAAATATAGTAAAACCTAAAACAGATAAAATAAAAACATGATTGAAGCTCAATAGCGGACCCTGGACTTTTGGGTGGAGGTATGAGTGTTTAAAAATGCTCTGCAAAAAAATCTATTTTACTGAGTTGCTACATTTAGTAATGCGGAGGTTAAATAATTAAATAATCTTAAAAAAGACGATAACTATGTTGCTGCCATTTTTAAATTTCTGAAAGTCTAATAAAGTTCCTAGACACTTGTGTTAATTGTGCAAATTTCAGTGCCGATTCTTCTGAAATTAAATTATTATACATATATGTATATACATGCATTAAATTAAAAACTACTTAAAATAAGATTTGTTGGATAAATCTTATTGCATTGTTTAGCATTTAACACTAATCAATGCAAAATTTAATCTTATCGGATGACGAGATTCCCTGTCAGAAATTGATTGTAAATTATTAAATTAGTTAAACAACAAACTTTTTTGTTATCCTCAATATTAAATATTAAAATCATTAAAAAAACAAGCAAGAGAGTATAATCAGCTACAACCGACCATATAATACTCTACACCCAGTATATGAGTAAAAACAGATTTTCAGAAATGACCTATTATGGATCGATCATTCAAAAATGTATCGGTATGACTTTTATTTGGATACTATGTAATATTTTTAAGTGATTTATGTGTGTTACAGTGTTTTTGGGAAGTGGGCCTTATATGGGAGCTATGACTAATTATAGACCGATCATCACAAAAGTGGGTCAAATGATTTCTGTTTACACCTAGTTCTGTTTTTACACTGTTTTGAATTAACACGGGTGTAAAAATAAACAAATTTTATATTTTTTATAACATTTTATTTAATTTTTTTTTCTATTTAATTTTTGCGAAATATGTTTATATCACAAACTTATAGGATCCTTTTTTGTGGATACTGATCAATGGGGAATTTCCTTTTAGTGTATCCCTTTTGTATATACAATCATATACAATCAAATGATGGTGGATTTGTGCTGATGTTTGTAACGCCCAAAAATATTGGTCCAACACTCACCTTAAAGTATACCGATAGACCGGCCCAAGGCCGAATGGGATTAAAACTAGTGGAAATCGGTCCATTATTTCACCTGGCCCCCATACAAATGTCCTCCCGAAATTGGGGTTTGCCGATCATAAATCTTTGAATTATGCAAGTATCCAAACAAATTTCATCACAAATGAATGGTAAATGAAGCCAAATCACATCTGCAAATTTTGTGCAGATCAGTCCATAATTACTCGTAGCTTCCATGTAAGGCCCACTTCCGAAAATCACTTTAAAGAGTATAACCAAATTTTAGCGAAATATCTTGAGACCTGTACACTGAGCACAAACTTTATATGGACAGCCAGCCCGGCAGCCAGACGGACGGACTGAAGAAAATCGTTAAATCGACTCAGAAAATGATTCTCAGTCGGTGATATGTATTAAGGTGGCTGCTGGACTAATATTTTTGGGTGTTACAAGCACCAGCACAAATCTAATATACTGTGCCCACTATTGTGGTGTAGGGTATAAAAAATAACAATATTTATGAAGAATATAAAAAAATTGCAATATTTCCATATTTCATAAATATTGCGTTATCAGATTGGCCTTAAATTTAAAGTCATAAATAAATATTCATTCATATTCATATATTTTGTTTTTATACATACACACATAAAAATATGTACATATGTACATATATACATATATATATTTACTAACAAAGTCGTTAATAGTAACACATGTTACATGTTTTATGCTTGAAGTACTTTTTAATTGTATTACTTAATGTTAACTTTTTCTGGCATTTTTTTAAAGCCTATTTAGCTACTTTTTTTTGTCAGCTGCTGGCAACACTAATTATAACTAAAGTATGTTAGAATGCTAAAAATAAAGGATATAATATTATATGTATTTGTATTTGTTTCTATATGAATTTCAAAGCACTACTCCTACATAGTTATAAGTTGTTAATGATGCTGCAAACAAACTTATTTATTTGTAGATTCAAATACTTATTTTTATACATGTGTATTTTTTCTTTTTTTTTAGAAACATTTCTGTATAAATTGACATAATTGACACCGTTCTCCATAGTTGTGCCATTTTCCCTCAACTAATTGGGTAAGTTTTAATTTTTTCTTTCTTTTTTGTTTAAGTATTCTTATTGTTTTGCTAAATATGTTCGTAATTAACAATAATCATTTTACAAAAATATCAGTGATGGGAGAGATGGGGGGGAGAGAGAGTCATAAAATATGAACTAAATTGAGTAGAACTTATAATTTAATTGTTGTTGAAAGCGGAGTTGAAGACTGCAAACTAATTGGAAATACATACATATAATGAAATAAACTATTTATCTTTCTGTATGTAAACTTAAAAGTATTAATTAAACAAACCACAAAATTTATTGATTTAACTACACTGCGTTGTTAATGTTATGTATGTTGAACGAACAAAAAAAAAAAAAAAAAAGAAAAAAAAACAATTATTATTTAACAAAATGAAAATCATTATTTTGCTTTTATTATTTATGAAAAAATGAATTAGTGTTTCATAACTATAAATACACTGATATTAAAATAACTTTTAATATCAATATTCACAATAAATTTAGACTTTAATAATGTGTTAGGCCGTTTTTTTTTTGGAATCAACTAAAAAATTCGCTCAGCCATACTATTCACCAGATTTATTCTTACATCTTCACATACAGATCTCCAAAAATTTATAACAGCTTCTTTTAGGTTATATATGCTTTCCTATTGTCGCTTGTCAGCATAAATTGGCGTCTTAATATTCTCCAAATGTTCTCAATGGGGTTCAGAACATGCATGTCATTAAATTGTTATACCCTTCACCTTCATGAGAAGGGTATATATAAGTTTGCTATTCCGTTTGTAATTTCCACAATATAATTTTCCGACCCTATAAAGTATATACAATATTCTGGATCCTTATAGATAGCGGAGTCTATTAAGCCATGTCCGTCCGTCTGTCTGTCTGTTGAAATCAATTTTCTGAAGTCTCCAGATATCTTCGGGATCCAAATCTTCAATAATTCTGTCAGACATGCTTTTGTGAAGTTTACTATTTACAATCAGCAAAATCAGTCTATAAATAACGGAGATATGAGCAAAAATCCGAGACAACCTCTGAAAATTTCATTAAAAAAAAAAACTATCAAACAAAGTGTATTAATATAATATATGTATATATGTATGTATATAATATAATTATGCATCCACAACAAAGGTGAAGGGTATATAAGATTCGGCATAGCCGAATATAGCACTCTTACTTGTTTTTTTTACTTTTGTTTATTTATTGTGTAGTCACTGAAAACGAACATACAATAAGTATGTATTTAAAATCTTATAGCTAAAAAATTTTAATTATTAGTCCAGGATGTATGTTAAGTAGCCCTTATTCCTTCTTGTCATCGGCTCAGATCCTTCTTAGTCGAATATAACCAGTATTTTTTAATATGTTTTAGGGCTAATGGGTTTGGGTGTACTTCAAGCTTTTTTAAGTATTTTTCTGCATGTTTTTGGATCTCAGTTTCGCCAAAGCACGTTTAGGTCTTCATGAATATGCGAATTTTTTATATAACAGAGGGCAATTGTGATCATTCGTAGCAAATTGTTTCGGCATCTGTGAATCTTGTCCACATTTGAAGCTGAGGCTGTTCCACATAGCTGGATTCCAAAGGTTTTATGTTTGAGTTTTATGATTAAGTTGTAAAGCAAGAGTTTGCAATCTAAACTAAGCTTAGAGTTTCTGGTAATGAGCCAATTGATTTGGATTAATTTCAATTTCATTTGAATCAATTTTGCATCTATATGGAATTTCCATGTAAGGCATCGATCGAGGTGTATACCGAGGTATTTAACTTCGGATCGTTGTGTTAGGGCTTGATTATTGATATAAATAGGAGAGCATGATTCTCTTCGCAATGTAAAAGTTATGTGGGTGCATTTCTGCTCATAAACTTTTATCCTCCATTGCTTTAACCAGTTTTCTAATTCAGATATCTGATTTTGTAGGTAGCGAGATGCTTCTTGAAGGTTTTTACGAATACTTAGAATAGCAGTATCATCAGTAAATGTAGATGTGTAAGTACGATTGTTTGTTGGCATATCATATCTAAATATCAAGTATAGACCATTCAAGTACATTAATATTTTTCGAAGACAATAAATTATCCCTTTGTTTGACCACTTAATTTGACTTATATGCATGTAAAGGTGCGTTGTCTTGTTAACAAATAAATTGTTTTTCATTAGTATTTTCTAAAAATGTTAAAATGTCTAGTTTTGTCTAATCAGAAGAATTCATTTTGGTGCTTGGCAACGCCAAATCAAGCATAATGTTTTCACAAACAGTTTCTCACACCATCAAAGAACCATGTGTATGAAGATACATTTTTTAACCTTGATAATGTTACAGTCAACATTAACATACTGTTAAGCACTTGACAGTCATATTATTTGAATTTTTGCAAAAAGTAACTTTTAGGATGAAATTCTCTAGAACAATTTGAAAAACTTTAGAATTGCACACGTAACCCACTATACAGAGAGGGTAGCCCAAAGAGTCCCAAATGAGATTACATTAATCGAATTTAATCGAAATAATTTTGGAATTTGAATAAAATGATTTGAAAAAAAAACTGTTATTCCGTATTTATCCAAATTCTTCTAGAGGATTTCAGCCTAAGAGTTACTTTTTGAAAAATTGCAAATAATATGACTGTTATATGCTATCTGGACCATCAAAATTGAATTTCTTCTTATCGACAAAATCACCTTCAACAAATATTGTATGTTAAAGTAGAGCAACTATTAACAAAGATGCTTTGAGCGAGTTTAAGTCAGGCAGTTTTGTGGCGGAGTAATAGCCTTGGCACAGGCAACAGCTTTTGTCCAGTCAAAGTCTGGGATATTTTTTAGCAGTCTACTTATGGTTGATTTGGACTGTAACACTGTATGTCAGCATATCGTCAAAATCGTTTTAGTCGAAAAATTTTATAAAACAAAAGTTGTGACAACCTTAAACCATTTATAGGTTTTTAACGAAATGGTTAATTTTTAACATTTATATTCCTAAAATGCTTTCGGTTGTTAAAGGTCTTCCCATTTTTCAGCTTTAATAATGATTTTTAAAAAATAATAAGGAAACAGTGTCCATAATATTTTAAGTTGTGTGTTAAAAAAATGACAAAGAAATGAATGCAAATAAAATTGCAAATGTTTTCTTGCACTAGAAATTTATTTAAAAAATAGAATTAAACAAATACTGTAAGTAGTTTTGCGTATAATAGAAAAAAATAAACAAACTCAAATTCATTCCATTTAATGGCCCTGAACTTTAACATTAGTTCTTAACAAACCTTTAAAATGTAGAAATTTAACAAAAGAAGAAACAAATAAAAAAATAGACACAACTTGGTTCAACAAAAAGATGCTCTTGTGGTTGTTTTTAGAAAAAAAAAACAGAAAACTTGTTAACATCTTTATATTATTAAAAAAAATAGAATAAAATAAAAGCAATATTTCTTTAGCGAGTGTAAGGGAAATACGAGTATGAATAGGAAACAAAAAGTTTTTACTTTTATCATACAAACAAGAAAGAAAAAAATAATAACATTTTGTAAGTGGTTATCATGGCATTTGCATCATGTGTTTTTGACTAAAGTATGTATCCTATTCACACATTTATAAACATATACGAGGTCTGATCAAAAAAAGTCGTTATTTTCATATTTCGTGAGTTACGTATCTTCGATTTTCGTATTTTTTTTGTCTGTTATGTTGGTACACATGTCTGTTATATATGTTGGTATCAGCTGTATCAGCCATTTTGGATTGTCAGTTTGTTTTTGACAGCTAAAAAGGTTAGTTGTGTTTTGGTGTGCTCTTCGATTTTTTACTATTCGAAAATATGGATCAAAGAAACTGTATTAAGTTTTGTGTAAAAAATCGAATTAAATGGGCAAGGACATTTGAAATGTTGACTGTGGCGTTTGGCGAGTCTACTATCAGCAGAACACAAGTTCAATTGTGGTATAACCGGTTTAAGGAAGGCCGAGAAGACGTCAAAGACGATGCTCGTCCTGGTCGTCCGAGCACGTCAACAACCGATGAAAACATTGAAGCAGTGAAGAAAATGATTTTGGATAATCGTCGAATTACTTTCAGAGAGGTTGCTGATTATTTTGGCACATCGTTCGGCTCATTTTTTTAAGTATTTATTTATTGAATCTTTATTAATAAATTGAATTAACAATAAGTATATCAAATCTTATACCTAAAAAAAATTTTAATTATTAGTCCAGCCAATGCCAGACCAAAATTGTGTGACCATTGTTTATTTTATTTATTAAGTTGGCATTCTTTCTTCTTGTCTTCGGCTCAGATCCGGTGTATGCCTTCTTCTTAGTCGAATATAGCCACTATTATTTAATATGTTGCGGGCTAATGGGTTTGGGTGTACTTCAAGCTTTTTTAAGTGCTCATGCCAAGCAATTTTTACGGATGTTTTAGGCATGAAACGTGCGACAGCGAAGATTATTCCAAAATTGCTAAATTTTGAGCAAAAACAACGTCGCATGGATATCGTCAACGACGATCCAGATTTCCTCAAAAAGATCACAAGTGGTGACGAATCATGGGTGTATGGCTATGACATTGAAACCAAAGCCCAATCATGGAAACGTCCGATAGAGCCAAGACCGAAAAACAACACGTGAAGTTCGGTCAAATGTGAAGGTTTTGCTCACACTGTTTTCTTCGACTGCAATGACGTGGTGCATCATGAATTCTTGCCACAAGGTCGTACGGTCAATAAGGAATACTACCTTAAAGTTATGCACCGTTTTCGCGAAGCAATTCGTCAGAAACGCACAGAATTGTGTAAAACCCAATCATGGATGTTGCACCATGATAACGCAACAGCTCACACATCGATGTTATCATGCCTCAACCACCGTATTCACCGGACTTGGCCCCCGCTGACATTTTCCTCTTCCCAAAACTGACGCACCGATGAAAGGAAAGCGTTTTCCTACATGAAAGGAAATCGTTTTGCTACAAGCAAGAGCTGCCGCCGATACCAAAAAGCGCGTTTAAAGGTGTTTCGAGAATTGGAAAATAACGCTGGCATAAGTGTATTATATCTGAGGGGGATTACTTTGAAGGGGACTAGATAGTTATTGATTGATGAATAAATAAATACTTTTTGAAAACATTGACAATAACCGTTATTTTTTTACCAGACCTCGTACTCGTACATCTGCAATGTGTGTGTTAATTTTTAGCATATTTTTGTTTCAAACTTTTTATGTTTTTAAATTTATTTTGTTTAATTTTTAGTTTCTTATATTAAGTGGATTGCATTTGAAAAATACGTCGAATAAAAGGTATAAATTATTAATAGTGATGAACAAAAATGCTGCAGATGACGACGATTTTATTCAAAAGCTTTTAATTATCCTAATTAGCAGAGTTGGAATATTGATGCTTTTAAATATAAAAGTTTTGTGTTGTCATAATATTATTTAGAAAATCTTAAATTGCTGTAATTTGCGCATTCGTACGAATCTATTATTTCTAAAAATATACATATGTATGTTATATATACTTTGCATTAAATTGCTGCATTTCCTTCAAAAAATATATTCAAACGAGTTGGTAATTTCATGTGTAATATTGTTATAGATCTACCCATTGGGAAAAATTGCAACTCCTTCCTTTCGTAGGCCTAATAGAAGACCTGTTTATACATTTTAAAAGTTTCGATATTCATTCCACTATGTTCCAGAAGGTGTTTCATATACATATATATGTACATTCAAAATTGCATTTCGGAAGAATGTCAAAAAATCATGATTTCAATAGTCAACACGAATGGTTTTGCAATTATTCCTGTTTACCGTCACTACAATAAAAAACATTACTTTACTCACTGTGTTTTACGAGCAATAAAAGTGAAGAAAGAGATCGTCTATAAATTTATGCCCTTATTCATAAAAGTTACAACAGGTTTATAAAAAAAATTTTATATGGACATTTGCTTTATAAGCCTGTTATAGCCTGTTGTAAGTTTTTATGAATAAGGGGGTTAGTCTTTTGTGGAAGTTTGTGGTGTAAAGTACGCATAAAGCAGTACTTTATATACATACGATTTTTTTAGTTAATTAAAAACTCTCTTTTATATAAACCCTTTCTTTTACTTTCCTCAATGAAGTTATTAATTTAGCAGACCTTTATTTACGCCTTCTAGGTGGCATTACTTAGTAGACCTTCCAATTGCCCTTCTCAACTGGGTCCTCAAGCAGGCACCTAACCTAGCGATGACACGCCATGAAAAATTTAAATGATTTGGCAATGCGGCTGGAAGTCCTATGATTTCCCGCTGGGTAGTTGTATCTATCAATCTGTATATCTGTGAAAAACACGCTAATTACGAAAAGAAATTAATAAGATTCATCTGGAACATTTTTCGTTGTCCTAAAAAGTTTTTTACTAAATATCAGAATTATCTTTTGAGTCGGGAAAAAATTATGAAACAATCTGGAAAATTTTTTTAGACTTTAATCGATACTTTTTTTTTGTTTGCTTAATGTGATCCGAAGCCAGATATTTAATAGCTTTATAATTTTATGACATTAATAATGTTACAATATGCACAGTTAACGTAGGGTAAAATGTTTAACAAATAAAAGTACTGCTTTTTATACCCTTCATCTTCATGAGAAGGCTATATATAAGTTTGTCATTACGTTCGTAATTTCACAATATAATTTTCCGACCCTATAAAGTATATATATTCTGGATCCTTATAGATAGCGGAGTCTATTAAGCCATGCCCGTCTGTCTGTCTGTTGAAATCAAATTTCTGAAGTTCCCAAATATCTTCGGGATCCAAATCTTCAATATTTCTGTGACACATGCTTTCGTGAAGTTGCTATTCAAAATCAGCAAAATCCTTCAATAAATAACGGAGATATAGCAAAAATCCGAGACAACCTCTGAAAATTTCGTCAAAAAACTGTCAAACAAGGTGTATTAATATAATATATATATCTATGTATATAATATAATTATGCATCCACAACAAAGTTGAAGGGTATATAAGATTCTGCATAGCCGAATATAGCACTCTTACTTGTTTTTGTTTAACTTTTAAAATTATTTCTGCGTTAATGAAAGGTTACTTTCGATATTGATATATAAAATATCTTTCTGCCTTTTCTTTGTCATAAGTCAAATAAATATACTCAAACTAAACGTCATGCTTGACAACTGGACTTGTGTGTTTCATAAAATGAGACAACTTCTATCAAAAGCTTAAAAATGCTATGCTGTTCTATAATTCGAAGAAAAATGCAATATAGTTTCACTATCCTCTAGAAATTTATGACAAAATAAAAGACATTGTCATAAGTATTTTAGTCTGTACAAGTAGTATTATTAAACATATAGCAGGCACAATCTGTGAAATAGTAACAAGCATCTTGCTTAAATACATCTATAGGAACTTTTCTCTAAATACCCTACTGCAAAAAGATAAGATATAAAGTTTGATAAAAGATTTAGCACAAACTTAAAATTGCCTGTGGAAGCAAAGTGGGTTTGAAAAAAGGTGAAGAAATCACTCACAGTTTCTTTGACATGACGAACAATACCTGTCACTAATGGCTTATAAACTGTCATTGTTTTTGTTTTTACTAAAAATCGTAACATATCCTTTGATTATTTGAAAATAAGTCCCAATTTACACGACACAATTCTTATTGAAAAAAATGATGTCATTAGTTCCTTAAAATTTCTTCAGTGTTTACACAGCACAATATAATGGCTTAAATCACTCGTATTTTTATTTGAGTGAGTTTATACCCACACTTATATACACATATGTGTTACTCTCTCATTCGTATGTAACAAGTACAAGAATTGCTAGTACAATCAAGTGTGTACTCGTCTTATCTTCCCCTCACCCCGTTTTCTATAAGATAATCAGCTAAGCTTACAAAAATTGCTTCGTGTAAATTAGGACTAAGAGATTTATTATTTCCAGTAGGTTATTAGCTATAATTTATAATTTTTAATTTTTAATATTAAAAAAGGTCAAATAAACGAACTAAATATAATTTATAATATTTGTTAATGTGCGTAAAGATAAATATAAAATTTAACTAACTAGACACACACCATTTATGTTAACAGAGTCATGTTAACTATTTAACAGAGACAATGTTCAAGTTTCAAAAAAAAAAAAAAAAACAAACTGTTAGAACTGAGTTAAAGCATACCAGAAATGGGCGGAAAAGAATTGTGAGAAAATAACCAAAGTCCTTTTTAAATTTTAAAGGGATTTTTTTTTCGAAAAATCTTTATAAAAAAATGTTTTTACTTAATTAAATTTTCTGAGACATTTTTCATAGATGCTCATTTTTTATTTTTTTTTTATTTTTCGGACTGTTTTTGTGTTCAAATATCATTAGTAAAGTTACTTGACTCTGTGAACATAAATGGTTTGTGTCTAGGGAGTAAAATTTCAAATTTATCTTCATGCACATTATTTAATTATGTTCCTTACAGCAAATCATTAAGAGAATAGCATATAAATATTTTCCATCTATTTCAGCTTTTAATTAATAACATTTCTATCTCATTATCAAATTCATTCTTAAATTTTGGGTTTCAAAAATAATTTAAGTGTTGAGTAAATCGTCATTCTTTCTTGGTTTTGCTTAATATGCAATCACTTTTTGACATCTTTTTGGACATAAATAAAAGTGCAACGTCGACAGAGATTCATAACATTGCGAGAAATGGCTTCAAGTGTCACTTTAACCGAATTTAAAATGACAACTACCAGTATTTGTTTAAGTAAAACAAATTCTTCGTCTGTCATCTGTTAAGCTTTTAAGTGAATTCAATTTTTTTTATAAGAATTTCCAATTCCAAAAACCTTAGATACATTAAATTACAGCAAATAGTTCGAGTTTGACAATCCAAAATTAATTTAAAATCTTTCACCTATATTTCTTCGACATTCTTTTGTAAAATTTAAATTTTTGTTGATGACTTTGTAAATAATTTTGAAATGTTTCTGTTTATGTTTCAATTAGTGATTTAATATTGAAGCTGTCAGTAGATCTCTTTTATTTTCCCCTAAAATGCTAAAGAAGCATTGATTTATGTTAAGTGTAGATATTTTGTATTTGTTTATGTCAAAAATGCCAATTAAAAACCAATTATACTTACCGAAAAATCCTGGGATTTTTTTAACTACTAGTACTGAAATGTTGTGTGGAAACGTAATAGATTTAAAATGAAATCTAATGGTGTTTAATTATAAGATCTAAAGGTCTATGATGATCAGCGAAACGAGAGAGTAGTCGATCAGCAAATGGCTCATGCAATATTTAATTGAATTGTTTCGGGGACCACAACAGAATGTTTCAATTATAGCGTAAGAAACTTTGTATAGGTACATGCTGCGATATAGAGCACTAGTAACAGTCTTTATACAACCAGACTCGTTTTCGAAGTAATATTGTCCAATGTTGGCGCCCAGGCCAAAATCCACTGCCAACAGTTACACATTGTAATTACAAGTGAGTGAAATGAAGAAACCTTTAACTTTGTTAACTTTTTATGATCTTGAAATGCCAAAACATCCACCTAAGTTTATATTTTTGTAACATTTAAGTTCACAAACTTCTAACTTCGTGATTGAAACTTTACAAGCACTTGCATTAGGGTGGTTCGATTTGAACATCTTAATGGGCGAATCGTGTTTCGGATTCTTGGGATTGTACAGAGCAAAAAAGTCCACTAGACCATACGTCTACGGTGAAAATCGAGCTTGCCGATTTTGACTTGAAATTTTTTCTCAGACATTATTATTTTTTTTTGGAAAATTTGCAAATTTTCCAAGGCTCATATTTCGTAAACTATTTGAAATTTTAACTTATATTCAAAAGTAAAGTTGTAGCTATTGTCTCGCGCTATAACTTCTCTGAACATATTACTTAGAAAAAACTTCGTTTTCATGGTCAAAAAGTAAAAAAATATAGAAAATTTACCACTTTTTGTCACGTTTTTTGAATATTTTGGCCTATAGCAGCCAAACCATAAAATCGTTCATACAATGGCCATCTTTCCCATGCGCTTTAATTTCTTAAATTTATTTTTTGGGAAAAAAGGAAATGTTTGTAACGAGAACAATATTAAACATTAAAACAACAACTAAGCAACAGTAATTGCTTAATTGTTGTAGTAAACTATATTTAAGTACAATGTTTGTTGTAGCACTGAGTACGTGGCTAATGGTCATCAAAGCAGAGACTTACATATATGATTTTTGGAAAACTTGCTTTACATAAAGGGTATTATATAGAAATGAAATGAGTTTAATTTTAATTTGAAAACCAAAAATATTATATCTATTTAATCTTAAGTGAAGTGTTCATTAAATGCTACCCAGCCATAACTAAACAGCTCTACGACATTTAAACACAAAAACTGTCTTGACATTTCTTCTTGTAGGCATATATGTATTTTTTTTTACGTTCTACTAGCATTTTACCAGCAACGTCATAATAATAAAAGCGATTTGTGAATTCCAAACACGCAAATGTAGGACAACTGTTGTTCGCAAGAAACACATAAAAAACACACATACACAAAGGAAGCTTTCTGCAGACTTTTGAGAAAATAAGAAATATTAAAAAAAATTCTATACAGTATTTGTTACATTTTAAAAATAAAATTCTAAACCAGCAACCAGCAACAGACAAACACATAAACATTGCTAAACATGACTTACAATGTCCGTTGCGTGTTATTTAGTTACTGTTTGGTTCTTTATTTGTTTTCGAAACCCAACAGGATACTTTAAATGAAAGTTTTCATTTTTAGGTTTCCGCCGCAGCAACAACTACTATGAGAGTCTACGTGCTTGTACATTAGGGTGGAAGATATTTAATACTTTTTCGATTTTTTATTCTTCAAAGATCTACAGTTGTTCTCTGTCTTTTTACAACCAAAAATGGACAATTTGAGCAACATTGGTTAACCGCTTTTGTTAAAATGTTTAGCGTTTTGTTTTTAAATGAAGCGTACAATTTTAGAATTAGTGAAAATTGAGAAAAAGCTAAATAAGGCCACCCTAATATTTATTATTTTGTTCACTTTGAAACCATACAACACAGTCACTTTTAAGCAATACACTTTCTAAAGAGTGAGTTTTTAAGAGCTTTGGGATTTTATTAAAAAAAAACACTCATAAAATTTAGAGAAAGTATGAAAAATTTCATTTGAGTCAATAGAACGATCTATATATTTTAATGTTTTAAAATGATCATGTAGATATAGACCACGGCTACGCCTTAAATGGTTCATACGTTGGTTACAATTTTGGCATACTCTCTCCAACATATCGGCCGGTATCTCACGTATAAATTCTTCAATATTAACTTCCAGTGCTTGAAGCGTTGCGGGCTTGTCCTTTAACATATGCCCCTATTATGAGCTGCATTCGACAATCGATATTTGCTGGCTATCGAAAATCGACTATCGAATATAAAATTTGTATTATGAGTTGGCATCGCTGTTGAAAATTTCGTTGTTCAACGAATTTTTAATCGAACACAAATTTGACGCTGTATAAAACTGTGCAAAATTTATTTAAAATGTAAGAATTTGTTTTTTTTTTTTTTTTGGTTTTCGGTCAACCAAATACTAGTAAATTACTTTTGTTTGCAATTGGAGAAGCTCGTTCTCTCATGGAAGAAGATCCACTGTTGGTAAAATGTATTTGCTTTAAAGTTCAGGCAGCCAAAAAATGGGAGGGCATTACACAGGAGCTTAATTCTGTTCATCAGACGAATCATTAAACCGTAATTCCGTGGTGGTCATTTAAAATTTAATTTAGTTTTCTTTTAGAATTTGTAAACATATATAGCGTCAGCTGATAGAAATGTACTATTGTGAATAGCCAAAAAAGAGTGATTTTCACAATAGCGTTCTTTAATCGAATGTGAATTTTCGACCACAGATCTAACCAGCCAATTGACCCGCCCAAACATTAACTAAACTCTTCACCGAACTCGCCTCTCATTGTTTCGCTTGCTGTGTGGCATGTGGCACCGTCTTGTTGAAACCACATGCCAGCCAAGTCCAGCTTTACTATTTCTAATTATCGCACGGCCATTCACAGTAACGTTCCTGCCTTCGTCGTCTTTGAAAAAGTATGGTCACCAAATAGTGCGTTTTTCGGTACAGTGAAATAACTCCCAAATGAAATAAGTCCCAATGGAAAAATGAAATAAATCCCAAAAATGTTTCCATATAGATTGGAACTTATTTCATTATGAAATGCATTGGGACTTATTGCATAATTTTTGTTGGGAGTTATTTCATAATGAAAATGAAATATTGGGACTTATTTCATTTTTGCCTTTGGAAGTTATTTCATTTTTTTCAGTTGGGCGTTATTTCATTTTTCAAGGGACTTATTTTATTGGGAGTTATTTCACTGCAGTTCTTGCAATGCTTCTGGCTGCTCTTCACACCAAATACGACAATTTAGCATGATTACGTATACATAAAACCAGAACTGAGCTTCGTCGCTGAATACAATTTTCCGATAAATGCATGCATGAGCATTAATTTTGCTAAAAAAAAATTCAATAATCTGGAAGCGTTGTTCGTTTGTACGTTGATTCATGGTTAAATTATAGACCAAACTGAACATGTTTAACAGTAACATGATATTAAAAAAAAATAGACTTGCCGAAAAGGAAGTTGCTAAAAAATCACTCTTTTTAATGAAGTACGATTAGTATTTTCTAAATGGTTTATTTTCCAAATTTTAAAATTAATTTTTAAAACATACTAATATGAGACTCATCAATGCCAAACAATAAATATGTAGTGAAGAGCAAGAAAGCTTTTGCTGGCTAGTAAACAATAGGTTTTAAAGTTCCTTTATAACTTTAATATAATATTAATAATATTAGCACACATTTTTATTAAATTGTTAAAATCATTTTTCAAACATTTCAACTTCAAGTCGCATGATATTATAAACAACAACTTTCTCACTTCATTTCTAAACTTTTGATAACAATTTTCGTTGGAAAAACATTTCCAACAATATTTAGCGCCAACTTTGTGTCGTTCTCATTGAAAACAAAAAAAAAAAAAAAAACGTCTACTCTTCCACATCTGTGTAGCAACATCATTCTTGCATATTTGAGTTCATGTCTGGCTGGGAGTATTGAATTGTTAAATGAATGTAATAATATGTTAGTGTTGCCATGCCTGGATGATAGTTTAAATAGTTGTGTTTAATATAAATTTATAATCAGTGTTTTTAATAGTGGATGGTAGTATGTGTGGGTTTGAAATGTTGTTTACTATGTGAGTAGTAAGGTGTGAGGAGGGGGTGTTGGATTTAGGATGTGAGGTGTTGCGTTTTCCATTGTTGGAGTTAATGTCTTTGAAATAAAGTGAAAGTGTTTTATTAAGTGAATGTTGTGTTTTCCATCGTTGGATCGTTAATGTTTGTTGAGTAGTGTGTGTGTGAATACAGTTTTAGTCGTTTATTTTTCTATTCCACATAATCAATTGGCTCTCAACTCAGCTGTGAGACTAAAGGCTGGTAACTCATGGTTTCATAGAGCCTATGGTCACTTTGCTATTACAGGACACTATGAGAATGCTCAAAGCAACGTTGATTACTGTACACCGAAACCATTTTTCGATATGCGATTCTCCACTTGTATTCCGAATAGAAACTTATGGTTAGATAAACTATCATTTCCCCCTATAATGTAATAAGGATTTTAACTAACGGCTCCAGGAAGTTAATTAGAGTTGGTGGTGGTGATGAAATCCTATTTCAGGCTTTTGAAAATCTGCTGTATTATCTAAGCAGAGATCTTTGGCATAAAGCGGGCTGCTAACTGTTTGAGGTATTATCGAATATCTGGGGATATATATATAGTATATATTTACTGACAGCAAAGCGGCCGTAAAAAGTATAGCAGGTGTCTACTCGACGTCTAGGTTAAGCACAGAATGCCGGGTGTCTCTGAACGAGATAACGGAACATTCTAGGCTAATGCTAATATGGACATAGTTCAGCACAGGACAAATACTGAATATTTGGCCAGGAAGGGTACAATAGAGTGGTTCGAAAAACAAAGTTGTGTCAGTCACCCCCTAGAATTAAAGATAATGCAAAAACAATTCCAGAAATATTTTTATTTTTTTGCCACGCCTACAAATCTGTTTTTACATATATTTAGTATTTTGTTCATTGTGTTGCTATTTTTTATGCGATCATAACATTTTGTATACCGGTGTTCATAACTCTGTAAGGTCTTCATTTATGTCCTGAATAATTTTTTACTACTACGTTAAATTCTAGTCATGAAACTCGGTTCATACCCACAATAATGCTAAATATTTTTGTATGCATTTTTGAGTCATGACTAGAGTTTGACGTAGTAGTAAAATGTTTAGACTTTCTCAGGAAAAGTGGTCGAACGAGAACCATCTGGCCCGTGTTTGATGTGGTAAGGTCGAATTTATTGCTTAGCTCTCGTCGTAACCTAATAAGGCTAATTTTCTCTGTATTTACATGTCACTGCACTTTTGGAGCACACGCCAGAAGAGTGGGTCTTCAGTACAATGATTACTGTAGAAGCTGTCATAACGAGGAGGAAGAAGAGACAATTACTCATCTTCTCTGCACATGGGCCTTATCAAATAACTTGGGGAGCTATCGAGGATGAATCCAACAAGCATCTATACTTTCGCCAAGGAAGATGGTTTGAAAAGGAAACAAACAGTGCTGAGTGAACGACAGGTTTTTTTACCAAAGATATTACACAATGGGATCAACATGTTTGACTCAAGTGAGCTGTTTCTAAGAATGGCTGCCCATGGAACCTAACATATTCCATGTATGGAAACTGTTTTAGTAAGGTAGAATAGAGTTAAAGATAAGAAAATAGGGATCCGACAAAACTATGTTTGTTAGATTCATAGGATGGTATGAAATGTATGTTTTTAGTGTGAGAGAACAGGGTAAAAAGAGAAAAATATCGATCTGGAAATTCTGTTTTTAGTGGTTTTACATAGATGGAAAAATGTGTTTTAAAGTAGATAATGCGTGTGGGAAGTAATGGTTAAAATTTTGAATGTGATCATACGGTGAAAATGTATTGAGTGTGTGTTTCCATGCCTGATGTTGAGTATATTACACAATACTTAATAGTATTAATTGAATGAAATAAACTTGCTTGTGAAATCTTAAGAGGGGAGTTGGGAATGCGGTAATATATATATTTTTTTTTGTTTCTAAAGGTACAAAATACAATACCAGTGTAAAGAAACGGTCACACTTGGTAAATATTTGCGAAAAAGACGTAACCACTAAATAAAATATTTTTGAACTCGTTTATTTATAAAAAAAACTTCGTTTGTTTAGGACAAGACTCAACAAATAATTAATTTGTTGTTTGATCTTGCAAAGCTCTTGTAAGAGTAAGCAACGTGAAACAAATTTATGCTAATATTTACTGCTGTGTGAGTAAATATTTGCCAAGTGTGGCCGTGCCTTAAATAAAGGAAAACTTGTTTGATTATTGAAATAATAATAAACTGCTATGTGAAGAAAATAAAAAACTGTAATATGTATATTAATAGTTTTGAGGAGTGTTTAAAATAAGTATGTACTAGAAGAACTTTAGTGTTTGTGGCTTTTTAAATATTAATACACACACACACATAGAACATTGTGGTTTTAGTACGAGAGAATCAGTTAAACAAATAATTGCAATTTATTTTAGAAACTTCTTAAACATTCTTACACGTTTACCAACTTACTAAAATCACAAAAAAATATATTGCAATACACTCGCTTATCAAATATTAAAAACCGCAAAAAATATATTGCAAAATAGTTTCCATACGTGGGCGTATCAAGAATAGAAAAACAAACAACTAAAACTCTATTTACACACAACTCAACAAACATTAACTTCAACGATGGAAAACGCAGCACCCACATCCTAAATCCAACACCCCCTCCTCACACCTTACCACTTACATACCAAACAACTTTTCACACCCACACATACTTCCATCCACTATTAAAAACACTGATTATAAATTTATATTAAATACAACTATCATCCAGGCATGGCAACACTAAAACATTATTACATTCATTTAACAATTCAATACTCCCAACCAGGCAAAAACACAAATTTGTATGTATGGAAAAAGTGCCGCCGGACTGGCATACAAATGCTACTAACACCCTCTTCTGGAAACTGCAAGGTTTTGTTTGTTTGTGTCAGTTTGGTCTTAAACAAATGTATAAAAGAGTGTTAAAGTAGTTGAAAACCATTTCATTTCCTACAACTTGTTTTCCTTTCTTTTTTGTTTCTACTCTTTTATTTTCTTTATTAGACTGTTGTTCTTTTGGCAGAGTTTTTGGCAAAGATCCATTCATATTACGACATGTGTTTAGCAAGCATTTTTTTCACAAAATTTAATTACCACAAAGTTAAAAATTTTGTGTATACATTCTTTGTGTTGTAACCAAATTTATTACTGAAATATTTTTTGGAAACACAAAACAAACAAATCGCATATATATTTTTTAACAGTATCAGGCTGAAGTTAATATGGAGCAAACATCCAAACCAGCAGACAAACAGCCAAACACTTGACAAAGTTATTCAAACGTAATGGTTTTTGACTCGTTTTAGGAGGTAACGGCCCTTTATTAGACTCTACAGTTTATGTTTACATTGTTGCATTTAAGTTGAACAGAAAACAAGAAAAATAACAAATTGCACGTATAGAATATAGTTATTGTAAATTATAACAACTATCAAAACTCTTAAAAATATATGTACGAGTACAATGTACATATGCAATACACGCCAGAAAATCTGTGTATAATTTTTGTGGTTTTACAGGATGCCATAGATAGATAGATAGATAGATAAATACGAGTGTCTGTTTACTGTGTCCAAATATTTATATTAGCCAGACCGTATCAAGTTCCAGCATTAATTTTAAAACTCACTAATGCAATTAAGTGTACAAATTTAAGTATTGCCATTTCATGTAAATTTAGTTTCCATTTTAACCCTTTAACTGTCCTGGTTGTCTCAGAGAGTTATTCCTTGAATATGTTACTTAAGGTACGGTCACATTTGGCAAATATTTTCCGAAAAAGACGTAACCACTAAATAACATATATTTGAACTCGTTTATTTATTAAAAAAAAACTTTTCTTATTGAGGCCAAAGCACAACAAATACTTAGTTTTAATTTATTTCAATCTTTTTGATCTTGCAAAACTCTTTTAAGAGTAAACAACGTCAAACAAATTTGTGCTAAAACAAGTGGTTACGCTTTTTTGAGTAAATATTTGCCAAATGTGACCGTACCTTTACACATTTAAAGTTACTAATTATCTCTTAACTCATTATTCAGCTTAATCTAAGTTAAAGTTTTTAAGTTTTCGAAGCAACATATTTAGTTACTTTTTCTCAAAGCCCTATCATGCCCTCAACAGACGGCTATAGCTAGAGCGTCTTAGAATTTTATTAGGTTTCAGAATATTCTTTTTAGTTTTACGACCTAAATTTCAAAATGTTACAAATATAATATATACCCCCCCCCCATCTTTTTGGTGCTTGGTATAAAAATAACATATATTAAAATTTAGCGCCCTTTCAACTGTAAATTAATCACTGCCCCTGTAAAGTGCTTCAAAAAGTGTAGCAGTATTGTTTTCAGAAATATATACATACATACAGTGGGGAGTAGAATTGCGTACATGTTAGTACTTTGTTCACTTAATAAAGAAAATTAGAATAAAAAAATATAAAATAAAGTTTTTACGTTTATTTTGTATAAAATATTTACAAAATAATTTGTAAGATTTTATTAATTATTTAAGCTTAATGTCTTTTTTTAATATTATATAAAAATATAAGTTGTAATAATAATAAAATAATTAGCAAATCAAAACATAGAATAATGAATTCTAAGAAAAAAATAAAGAAAACTTAAACAACTCCACCATACAATTCAAAAACATAAAAGCATTTTTAACACTTAATCCAAAGCCTGTTATTGCGTAAAATACTTTTTTGCAAGGCATACTGTCCAACAATTTTTCAACTAATTCCTTTGGAATAGTCTCCCATTCCTGCTGAACCCGCTGCCAAAGCTCTTCCAAATGGATTGTAGTTAATCGGTATTGTGTAGTTGTGTCTTCACAATTAACCAGAAATTCTCAATCAGATTAAGGTCGGGACTTTTTGTTCGCTACTGCATCAAAACAAAATTCTGCTCGCTAAGCCATTCTTGCACGATTTAGAAAGTGTGCTTTGGGTCATCATCCAGCTGAAAAGTAAATTCAACCTCCTGATAGATGCTCTTAGCTACAAATGATTTTGCAAAAAAACAGGTAGTCTTCTCTCCTCTCCTCATTCCTTCGAGTCTTTGCTGTTGTCCGAGGTGTCTTCATGTAATGCAACCCCATATCATGACGTTCCTCCCACCGTTCTTCATTGTCTCCTTTACATGGTGCCTTGAATTCATCGGAATGAGAGCGACTAACTTTGGATTCGTCTGACACGTTTCCAGTCATCTACTGTCCAATATCTGTGCTCTCTGGCAAACTTTAAACGTGACTTAACATTGATGATCGCCACATGCTGGTTTTTATTTTGTTTAAGCTAAGATATAACCAGTATCAGTAAGGGCTAGACTTGCTGTACATAGACGAACGGGTTAGCTTATTGTTATACATTTGTGTTATCATGAGACGTGCGTCCGCATACCGCAACCTATGAATTGTGTTTTGGGAACAATAGAATGTTTTTTTTAAATACTTTTGACCACTGATAGACTCATTTGAAGCTGTTTAGCTATTACTCGCGTAGAATAGCTACTTTTTGTCATTGCTAGTATATTGTTTTCAATTTCTTCATTATTTATTATAATTTGATTTGTGTTGGATAATTTGCAAAAAGTGTTTACCATATGAAATAAAATTAAAATCGAAACTAATGTTTTTTTTAAGTCTTAAACAAAGCATATGAACATATGAATGTAATGGTAACCTTTGATATTTTTGTGCAAATATTTTAAAAGATACACTTGTGAAAAACTAAGGAGTACATCAAGGTTTTTGTTCCTTTCCTGAAATTTTTTTTTTAAATCTAAATAAATGACAAAACACTTCTGCAATTGTTATTGTAAGGCCTATAAAGCAAAAGCAGATTTAATAAATAAATAATAAAAAAAATCAAAAAAAAAATAATTGTCTTTACCAGTTTTGTATTTTAATGCAGTATAAAATGCACAAGGCACAAACAAGTACTCCCCACTGTATGTATAGATATGCATATTTTCAATGGTTCTGGTACTGTGCATGAAAAATGAATATTTGTTATGGGAACATGAAAACACATTCATTCACTCATTCATTTATTCAATGTATGGTTTTGTTGTTAAACTCATGTACACGCTTGCACACATTCCTGCATATTGAACGTCTATATGTGTGAGTGACCATGTTTAAGGATGTGTTTTGGAATAAATTGTTTTTTCATCCTTTTTGTTGTTTCTCTTACAACAGTTGCTGTTGTTTTAAAACACTTAATAATTTTGATTAATTTTTATGTTTTTTTTGAATTGTTGTTGAAGTTGTTTTTTTTTTTTGGGCTAAGTACCTACAAAAATATGTAGTTGCTGTACACTGGAATAAAGTGAAATTTGAAATCAAGAGTTTTGGGATTATTAAAAAATACTAATAATTTCTGGGCAAATTTTTTTTATTTTCTCTCTACTTAACTGAAATAATCTCTAAACTAATGACAGATTAATTTATTTAACAATAGTGCTGAACTCGCTGCAGCACAATTTCTTTAAGTGTAGTTGATTTCATATCAAATAACTTTAACTTTAAATTAAGTAAAAATATCATTTCATGTCAAATTTCATTTTAACAATAGCAAAGAGCAATAAATGCACGTTTTTGTTTACACACTTTTCTTTAATTTTTTTTTACTGAAAACTGTTTAGCCAACTGTAGTTGAAGTTTTTATTGTTTCAATAATTTTTATTACAGCTAAAGTTTTCTTTATGTTAGTGTTAGAAATACACATATCAAAACACGCAAAAACACTTCTACATAGTATACATATTTATGTACATTGTGTATAATTGGGGAAACATGTTAAATTACAAAAGTTTTCAGTTTTACCATCTACACACGCTCACAAAATACACAAATGTATATCAGGGTGGCACCTATTTGTATTTTCGATGGCACCAATGTCTAAAAAATTGCAGTTGTAATTCAAATCCCAAATATTGTAGTTTGAAAATAGGAGAATTTGAGTAAAACAACAGTAAAAAATACAAGTGAGAAGAAATTAGCCAATATAAACACAGAACGTGTGACGTCACAGTTCCAAAATGCGCAGAACATTTAAAAATTTTACACGCGTTGGCGTAATCTTTATTTTATCATTCTTGATTAATACTCCAATGGAGAAGAGAATTAACTAAAAAACAGACACTGCTAATTGCGCCACATATATAATTATAAACAAATGCAAAAATAATAATAAACAAAAAAGAAAACAGCCGTGAAAGTAACTTAAGACATCAACATCAAACATTATAATACCGGAATTATAATATATATTTTTTAGATTATATTTTTCCCTGAAGATGACCAAAAAAGTTGCTTGAAATATTGGAAATAAACAATAAAAATTAAAAATGAACAAAAGCTTTTATATTTTTAATAAAAAAAAAACCTTAAGCCGAATTAATAAAATACAAAGATTTTTAACATTTTTACTATTAAACCTTCTCTAGTATTTATTAAAACCCATAACAATTTTTTTTAAAATTTTGTTTAAAATAATTTTTGAAAATGTAAAATTTGGAATTTTTTTCAAAATTTATATTCTGTATATTGCTACTTTGACCAAAAACTCAACACTTCAAACACCCGATTTTGGAAAATTGCTCAGCATTTGATTTTTAGATGACGCAGCACAATTTTAGATTTTTCATGCATTCTTAAATGAATAATTCTAAAATAAGGTGCTCCCTAATGTACATTATTATGATAAAGCATGTTTACGACAAACATAGTCTACAATGAATGAATGAATGTTTGTTTACTGATACTGAGCGTTCATATGAGTGCGTATAAGTAACATATGAATTATTAACTTGATGTTGCTCATACGCCATGGAGTAATACTGTTAATAGTTTGTTAAAGTTCATGAACAAAATCTGGTTTAGAATGTTTGTGTATGAAAGTTGAAATTTACTAGACAAGTTGATTTAAAAATGTATATATTAAATGTATAAAAATATGTATATATACTTTAAGGTGGGTGTTGGGCTAATATTTATTGGCGTTACAAACATTAGCAGGTGGTGAAGGTATTTATACACTAACTGCCGTACTTATAAAAAATAAAGTAGGCTTGAAGTGTGCTTTTAGACAAAATTTTCATACAAAATTTTTTTATAAATACGGCAGTAATACTTTAAAAGTGCAAATAATATAAATAAAACAATCGATATTCGCTGGCTATCGAAAATCGACTATCGAATATAAAATTTGTATTATGAGTTGGCATCGCTGTCGAAAATTTCTTTGTTCAACGAATTTTTAATCGAACACAAATTTGTTGTCGACGCTGTATAAAACTGTGCAAAATTTATTTAAAATGTAAGAATTTGTTTCTTTTTTTGGTTTTCGGTCAACCAAATACTACTTGTAAATTATGTTTGTTAATATCCTGCAGGTCGTAAGTAGAAAACAGCAATTGGAGAAGCTCGTTCTCTCATGAAAAAAGATCCACTGTTGGTAAAATATATTTGCCCTAAAGATCAGGCAGCCAAACAATGGGAGGGCATTACACAGGAGATTAATTCTATTCATCAGACGAATCATTAAACCATAATTCCGTGGCGGTCATTTAAAAATTAATTTATTTTTCTGTAAAAATTTGTAAACAAATATAGCGCCAGCTGATAGAAATGTACTATTGTGAATAACCCAAAAAGAGTTATTTTTTAATCGAATGTGCACCATAATACCAAAATGAAAATTCGTTCGATAAGTATTTTCGACCACAGTCGAAAAACGAGAAATGAAATACAAAATTGTTTTCCTTGTAATTTGCTAAAGACTTTTTGACATTTCAGTGCATATCAATTTTGTGATCAATTTGGACCTTTTTTTCATTTCATAACGCGTGACTTGTGTCATACTGTCTTGTTATTTTTATATTGTTTTATTTTAGCAATGTTGAAAAAGAGTCATAATTCGCAAGAAACTGGTAGCAATTGTAAACGGAATAATCGAAAATTAGATCTTCTGCATGGACAACCTATAGCTTAGTCGTGGCCAATATTTAAATAAAATAATTTTTCAGAAGTAAATGTCAGGGATTGTTTTTTTGGTCAATAATAAAGATTGCAACATTCATATAATAAGTGTATTATTTAAAATTTAAAATAAGTAAACAAAATACTAATAAAACCTTAAAAAGTGCAATAAGGGCACTCATGATATTGCTTAAAATTGCCATTCGTTGCCATTGGGCAAACTTGTGAGACAACGTCAGTTTGTGAGAAACGTCAATTTAAAAACAAATAAAATAAAAAAATTTTCATACAAAATTTTCTTAAAGTACACTTGAAGTCTACTTTAATTTTTTATAAATACGGCAGCAAATGATTATGCAGATCATAAAAATTATGTCACGGAATAAAGATAAATAAAAAGACGTGCACTGTTAGAATTAATAAAACAACAAAATGTATACATTTTTATTTATTGTATTAAAGTGCAGTGGGAAGCAAAACTGTCCGGATATTTTACATTAAGGATTGCGCATTTGGATGAGCTTATGCGGCCTATGCCTATCCATCAGACTGGTTGACTTTCGTTTCGTCGCTCCAAATAACCCGTTTCCAGTCATCTACTGTCCAATTTTAGTGGGTTTTACAGAAATGAAGGCGTTTTTTCACATTTCTATCGGAAAGTGCTGGCTTTTTCTTTTTCACAATTCTATTTAATGCGCCTCTATCCGTCCAGTAACCGATATTCTTAGCAATACTTATAGCAGCATATTTCGGGATCATCACCATCAGAAAGCCGTCTTGGTCGACGCCCTTGGTTATTTTTGCAAGCTACATTAAGCCGTTTTTTTATATTATTTAGCGTGGATTTAGTTAAATTAAATTTTTGAGCAATTATTTTGCAACAAATTTATCACATTGTTTTCAATAACAGTTGACGTTTTTCTTATTTTTAAAGATCTTTTAATTTTTTATTTAAAAATCAAGTTAATCACTTCAAAGAGAGCAGATCAATAAAAGCCTGATAACGAGATCGCAACAAACATTTTGCATTTTTTTTAATTTATTTTTTAATTTTTTTTTTTTTGGAAGCAATTTATGTGAGCGTTTGTGCTTTATAATTTATAAAGGGTTCAATTAAATAAAAAAAATGCATATATATGATAATAAACATATATCTGCATTATTTGCATTACCTTACTTCCTTAATGCAAAACATCCAGACTGTTTTGCTTCCCACTGTATGTGTAATACCGAGCGAAGCCGGGGCGGTCAGCTAGTTTATAATAAGGTTCAATTAAATAAAAAAATACATATATATGATACCTATATCTGCATTATTTGCATTACCTTACTTCCTTAATGCAAAACATCCGGACAGTTTTGCTTCCCACTGTAAGTGTGTACATGCATAGTTGAAAATTAAAATTTTATTAAATTTAAACAACACAATTTTTTTATTCAGCAGCGGCCTTATATTTTACATCCATTTCATATATTTTTAATCTTTCCTTACTTTTAAGCTGAAGTTTTCGAATTTCAAAATCTTGCTCTAACTTGGCTTTCTTTATTGCAATTTCACTAATTGCCACTTCTTTCTCCAATTCAATTTTTTTTTACCTCAATTTCCAACTTCTCTTCTTGCAAAGCAAGGAGCAAAGAAAAAATGTTTACATTTTTAGACTTAAGAGTTGTCTGCTGAAGCTTGTGCATAGTTTCTTTTACATATGCTGAAGAAGTGCGACTGTGAATCTGGTGAAGGTTCTGGAAAACTTACTACGGCGCATGCTGGTATTTCTGATACAGCTTCATCACTGTTAAAACCCATAAAATTAAATTCTTCGGTGCTTGTATCAACATCTATTGGTTCTGTAGATGTTTCTAATATAAAAGAAGGATTCACACCTAGTCCTTGGCCAAATAGTTCCATTGAGAACACATTTTCTCAATATACTCCGTCACACTTTGTTCATCGCCAGTGGGTAAAAGACCAGCTCCGGTTTAATTTCTTCAGTTTACAGCTGACATGCATGAAGTTTTTAAATGCGGCATTTTATAGTTTCTGAATAGATTTATAGATTTATTTCATTAACTTGGTATTTTGAGATGTTTGATCCGAAAATACATGTTGGTATAATTTTCTACACTGCATAATAAATACATGAACAATATTGTAATTTTTCTTTGAAATCCTTCCAGAATGAATTTCTGAAATATTATTTTAGTTTATTTTTTTTGAATTTTAGTTAAAAAATAGTTTAGAAAATAATACATACATATTTTTTGCCAAATGACAATTATTCGTGTGTGATCTCTAGAAGGCAGTCATAAGGATTTCCAGCCGTGCTGCCAAATCGTTTCAATTTTATATGACGTGTCATTGTTATTCACAGCCTTGCCTACTCGCTTTTGATTAGATGCCTGCTAGAAGGCCTACTTGAGAAGGGCAATTATACAAGGCGTAATTAAAGGTCTACTAAATTAATAATTACATTGCTAAAAGTAAAAGAAGGGGTTTTAAATAAAAGAAGGGTTTTAATTTAATTTGAAATTAATTTAATGTGCAAATGGAAGCACTTGCTATTTTTCCTGCTGGGTATATGTACATCTAAAATACACACAACGTTTTCTACAAGAAAACACAAAGGCCAATTTAATATCTCAATGTGTATACATGCGCTCACACTCTTGTATGTATTTATGAATGAAAAAATTTTAATGAAGTATAAATAAAAATGTTGCTGTATGCAAATGAAACAACAACAACAAAAAGAAAAACAATCAAAAATCATAAAAAAATAAAAGAAAAGTAAAATAAAAAAAACTTTTACTTTCTCAAATGTGAGTTGCTGCATACTAAAGCAGATGTACAACAACTTACAGTAATTGAAGTTTCTGCCTTAAATAAGAAATTGAAAAAAAGCCAGTGAATGAAAGAACAAAAGTAAAGAAATTTATTTTAAATTTGTTAAACTTTTTTTGTTGTAACAATACAATTACAATTTATACGCACACGCATATACAGAGAAAGTAATTTCATTAAAAACCTTGCTTGCTAAAGCAAAACATTTCTGAATTTTATTAATAATAGATTTTTTGTGCTAAATTTGTAGCGTACAGTAGGGCTGTCAGATATGGCGAGTTTTCGCCAAATGTGGCGATTTTTTAGTGCTTATGGCGACATAAATTTCCATTTGGCGACATGGCGATTTCTTTGTGGTTTTTAAATGATTTTAAATGGCGTTTTTTTTTTTTTTGACTAATTCTTCTTAACATTTAACGTTTTTATACATACATATATCTGGCATCCTATTAACATTGTTTAAGTTGTGTCGCCACTTAATGGGGTTGGTTCAAATAATTTTAGGAAGTTCGTAAAGTTTCTGGAACTACACAGAAAAAAATAAAAATGAGTTTCAATTAAAATATTTGTGGAATCAATTAAAAATTTAATTGAAATCGGACCAGTAAACAAAATGATAGTATCAATTAAAAAAAAATGTGAGATTTAATTGAAAATATCAGAAAAAGTAATTGAATCAATTAAAATTTTAATTGGAAATTATTTTAAAATCAATTAAAGGTTTAATTAAAAAAAAAAACATGATTTTTTTTTCTGTGTAGTTGGTTCTCATAAGAATTTTGCAGCAATGGATAGAGTTAAACCATAATTTTTCATTAATATATACTCTTGAAAATGACAGAAGCGCCCAAAATACTCGTACGAGAATATATAACGAGTTATGTGGCGAAAAAATCTACTGGTTCTAGTATTTATCAAACCAATTATAAATACAAAGTATCATTTCAATTTAGAATTTCAATCGGATCACATGGATGCAGGAAGCATGTACCTGCAAATAGTTTCTGTAATAATTATTTTTTTCATCACAAAAATTTTAAACCAACAATTTTTAATGACATTTAAAATATTGATGACGTTTTGTGCACCTTAAAATCAGCTGTCGATTTTGCCGATTGTTTTCTTTTATAAGATGCCATTGATTGTGGAGCTGAGTTTGAAGCTGAATTAAACAAAATCGATATGGTAGGACCAAGTAAACATTTAAAAACAAAATTATTTTATATATCTCAAGATACTTTTAAAAGAAATGTTGAATCGATTGTCCGAAAATATGAGACTCTTTAAAGAAAATGGAGAATTTCCAATATTAAAATGTGGAAATCCGTTGACACAGACTAAAATTTCATTGATACAAAATTCTTTAAAACTTATTCAAGGTCCAAAAGTGTCTTTAGGCGAGTATGAACTTCAGTGGTCAAAATTGACTTATATTAATTGAAAAGATTATTTTAAAGTAGAAATGCCAACAAACTTATTAAAGTTTACAGCTACAGCGCTGCAGCGGGAAGATTTCATTTTAAAGAGATTGTTTGGCCTTTCTTTATATGTTGATCATTCCGAATAGCAGCGCTAGCGTGGAAAGGATGTTTTCAATTATGAATTGTACTAAAATTTGTTTGCGCAATAAAACTCAATATTAACTTTTGGATGCCTTACTTAGAATTATTAATCAAATTTGTTGCAACTCATTTGCAGCTAGACAAAATATGTTAAAAAGATTTAATATTATTTTAATATAGAATGATGAAAATGATACAGATGAAGTGCATGAAAAAGAGGTTTACGACCTTATAAATATACGTATGTGTGTAATTAAAAGTACATATATGTATGTATCATATCAATATTGTTCTCAATTTTATGTTTATTATATGTTAATAAGCTGACAAAGAGTAATAAAAAATTTTATTTATAATCTCTTATAAATTTGAAAATAAAATGTTAATTTTAAAAATTTGACTCTGGCGACATTTTTTACGATTTTTTTATTTTTTGGCCATTTCTGGCAACTGTTTTGGTGACGTAGGTAAAAACAATCTGACAACCCAGTATTGTGTTGGAAAAATAATCCATAAAGGTGGATTCACCCCATTCGTTCTGAACAAAATATTTGTTCGGAGCAAAAATAAATTCCATTAAATTCCAACCTTGGAGACCCAAAACCTAGTGTATCTCATTTCCAAAAGCCATAATTAAGAACAAGGGCTCCATAAAAAATACTAAAATACTTGTTGAGCATTCACTTTTCGAAGTTAAAAACTGAATTATTTTTAGTTATGCCTTGTGATTTTAAATTAATTAATATACCGCTCAAAATGTGGTCTCAACTGCTCTTGTGTACAATAAAGTAAGCCTAAAATATGTACTTTTCGATTTAATTATTCAGTGAGCACTCACTTTCTGAATCAACTGTATATATGTATGTATATTACACTAAAACTTCTTTAGCAAAAAAATATTTTATTCATAAGCTGCTGGAAAACTAATAACAATATATTTGCTTCAGAATTCCTAACAATCTAGATGTTTTTTAAATGTAGATGTTTTTAAGCAAAACACAAGCTATTTTAAAAGTCTACTTGCTCAATAAATATATCTTCCTCGAACTGCAGACATGTAAACGACCTTACTGGAGACTATTTCTAATTGACTGATCAAACCGTTTCGTTGTTTTTGGCACAATCCATCAGTATTGCAATTTCACTTATATTTTTTCTTGTTACAGCAAATTTCGAACCACCAGTACCACTGGTTAAAGATTGATGTTTGACTGTTGACTAGCAGGCACCGCAGTGTTGCAGAGGTTAGAACGCAAATAATTCTGATGAGAGAATGTGGTGATTCTCGAAACATGTAAATTAAACCCAGGTTCGATCCCCAGCTCAGCCAAGAAAATTATCAATAAAAATTTTAATAAAAATTTGTTCATGTTGTAAAAACAATTCTTACCTTCAGTTAATTTAATTAAAATTAAGTTTAATGAACTCATGCCTAACTAAATAAATATATCATTGTTTTCGAATTGTTAAAATATTTTATTTTTCATATAAAGTACAATACTCACTATTAAGACTTTTCTTTCCCACTGTATGTGTTACTTATAATGTCTGTTCTTTTCCTGCATTCCTCTTCAACTCACTGATCTTCTAATGTATTGCAGAAACTACAGTAAGTTTTCATTTGCATGAAACTTTACCGCCCTCATTTAATGAATCATCAAAATTCCTTTTAACTGCAGTCTGAACGTGAGCCGACACATTTATATCCAATGTAACCATTTGCCTACTCTCACAAATGACCCATCAGCAGGTGGGGCAGCAATAGATGTGACATATAATTGACTTGCAAGTGCTGTTCAAAGCCATCGATGGTCGTTGTATCCATTGCCACACATATGCCACCGGCATTGTTGATTAGTATGTTCATACGTGGAAATTCGTTTATAATGTTGCGTGCAAAACGGTGGACTCTATCAAAGCAGTTTAAATCCAAGTAACGCACTTTTACAAAGCACCAATCGCCATTGAGGTTGTTGTATTTGTTGCAGTGTTGCCAGCTTGTGGTTATCGCATAAACACACCAAAGTTTAGTTCACGTTTAATGCCATAAAGACTGACACAAGCCTGTATATTGCGACAGGCCAATATGATGCTTTGCTATCGTACGGCCAGTGCGTTGACTATTTTATTCATGAAGTTTATTGCCAACCTTTATAATTACAATTTGTTGCTTAATTTGATTGTCAGTTGAACAGCGTTGACAGCTCATTAAGGTCCTGCAAAAATAGGAAAACTTTGCAAAACAAGAGCATTAAAAGAGTACATTTTCATGATTGCTACCTGCTTAAAGCAGGTAGATGGTTGCAACCACATTGCATTAGAGGCAACCACTTTAATTTAATAGATTTCGAGCAAAAAAACTAAAGGTACGGTCACATTTGGTAAATATTTATTCAAAAAGGCGTAACCCCACTTATTTGAGCACAAATTTGTTTGACGTTGTTTACTCTTACAAGAGTTTTGCAAGATCAAACAGCTTATAATAAAGTAAAACTAAATATTTGTTGTGCTTTGGCCTAAATAAGAAATGTTTTTTTTTAATAAATAAACGAGTTCAAATATATGTTATATAGTGGTTACGCCCTTTTCAGCAAATATTTGCTAAGTGTGCCTGTAACTTAAGTTTTAAGAAAGTTTATAAATATAAAAAATAATATTATTAAAGTCTTGTTTTCACAACTAGAAAATAAATTAATTTTAAAAGAGAGAAAATATTTATATTTAAAAAAATATTGTCCGACAAAATATTTTGTTCCGAACCAATGGGTGAATACACCTTAAGAAATGTATGAAAATATTTACAGAGCAGCTAAGTGAATTATAAAGTAAAAATAGTAACAGACACTTAGTGAAAAAATATGATATAAGCACGCCTTCAGCTCAAGATCCGCACCAAACAGCAACTCATTGTGAATATATTTATTTTAAACGCGTATGATGATTTTGGACGAAAAATAACACAGGTCAACAAAAAAAAAAATTTTTTTTTTGAGACTTTTATTTAGTGATTATTTTCTGATTATATAAATGGAAAAGTAAACAGGAGCTCCATAAATAATAAATAAAGTTGGCTTTTGTACTTAATATAATGAAAACTAAATATACGGCGGTTTTGCACATTTTTTTTTTAAAGCCGTTGCATTTATGATGCAAGAGAGGGGTGAGAGGGACTGTGGGTGTGAAGTGAGAGGTAGCAGAGTATCATGACAGTATGCGAGTGCGCTTTCTAGAGGAATAACGTATTTTATGTATCGCGCGGCCTAAAAGAGTCATCGAAACTACATGCTACATGCGCACTTGGATAAATTCAAAGATAACTTGGGTGAATATTCAGAAGAGCAAGGGGAACGCTTTCACCAGGATATAATAAACTTTGCACAAAGATATCAAGGACAATATAATGGGAACATGATGGGTGACTACATTTGGATGCTCATACGAGAAAGTTCTGACGATTACACTAGAAATACTAAAAGTATTCATTTTTGAAGCTTCTTTTGTATCATTTTTTTGTATTTTTATGTTTATTTGTGCTGTCTTTTATAATAAAAATTAATTAAAATATATAATTCATAATTTTGCAGCTACTCGCCATTAACTGTCTTTCACATCTTCTTCAATCTACGTGCATCAATTTTTAAGCCATCTAACATTGTTGAATTTTTAAAAACTCCAAATAGTAATAACATATCCAAAGTCTTTGAATTCTTAAAGAAAATTTCTTTTCATAACCTAATTTAAATTTTATTATCATTATCTAACAAAATACTAACATATACACACTTATTCAAGAAATATTAAGCCGATAGCCATTGATGCTAATGCTTTTAGCCCTAGATTTATTGTAATTTTAATTATAATAAATTTTTTAATAAATAATAAATAAATAAATAATTTTAAATGTGATTAACATTGAAAAATAGACCTTTTCGATAAATGTTCAAATTTCGTTCTGGTATCTACAAAAGCAAACTTTATTAGATAAGAATATTTTTTCTTTCTTTAGTTTGGCATAAGTAATCAAAATCAGAGGTACAGGACTCAGACTCAAAAATCGTGTTCACCTGTGTAATCATACATTTGTTGACATTCAGTAGTTTATTCCACACACTCTCTTCCCTGTACAGCATTCCCTCAATTAGTGTCGTGTAGATGTACGTTGTTTTGTTTTACGTCGTGTTCTTTTCAACTGCAATTATGTCGCTATTAAATTTTTTTTCGCGTCATTATTCAATTGACTAAAAATTTATTTTTTAAGGACTTCTAAAAGTATATGAATTTTGAAGTCGATTTACGTTTTTTACCGGAACCAATGACGATGTAAATAGGGTGATTACTGTATATGGTCATTGAACTTTAGTTCTTGTCTAAAATGTACTTTATATTCATGCAGACGCAGATTCAAACTGGTAACATATTGTATATAGCTTCTTCAATTTTAAGAAAATTTTAATTGATACAATCTTTTCAAATATTTCGAAAACACACTTCACAGTTAGTGAAGTTAAATCAATACTTCGACCACATATTGTACGAAATTTTTTAACTTTGTCCGCCAAATTTTCATATTGTTCAACAAAATAGTTTTTTGGCAATACTCTACACAAATAACTAGTTGTGATTTCTTTTATATATGGAACATTTTGATAATGATGTTCCAGAGGTCAAAAGTTACTTATTTTTATATTGCGAAATATTTAGTTTTTTATTTTTTTTTTATTACATTACACAGATTTCAATGAAAAATATTTGAAAAATACACTGCGTTTCATAATTATAAATACATAAAACTTTTCTCAATTTTGTAAGTTAAAGAAGAAGTAAAACTGTTTAATCTACATGTATGTGAAACAAACGAAAAAAACACATATTATTTAACAAGAAAACCAATATTTTTGATTTTAACTTTTTTTTAAATGAAAAGAAATAAATTACTGTTTCATAACTACAAATACACTGAAATTAAAATAACTTTTAATATCATTATTAAATAAAAATTGGACTTTAATAATGTGTAAGGCCTCCTTTTTTAATCAACTTAAAAATCGATCGATCGATCAGCCATACTATTCACCAAATTTATTCTAACATCTTCAGATAAAGATGTCCCAGCATCTATCAAAGCTTCTTTTAGTTGTCATATTGTCGGTTTTCAGTATAAATGATCAACGTCCTAATATTCTCCAAATGCTTCAATGGGAATGTGAACATGCGGGCCATTCAAGTACATTAATATTTTTCGAAGACAATAAATTATCTCTTTGTTTGACAACTTAATTTGACTTATATGCATGTATTGGTGCGTTGTCCTGTTGAAAAATAAATTGCTTTTCATTAGTATTTTCTAAAAATGACACTTATTTCCCATCTAAAAATTTTGTGTAATCAGAAGAATTCATTTTGGTGCTTGGCAACGCCAAATCAAGCATAATGTTTTCACAAACAGTTTCTCAAATCATCAAAGAACCATGTGTGTGAAGATACATTTTTTAACATTGATAATGTTACGGTCAACATTAACATACTGTTAAGTACTTAACAGTCATATTCGGCCCAATAATGTATAAAAAATCCGCGGAAATTTTATTTTTTTAACATTGCATTTGAATTTCTGAAAAAAGTAACTTTTAGGATGAAATTCTGTAGAATAATTTGAAAAACTATGGAATTATACACGTAACCCACTATATAGAGAGGGTAGTCCAAAAGGTCCTAAATGAAACTTCATGGGCCGAATTTTTGAAATAATTTTGGAATTTGAATAAAATGTTTTTGAAAAAATATGTATTTTTGAAAAAAATTACTTCCATATTTGTAAAAATTCTTCTAGAAAATTTAATTCTAAAAGTTAATTTTTAAAAAAATTCAGGTAATATGACTGTTAAGTGATTACGTTTTTCATACTATCATATGACTTTGACAGTTCTGCAAATTATAAAATTGCGCATTAAAGTTTTTTTTTATTATTTGATAAAAATATTCAATAAATAAACTCTCCGCGAATAAAAACATTGTGCTTATTATTATCAATATCAACTAATATCAACTAAAACAATGAATTTAGATGAATAGGATATGAATGATGGCAGCTTTTGTCCATTTAGTTTACAACAATTTGTAAATTAAATAGTAATTCAGCTGTTAAATAAAGATGTTGTTTATATTTTATTGACATTCAATAGTGCTACCATACTTTTATCATAATTAAATACCAATCGCAAAAAATGAAACCATATTTAAATAAGACTTAAGTTTAAGAAAAAATTAAATAATTTCGTATTTAAATATCAAGTTAAAAACTGGCCATAAGTAGTACAACTATTAACAAAGACTATCAGCTTAGTCCCCGTTTACACAGTCGAACATTTGGAAGAAAAACATCTGGAATTCTGTTTTGTTTTTTCATTGTCAGACACATTTCACTATTATTTGCTTTTTTGACTTTTCTCTTATTCGTGCTGTGTAATAATTTGTAGTAAATTCCAGCAAAGGAAATGTCAACAAAGCATGTTCACCGAGTACCGAACAAAAAATTTGATCTCTCTTCCCCACCCGTAATTTTCTACCAAGCTAAATGTTTTTCTTCCAAATCTTCGACTGTGTAAACGGGGACTGTGTAATATGAGTTAATATATCTACTTTTAAATGGATTTAATTTAAACAATCACTAGAGAAATTTAAAACAGGATACCTAATTTTGTCCATTTAGTTTACAACAATTTGTAAATTAAATAGTAATTCAGCTGTTAAATAAAGATGTTGTTTATATTTTATTGACATTCAATAGTGCTACCATACTTTTATCATAATTAAATACCAATCGCAAAAAATGAAACCATATTTAAATAAGACTTAAGTTTAAGAAAAAATTAAATAATTTCGTATTTAAATATCAAGTTAAAAACTGGCCATAAGTAGTACAACTATTAACAAAGACTATCAGCTTAGTCCCCGTTTACACAGTCGAACATTTGGAAGAAAAACATCTGGAATTCTGTTTTGTTTTTTCATTGTCAGACACATTTCACTATTATTTGCTTTTTTGACTTTTCTCTTATTCGTGCTGTGTAATAATTTGTAGTAAATTCCAGCAAAGGAAATGTCAACAAAGCATGTTCACCGAGTACCGAACAAAAAATTTGATCTCTCTTCCCCACCCGTAATTTTCTACCAAGCTAAATGTTTTTCTTCCAAATCTTCGACTGTGTAAACGGGGACTTACCTGTTTCCAGTTAGTTTCTTTTAGAGAATTCAGGTCTAGCAGTTCTTGGCACAGGCAACAGCTCTTGTCCACTAATAGTCTGGGATTTTTTTTTATCAGTCTAGTTATAGTTGATTTTGATTCATTCATTAATAATCTGACCAAGGCTCTATATTGTTTTGCTGGCACAGTTTATAATTCTGCTATTGTATCGTTGAGAAAGCTTTTTGCAGACCGCCACTTTTATTTTGACCTTAATAATCAGGACTATTTGCAAAATTTGTTACCACAACATGTGACCGGTTAATTTTGCTTCGCAATTGCTCGAAAACTTAAGAAACGTTTTTATTTAAACTGAAATTTGACGTTTTTAAAATTCAATACGCAATTCACAATCTTGTGCAAATGGGATTGCATCATTGTATTTGCAAAAAGTTTTAGCATATTTTTGCTTTTGCTGCGTATTTTGTTAGTGTAGAGCAAATATATGCTAAACCTTTTTACAAATGAGCGTGTGAGTTCCAAAACTCGTTTGTTCCAAAAATTTTAAAAATGAGATAACAATGGATGCTAATAGTTATTTCCTTTCTTATCGCCCATGTTCTGAAAAACGCTTAAAATTTTCGATTTGAAAACGCCAAAACGCTAGAAATTTGGCGTTTAGTGTATACTGAAGCGAGGTGGCTTATTTTATTGAAACTGCACTTTAAACACAAAATGAAATGATGCACAATTTAAATTTAATATGTTTTCTTTTTATTTTTATTTTAATTAAAAATATGCAGTTTAAATATTTTCTTTGAGTTTGTCAATTGTCTGTTTCAATTGTTTACTTTTGAACTAGCGATTTTTGCAAACAGCTGATCAACTTGATCTTTGAAAAGTAATGTAATGCATTTTAATTTGAAATTTATTTATTTGTTTACGTTATTTTATGACAAAATATCTGTCTTTATTGTTCGAACCTAGCTTCGAAAAATGGCAAAACGCCAGCAAATCGTAACGATTTCAGATCAGGTCATAATGCGTTTTTAAAACTGTATGCGATTTGAAAACGCTGCGTTTTTTCAAAACATGGGCGTATGTTTTATGTTTTGTTTTGTTCCAATTAACAATCATTGTCAAAAATGTCTCGTTGCATAATAGATATTTTTAATTATTAATTTTTCCTTATATTACTCTAATTGTTAAGATTATTACTCGCAATTATTAAGATCATTATTTGGATTTGTTAGAAATACAACAACCATTAAAATGGTTAGATAACTTTGCAAGGGGAGATTAATTATACAATAAATTCCTGCGACTCTGAACCATTCTTGAGGCGAGGAAAAAAAATCATAGATATTATTCCAAAACTACTGCCCATAAATGTGGCGATTAAACCTGCAAAGAAAAAAAGTTGGAGCCCTTTTCTCCAATCACTTTGGAGAGAATTGGAGACAAAACAAAACCTTGAACTTTTATGCTTTGATTTTGGACAACGACAATGCTGGTTATACCGAAGATGAAGTACTTTCTTTGTCTGTTTAAAAATGCATATTATTTATTTTCATTTTTTAACAAGTTTTCTTAGTTTTAATAAATTAATATAACTTTTAAAATATTGTAAAGCTAAATAATTTATTTTACTGGTGGTATGGAATGTAGCAAAACTCGTTTGTTTCGAAAATTCGTAGCAATACCTGTTCGTTCCAAACTTCAAAACTTAATTTTTCTTTTGTTAAGGAGTATTGATTTTATAAATTTTAAGGTTTTATGAAAGAATATCCTAACATTTAAGAATTAGTAGCTTTCAAATTATCTGGTTCATTTACTAAGCAGTAGCAAGTTTTTAGCTGTTTACCAAAATTTTGTAAACATGGAACGAACGAGTTTTGCTTCTCACCTACTCATATGCAATGATGCAATACCATTTGCACAAGATTGTGAACTGCGCTATTAAGTTACGAACTAGTAGGCATTTGATAGCAAATTGTTAGGAATTGCATAATAAGAATAAATATTAGCATCTCTAATATACGTTTATTATAAAATGTAATTATAGTTATGAAACACTATGAAAATATTAGCGCATAATTTCTCTCTCGCAAATTTTGAGATAATTAACCATATTCTTAAAAAGTTTTACATTGATTATAGTAATGTAACACAGTCTACAAAGGGATCAAAAAGAATCCAAAAACTGTAACATGAAATGAAGCATTTACACAACCATTTATTAGCACGTTGACCTTATTTGTCATCTTTAAAGTGTTTGCACCTTTACGCCAAAATTAAGTAAACTTGTTACAAATCAATGTGTTCAATAAACAGGTGTCCTGTTGTTGTTGTTGTTTTTGGTGGTGTCTTTATATTTTTGTTTCAAGTGTTTTTTTTTTCATTTATTTTGTTTCTGGTTGCATATAATTTCTGGTTTTTGTTTGTATTTTTAGTTTAGTTGTGTGCAAACCTTGTCGTTGGGTTGAACACAAAAGAAGCGTAAAATTGTTAATTTGTTTACGCATTAGTAAATGACATGACCATGCGGCAATTGTGGTCAGTGTGACCTATTTATTTTGTTGTTGTTATGGTTGTTGTTTTATGAAAAGAAAAACTTCATTGCCAGCATTTCAATACATGAAACCATCAATTTTCATCTAAATGGCAGTCTACTTATTCTTATGTGCATACTGACATGCATACATAGACATGTGTACGTATGTATTTAGTTGCTACATATTGCCTGTATATGTATATTTATGTACTACCTATACAACTGCTACTTACATATATACCTACATGGTTGCTATTGTTATTGTTGCTACACTATATACATATGTAGCTTGCAACTGTATGGTTTATTGTAATTCTGTGTGTTTGTGTATTTTTGGCTTGTTATGTTGCAGCAATTGTTTGTTTTTGCAACTACTGCTCTGGCTTTCGACATCCACTGGCCACTACTAGTCCCGGTTATTTTTGCTGCTATTGTGCCTCATTGTGCCAAGTGGTTTTTGTTGTTTGGCTTCATTGCCCTCTGTTTTCAAGTTTCATTGTTTGCATTTTATCCGCGTCCTGTTGTAATTTGAAAAGTTTTCTTTTTCCATCGCATTTTTTCCTATAACACTCAGTGGAAATCTGTCACTAGTCGTTGTTCTATATTTTATTATTAATTTATTTATTTTTTTTTATGAAATTAATTTGTTGCATAAAAAATAGCAAAAATATGCTGTTGCAATGTTTTTTTTTTTTTTGTCATTTTACACGCGAATATGGGTTTCATTGAATCATCGAGTTGTGGTAAATTAAATTAATTTATGTGCAGTTTTTTTAACCATTATAGAAAGGTAATTAAATATGAAAAAAAACATCACCGATTAATAAAATAATATTCATAAAATTGTGGAAATGTTTCATTAATATTTTTTTTTTTTAATTTTTGTGTAAACCACAAAAGTGATTTATAAAAAAAAATGTTTGGAAATGTTTGTTTAAACGAATTTACGGTTGTTCGTTTATTCGACTACTATTGCTGTGGGTGAAAATGCGGGAATTTGCGGCGTATTAAATTGTTGTATAATCTGTTAAAAGCCACTAGAAAATTCCATAATATGAGTTAATATATCTACTTTTAAATGGATTTAATTTAAACAATCACTAGAGAAATTTAAAACAGGATACCTAATTCTGTTTTTACACGGCAATTGGTTTCAGGAAAACCCGTGTAAAAAAACTTGTAAAAAAGACATTGATCGTATGCAAAATAGTTGATTGGTTCGTTATCTCTAAAAGCTATTGAAATTAGTGAAAACAAAGATTTTTTAAGAACAACTCTTACAATATTAAATCACATATGTCCATACATACATATACAATTTATTTTTACACAAGCATAGTTATTAAAGAAAAAACATTGTCCGAAAAATGTTCAGAAAATGTCTAACAACCGTGTGAACTTAAAATTTTTGTCTTCCAACGTTGTAAGAAAAAGCATTTTCAGTACATTGCAACACAAAAATATTTTCAGACATCTAACAATCGTGGAAATACATAATTTTGTCATTGTCATTGTTTTAAGACAATTGTCAAACACTTTTCATTGTCATATGTGCAAAGTATGCATCTGCCAATGGAATCATTTTCATAGAAATTATTTCTAAATGCAACTCTGTATATGTGTCCATTAATAAACAAACAAGTGCGCATTAATAACATTTTGGAAAAACAATTTCGGTTGACAGATAAATTCATTGTGTGACAATTGTGTGCCAATGAAATTGTTAGTTTTCTTACAGTCGTCTGAACTGACAATTTACTTTTGGCTAACAATTTTGCAATGTCAGTACATTGCTAGCACATGGCTAGATCTGATAACGTTGTAATATCTGACCACCGTATATACATAGCTTAAGCTTAAAGATAATGTAAAAAAAGTATGACAAGTTTATTTGATTGTATATACTAAAAGAGAATTCCTCTAAATTTGTGCTACTTGCAATTGCTCTGACTAGTAAATTTGTTTGTATCCACAAAAAGGAAATTCTCTTAAATTTGTGATATGCAAATATTTCGCAAAAAATTAAATTTAACCAAGAAAAATTTATTCCCAGAAGATTTTGAAACGTGCTAAATGGAATTTGAGAATATGTTGGATTTTAGGAATATCCGTCCATATTTGACTATATTCCCTTATAAGTTCCACTTCGGAAATTCACTTTAATACTAATATGTATTTTAAATATACCGTTGCAATTCGACGTGAGATATCCTCATATGCATAAAATTCACTGTTCCAAAATTTAAGAAGTTCGGCCCATGATTTGTCATAGCTGTCATATAATAAGCATTTCCGAAAAAACAAATAAACCCACAAAAATGTCTAATAAATATCGATATCAAAACAACTTTTATACAGATCAGTAATTTTAATACAGAAATCATACCAATATCGGTTATACGGCAATTATGCTACTGGATTTTGTAGCTGTCAATCAATAACTGACAATTGCTCCCGCATTAAGTCCTCTTCCGAGCATATTAAACAACCATATAACTCTTGTAAATAACGTTATTTAGATGAAATTCAACCAAAATAATCCTCAAATATGTAGAAACCACATTAGTGGATATCGGATTTAGAAGCTATCAGTCTATAAATTGGTCCACTTCTACTATGCCAACCATAAATCCCTTGTAAATAATATTATTGAGATCAAATTCAAACACAAAAGTCTCACCTTATATCTTATCCTTTTTTATACTCTGTTTCTTAACTTGGTGTGAATATGGAAAACTTTTAACATAAATTATGTTGGTCGTAAAATTGTCTTTCAAACAATATATCAAATACTAACACAATTTGCAATAAGACTGAATAGAAAACACAGAATAAGGATATACTAGTCCTATAACCAGTATAGTTTTTGTATTTCTTATTACGTTTAGGTGTAGGGTATTAAATATTCGGCACAACCGAATATAGCCCTCTAACTTGTCTTTTTGTTAAATAACCATATTTTTTTTTAACTTTGGCAACATATGATTATGATAAAGAGATAAAAATAGTTTTTATTTAAAAAATTCTCACTCTTAAAGAAGAGCAACATACATGTGATTTTCGAAAAATTACGTGTCACAGTTTGGTTCGAATTTTCGACTGGAGGCATCTTTGGACTTTTCTTCTTTAAATCCTGCTGATGATATTAATGTTGACATGTGATTTTAACAAACAATACACTTCCCTGTTTCGGTACTCAGATGTGTTATTGTATAATTCGTTTCAAAAGAAAACAATTAAGGTTTTTGATATATTGGCATTAATTTGAAGATTGCTAATTGTTTAGTTATAGTAACCCACTTTTTTATTTTTATTTTTTGATTATTTAATGCAATTAAAATTTTATTTAGAAGCTCATCTAAAACGTGAGAGAAAACCTTTTTATTATTAAGTTGTAAAATATAATCTATTGAGCTACAAATTTAAGAACATTCTATTTGCGTTTTTCATTACTTAATAAATAAAAATTATGTTTTTAAAAAGATAATAAAAATGCTTTCAAACAAACACTTAAAGCTTTTTATTCTGGTTGTAAATTATGTTTGCCTCAAATACATTTGTGAGCTGTTATAAACTGCACTTACTACTGGCGCTATACGAAGTTATATATAATGTTGTTATGCTGTTTGTAACACTTGGAAGTATTCATATTTGATGAATACTGATTAATTATTGTTAAATTCTAAATCGATTTGTGTAAAACCTGTTCCCATTCAAAATACAAAATAGAGTTTGACGAGATTCATGTAAAATGTTTATTATTAGCCCTAATTATTCTATTGGTAGAGAAAATCAGCAGCATTGGTTTAGTATAAAAATAGTTATAAATTTGAGACATCCTAAGACAATTTAAATGTTTCTGCCTTTCAGAATATGGCATTCCAACCTGTGCTTCGTTATTCTTTCAATATACATACTTATATGCGCTCTTGTAACTAATGGCAAAGTCAATTTTATAAATTTCTTAATATGGACATAAAGAAACAAAATAGAAAAGATAATTTGGAATCTTTTGATGCACAACCAGATATTTAATTTTATAGCAACCAATAGATGTGCTAATCAGAGCTGTCAGATTTTTTTTTCACCTACGTCGCCAAAACAGTTGCCAGAAATGGCCAAACAAATAAAAAAAATGGTAAAAAATGTCGCCAGAGTCAAATTTTTAAAATTAACATTTTATTTTCAAATTTATAAGAGATTATAAATAAAATTTTTTATTACTCTTTGTCAGCTTATTAACATATAATAAACATAAAATTGAGAACAATATTGATATGATACATACATATATGTACTTTTAATTACACACATACGTATATTTATAAGGTCGTAAACCTCTTTTTCATGCACTTCATCTGTATCATTTTCATCATTCTATATTAAAATAATATTAAATCTTTTTAACATATTTTGTCTAGCTGCAAATGAGTTGCAACAAATTTGATTAATAATTCTAAGTAAGGCATCCAAAAGTTAATATTGAGTTTTATTGCGCAAACAAATTTTAGTACAATCCATAATTGAAAACATCCTTTCCACGCTAGCGTTGCTATTCGGAATGATCAACATATAAAGAAAGGCCAAACAATCTCTTTAAAATGAAATCTTCCCGCTGCAGCGCTGTAGCTGTAAACTTTAATACGTTTGTTGGCATTTCTACTTTAAAATAATCTTTTCAAATAATATAAGTCAATTTTGACCACTGAAGTTCATACTCGCCTAAAGACACTTTTGGACCTTGAATAAGTTTTAAAGAATTTTGTATCAATGAAATTTTAGTCTGTGTCAACGGATTTCCACATTATAATATTGAAAATTCTCCATTTTCTTTAAAGAGTCTCATATTTTCGGACAATCGATTCAACATTTCTTTTAAAAGTATCTTGAGATATATAAAACAATTTTGTTTTAAAATGTTTACTTGGTCCTACCATATCTATTTTGTTTAATTCAGCTTCAAACTCAGCTCCACAATCATTTGCATCTTATGAAAGAAAACAATCGGCCAAATCGACAGCTGATTTTAAGGTGCACAAAACGTCATCAATATTTTAAATGTCATTAAAAATTGTTGGTTTAAAATTTTTGTGATGAAAAAAATAATTTTTATATCAGAAACTATTTGCAGGTACATGCTTCCTGCATCCATGTGATCCGATTGAAATTCTAAATTGAAATGATACATTGTATTTATATTATAATTGGTTTGATAAATACTAGAAACAGTAGATTTTTTCGCCACATAACTCGTTATATATACTCGTACGAGTATTTTGAGCGCTTTTGTCATTTTCAACAGTCTATATTAATGAAAAATTATGGTTTAACTCTATCCATTGCTGAAAAATTCTTATAATAACCAACTAGTTCCAGAAACTTTAACGAACTTCCTAAAATTATTTTAACCAAGCCCATTAAGTGGCGAAACAACTTAAACAATGTTAATAGGATGCCAGATATATGTATGTATAAAAACGTTAAATATTAAGAAGAATTAGTCAAAAACACATCGACATCTAATTTAAAAACCGCAAAGAAATCGTCATGTCGCCAAATGGAAATTTATGTCGCCATAAGCACTAATAAATCGCCATATCGGACAGCCCTGGTGCTTATCAGAATTTAGGGTTTTTATAAGAATCCAAAATTAACACTTAGCATTAAGGTATAAATTTCGATATCGTTTAAACACTATGCCGCAGTAGGCTAAAGAATAATGAAACCTAATCCTTATCTGTGTCTATTAGATTTTGATTAAAAAATTAGTATGTATAACTAATCATTAAGTCGATCCTTCTGCCATAAAATTATTAATTAAATTGCCAACTATTTCTGTTATTTTCAGACATGAAAGTATAACATCTTCCATTAAAACAACTCAACATACTAAACACCAGCTTAAAAGGTTTTACATTCTCATAAAGCGAAATAAACAAATTCAAAAGTTTATTTTTACATTTTTCAGGGCGTTGCAAAAAAAACCTATAAAGACACACACTTTTTTTGTTGCATTTTTCCTTTTGCTATTATACATATATTTTTCTTTTGCGGTTTTGTCTTTTAAGCACAAGGTCACGCCTTTTTAGTTTTATATATTCTGTTATGTTTTTCTTTAAGTTTTTCCTTCAACACTCAAAATTTTCTTAACCCTCCGCTGGGTGAGAAGGTCCCTGGGTACCGTTTTCATTTTCAAATTGAAATTACTGCTTGATGGTCAATGGCAAGTATACCCCACCCTTACATGTATTCCAAGGAAATTTTAGCTAGAATCGTTCAAGGCGATCCGACCAATAGATTAGTTTATATTAAGATTTAAAGGTGTTTAGTGTGAATATGGTTAAGTCTGATGTCTGTTAAGTGAATAACAGTGGTCTGTTAAATGCAAAATGAGCTTGGCTAAAAACTGTGGTTTTTGTCTGGATTTTTTTTTTAGAAATAACAAAGGGCTAAATCTGTGTGAAACTTTACTAAAGTGTGTTGATGTCTAATGTTGTTTTAAGGCCCAACTATAATATGCATGTGCTAGCTTAAGCAACCGTGCGAACACATATAATTTGTATAAATGAAACTTTTCGTTGTACGAAATCAGCTGTTTGTTTAATTTGCATGTAGTACAAACTTATGTACGTATGTATATGTATATACAATAAAAATTAGTTCTTTATGGTCCATTAAGAAAACTACATATCGCACCCTAAATACAAAAGGGTCACAACTCAAAATTTTCCAACACTGACTTTTTTCCATAAATTAATTCAGAGTAACTACTGCAAAAATTTCTTTCACATCACTATCTTCTTCAACTGGCAAAATACACTTATGTCTATCTTTATGTTAAATGTGTTGCTTGTGCACGATGAAGTTTTTTGTCTCTCCAGAAAATTTTAGTATTTTGAGTAGTGACCCTTTTGTATTTACAGTGTGATATGTAAGAGATTTCTAATTTGTGTTGAACTTTTCCCGAAAATACGAAAATTAACAAAAAAATAAAATTTTTATTATTAATCTAGATTTACACGATTGAAATTTTCTTCAAAAGGCTTAAACTCGTGTAAACAGCTAAATTTCTTCAAAATTTATTTATTTAATAACTATTAATAACTATTAAATATTTCTTCAAAATTGCTCTTCAAAATGCTTGAAACTCGTATTAAACAAATAAATGTTGAAGAATATTTGCTGTTTACACGAGTTTGAAGCATTTTGAAGAGCAATTTTGAAGAAAATTTCAATCGTGTAAATCTAGCTTTAGTTATTTACATTTTAGTGCTGCCAAATTTTTACACTTTAGTACTTTTGTCCACTTCTAAATTAAAAAAAAGGAAAAAGTATGCCGTTTCGGGTTCGAAGTTTTCTTTTAATTATAAAATACATGTTACAGTATCGTATATTTTACCATAATATTTATAAATTATAGTCATTTAATAGATTTTTGTGTAGCTTAATTGGTTAGCGCATTTGATCATTAAGCATAAGTTGGTATTTGTTACCCAGGTTCGATTCCCAGCCGCTGTCACTCAAAACAACACCAGTTTCTGATAATTATTAGTATTCTATCATAACTTATATGTATGTATTTATCACAGCGCCCTCCTTCGGCGGTATAGCATGGAAACGCCATCGAAGTAAAATAATTAAATAAAGGCTACAAAATCAAGCTTTAACATTAATGCGCCTACTCACCACCAGAGGCGCTGCAATTCTGCACTAAAAACAAACATAATGCGCAATTGCAGAATAGTGATATAAAAAAAAGCTTTCTTCTTTCACCACCTTTACTTCTCCAACCTATCCCCTTTCCAAAGAAAGTAACGCAATTATATATAGGCATATTAATTGCCTGAGTGTTACTTCTCTTTAAAAAAAAAAAAGTGTAGACAAAAAATTTCAAAGTCACGGAAGTGCATTGTAACCACCTGAAAGTTAACTTTGAATTGCTTATGCATTTGACAGACTTTTCGTTAACTTTTGGAATTTGCTTAAGCTTGCATATTATAGTTGGGCCTTTAGACCTCTTTGCAGGCGATCTTTTTTGAAATACTCGAAGTCATATTACCAAGGGAGTACAGTTCAGACCAAAACTGCAAATTATTCTCTTTTTACAAAAGTTATTCATTATCCATAAATTTATATTTTGTGCTCCCCTTCCCCCTCCCCCTCGTTTCGCTATAACATAATATTATTGTCCGAAAAATATTCGTTGAAATATTGTCCTTGACCACACAGGACTACCTACCATTCAGAATTTCCAATTTTCGATTACTCTTTCCAGCATAGCTAAGACATTTGACTTTAAAAAAAAACCAGAGGTGTGATATCACAAGTTCTAGGCCAATTGACACTGAGGACAACGAAAGTATCTGTCCAATAAAGACATGGGTTATTTTAAACGGTTCCCGCAGAATGATGATTTTCGTAACACAGCTAATTAATTTAAAAACGTTAATGCGGTGTTAGTCTTTCCTTGATGAATTGTCAGTCAGTATTGAATGGAAATAAGAAAATAATAAAACAATTGAAAAAACGTGTAAATTGATCATACTATATATGTATGTAACAACACTATTTTATTTTCACTAAGATTTTGATATTTTATTTGTAAGTACCTCGTTACATTTTTGTTTTAAGGCTTACTTGTATATAAAATGCTACATAATACATTTATTATTTACAGTACTTCTTTAAAGTTTTAGCTTTTTAGCAGTCATTGCGTATTTGCTCAAGGAATAATATAAGTATTATTAATCCTTATTAAAATTCGATTTAGATTTGACGGTCTGTATGTCAGTCGGTTTACAACACGACAAAATACAAAGTCGAAACTAATGAAATAATCGCCCAGGATATGTAAAATTTGGTATTGAAAGTCAACAAAATCTGCTAAGTAAAAAAAATATACAAACCAATATATAAAGAAATCCTTGAAATTTGTTGAAACCGGTACATTATTTCATCTGGCCCCCATACAAATGTTCTCCCGAAATTGGAGTTCATCGGTCAAAATTGTTTGATTTATACACATATTCGTCGCTGCTTAAATGGTACTAATTTGCACTATGCGTCGTAAAATTTCAAGGTTGCGTTGTTTTGAGTTCGAGTGTTTATTTTTGTTCTTGAAATTTTTGCAAAATCTGTAACGTACAGAAAGTGCTTTGATGATCGAAATGGAGTCGTTGTATTGAAAATGTAGTTTCTCAGAGAATACTATTAAGTAAAATGGTATTTCAGACAAAAGCAAAGACATAAAAAGTAATGAATACAGACAATTGCTAGAAGAAAATTTATTTTTCGTTAAAAAAGCGAATATTGAACCAATACTTTGTGAGAGAAAGCCGACAACTTAGAACGAAATTCACTTTGCGTCGTTTCAATTTACGTCGAGTTTTTTTTTTTTGATACGTAACCCCGACGCAAAGTTAGGTATTGGTGTACAAACAAATTTTACCACAAATAAGTTTTACATGAAGCCTAATCACATCTACAAATGCTGGGCAATGTTGGATCGCTCCATAATTGGCCATAAGCTGCAATATAAGGCATATTGCTGAAAATCATTTGAAAGTACATAATTTTTTAAAAATGTTGGTATTCAAATCAGCACAAATCATTCGGCTCAATTTTACGATGATCGATCCATTATTAGTCATAGCTCCCATTGAAAGCTCACTTTCGAAAATTCTTTAACGACCATAAGTCTCTTAAAAATGTGGGTATCCGAATAAAATTCAACACATATTTAGATAACGTGACACTTAATTTTAATATGATCGGTTCATAATTAGTCAAAGCTCTCATATAGGATCCTCTTCGAAAATCATTTGAACAAATATAAAGCTTTTAAAAGTGTTTATATCGAAATAAAATTATTATCACCCATTTCTGAAAAACTGGGTGTAGGGTATTATATGGTCGGGCTTGACTGACTATACTTTCTTACTTGTTTGTAACGTGTGCAGATGTTTTAAAAATTTAAATTTCTTTTTAATGATTTTACGACATTTCGTTAACGAAATACCAAATTCAAAGTTGTGGAATTAGTTCAATATACTGTACAGTGGCATACCGTTCAAAGGACACGATTTAATCTTCAAAGTTTTATATTTGGGAATATTTTTTCGCTGTCTAACATTGTAGACGGGCTTATTTTAAACCACTTACATGAGAGAGAGATTAGGGAATTAGTTTCTTAATATATATTAAGGACATCAGAAAAACATAAAAAATTGTCAATCACGACTTTCCTAATTGTTAAGTAGATGAGAACTTGATTTAAATTGAAAGGATTTTTGGTTATCTAATTATGTAAATAATATTTCAAATCTTATTTTGAAACAAATTTTGGGGAAATTTTTCATGACGTCTAAACTTGACAGAAAACCAAAAAAATAAGTTTCTTTAAGAAAAAAAACTTCACCTGATTTACATGTATTTATTTGGTTTATATAAAGTTAACGACTTTTTGTGAATTTTATTAAAAATTAAGTAATTAAAATATTATACGTTGCTAAATTTATGCTTTCGGCTGTCTGTCTCCATAACTGCAATTATTACTCCCTGTCATAAAGTCAGAAAGCAAAATAAAATAGCGTTTTCAACAATTGAAATTAAATTGGTTCATTCCATCAGTCATTCATTTCAGTTTTATTTGTCAGTCAGTATTGTGAATACATTAGAATGTACATATGTATAGGTATGTATGTGTATGTACATCTATACCTTACAATACCATACATTGGTTTGTGATAATGTTGGTAAAGTATACAAGAACACATCATCACATTTGGACTCATGGGCTGATAACAAGTAACGTTTGGAGGGAAACTGATGAAGGTTCTTAGAATAATGTATTTTAAATAGTTATGTTGAAGAAATTCTCCAAAACCCCTAAATAAAATGCAAATTATAGTTTTAAATTCTTTGACGTTTTGTATTGACACAGTTATTACAATCAAATTAAGCAAATTAAATATGTAAATCTAAATATTAACAAGCATAATAGAGTATCATATTAACCTTCTTTACCGACAGCTGGCTGCTTTTAAATTCAACTAATGGCAATTTTTTTTTCTCATTTATCTATTTTTCCGTAGATTTACTATATTTTTTCCATATCTTTTTTAGTTATTTTTTGCCATCTGTGTTTCGGTTCTGTTTAGATCATAAGTGCTTGTCTATGACATCTACAACCCAGCATACCATTCTAGGAGTCAGAACAGAGTCCAACTAAAAAGGTTTTCCGAAAAAGGAGTCAGAAAAGAGTCCAACTAAAAAGCATTTTCGGAGCGAAAGACAAATTTGCTTAAAAAAATTATTTTTTTCCATTTATAAATATTTTATTTAAATGAATTCCGAATTCCGTTTTATTTTTTACTGTAAATACAATTTATTTAATTTTTTTTTCCATTTCTAATTTAGTTTATTTGTAAATGAATTCCCTTTTGTTTAAGTAAAAACAATTTCAAAAAATAAAATAAATGTGAACTTTTAATTTGTTGTATTTAAAATTGCAATGACTCTTTTCTGACATGATGTAAGAGCTCTTTCTGAGCCCAAAAACCCCTCATAAAAGACTCTTTTCTGACATTATCTAAGAGCTCTTTCTGACGGACCATTTTCGAATGTAATGACCCTCTTTTCTGAAGGTTTCCGGAGGAATAATGATTGTTTTTTGGGCTCATAAAGAGCATGAACGCTCCGGAAAAGGTGTCAGAAAAGACTCTTTTCGGACTCATATGGCTTGCTGGGAAATAGTTGCAGCATTCACAAGTGTATCTATATAAAAAGTATAATTGTATGTGTTTTTTTTTTTGTATTCCTTTCCAGCTAAAGATTTATCTTTTTCGCAGCTGATGAATATGCAAATATTCATGTTGTTTCTACAGTTTTCTTTTTATAGTTTATTATTAAATTTACTTAAAATTCCCATGAAAAGGATTTATTTTCAACGCCCTTATTTGAAAAATTATTTGTAAAAGCTTATTTACAATTAGTAGAAGTACTTGTAAATGAGGGAAAATTAAGAATTAAGTAGTTTTTGTTTACTTTTTTAAAGGAAATGACAAGTAAATACTTTTAATGTAGAGATTAGCAAGAAGGTATTTTGCTAGTTCCTTAAAAACTACATACAGTGACAGCAAAAATAATAGCACTTCGATCATTAATTTGATATCTGATCATACTCCATTTTTGTTAAATATTTTATGGACAGACGAGAGTAAAATCATTGTATTTGTTGGAAAAGGTTCGACGTCCCCAAAATGCAGAATACAATCACATAATTCACATCTAAGACGGTTCTAGGCTAAAGCTGTGTCGTTCATGAACGAACGGGTTAAAATGAACGGATCACTTCATTGAACGGAATGAGCCGATCATTTCACTGAACGGTTTTCGTTCAATAGTGTACGGATCAATTTTGTTCAGCTGCTGTTTATCAAAAGACAAGAAGAAAATCACATTCAATAAGGTTTGTATTCATTCATTCAAAGTGAACGATTGAACGAATTGAATGAACGAATCTGTCTTGGATAAATGAACGAAAATGACCGGTGAGTGAAATGAACGACCGGGCACAACTCTAGTTCTAACATTATGGTATGGAGATGCTTTTCGTATTACGGAGTGGGGCCAATACATTGTATAAAATCAACAATGGATCAACATGTCATGGACGAAATGCCATTGATTTGGGTCTTCCAACAACGACCCAAAACATACTCGTACAAGTAGAAAAGCACGTCAGTGTTGCATTGACAACAATATTTAGGTCATGGTGTGGCCAGCGCAATCATCAGATTTGAACCCAATATTTCAAGATAATGGAACTCTATTGTACCTTATAGAGGACGAACTTTTTCGTACTCAATATCGAAATTTAAAAATATTAGGTTATATTTATGACCAATTACAGATTTCTATTAAGTTTTGGATATTATCCCTACGGGCTAATTTCGGTCAATTATATTTTCTTCTTTAAATGATGTAAATGAAATAATTTACTTCATCAATTTGCTCTACGTTTCGTCGATGTGGGTTTTCGACTTCTTCAGGAGCTATTTTATTAAGATAATTTATCTTATGTTAAATCATTTGTTATTATTTAAAAATATATTGTAATTAAAACGGGAATAACACGACACCAAGTTAATTAAAATAAATGAATAAATAATTACAATTGTATACATATAGAATAAATCACAGAATCGTCAAACTTATAACTACGGATATCACAGAACTATTCTCTTGGAAAATCTTTTGATATTTTTTTTATTTTAGTCGGGCTCGAGTTCATTAAATTTAATTTTCATTAAATTATAGAAGGTGGCTGTAAACATTTACCACAATCCAAATTGTTTTTTTTTTATTACTTTTAGCATTCAACATTTGTGCAATAGAGGGGGTTAATATTATATATGTATACAGAAATGTTTGAATTTTTTTTTATATTAAATTATACTTTTGTATTTGCCATATGAATAATCTGGATTAATTCGGCCCTAAGGGCTTACAATCTAAATAAATAAAATAAATATATAAAACAGAGAATCTTTGGGCTGACCGACTAACAATGAGCTTCTGTAGACTGTAGTGAGGGAGTCGCGGGCGAAAATACCGAAAGAAAAATGCGAAAACTTAAGTTACTTCATGGCCTTTATTGCCAACAAAGGCCATGCAACAAAATATTAATAAGTTATTTGTTTCATCAGCTTAATTTTATTTGTTTTTTATTTTATTTATTTGAAATATAATTTAATCTTTTAAAATCTATGATAAATAGTGCTATATTTTACCCTCCAAATTTTGATACTCCATTGTAAATTTTATCAAAAAAAAAATCAATAAAAATTACACAAATCTTTTTTACGTTAAATAAATAATTGACTTACAGTATTTATCGTCGTTTATAAGCTTTTCCCGTTTTTATGAATCTAAGCTTGTGCAATTTCAGTTCGTAATTTAAAATATATGTAAAAATTTCTTCTAAATATAAGTATCTCGCTTTTATGCACCACAATTTTAATACAGTTTGAATAAATAACATAAGAAAATGTGTTATATGTATCATTCAAAATTTTTGTACCAAAATCGTTTCAACATAAAGTACCGTCTCTATTTATCAAAATGTACCATCACTGTTATTAGTCAGCTATTTAGTAAAAATGTTGATGTGCGTGTTTCTAAATAAATGAATAAACGTGAATGAGTACTAACAAAAGAATATGCTTGTCTGTAAAGCAAAGGCTTTCAATTATAAATGAAATTAAAAATTCTTCTAAAAAAGATATTTGTAAAAAGTATGGATGCTCAATCGTCAAAATTCTATTCTTCAAAGCAACAAAACATGCAATAATATGCCTTGAAAAAAAGATCGTGTCAGAAAATCAAGATATTGGACAAGACATTATCAAAATGGTTATGTTAATTGAAAAGGCGAAACAATTTGCCATTGCCCTACAAAAAATTTTAATCCTGCTGCTGGGTGGCTCTAAAAAATGCCAACGTTGGGAGGAGATTAATTTAAAAAAGATTCATGGGGAGGCAGGCTCTGCTGATAAGTTGATAAATTTGACTGCTGGATACATGCCACGCAACGTATTTAATGTCGATGAAAGGACGCTACTTTTCAAAGCATTATCAACAACACTCAATAGGAGTAATTTTAAAATTTCTGGTATAAAGTCACTAAAAGAACGCTAACTATACGCCTTTTGTGCAATGCAACTGGTGACGATGAAAAATGTTTGTCATAGGTAAACTAAAACAGCCCCGATGTTTTAATAACAAAAAATGGATGACACAAGAGATTTGGACTGAAGTAATGCTAGCTTTTGATGAAGAAATGATTCAGCAAGAACATAAGTTTAAAGAATGTTGACGTTCGATACTTACCGGCAAATAGCACTTCAATTTTACAACCATTAGATCAGGGGGTAATTTATGCTTTCAAGACATATGTACTATCGACAAAACATAAGCGCAATTCACATTCTTGTGCAAATGGTATTGCATCATTGCTATTGCAAAAAAGTTTAGCATATTTTTGCTCTAGTTGTGTATTTTATTAGTGTAAAGTAAGAAATATGCTAAAACTTTTTGCAAATGCAATGATGCAATACCATTTGCACAAGATTGTGAATTGCGCTATAATACCTAAGCAAATATCCTTTTTAGAGTCTGGCAAAAAAATGCAAGTTAACCTAGTTGACTGATTTCAGTGAAATGGCACTTGTAGTACAAACTTCTAAATATACAAATATATTTTCTATGACATTGAATTTAATGTTTTCTTTTATAAGAATGTACATATATATATACAAATTTCGAAAATGTTTGTCTACTTTTTGCATATAGGTGCATATAGTTTATGCAAGTATCAGAGTTTTTATATATGCACCGCTGTTCATATAAACGACTTTTTATATTTTCATTTCCTGCTTATATATACAGAAAGTTTGGCATTTTAAGGAATGCATATAACCGATAAATACTGCATTTCAATTATGTGTCGCGGCAATAACTAGGCAACTAAATTTCAAGAAAAATTCATATGTACCGTCGAATCCTGCCTTCGTGGCTATTTTATTTTATCGCAGCTGTACACAGAAAAAAATAAAAATAAAAATGAGAAAATTAAAAATTTAATTGAAATCGGACCTGTAAACAAAATGATAGTAGGTATCAATTAAAAAAAAAATGTGAGATTTAATTAAAAATATCAGAAAAAGTAATTGAATCAATTAACATTTTAATTGAAAATTATTTTAAAATCAATTAAAGGTTTAATTGAAAAAAACATGATTTTTTTTTCTGTGTACAGATGTGTATACAAGTATAATTTAAACAAATAAAAAATATATAGTATCATTAATTTATATTGTATATTATCTTACACACTTTCAATACTAGAAAAATAATTACTGGGGAGGTTCGGAAACTTCTTAGCCTAGCACAGAAAGAGAATAGTTAGTTTTTCAAAAACATTTTTATTTTTCAACATAATCTCCTGAAACTTCAATACACTTAGTCCATCGCTTATGTAGCGATTCTATTCCTTGATTAAAATAGTCTTCCTCAATGTCTTCAAAATATAGTTCACAACTGTAATTGCATTTTCATTTGAGGTAAAACGCTTGCCAGCTAGGATTTTTTTTAGATTTGGGAACAGGTAAAAGTCACTGGGGGCTAAATCAGGAGAATAAGGTGGGTGGTCAAGCAGCTCGTACTTTAATTCATTGATTTTAGCCATTGTTATAACACTCTTGTGCTCTGGTGCGTTGTCTTGATGAAAAATTATTTGTTTGTGTTGTAAGCCAGGACGTTTTTCTTGTATTTTTACAGTTAATTGATCCAAAATGTTGCAATAGTACTCTGATTTTATTGTTTTACCTTTTTGCAGATAGTAAATCATACCTTTATCCCAAGTCCCAAAAAACCGTTGCCATAACCTCACCATTTTTTTTGCTTTCTTTGGGACACTACCTCTATCTTCAGTCCATTGCTTGGATTGTTATTTTATCTCTGGAGTATAGTGGTGGACACGTGTGTCATCAGCAGTTATGAAACATTTTATTTTTCTTAAAAAGATCCAAACAAACTTGAGAATTTTTCATTCTTATGCGTTTTTGATCGACTGTTAACAAATGCAGCACCCATCTTGCAGAAAGCTTTTTCATCTGTAGTTCTACATGCAAAATCAAATGGACTCGATCTTTTGAAATGCCCATGATATTCGCTATTGGTTCATCCGCAATGCTTGTTTGACCACGTTTAAATTCAGCAACCCAATTTTTTACTGTTGCCTATGAAGGAGCATTTTCGTTTAACACATTCACCATATCATTATGAATTTCTTGTCCCGATAAAAAATTTTTATTTAAATATTTAATGACGCAAAGAATTTCTAGTTTTTCCATTGTAAAAAAATCGCGAATGCGTCTTTTTTGAACACCTGTTTCTATATGAAGCAGTTGCCAGATCAAAAAGAAATTTAACATGTGTTCATAGCACAGATGGAAGTTTCCAAAACACTTACAATTTTTCTGTTTATGCCGCACTTTCTGTTCTGGGCTAAGAAGTTTCCAAACAGCCCTCGTAGAAAAAAGACCTAACAACTTTTAAAAATGTTATGCACACATATGGATTTATCTGGAAATTTGTTCTGCATTTATGGATATTTTACTATACCTTTAATCAAGGCTTACCCACCCATAAACCTACTTGCAAGACTTTTTATTGGCAAATAATAAATATAATAAATACAAAAGGGTCACAACTCAAAATATTAAAATTTTCAGGAGAGACAAAAAACTTCATCGTGCACAAGCAACACATTTAACATAAAGATAGACATAAGTGTATTTTGCCAGTTTAAGAAGATAGTGATGTGAAATACATTTTTGCAGTAGTTACTCTGAATTAATTTATGGAAAAAAGTCAGTTTTGAAAAATTTTGAGTTGTGACCCTTTTATATTTAGGGTGCGATATGTACATACAATTGTACTTTTTTTTGGTACCAATCACTCCTGAAAACATAAACAAAGAAAAATCGAATAATACTAATTGATATCATAAACTTAAACATGATGTGTGTAAATATTTAATTATCGTTAGCTTTCGTTGCAGCTGCTCTAAGCAATTAATAAAATGAAATCCTTAACCATCATCAATATAATCGTCATTATAATACGCTGATCTATAAACCACACTGCGGTAAGCAGACCATTTAAGTCAAAGTCAATCGGAAGTTTAATTTATTTGAAACTATTCATTCATTCGGACAAATTAACTATGTACAGTTCAACATTGGTATAACGAATCTTAAGGGGATTAGAAAAAAACAATGAGGTTCGTTATATCGAGGTGAAGTTTTATTCGTTATAACGAGGTAATAAAAAATTTTGTAAATTAATCGTCATCTGCTTACCATGTTATAGCGAACGATTTCCGCTAATAAATCAAAGCACATTTGAAGGAAAACACTGTATTTTGTAGTTTTAAAATTCAAAAATAAATTTTTCTTCGAATATTTCAGCGGTTAGTCTAAAGCATGCTGCTGTCGATTACGAATGTAGGTTTGCTGGAGATGTTGTAGTTGCAAACACAATAATATTGTGTGTATTTGTTTCATATAATTTGGATTAATTGAAGGAAGTCGTTATGAAAAGTTTGTCAGTTGATAAAATTCGTTAAATAGAGGTAAATAATTCTTTCTATTTCGTTAGCCTGCAGTGAATGAAAATTCGTTATAACGAGGCTATTGACAAATGTATTCGTAATAGAGAGGTTTATTTTGTATTAAATCTTATGGAGCGTTGTAGGGGATTACACAAAATTCGTTAAATCGAGGAATTCGTTATAGTGAGGGTCGTTATATCGAGGTTTGACTGTATTTGCTTTTGATTGTGAATTAAATTTCCGCTTAAATGCATCATGCATTTGAATAATGTTGCAAATATTATGATGCTGATGACGATGATGTATTAAGATAAAAACATACACTTGCAAATACAAATAGTACGTAAGTACGTAGCATAAGCCAGCATCAAACAGCTGTCAGACATTTCTATATACCTATATACATACATATGTAAATAAATTGATGTGTATGAATATATGCATTTAAATGCACAGACAAATATAATGTATCTATGAATTTAAAGCCAATGGCAAAATTGTAATAACAGCTTCACATGGAATTTTCATTTTATAAATTTCACTTATTTTACATTCATTGTTAATGATATTTGAAAAGTGGTTTGTTTATATTCTTACGAAGAGCTTTATGCAGATGTTTTGAATAGAACCGGAAACTTTCTTTAAATTTATTGTCTACTGTTTTTCATAGTAAAATTAATATTTGCGATTTGATTGATGGAAAAGTTGAAGGGAAGCTAAATTTCCCATAAATAACAAATATTCTAAGATCACAAGCAACCACTGTATTACTATTTCAAATAAAAATTTATAATGTACAGTGATTCATTCATTTTATAATCAGTATTGTTTCACAAGTCATAATGGAAGTTTCACAAGGCAACAACGTGTTCAAATTATGAAAATCAGCGTTCTGTAAGTTTGTTTTTTGTGCACAACGGCTTTATGGTGAAATCATTTTGGTAAGTAGCTAATTTTGAGTTCTGGTCATGTAAACTAGTCGCGCAGATCGTGTGATATTACACCTCAATGTTTTTTCTTTGGGGCTAATGCTAGAAGGAGTCGTAATACGCATGATACTGGTAGTAATTCTGAAAAGACCGATACAAAATTCGACATTCCGAATGGACCACCTATAGCGTAATCGCGACCAACATTTGCATGAAATTATTTTTAAAAAGTAAATGTCAAAGACTGTTCTTTCGGGCAAAATTCCAGTTCCCTTCTAATAATTTATTTGAAATTGAAAAAACAATCAATTTGCATATACAGTAGGGAACACAAATGAGTATATGTTGTGCACTTGTTATTGTATAAAAATTGAACTTATAATGAAAATTAGTAAATGCTTTTTTGTCATTTATTTTATGTCAAATAATTTATAAATGGAAACTAAAAGTAATAAGTTGTCAGGAAAAAATAAAGAATACTAAAAAATCACACGTACTCAATTTCACACCATGCAAAATCTATAGGGAATGATAATATTTTTAAAATTTGGTCCAAAGACTTTTATTTCGTACCCGTTTTGGTATTATACTCTCCATCAATTTAACAATTTATTTGTAATCCTCTCTCATGCGCGCTGAACGCACTGCCAAAGCTCGTCCAAATTGGTTGGGGTTGATCGGTATTGTCCCAAACGTTTCTTCACTATAAAACACAAACTCTCAATATGATTGATTTCGGGACTTTGAGCTGGCCACTGCATCAAATAGAAATTTTGCTCGTTAAGTCATTCTTTCACGACTTTGGAAGTGTGATTTAGATCATTTTGTGGAAAACTAACTTCTTTCACTTGCTAAGAGCGCCTATCTTATCTACAAAATCGGGATGACCAATATTAAATCGATTCTTTGCAGTGGTCCAAAGTATCACCATGGAAAGCAAATCTATATCATGACGTTGCTCCTACCGTGCCTCATTATTGCCTTTACATGGTAAATGATTAAATTTGGATTCGTCTGATCAGATTACATGTTCCCAATCAACTACTGTCCAATTTCTGTGCACTCTGGCAAACTTTAACCTTAACATTTTTTATCGACAATGCAGGTTTTCATTTTTTTTTTACTTCGGAGATGTAAACAATTCCACGAAGGGCTCGTTTTGCTGTCCATCGACTAACGGGTTTGCCTATTGGTATTAGAGTATCTTTTAGTGTTAAACACTTGTCTCTTTTAACGTGTTTAATCATGAGACGTGCGTCCGTATGCGTATGTACTCTTATGATCACCGATTGACATGCTTTTAACTTTCTAGCTATTACTAGCGCAGAATGGCTACTTTGTGTCATTGCTAGAATATTGTCATCAGCGATTTGTGTTGGATAATTTGCAAAAAGTGTTTACCAAATACAATTAAATTTATATCACACTAATCTTTTTTTAAATCATAAGCAAAGCAATCACACACAAATCTAAGGTACAAATTTGATATTTTCGTGGAAATATTTAAAAGGACACACTTGTGTATAATTGAGTACATGCAATGTTTTTGTTGTGTTAATTGTTTATTTGCCGACAATTAGTATTTTCCATTTTGTATTGTAAATTATTTTATTTAGCATTAAACATAAAATAAATGACAAAAATTTTTATTTTTCTTTTTTAGTTTCATGATTATGGAATGTAAGTGCACAAGACACAAACTTGTACATATTTGTGCTCCCCACTGTATGTACTTTTTTTTAATTATACATTTTTATTTACAAAAGAGTGTACTTGATTATTGTTATGCTGCTCTGGCAACTTGCTTTTTTATGCTGTTACAAGCAATTCCATTTGAACAAAACGAGTATTTTCTGATTTTTAATTAGGGTGGTACTAATTTTGCAAAGCTAACCGGGTCTTAAATTGTTCTTTCTTATGTAACACTAACTGAGCAAAAACTCGTAATTGCTTATAAAATGTGCAGATTTTGTTTAACGAAAATCATAAAATTGTAATGTAATGCCCACCTTAATAAATATTAATATTAAATAAAATAATAACCCATAATTACATTAATATAATATAATGCTGTTCATTTAATTACTAGAGCTGATTAAATAAATAATTTAAATCTTTTATATGGTAATATAGTAATATAGTAATTTAAAGGTAAATATCTGCATGAAGTATGTAAAATCGTTGGAAGGCATCACTGTGCAATAAGAAAAAATATAGACAAGTATGCTAATAGAAAATTTGCCAGATGCAAAACGACATTAGTAAGAGAAGTAAGAGCAAACCCAACATCTAATGCTATAATATAATGTATAAATAGCTGAAAATGTACGATTAGAAAATCGTTGCATCAAAATGGTAGTTTGCCACGTAAGACAACCAAACCAAAAGTTTGAATTTCGCAAAAAAATATATAAACGAGCCTCAAATTTTTGGAAATATATACAGCCCAATCATTAATAAAAATTCTGGGGGTGTTTTTTTCCCCTTTTCCCATTTTTCCTATTCAAATTCCATGTTAAAAAGGGAAAAAACTCCCGCGGAATTTTTATTCATGATTGGGCTGATAATTTGGAGTCAAAAGCCCCCTAAAAATATGGCGAACTAAGAACGAACGAAGCCATTAGTAATGAATATGTTATTCAGACGGTACAAGATTAAGGCTTAGTAACATTTATAGAATCTACAATGAAAAAGAAAGATTATCTCGACATTTTAAAAAACAATGTAGTCCCTAGTGTATAGAAATTAGAATTAGCGCAGAACTGAATTTTCCAACAGGACAATGATCGTAAGCATACCTCCAAAACTGTAAAAGAGTGCTTGCTCAATCACTGTTCAAAAACTTTAGATCATCCTCCGCAGTCCCCAGACTTCAATTGTGGGAATATCAGGATCTACCAATTAGAAAGAAAATATGTTTTTTGACCGGGAAAAGATATTGGTTCCAAACTTTCTGTGTATAATTGGAAATTTTGTTGTTAAAGTAATAAAGTAAATATGAGGATATTTTATTTTAAAATATAATATAATCAAAAATCAAATGCGTTTCATTTAAAAATTATAAGAGCACACGCTTGCATGTTTTTTAAAGATCTAGCTGGTGACTTTCAGAAAATAAAAATATATTTGAAATAGGACAAAAAATTGCAAATAATTTTAAATTTACATGTCTACGCCCATGTAAATGTGCGGTTTCTTTATAATTCTAGAACTGGTTATTTTTTTGAATTAGTGTATGGCAGTGCTTCAGATCAAAAACTTCAAATGGTTTTTTTAAAAAGTTTTTATTCGAAAGTTGAAGATTCTTTCCCAAATCAATAATACAAGCAATTGGTAACTTTGATGAATTTTAAACCGCTAAATTACAGCCTAAACTTTTAATTTGAAAAATTCTTTTATTTAATTCCATCATAACTGTTATTTTCAAATTTCTTGAGTTAAGTATGTTCGATTTTCGCATTTTTTTTCTGTTATGTAGGTATTAATGTCTGTTATATACGTTGATAATATCAGCCATTTTGGATTGTCAGCTTGTTTTTGACAGATAGAAAGGTTAGTTGTGTTTTGGTGTGCTCTTCGATTTTTTACTATTTGAAAAAATGGATCAAACAAACGTATTAAGTTTTGTGTAAAAAATGAAATTAAATGCGCTAGGAATGTTGAATGTGGCGTTTGGTGAGTCTACTATGAGCAGAACACAAGTTCAATTGTGGTATAACCGGTTTAAGGAAGGCCGAGAAGATGTCAATGAAGATGCTCGTCCTGGTCGCTCGATAATCGTCGTCCTTGGATAATCGTCGAATCACTATCAGAGAGGTTGCTGAGGATGTTGGCATATCGTTCGGCTCATGCCAAGCAATTTTTACTTATATTTTAGGCATGAAAGGTGCGGCAGCGAAGAAATTGCTAAATTTGGATCAAGGACGATCCAGATTTTCTCAAAAAAACTGGTGACGAATCATGGGTGTATGACTATGACATTGAAACCAAAGCCCAATCCTCCCAATGGAAACGTCAAGAAGAGCCAAGACCGAAAAAAGCACGTCAAGTTCCGTCAAATGTGAAGGTTTTGCTAACTGTTTTCTTCGACTGTAATGGCGTGGTGCATCATGAATTCTTGCCACAAGTTATGCGCCGTTTGCGCGAAGCAATTCGTCAGACGCGCACATAATTGTGGAAAACACAATCATGGATGTTGCACCATGATAACGCACCAGCTCACACATCGATGCTTGTGCGTGAGTTTTTGGCCAAAAACAAAACCGTCATCATGCCTCAACCACCGTATTTACCGCCGCTGAATTTTACCTCTTCCCAAAACTGAAGACACCGATAAAAGGAAAGCGTTTTGCTACGATTGAGGAGATAAAAGAAAAATCGAAACCAAAAAGCGCGATTCAGAAGTGTTTCGAGGATTGGAAATACGCTGGCATAAGTGCATTATATCTGAGGGGGATTACCTTGAAGGGCACAAGATAGTTATTGATGAATAAATGAATACTTTTTGAAAAAATTAAAAATAACGGTTATTTTTGAGCAGACCTCGTATGTATTGGTGTGCTTAAACCTTTATTAAGGTTTTTATTTTAAAAAGAATACCAGTCGAAATTGCGGCACATTTTTGTTAAACGGCTGTCATTAATTGAATATTCTGCAGTTATTCTGATTTAGCTAGTTCTAGAGTTAATAATTTTACAATAAGATAAAAACTATTTAGTTCTCTTATTCGACCTTTTTTTTATATTCTATAAATTGTTTTTTCAAGCATATTAAAAGTGACCTAATTGCTTGAAAAAACAATTTATAGAATAAGATAAAAACGTTTAAAAGTTAATTATAAATATGCGATTAATTTAAAACCCCCGCTTTTTCGTATCATAATTTCAAAATCCCGCTTCTTCATCTTTAATATACTGCTTTTTGATAAAAACGGTCTGGTCTGCCGTTTAGTATATACATATAATAAAACATTTTTTAAAACGACATTAGGTGTTTACTTTATATTGACGCTCACAGTATATAAATATAAGATACTACAGGATCCTGGCATAAACAGTACTATGTTAATAATTCAATCTGTAAAGTGATTAGAAATTAAATCCCTAAAATATTTGTTTAATTTAATTTACTTACTTACCTTTTGACTAATAATTAAATTTTATTGAAACACTGGTTTTAAATAAATAAATTGTAAAATTAATAAAAATGAAAACAAAAATAGCAATAAAATGAATCCAATTATTAATTTTTTTAAATTTCAATTCAATTTTATTAAGTCATTGTTTTTATATTTTATCTTGATTTATTTAAATTTCACCTTTTTAGCAGTTGGGTTTTTTCTTCTTCCATTTTTATTTTGTTTTTAAATATAATTTTAAAAATTAATATCACTAACAAGCTTTTTTAAATTTTCTTTTTATTTATTCTTTATATATTTAAACTAATATTTGGTTGTATTTGTTTTTTTTCTATTTCAAAAATACCTTTTCTGGACAATTTTGAAACATTGTCGATAGTAGATAAATTTATATAAAAGATTATGTTGGTTAGAAAAGAAAGGAAGTTGAACAAATGTAAATTTTTTGTTATAAAGCTATGATTGAGAAAGTTTTTAAAATTTGAAATCATTTTAAGAATGATATGACTTGACTTATTTATTGTAAATATAAAATTTTCACATAATTAACTAATTCTAAAATAAAGTTTTTCTCATAAGCCTTTAATAAATTTAAAATTTTATTATCAATAAAAGATCTTAAATATGTATGTAGTATGTACTCGTCTGTACCTACTTATATATTAGATATGATTCCAAGAAATTAAATTCAAAATAAAAATAGAAGGTTCTGGAAAGAGTAAATTACAGCAATATCTCAATTTAGCCTCGTTAAATTTGTTTAATATGTTTGTAAAAAAGTTGTATATGTATGTTAAATAAATATATGTATGTAGTTTAAATAAATTGTGGGTGTAAAATCAGATGTTTTTTTATATGGTTTGTATATATGTACATATGTAGGTGTGTGTGAAATTATTTAGGTTTCCAGCGGTAAAAAATTCTAGGCTTTTACATTGTAGGCCTTCTAAAAGACATTCTCACAGAAGAAGGACTGCTTTTAAAAAATTTCTGTTTTTAAATATCAAACTTAAATGGTTTCGCAATTATTCTCTATATTCTACAACGAAAAAATTTATTTAGCAGAAGTAAAAAATTAATAAATAAACAGTTGCATAAAACCACGGGGAAAGTACAAACTCATCTATAAATTTAGTATTTTAAAACGTTGTGCGTTGTGAAGTGCTTGGTTTTTATGCTGGATTTGTTGTTGAGTTGTTTCTCTAATAATCCTCTTCAAAAAATTGATCAGCAGACCATCAATTAGGTTCTCTTTTTTAGGCATTTTATTAGTTGTACCCAAGAATGATAAAATAAAAATTACGCCATGCGCATGATTTACCGTTATGTGACGTAAAAGTTCCATTCTAAGAGTTACCAAGAATGTTTCATGTGTTAGAATTAAAACTTCTTGCGAAAAAATCATGTTTTATGTGATAGTTGGCAACCTTGCAATTAAAATCTCTCTGAGAGTTCTAAAATTAAAGCTGTTTAAAAAAGAAAAACAAACAAAAAAAATATATAAACATGAAGAGTGCAGTGAGCAAATGCAAGCAAAACAACAGTAAAAAAACAAGTGAAAAACAATTAGCCAATAGAAACACAGAACGTGTGACGTCACAGTTCTAAAATGCGCAGAACATTTTAAAATTTTACGCGCGTTGGCGTAATCTTTATTTTATCATTCTTGGTTGTACCTATCATGAATCAGAGAATAATGATTGCGCAAAGAATGTAAACAAAATTTCCTCTCTCTGCGCGTGACATCACAGGTTATTTTTTCCGCATAATCAACATGTAAAAAATAAATTTTGTGAACCATATTAAAAAAAAAAAATAATTTTTCGTAAATTTTTCGATTCAAAATAAAACATTTAATTATTTACTATTTTAGACATATTATTTTTGTTTGTTTCCGTTTGTGTTTTTTTTTTTGTCTAAGTTTGTTTTGTTTGTTTCCTTATCCTCAACTCACGTTGTTTTTTTTTTTGTATAATATCATCATAGTGCATTTCTTATTTTTCGGGTAGGACTAAAATGGTTTTCTCGTTGACTTCATTCTCTACCTCAAAATGCTCTTCAGTTCCACTAAGCCTTTTTGTTCAAATTTAATTTGGACAGGTTAAAATATATTCTTCCAAAAGCGTGGCCACGATTTTTTTTTTTTTGTTTCTTTTTTGAAGCCTTTCTTGACGAATTTCCGAAGTTCTGGAAGTCGGGTTAACATGTATGCTTGGAACAGCACTAGGATTTAAAAATATCCTTGCACCAAATCCTATTGTTTTTGTTATTATCATAAGATTTCTTAAACGCAAAACGTTTCAGTTAACCATTTTTAATTTCATATCTCCTTTTATATTATCTGCCTTTAAGTGTTCAATACAAACTCTAGGAGACACTTTTATGTTTTTTTTTTTCATCAAGGTGGCAAAATTGTGCCCATTGTTTTTTTTATTTATTATGTTTTGAAAATCGAGAAACACTTTTTAAAACTTAAACTTTTATTTACTTTAAATTTTATAAAAACGTTAAGCAAACATAAAAATATTTTTGACTTGTGACGTCACAAGAAGAAATTTTGCTCTCAATTTTACTCTCACAGTGTTTGCAAAATATAACGGACCTGCACAATGCGTAATCTTTATTATTTGATTCATGATACCTATGTAATCAATCTATGAGACATTTCCTTACAGGTCTTTAACATAAGTCATATAAATAGCTCTTCTTAAGTAGGTAAGCCAAAAACTATAACTTGTCTATCAGTGACGCTACAATGCGGCTAAGTATACTTGTGTCTCCAAAATAAGGCCTTTTAGAAGGCGTCTTTACTGCATATTTTTCCCGCTGGGATTTGTACGAGTATATACTATATGTACGAGTATGTGTATGTATGTATGTAGGCATGTGTAAGTGAGTGTGTAGTAATAATAGTAAAGTTGCTTGGTCGTCAATTATAATTTTTTTTAAATACTTTTTTTTCTTCTTCGTTACTAATTAATTTATTTTGTTATTTTCGTTATAATATAATTTAATAATTTTATAGTATATAAAATGATTTTTTTAGTTAAATAAACATTTCAAATACTGTTATATTTTATTTATTAAGTTTTTTGTTTGTTTTGTTTTGCTATTATTATAAATATTGTATGACACATTTTAATTATGATATCAACAAGGCAATGTCGTATTTAATAAAATTTTTGTTGTGTTTTTTCTTCCACTTTACATTTTGATACCCTACACGCATAATATTCTATAGATAGAATAGATCATTAAATTTTCCGTAAAATGTGTTATTGTAGTAAACTATTTTAGCAGGATCAGTCAGTCATTAGGACATGTGAGAGAGATTTTCTTGGTTTGAGATAATTTTGGCCCCAAATGCGTTTAAAGGTTAATTTCGATTTTTGTGCTGTCATTGTAAATATTCGACTTTAAGATATATTTTTCTAAAGTTTCATAAAAGTCGACTCTTAAATATATAACATTTCGGTATCTTTCTTTATAGCGAAATTTGACCTTCATGATTTAGCGATTTGGTTTTAACGATTTAACGGCTAATGCTCCCGGATTTCAGTGAAAATTTCTGAAAGTATTTGATAATATTTGGACTATATTATTCTGAATGGGTTTTATTTAAAATTCATAATACATATTTAGTTCGTTTATTTGACCTTTTTTTAATATTTAATAGTTTCTTTTTACAAGCAATTAGGTCATACTAAATAAATTAAAATTATTCCCCACAATATGGCAAATAAATTTGTTTTTCCCGAAATCCGCCAATTAAAAATCGTGACTACAGAAAAACTATACAAATTATTGACATAATTTTTTTATATTTTTGTTTCCTTAATAAATCCTAAAGAGATGTTTTGCAAATTCTAAATTTTGTTTAGCAAACTTTTTAAGAATTGAACATGGACTTTTGAAACTGCCTTTAAAAAAACAACAAATTTTGACCATACTAGTTAATAGTTATGCTACGACAAAAAAACTCATATGCAAGTAAATACGCTGACATTTAAAGTAAAAATCTAATAAAATCGAATGTTGCTTAAAATATGTAAATTTTTTACCTTAATTTCCTATTCAACTGATCTGAGCATGTTATAGGTCTGGGGAATACTTAATAACTTTAAAATTTGTTAACCAATTTTTGTCTTTTATATCTTTGTGTACGTACGTACACATTTCTATTCTTTATACCTTCCACCACCATAAGTTGTAAATGAGGGTGTGTAACACTGAGAAATACTCATCTGAGACCCAACAAATTACAGTGATTAAGGCCAAAAACCGATATAAGCTAAAACTGTAATATTTACTTGCAGATATAATCCATTAAATTGCTTATAAAAAAATCGCTTATAGTCCAAAGCGAAAAGTACTATATATATATTCTTAGTCTGTCTGTGTAAAACACTCTCACGTCTAAAGGACACAACCGAAATCAACAGAGTTTACAAAAAACCGTTTATAGTTCTCCTAAGTAGTTTCGTATTGAAAATCAGCAATATCGGTATAGTGAAAGAAGAGTTATGGATAAAATGTAAGGCAACCTCCATAAAAAATTGATATTTTTAAAAATTTTTCTTCCAAATTTTTTTTTAATATATTGCAGATATTCCCATGAAATTTTGTATACGATATTTTTATGATAAAAGAATAAAGTGTGAGGAAAAATAGTAAGAATAGGTCCAGAATTTCTCATAGCCCCCATACAAAAATCTTCCCGGAATATTGCTCAATTATACATAATAGGCATTTAAATTGCAATATCAATACAAAATTGGCCAGGCATAAGTTTCATGGAAAAAGAAATGGTAAAACGAAATTGTTTTTAGTTCAGCCCATGTTTGACCATAGACCCCATATAAATTCCACTTCCAAAATTCACTTAAATACGTTAAACGGTTAAAATTTTACATAAATAATATTTATAAATAGGTAAATAAATTGTTCCACTAAATTTTATGGTGGTCAGCCCATAATTGGTCATAGTTCCCATATAAGGACCGCATCCGAAAAATCCATTTATCCTTATATATATCGTATAAATATCGGTACCGTCTTAAAACTTTGCACAGATCATTTTCATACGAGTATATACAAAAATCATCCCACAAAATTTTGCAAATTTCGGTCTATTTTTAACCGTATCCCCCATACAAAGCCCTCTTCCGAAAATCACTTTACTACTCATAAATCTCTTATAAATAACGGTACCGATCCAAAATTTTACACGGATCATTTGCATATATGCCAAAATCAAACTGCTGGATTTTGAGAATATCGGTCCATATTTCATTCATTATTTCGTAGCTTTATTCGCCACTTTTTGTATTACTAATTATATATTAAAGAATTACTTTATCTTAAAAAGGTCATAATTATAAAATCCAAAAGATTTAATCAAATAAATAGATTCAAAGAAGTTAGTCAGGTTTTACACGTTTTAATTCTAACTCTTCAAGGCAAGTATTTTTTGGTAAGAAGGGAAAAGAAAATAAAATGATGGTACTAAATAATTATCTTATTTTCTTTTGTTTTTTTTGTTTCTTTTATTTTCTCCGTCTTATTCTGTGCAAAGTTGTTTGCATGAGAAAGTAAAAACTTGTATGGTAAAAAGTACGAAAATTGAAGATACGCGTGTGAACGAAATAGCAGGTGCAAAAAAGAATTGAACAAAAACTGGTCAACTAAAACTGAAACGTGTGAAACAGCACTTATTACATGATTATAAATCTGAATTAATATAATTTTGCCATAAGTTTTTTTCATATTTATTAAGTTCGTTTATTTATTTCGTAACATTTTGTTTTTATCAGTCTACAACTACATATTTTATAAAACTTTTAAGTTTAAAATTAATTTATTAATTTTTTGGTTAAAAGTCGCAAAATTATAAAGGATTACTTATGGGACATTGCGAACAAAAATAAGTAAGTAGTTTTTCTAGTAGATTTGGATTTGATTTAGATCTGGTCAGCAATTTCCTATTCATTCCCACGACAGCCAGTTCTACGCACCGGAATGACCCGAGGGCTGTCAACTCAACAATTACTGCTGTTGCAACAACAATAACAACAATTTCCTATTACTTTTTAATTTAGTTTGTAAAGGTACGGTCACACTTGGCAAATATTTGCCGAAAAAGACGTAACCACTAAATAAAATATATTTGAACTCCTTTATTTATTTAAAAAAAACTTCGTTTATTTAGGACAGGACACAAAAAATATTTAGTTCTATTTTATTTGATGCTGTTTGATCCTGCAAAACTCTTGTAAGTGTAAACAACGTTAAACAAATTTGTGCTACAACAAGTGGTTACGCTCTTTTGAGTAAATTTTAGCCAAGTGTGACCGTACCTTAAGTAAAGTTTTTGCTGGCTTCATTTTTATTAACGTACGGTCACATTTGGCAAATATTTGCTGAAAAAGACGTAACCACTAAATAACATGTATTTGAATTCGTTTATTTATTTAAAAAAAAAACTTTTCTTATTGAGACCAAAGCACAACAAATATTTAGTTTTAATTTATTTGATGCTGTTTGATCTTGCAAAACTCTTGTAAGAGTAAACAACGTCAAACAAATTTGTGCTAAAACAAGTGGCCGTACCTTTACTCATAAAACAAAGTGATTAAAATAATGTTTTTTGTGGTAGTGACGATAAACAGGAATAATTGCAAAACCATTCGTGTTGGCTATTGAAATCATGATTTGTTGACATTCTTTTGAAATGCAATTTTGAATGTGTATAAAAGACCTTCTAAATAGAACAGCTTCTGAGAATGAGTATGAGTCTTCTATAAGGCCTGCAAATGGAGGCACTTCCAAATTTTCACCCTAGCTGGTGTAGAGTATCACACTGAATCGACTGAAGCCGACCATTTTGTTCTTTGAGACAGTGAATGAAAAAACAAGCCAACAATTTCCACTTACATATAAATTATTTATATCGAAATTAAATAGTTGCATTAGAATTTGAATTTAAAAAATAATAAATTGCTTCATGATTCTGTTTAAGGTAAATTAGGTGTCTGATGTTAGGAATTTATGTATGTTGTTGTTCGGTTTTTCTCATTATTATTTATTTATCTTTACAATATTAATAAAAAGCGATTGTTTTTTCACTAGTTTATACATTATTTAAATATATTTATTATAAATAATTCCTTAGTAATATTATGCAAATTGTGCTAGTTTTTGTTTTATCTAAAATTTGTTAAATAACTCATAAGGATTTTGTTTAAATTTTTCATTTTTTATTTTTACGAAAAAATAAAAATGTTTTGAAAAATTTATGATTTGTTTTACCTTTTATTTAATTTGTAAATGTGTGATAGAATGTGTATAGTTACGTATACCTACATACATATAATATAAGTATGTACTAGTTTTTGGTTTGGTTTTATTTTATTTAGAATAAATTTTTTAGAATTTTTATTTAGTTTTTTGTTTCCTACTTTCACATCAGTTTTTCGGTTTTATTACAGTTTACCTAAGTTTAACTATTGGTTTGTTGCTTTTATTTTTTTATGTTTTTTATTTTTTATTTTATTATGTAAATCTAATTTAAAGTAAATACATATTTACAAAGTAAATAAAACAATTATAAAATGCATAAGTAATTTGTTTATTTTATAAACTATTGTTGTGATGGAGTAAATTATGATGCCTCAGTGATGCCAACTAAATATCTTGTGAAATTTTGCTTATTTTCCCCAGTATCTTCGAACGAATATTCAGTTTATTCCAAACAGTTTCACCGAAATGTAAACTTTTGTAAGGGAAAAACATGGATTGTGAAATTGACTGGAATTATTGTATATACATTCATACATATGCGAGAAGTTTCGCTTTGTTTCGGATTATGCGTAATATTAGTTTCGTTCGGTTTTTTGCTTGCAAAACCTGTTTGGTCCAGACTAGTGCTGGCAAATTCTACTACTTTCCATTACTCAATAATATTCAATACTTTTCATTTTGGGGTACTCAATTCTACTCGATACTTTTAACGGATTTTTGGAAATTGTAACGCATAGTTTTTATCTGCAAATTGAAGTAATTTCTTTAAAAAATAAAAATAGATCTTCAACTATTATTGGTTTTGTATGTCTTTTATTATTAAATCAAAAATAAAATGTAAAGCTAACTTTTAATTCAACGTTAACAACAACTTAAGAAATAATAGACAGCTTTTTTTCGGCGGTTGGTTTATTTTGTTGCTAACAGATTGTTGTCTTTTCATACATGCACTATTTTACCCTTAAAAATACAACTCAGAAAGTATCGAGTAACTACTTTTGAGTATTGAGTATCGATACTCGGTACCCATTACTCAATACTTTGCCAGCACTAGTCCAGACTAGATATCCATAGAACTTTACCTAGTATAACAACAGATTGAGATTGTTAAAATAATTCAATAAAAATTGGCGTTGTCGACACAAGAGGACATCGTGTGTTGTAAATCCGTATTCTCGTTGTCAACATGGCCATTTATCGCTGGCTGTCGACATTGTTTGGTATTCTGTAACCTGAATTGACGTCGATGTTGCCTTTCATTCTTTTGTGAACAAAGAAAATTTTGAAAAAAAAAAATTTTAAATAGCAAAAAGCAAAAATTTATAATTAAAAAATATGAGAAAAAAATCAAATTACAAACACAAATCAATTTGAAAAGCTGGTGGAAGGTGGGTCTTCAAAGTTTGTAATATATTTAGCTATATCTTGAAAACTGCATTTATTTATTACCCGATATATATATATATCTCAAATTATAGGCATTTTAAAGACCTTTCAAACGATATACGAGGTCTGATCAAAAAATAACCGTTATTTCAAATTTTTTAAAAAAGTATTTATTTATTCATCAATAACTATCTTGTGCTCTTCAAAGTAATCTCCCTCAGATATAATACACTTATACCAGAAACAGTGCTCCTGTTTCGATTTTTCTTTTATCTCCTCAATCGTAGCAAAACACCTTCATTTCATCGGTGTCTTCAGTTTTGGGAAGAGGTAAAATTCAGCGGCGGTAAATACGGTGGTTGAGGCATGATGACGGTTTTGTTTTTGGCCAAAAATATCATGGTGCAAAATTCGTGATTGGTTTTTCCACAATTCTGTGCGCGTCTGACAAATTGCTTCGCGCAAACGGCGCATAACTTCAAGGTAGTATTCCTTATTGACCGTACAACCTTGTGGCAAGAATTCATGATGCATCACGCCATTTCAGTCGAAGAAAACAGTGTGAGCAAAACATTCAGAATTGACCGAACTTGACGTGCTTTTTGCGGTCTTGGCTCTTCTGGACGTTTCCATTGGGATGATTGGGCTTTGGTTTCAATGTCATAACCATACACCCATGATTCGTAACCAGTTATGACCTTTTTGAGGAAATCTGGATCGTCGCTGTTCAACAGCTCCTGAGCGATGTCCATGCGACGTTGTTTTTGCTCAAAATTTAGCAATTCTGCCGCATGTTTCATGCCTAAAACATCCGTAAAAATTGCTTGGCATGAGCCGAATGCCAACATCATCAGCAACCTCTCTGATAGTGATTCGACGATTATCCAAAATCATTTTTTTCAATGTTTTGATCGGTTGTTGACGTGCTCGGGCGACCAGCACGAGCATCATTATTGACATCTTCTCGACCTTCCTTAAACCGGTTATACCACAATTGAACTTGTGTTCTGCCAAACGCCACAGTCAACATTTCAAATGTCCTTGCGCATTTAATTTGATTTTTTACACAAAACTTAATACAGTTTCTTTGATCCATTTTTTCAAATACTAAAAAATCGAAGAGCACACCAAAACACGTCTAACCGTTTTATCTGTCAAAAAAAAAAACTGACAATCCAAAATGGCTGATATTACTAACATATATGACATGTGTACCAACATAACAGACAAAAAACTGCGACAATCGAACATACGTAACTCACGAAATTTGAAAATAACGGTTTTTTTATCAGACCTCGTATAACATGAGCTACTTATGTGGACCACATATAGGTCAATTTCGGAAAATATTTTTTTGATCCGAAATTTTAAAAAAAAAAATCTAAAAAAAATGGGAAAAACGTCTATATGAGTAAGTAAATAAATTACAAAATTTAAGAGTCAATTTAATTTCAGGTATAACTAATATAACCAAAGATATTAAAGAAAGGTTATGACATTTCAACATAAAAATACAAGAAATCTTTACAATGCGAAGCAGGTGTATACCTTCCCTTCTTGTTTACTTCTTCGCTGGAATCCGAACAAAAAAAATCATTTTATTTCAATATACATATTAAAAAAGTTTTTATTAATTCACAAAGTTTTGTTTGTACCCAAAAAAGTAACCAAAACGGATCAGTTGACTCAAATATTAGATATGTGTGTTGTATGTATCAATAAACAGCCGTCGTCGACACAAGAATGTTAGGGAATACCAAATTTGACGACGATGCCGACACACGCCAAACATAATAAGGGTGAATAATTTTATTAATAATTGAATTTAATTGATTTTTTTCAGAATTTATTAATTGTTTGAATTTAAAGTAGTTGGCATCACTGTTTTCTCTAGTGTAGTCCTTTATTTGTAGAAATATGTCTGTGAGATTTATACTTTTTTATTTTAGTTTTCTTTTTTTGGTATGTATTCACTGAGTTTTATTTAGTTTATTTTTGTTATTAATATTTTACTAATTTTGAGTTAAATTTTCTATATGTTTTTTTTTTTGTAATATTTAAGGTTGTTGTTTTTGGTATAAAACGTATCGTTTGTTTGTTGGTTATGATGTACGTATAAATCTTAAAGTCCTTAAAGTTGAGATTTTTAGATATTTCTTCTATATTTGTGATACGGTGATGATATCTGTAATGAAATAAAGAAATTGAAAGCAGTATTAAATACAAATAGTTTTATGTAAGAAAATTGTAGAAAATTCTTTTAAATTAAAGTGAACACATTTGTATATATGCAACAATACACTGTGTTGCATTACTATAATTACACTTGATGTTTGCTATTTGTTGCAAAGTTAAAAACAGTTTTTTTTAACATGTAAAATTTTTTAAATATATAATTAATGATCTCTTTTTGTAAAAAATTAGGGAATTTGAAATTGTGCATTATTATTTTGTTAGTGTTTCATAACTATAATTACATTTTATAACAAACAAAGAAGAATACTAGAAAAAGCAAAGTACATACAACTGTTATTTATTTTTATTATGCAATTTTCAACAATTTGCAGAACTAGAACAGAACCAGAAATGAACTAGAACAAAACCAGAAAGAACTAGAGCAGAGCTAGAACAGAAAAGAAGGTAACTAGTATTTAACATACACGCTGTTGTATTACTATACAGTCAAACCTCGATATAACGACCCTCACTATAACGAATTCCTCGATTTAACGAATTTTTTGAAATCCCCTACAACGCTCCATAAAATTTAATACAAAATAAACCTCTCTATTACGAATACATTTGTCAATAGCCTCGTTATAACGAATTTTCATTCACTGCAGACTAACGAAATATAAAGAATTATTTACCTCTATTTAACGAATTTTGTCAACTGACAAACTTTTCATAACGACTTCCATCAATTAATACAAATTATATGAAACAGATACACACAAACTTGTGTTTGCAACGACAACGTCTCCACTGGCTCAGACTTATTATTTTATAAATGTAAACTCTTTTTGAATTAAATACAATATTATTTTTGAATTTTAAAACTACAAAATACAGTGTTTTCCTTCAAATGTATTTTGATTTATTAGCGAAAATCGTTCGCTATAACATGGTAAGCAGATGATGATTAATATACAAAATGTTTTATTACCTCGATATAACGAACCTCATTGTAACGAATTATTCGATATAACGTTTTTTTTTCTAATCCCCTTAAGATTCGTTATACCAAGGTTGAACTGTAATTTCACTTGATGGTTGATATTTTTTGTAAAGTTACAAACAGTTGTTTTTTAACGTGTACAATTTTTAAAGAATATGGTTAAAGATCTCTTTTTTTATATTCTATAAATTGTTTTTTCAAGCAATTAGGTCACTTTTAATATTTATATAAAAATGTTTTATATACATATGTATTTATATAGTTTAATATCCAATATTTCGCTATCACAATGGATAGCTTCCTCAGGGATAATTAATAATTAAAAGTGACCTAATTGCTTGAAAAAACAATTTATAGAATATTAAAAAAAAGGTCGAATAAAAGAACTAAATAGATCTCTTTTTATTTCAAATTTTAAAGACCTTATGCATTAATATAAAATGCATTAATGTTTCATAACAATAATTACATTTTACGATAAACAAAGAAGAATACGTGAAAAATGAAAATATGCAAGTTTCAACAATTTATAATAAAATGCTGCGTGGTTCATTTTGAAAAAGGTCAAATTATGTGGCATAATATAAAAAGTGGCTTAAGTTCTCGTGCAATTGCTAACAAATAAAGCGGCCACATGTTGTAGCAACAAATAATAGAATGTTAAACCATGACAGCAACAAAATGAAGAATATTTCGGTTAATTAATGAATGTTAGGTAAATACTTTTACGCTACAAAAGCTGTTGTCTCTGCCAAGACTAGCTGCTACACTCGAATTTGCTAAAAGAAACCTAAAAACTAACTAGATAGAAACAGATAAGCCGATAATCTTTATTGATAGTTGGACTATTTAAATATATATTTGTTTAAGGTGATTTTTTTCTGATTTATATTTATATAACTAATTGTTCGACCTTTTTGTTTTAATTAAAATTGTTTGTTTATTAAGCTTGTGGGTCAATATTGTATTTATTATAATTTCCGATTTTTCGCCACAACATTGTGTAGCATCTTTTGGGAAACAAATATTTTTAAATAACATGCATTTTTCATACGATGAAGCCGATAAGTGTTGCGAATCGTAATCGCAGTTTACAACATACAACATCAAAATACTTAAGGTACGGTCACATTTGGCAAATATTTACTACAAACAGCGCGTAACCACTTGTTTCAGCAGAAATTTGTTTGATGTTGTTTACTCTTGCCAGAGTTTTGCAAGATTAAACAGCATCAAATAAATTAAAATTTAATATTTGTTGTGTCTTGTCCTAATAAAACGAAGTTTTTTTTTTAAATAAATAAACGAGTTCAAATATATGTTATTTAGTGGTTACGTCTTTCTCGGCAAATATTTGCCAAGTGTGACCGTAACTTAACAGTTAAAACGGTGATCGGGACCTAAATTAATTAACAATAATTGTCAGAATGAAAAATTTTAAATATTACACAAACGAAAATAAGAAAAAGTAATTTAATTTCCATTTACGTTTTTATAAATTTTTTTTGAGCAACATTATCTGTCTCTGTTTTAAAATTAATTCTAAGATTTGTGGGTACATTTATAATTTCTAACATATGTACATATAATGACGTTTCTGATTATTTTCTGTTTTCAAAACTGATACTTTTTCAAAGTGAGGATAATTTTTGTGAAGGCTATATCTCTATATTTTTGATCTGATTTTACTATTATATCTTTTAAAAAAATTTAGAATTAAGTAATTTTTAAACATTTTCTAATTACTTTTTATTTTCTATTTTCTTTATAGAATGAATCTACTACTATAACAGCCTGCATCGCATCTATCATCAGTTTACTGTTTAATATTTACTACCAATTGCCACTATCATATTTGGAGAATTAAACCATAATATACTGGATAACTGCTAGTTGTCACTTAGAGACCAAAGAGAGAATTTATTGGAACATATGAATAGTAGAGTCAGAATTACAAAATACATACATATATTAAAATCTACATACATATGTATGTATTTATATGTATTATTTCATTTTCGAAATCCTTGACAAATCACATAACAAATAAATATTTTATAATGTATAAATGCTAGTTAGTAGACAAAAATAAACAAATATTAATAAATTAATTTAATTCTTAGATTATAAAATAATTAATTAATTTTAAATTTAATTAAGATTTAACGTTTTTTAACGTCTTTTTCTTGTTGTTTCTTTGTTCTGTTTTTTTTTGGTTTGTTTGTTTTTTCTCTGTTCACTCGCACACAAGCTTTTTTTACTTTTTTGTAAATATCTTAAAAATGTTCACCACACACCAGGCTAGTAGAAAAGCAGACAAGCAGCAACTCGTTAAAATACTTTTTTAAAAAAAATTCCTTTACATACTCTCAGGCGTGAAAAAGTATTTGAATTACCCTATGCCGCATTTTGGCAACAGGCAGACTCAAATACTTTTTAGTGCCAAAAAGTATGCTGTACATTTTTTGCCAAAAAAAATGCAAAAAGTTGCTTGTTTTTATTTTGAGATTCTGTGCGCCTGGTATTGAAACAAAATTTTGTAGTAAACCAAAAATTTGTTTTGCGTTTTCAGTTTGTGTGTAGAGCTGCCAGATTTGACGATTTTTTTGTGACGATTTTCTGAATTATTAAAATTTCCTATCATTTGTTTTTTTTTTTTTATTAATGTTTTTGTTACCAAATTCGCTCTTTTTTGAGACAACTATAATTATTTTTCTCATTTAATATCATAAGCTAGCATTTTTATGTTTTCGTTTAAATAAAAAATTCATTAGAATAGTGACTTTTTATATTTCCGATTTTTTTGATGATTTTTAAAATTTGTAATGACCTGGTTGTGTGTGAAGTCAGTCAGTCAGCAGAGTTGCAGAAAATGATTTTGATTAAGAATAATGTATATTTAATAAATAAAACTACACATACATACATAATATGGATTATTTGTTTTACTTTTTCAGTTTATTATATTATATTATTACATTATTATTACAGGTTTAGTTTTTCTTTTATTTAGAAACTATTTAATTAACATTAATAATAAATATTTATTTAGTCAATTAATTAAAATTGTTTGTATTAAAAAGATATAATAAATAAATAGCTTTTTACATTTAAAATACATATTTCTCAAGTGGTTTAACAATATTTAGCATATAAACTCATTCAATTAATATTAGAATATTACTAAAAACGTAGGTACGTATGCACATTTATTTGGTTTTGATACAATTCCACTACATTTACTAAATACCTCATTTAAAAGGTACTGAATGCAAGCAGCATTTATCCAGCCATCTGCTAAATGCGTTTCTTAATTTTCATTAAGTTCTCTTATTAGCATTTTATAATTTTCTCATTTGAACACATCATTTTTAATTTATATACACTTGTATTCGTGCTTTCTATTTCTCTACTCTACTCGTCCTTCTATTAATTTCAACTAAATATATTTTAATAATTCTAATATTGTGTATTATCCTTTGGCTTAAATCATTTTTATATACACACAAGTAGGATGCTAGAGTGTCGCTCGTCGTCTCTGCACCCTCTCTGACTCTGACAAGTTAAATCACAAAACAATGGTGTCAGTTTCCTTTTCAATGTAGACCAGCAGCAGCAGAGCGGCATCAACGGAATATTTAGTCTACTCTATCTACATGAATACAAATTATGGATTTATGAATGAAAATAGGAACGAACCAACCAACGAATGAGTGAGTGAGTGTGTGAGTGAATAAATGTGTGCATTGTAACATCAACAAAACAGCAAGAATCTTCCGTGCCACATTCCGTTGTTGTATTATGATGGTTGTGTTCAGTTTCTTTTTGTGTTTTGCTGGCGAGTAAATGGGTCATGCATATTGTTGCCTTAAGGATAAAAACACTTTTAAAATCATCTCTACTTCTGGCTAAAAGAAGAAAATGAAAAGAAAATTTCAAATCAAAAGGAAAAGCAAAAAAATGAATAAAAGGCAAATAATATGAATACAATACGGAATACATATTCAATTCTATAATACTATATTAAATATATTTTAAAGCTAAAAGAGACTACGACTAAAGAGAAGATTTTTACAAATTGATTGTGATTTCAAAATATAAATCTTTGATTACCTGCTAATTATGTGGGATTATATTTAGAATGAGATTCCTTTCAATAAGGCTTGTCAACCTTGTGTCTTTTCTTGCTCAACCGTCAAAATATTTGCATTTCGTGTTCAGAAAATTCACATGATTTTTGATACTCAATGTGGTGCGGCTTTCGGACAGGCTGACCTTTATTTTTATATTCATCGAGAATACAGGTGGTCAAGCAGTAACTGTTACTGGTACTTTCTGCCGAAATTGTATGATGTTGATGACGATTTTTCGTGGTCAGATATTTTCCCCTAAATGGTGTAATTTAACATCAGTTGATTTATTTGTTTGGCAGTTATTTGAAGTCAAACATCTATGTCAACAAATCCCCAACCACCAGTGCATAGAAGCAAATGATTTACCTCTGCATCATAAAAATTCCTTCGCCATTATGCACAATGTTCATAGAAAATTTCGACAAAAGATAACATAAAGCATTGTTCACATAAAATCCAGCAGTTTAAATATTATAATAATTATAAAGGGTGATTTTTTTTAAGCAATTTTCTTTTTGTCAAAACTGTTTTTGGCAGCTCAGTTGTTTTTGTGTGACATGTTGCTGTCAAACATGTTCAGTTTCGTCTATAATTTAACCATGAATCGACTAATAAACGAACAATGTTTGCAGATTATTAAATTTTATTAGCGAAAGTTTGCAACAAAACTTATTTTAGGTTGACTTAATACGTAAACAAGCAAAATTTTCGTATTTGGTGCGAAGAGCAGCCAGAAGCATTGCAATAACTGTCAATACATCCCGAAAAAAAACCAGCATCACAAAAATGGTTGTTGCAACAAATGAGCATCAGCAGATATGCATCAGCATCGCAAACTAATCACAAGTGCGCATCATTTAATGTATAGTAAGAAAGTATAGTCGGTCAAGCCCTACCATATAATACTCTACACCCAGTATATGTAAAAAACAGTTTTTCAGAAATGTGGGCTATATGGGAGATATTACCTATTATCGACCGATCAGCCAAAAATTTAGTGTCATGATTTCTGTAAATGAATATATAAGGTGGGTGTTGGACCAATATTTCTGGGCGTTACAAACATCAGCACAAATACAATATACCTACCCACTATTGTGGTGTATGGTATAAAAATAAACGATAAAACTCTGTTCTTTATTTAATTTAAGTCCAACATAATCTATGGGACGCCTCTCATTCAGAATTTATTGTACCAGTTGCAAAGAAAAGTAGTTGATTTATCACACAAAAATTCCAGGTACTTTTTAAAAACTTTACTCTTATTTTGCAGTTTAAAATAATCTGCAGAATCACCACTGCTGTAAACTGTGTAACAGCGGCACCTATCTCAAATAAATTGACGTCTCAAGTTACAACGATAGGTTGTCAACAGAGAAGGCTTTGAACTTGAACTGAATATTGTCTTTAAAGATATAAATTTTATATACAGGGAATCTAAATTTGGTCACCACAAATGTGAAATACATTTCCGGTTTTGCTAAATATTCGCAAATATGAAGCTGAATTAGGTCAGAAAATATAAAGAAAAATCTGTATAATATATACGAGGGCGGTTCTTAGCCTAGAACAGAAAGAATTGCATTTGTTAACAGTCGACCAAAAACGCACAAGAATGAAAATATCTCCAGCTGGTTTTAAAAAATAAAATGGATTTTAAGCGTCGTTTCATAATTGTTTATGTATCCACCACTATACTCCAGAGACCAAAGTATAATCCAAGCAAAAAAAAAATGGTAAGATTATGGCAACGGTTTTTTTTTGGGACTTGGGACAAAGGTATTTCAGTGATTGACTATCTGCAAAAGGGTAAAACAATAAATTCAGAGTACTAAAACAACATTTTGGACCAATTTAAGGTAAAACTACGGGAAAAAGGTCCTGGGGCCAAATTACCGCATTCGATATCGAGTAAAATTGATCGTAATTTTCTTATTTGAGATTATGGCATTCGATATCGAGCAAGAAATTTAGTACATTTTATCATAATTTCGATATCGAAATCATTTTTCGATACGATAGCTCATTCACGATCACGAATGCGGTAATTTGGCCCCTGGCTGACAACACAAACAAATAATTTCAAGACAACGCACCAGCGCACTAAAGTACGAGTTGCTTGACCACCCACCTTATTTTCCCGATTTAGCTCCCAGTTACTTTTACCTGTTTCCAAATCTAAAAACACAATCCTAGCTGGCAAGCGTTTTACCTCAAATGAAAATGCAATTATATCGGGTTTTCTAATAGCTACTTGACAACTCTGAATTTAAATTGTGAACGCACTATTTCACTGATCATCTAATTGTTGCTTTCTTTTTTTTCAGTAAACTTAACATTTTCGTTATGGTAAAGTACACGAAGGAACAACGTTTGGAAATTATAAAAATGTACTACCGAAATTCGGAGTCGGTGACCGCAACTTTAAGAGCGTTAACTCCAATTTTCGGTCGTAATTATCGCCCTAGTAGACAAGCAATAACAAGTTTAGTGCAAAAATTTGAGTCTACATATTCATTGTGTGATGCTGTCGTGCCAGTGAGACAACGGCCTGGTCGAAGTTCCGAAAATATCGCTGCCGTTCAGGCGTCCGTAGCAAACGATTCAAATCAGTCGATTCCGCGGCGTTCTCAAGAACTGGGCATCCCCAAGACCACTTTATGGCGAATTTTGCGTAAGGATCTGGGTTTACACCCATACAAGATTAAGCTGACTCAAGAATTGAAGCCGATGGACCATTTGAGTCGACGTACGTTCTCCGATTGGGCTCTGGAGAAGATGCACCAAGATGATGAATTTCATCGCAAAATCATCTTCAGTGACGAAGCTCATTTTTGGCTCAATGGGTTCGTCAATAAGCAAAATATGCGTTATTGGTCTGCTGAAAATCCACATGTGCTTCACGAATCACCACTTCATCCACAAAAAATTACTGTTTGGTGCGCTTTGCATGCCGGCGGCGTCATTGGGCCATATTTTTTCGTCGACAATAACGATCGTCACGTTACTGTGAATGGCGATCGTTATCGCGCAATGATTAGCGATTATTTTTGGCCCGAATTGGAACACATGGACTTGGATGACATGTGGTTTCAACAAGACGGTGCCACAAGCCACACAGCACACGTTACAATCGATTTACTGAAGAGTAAAAAAAAGTTGTCAAGTCCTTATTGGAAAACCCTTTAGTTGTAAACCACTATTTTGAAGGCCTTGAGGAAGACTATTTTAATCAAGGGATAGAATTGCAGATAACCGTTGGACTAAATGTATTGAAGTTTCAGGAGATTATATTGAAAAATAAGAATGTTTTTGAAAAACTAACTATTCTCTTTCTGTGCTAGGCTAAGCAGATTCCGAACCGACCTCGTACATGCAAAACACGTTTTCATAGGAAAAGTTCTGATGTTAATTTTCATAAAACCACAACTATTAAATGATGAAAAAATGAAGAATGATATTACATATAAATAACATTTCCTCCTAGTATATACATATCTTATGCTCAAACATTATTAATGCACATAATTCATAATTAAAAATACTTAAATACACTTTATTTTATTTTTCAAGAACAAACTGCAATTACAAGAAAATCTTTGCCATTGTTATAGTTTAAGTAAAATTTAATTTAATGCGGTGAAAAAAACAGTAAGGGAAGACTTTGTGACAAAAACATTGGAAACAAAAAAGAAAGAGAATGAAATAAAATGAAATAAAAATGAAATCCTTTTTTACTTATTTACAAGTAAGCACATCAAAAGTGTCCTTAAAGCCTGCCATTGTTAGACAATGTGACAATAAGCAGAGAATAAAAAAAAATTAAAAGTATAAAAGCAAACGTGTATTCAAGTTATTAAATGATAATTATATTAAATACTTTAAATAACTTTCAGCACAGTTTTAATAAGATTTGATAGACGAATGACAAATATTTATATTGTTAAAGGGAAAATGTTTATAAGTAATTTTAAAAAGGATTATTTTATTAAAAGCATTTGCCAGAAAAATGGTTAAGGTTATATATTGCTAATAATGCTGCTGTTTAAAAAAAAAAAAAAAAACTATATTTCAGCAGACTCTTCTGCAGAATATGGCTGAAGTTTTAAAGATAAAATGTAAATGGCTATAAAAAGAATAAAATGTGGCAAGGAAAGGTATTCAAGTGTTGAGTTGTGCAAGGTTTTCTTTGCTATTCATGTGAATCGTATTTATTTGCTTTAACACTTAATTATACCCTACACCACCATAGTGACGAGGGTATATTGGATTAGTGTTGAAATATTGGTCCAACATCATCTACCTTATGCTTGGTTTTCACTATGTCATTTTTGTTGTCAAATTGTCCAAATTGTTGGCATGATTGCAAACATATGACTACTCATTTTCATACAATTGCCAACAATTTGGACAATTTGACAACAAAAATGACATAGTGAAAACGCGGCCTTAAAGTATACCGACCTACTTAGAATCATTTCTTTAGTCGATTTAACAATGTCCGTCCGTCTGGCTGGCTAGCTGGCTGTTAGTGTAAATCTTGTGCGCAGAGTACAGGTCGCAATTTTAAAGATATTTCGATAAAATTTGGTAAATGATATTTCTTCGGCCCAAGGATGAATGGAATTGAAACTAGTGGAAATCGGTCCATTATTTCACCTAGCCCTCATACTAATGTTCTCCCGAAATAGGGGTTTAACGATTATAAATGTTTAAATTATGCAAGTATCCACACAAATTTCACCACAATTGAGTGGTAAATGAAGCCAAAATCACATTTACAAATTGTATGCAGATGGGTCCATAATTGATCATAGCTCGCTTATAAGGCCCACTTCCAAAAATCACTTTAAAAAGAAAATCTCTCTCAAAAATGTTGGTATCCAAATAATATTGCAACACAAATATGTTTTGTATATATTCAAATAATATGGTACATTTTTATGATGATCGGTCCATAATTAGTCAAATCGTAATTGCTCCATAAATTTTTTAAAAGTATTTATATCGTTTAACATACATAATATTTATATTCACAGAAGTCATGGCACTAAATTGTTGGATGTCCATATATCGCCCATTTCTGCAAACTGTTTTATAATAATATACTGGGTGTAGGGTATTATATAGTCGGGCTTGACCGACTATACTTTCTTACTTGTTTTAAATTAAATTTATCCAAAACAGAAGGACCTTCAACACACAGCATATAAAATAGTACTACACTCTAAACGTGATGTTTTGTTAATGTGACCACTGACCAAAATTAAAAAAAAAAAAACACACAAAAATATTATATGTAGTGTGAAGTGTTTTGATTGTGTAAAAAGGACCTACTTTGTTAAAAAGGTCTTTTGAAAATATACACAGCAACCAAACAAAATTAAAAACTACAGACAGCAGAAAAAATGCAGCCATTAAAAAGGATATTATACCACACGTTCCTAAAAATCAACATTTTCGGGTATGATATGCCTGAAACTGTGAAAGTGCAACTGAATGCGACAGAAATTGTTTTTGAGCGTTAATATACATACATATATAGAATACAGTGACTCACAGCTAATTTTATGCAGGGCAGTTGTTTTTGTTTTCAAAGCTCCATAAAAAGAAAAACAACAGGAATTAAAAAAAAAATAAATTGCTACCATTTAAATGAAAAAATGTTGTAGTCTAACAAACAAAAAACATTAATTGCAAAAATGTGCATTTTAATATATCGGTATTCGCGACTACCCGTTATCGCGACGGCCCGGTTATCGCGACGGCTTGATTTTTTAAATTGCAGGTTCTATAATCGCGACAATTTACGAAAAACGAGTTCTATTTTCGCGACTGTTATCTGTTTTTTTTTAATTTGATTACAATGTCTATAACCAAAAAAGGTGAATCCCCGTCTTTTGGTTTATTAACCTTTGTGGATGATTTTGATCGTGAACTTTGTCAGTTTATTCGTGTCATTTGTTGTGTAAATACATTTCTTAATATGGGAAAAGTTCAACATATTTTAAAGCCAACGATTTCTTAAAAATTAACGCCCTTATTCAAAAACGATTTTTATATTTAACAAACGTTTATTAAGCAAATTTTTATATGCAAATTTGTCTTAATAAACGTTTGCTAAATTTAATAAGGGGGTAGATATTTTAAAAAAATTTAAGAGTGGAGATTCATTAAATTCAATTTTTATGAACAACAAGTTGCATAAATCTTCGGTTTACCGTATTATAAAGCAAGAAAATGTATTAAAATGCATCGATAAACATATGCATACAATGGGCTTTGGAAAATGATAAGCCGACAACTGCACTATATGAACTACGTGATTCAGCTGTTATTTTAAAAAATAATTTGCCAAAAAAGCAACTAAAAATCTCCAATTTCTTTAACAATCTTCAAACCCTATCTACTCTTATGCAGATGATAGCAACATTTGCCATTCATACTCATTTAACCATAGACCAAACCCTTTGGAGATTGGGGAAATGAGACAAATTATGAATGATACGCTGAACCGAGATCTTGAAACAATCTCGGAATGGGGTTGTGCGAATAGATTCGATTTTAACGCACGTAAGACTCAGTGTTGTTTATTAACGCACAAACGCACAACAGATCATGTTGCTTCATCTGTTTTTATGGGCAGTGTAAATATTAAGGAATCGGACGCTCTTGACGTTCTAGGCATGAGAATCCAGTGTGATGTCCGCTGGACTAAACACATTTTTCAAGTATCGAAAGAATCGCTCAAGTGCCTTGGTTTTTTAAAACGGTGTAGAAAATACTTCACTCCATCTGATCTTCTTACTATTTACACCACCTATATACGACCAAAAATGGAATACAATTCTCATGTATGGGCCGTTGCTTCGATTTCTATTTTGGAGTTACTCGACCGCGTACAGGAGAGGGCGAAGATGCTTATCGGTGACAGTAGGGTATCCATTTCTATTGATTCATTGGAGCATCGTCGCAATGTGGGATGTGTTTCACTGTTCTATCGATACTATAATGGAATGTGTTCTGCTGAAATCAGGGAACTTGTTCTTGAAACACGCAGTTTTTTACGTAATACACGTTCAACAGTCAGGGCTCATTCATTTGTGGTCGACTGGACAGTGGATCGCACAACATACTACAGGGAAAATTCGTTCTTTAGCCGTACTGTCCGTATGTGGAACAAACTACCAGCAGAAGTATTCCCTGCCACTTTTAATATAGGAAAATTCAAGTCAAATGTTCACACACGCTACTCCCTCTATCCTCTCTCCCATAACCTATTTTCCTAGTTCCAACACAATGCATTGCATAAGTAGGGGTCATCCCCTGAGTGCTGGTCCACGAAAAAAAAATATGTAAATATATCAATAAAAACAACTTTAATTTTAAAAATCACATAATCACATTTCAATAAAATTTTGGGTTCTGTTATCTCGCGAAGATTCATTTTTGGCGACTAGCCTGGTTTTTAATTAGTAGGGAATACCGATTTTCCACTGTACAGTAGCATGTGAATTTCTGTGTATTTTGTTAGTATAGAACACAACATTAATTTATTACATATACATACATATTATCAAATATTTTGTAAAGTTTTTCCACAAATTAACTAAATGCCCATACACAGTCACATCCCCAAATAAATATGTAATAGATTTTTATAAGAAAATTTTTCTAAAACTACTTTAACTCAAAAAACGTTTTCATATAAATAAAATCATTTAAATTATTAATGATTATAAAAAGTTAACAAATTAATAATTTACTATTTCGCTACTCTCCAACCCTGACTAAATACACTAGGAAATTAAAATTCCTTGTTTTTTTAAATAATAAGAAAATATTAAAGCATTAATAAATGAAAAACTATCGTTCGTAATCCCAATGGGTTACAAAGAATTTAATACCCAAATGGAAACCTGGGATGAAAATAAAACCAGAAAGCCAACCACTAGAAAAGCAAAACAAAAAGAATCTTAAACACAACACAAATACTAAACAAACAAAAAAAAAAAAAAAAAACGGAAATGTTCAACAAAACTGAATTGAAACCAAGAAGAAGAAACTGTAACGAAATACATACCAACAACAACAACTGAAAAAAAAACAAACAATCAGCATTAATTCACCAGTTGTAATTTGTTGTTGTTATTGTTGCTGATGTTTTGCTAAGGTCCCAAAATAAAAGCTGAACAACAACAAAATATGTACATATGTATGTTATTTTTCTGATTTCCTGTGTAAAGAGTTGCAGATGTAAAGGAACGATTTCATTTAAAGTAAATTTAAAAAAGACTAAAATTTCAATACATTTGTTTGTTTCTACTGTGGCTGTGTTTAAGAAAACACAAAAATCTTGCATTTAGTGACACATTTGCCACAAAAAGAAGGCATACGATTTAATGTGGTTTGGTTATGATTTTGGTTATTTCAAACTTAATAAGTACAATTATAAAATTATTAAAAGCAAAAAAAAAAAACCTGTAAGTATAAACTGCGTTGCATAACTATAAATACATAAAACTTTTCTCAATTATGTAAGTTGAAAAAAACAAAATAAAACAGTTTATCCTACATGCGTGTGAAATGAACAAAAAAAAACAAATATTATTCAACAAAAAAAAGTTTTCAGTTATTATTTTACCTCTTAAAAATGTGTAAATGTTTCATAACTATAAATACACTGAAGTTAAAATAACTTAAAATGTGTTAGGCCTCCTTTTTGTTTTTTAATTAACTCAAAAACTCGATCAGGCATCTGGTAACTAGATTTATTTTTATATCTTCACAAGCAGATCTTCAAGCATCTATAACAGCTTCTTTTAGGTAATATATGCTTTCATATTCACGGTTCATTAATTCGACGACTTAATATTCTCTAAATGTTCATAATGATTAAATCGGGAGAACATGCGAGCCATTCAAGGACATTTTTTTTTGTTTCCCTTTGTTTGACGTCTTACACGTCTTGTTGAAAATAAATTGATTTTCATTACTATTTTTTTTTAAATGTCACTTTTTTCTCATCCAGTAATTTTGTGTAATAAAAGAAAAGAATTCATTTTGCTGCTTGGAAACACCAAAACAAGTATACTGTCTTCACAAATAGCTCTCCAAACCATAAATTTTAAGAAATATCATGGTTCCTTCAGCAGGTCTCCCAAAAAACTGTGGAAACCGTCTGGATCATCAAGATTGAATTGTTTCTAATCGGACTATATGTTTAATTAGTGCAACTATGAACAAAGATTATCGGCTTGCCTGTGTCCAGTTGTTTTTTTGGTTTCTTTTAGCCAATTCAAGTCTAGCAGTTTTGTGACGGAGTAATAGTCTTGGCACAAAAACAGCTTTTGTGGAGTTATAGTCTGGGATTTTTTTTTGCAGTCTACTTATGATTGATGTGGACACATTTATCACACATTCGTTAATGATCTTGCAATACTTGCAATATTTGTTACTTTAACAGCCGATCAGTATTTTGTGGCAATTGCGGGAAAACTTAAGCCACTTTCTATATAAAATGTGATTGACCTTTTTCAAAATCAGTAAAGTATGAACCACGCAGCATTTTATAGCAAATTGTTGAAAATTGCATAATAAAAATAAATAACAATTATAATTCTCTTTTTCTAGTATTATTTTTTGTTTATCAAAAAATGTAATTATAGTTATGAAACACTAAAAAATATTAATGCATGATTTCTAGCTAAAGTTAATGAAGTAGTCTCCCAAATTTTGGATAGAAATAAATCATTCTTAACAAGTAAAAAAGTATAGTCGGTCAAGCCCGACCATATAATACCCTACACCCAGTTTATGTATAAAACAGTTTTTCAGAAATGGGTGCTATATAAGAGATATAACCTATTATGGACCGATCATCCAAAAATTTAGTGTCATGATTTCTGTGTTAAACTTTATCTTGATATAAATAATTTTTAAAGATTTATAGAGGTTAAAGTGAATTACGGAGAGGGTCTTATATGGGAGTTTCGATTAGTTATGAAACTTATTTGTGTTGAATTTGATTTAGATACCAACATTTTTAAGAAATTAACATTTTCTGTTCAATATTATTTGGATGCCGACATTTTTAAGTGAGTTAGGCTCTTTAAAGTGATTTTCGGAAGTGGGCCTTATATGGGAGCTAAGACTAATTATAGACCGATCATCATAAAATTGTAGCATATTATTTCTATATATATGAAATACATTTGCGTTCAATATTATTGGATACCAACATTTTGGAGAGAGTTGTGCTCTTTAAAGTGATTTTCGAAAGTAGGGCTGATATGGGAGCTATAATCAATTATGGACCGATCTGCACAAAATTTGTAGATCTGATTTAGCTTCATTTAGCACTCATTTTTATGAAATCTGTTTGCATACTTGCATAATTCAAACATTTATGATCGGTAGACCCAATTTTAGGAGGAGATATGTATGGGGGCCGGGTGATATAATGGAACGATTTCCACCAGTTTTAAAATTTCACGTATCAAATTTTATCGAAATATCTTCAAAATTGCGACCTTTACTCTGCGCACAAGCTTCACATGGACAGCCAGACGGACGGGCATCGTTAAATCGACTCAGGAAGTCATTCTGAGTCGATCGGTATACTGTAAGGTGGCTGTTGGACCAATATTTCTGGGCGTTACAAACATCAACACAAATCCAATATACCCTCCCTACTATTGTGGTGTAGGGTATAAAAAGTTTTACACGTTTTAAAAAAGTGTAACTTTACAACAAATAGCAAACATCAATTATATTATATATTTGTATTTATATTTATTATTTTAGTTCGTTTAAGAATACATTCCTCTACACCGCTGTCTCTTACTATTGTTTAGTTTTGTGTCCCCCCTAGCGAACAGATTTAATTCTATATTTTGTTTTCTAAGCCTTCATAAAATCATTATCAGTCCTTTTTAGGCCACGTTAAAGTAGGCAGTGAAATGTTTTCGAAGAAACGTATCCATACATAAAATAAAAATAGCATGGGGATTTACATATGTATTTATGTAAATATGTTCAACTTTATTATATCTCGTAACTCGTACTCAATTCTAAAAATGAAAAATTCATGCTGAAACTCAAACTAAACAAGTAAGAAAGTATAGTCGGCCAAGCCTGACCATATAGTACAGTACACTGGGTATATAAGCAACAACTGTTTTTCAAAAGTTGACGATATATGGGAGGTATGACCTATTGTGGAACTATTATCACCAATTGTATCTTGATATCAACACTTGTAAAATATTTATGCATGTTAATGTAATTTACAGAATAGACTAATTATGGACCGATCGTTAAAAAATAAAGCGTCATTACTTTTATATATATGTATATATAACTTATTTTTAATAACTTGTATGTTGATACCAATATTTTAAAAGGATTTATGGTCGTTAAGGGAATTTATGGAAGTGGGCCTTCTATGGGAGCTATGACCGATCATCATAAAATTAGGCCATACGATTTGCGTATTTACGAAACATATTTGTGTTGAATTTTATTTGGATTCATGTGTTTTTAAGAGATGTTTGCTATGATAAATTTACGACCGAACATCAAAAACTTTTCAAATATGATTTATTTTTATATAAAACTTCAGGTACGGTCACATTTGGCAAATATTTACTCAAAAACGCGTAACCACTTATTATAACACAAATTTGTTTGACGCTGTTTACTCTTACAAGAGTTTTACAAGATCAAACAGCATCAAATAAATTAAAATTAAATATTTGTTGTACTTTGGCCCCAAATAAGAATTTTTTTTAAATAAATAAACATGTTCAAATATATGTTATTTAGTGGTTACGTCTTTTTTGGCAAATATTTTCCAAGTGTGACCGTACCTTTATTTTTTGCGTAATCAGATATTTCTGACCGATAAAGTCATACTTCGGCACGACATTTTTATGGGGACTAAGTGAAATAATGGATCGATTCAAAACAATTTCAATACCAACCATTGTTGGGCCGATAATATATAATGTACCGAAATTGCACAAGGTTTACACGGACAGCCAGTCAGACGGACGGACTGTTTCTGTCTTCGATCGGTAGACTTTAAGATGTGTGTTGGACTAATATTATTGAGCGTTACAAACATCAGCACAAATCAAATATACCCTCCGCATTATGGTGGTGTAGGGTATACAAAAATACATTTAGTTGCAGGGAATTGTCTACTGTTTATTGTTATGTATTATTTACTTGTCTTTCCTTTACTCTGCTTTAATCTTTGATTATTTCGATTCAAGACAACTGTTGGGAAATGTATGTATAAGTATTTGCGGTACGTTTGGGGGACAACTCGAGTAATTAATTACAAAAATTAAACACATAAATCACTAGAAATTAAAAGCAGCATTTTCAATTGGGGATGAATTTGGCCCAGTCTTGCAAAGACCTGCTAGCAATAATTTTGTTTTCTTTTTAACAAATCAATTTAATCAATCGGAATATATTTGTACGTGTACTGTGTAATGGAGAATCCAAGTTGAAAAAAATCCGAGATTGTCAGGTTCAGTGACTGCAAAAAACTTAAAGCTACCAGCACAGATCCTCAACAAAAAGAAAACACAATTTGTATTAAAACAAACAATGAACTAAGAAATATTATGTTCAATCGCGCCAAAAGAATACAAAGCCAGTGTAAAGAAACGGTCACACTTGGCAAATATTTGCCGAAAAAGACGTAACCACTAAATAAAATATATTTGAACTTATTTATTTATTAAAAAACATTGTTTATTTAGGACAAGACACAACAAATATTTAGTTTTATTTTATTTGATGCGGTTTGTTATTGCAAAACTTTTGTAAGAGTAAACAACGTCAAACAAATTTGTGCTAAAACAATTGGTTATGCTTTTTTTTCAGTAATTATTTGCCAAGTGTGAGCGGACCTTAAGTTACACAAGAAGAATATCGTGCAAATAAAGGTCTGCATCGTAATCGAAAAAGAAAAATTATGCTGCTATATGGTTTTGGATTTCAAACAGCTTAAGGACGAACAATGCAGAGAACCAGGGGATGCCGATACAAATTATAAATGTACTAAAATGTTTAATTGTGCTAAAACTGGCAACGGTTGGGCAAACAATTTAAAGCTATGATCTGACGAACGTCTTTTTGTAAAACTATGGCTGCGGATATTTGTATAAAATAGGGCCTGTGTTAAAGTTTTGTGACTCTCTTATTTTAGTTTCCTGGCAATATAAAAGCTGCAATGGATTGTTATCAAAGAAATCAAGTAGTTGGAATATTAATAAATGTGTATCACTTTGTGTTACAAATGGTTACATAAATATTTTGCTTACATAAATATTAAAACATTTAGGCGAACGGATTTTATGTGAACAATGCAGGGACATTCCCATATACCAAACTAGCGAATATTATAATTTTGTAGCACGAATGGAATAAGTTTTATGTTTAAAAATTTTTATATAAAATATAGGTTAACAAAAAAACATTTTCAATATAAACAAGAGTAAAAATGTTATATTCGGCTGTGCTGAATCTTATTTACCCTACACCATATTTAGTTTAAACTTTACATATGCAGAGAAAAATTTGTATAGCAATTTATAGTGACCATTGATATTAACAATAACTGTTTGTTACAAATCCTTTTAGGGACCAATTAGTGTGATTTTTGGGTTAAAATTACTGATCTATATAAAAGTTGGTTCGGTATCGATATTTATAGACATTTTTGTGGGTTTATTTATTTTTCGGAAATAGTTCTTATATGACAGCTATTATAAATTATGGGCCGGGCCGATCTTCTTAAATTTTGGAACAGTGATTTTTATGCATATAAAGATATTTCACATCAATTTTAACATAATAACGGTATATTTAAAATATATATTAGTATTAATGTGGATTTCGGAAGTGTACCGATATTCTCAAAATCTAGCAGTTTGATTTTGGCATGTATGTAAATGATCTGTGTAAAATGTTGGATCGGTACCGTAATTTATAAGAGATTTATTAGAATTCAAGTGATTTCCGGAAGAGGGCTTTTTGCCTCACATTTTGATACATAATTTTTCTTCTACTATACCGATTTTTGCTCATTTTCAATACCAAACTGCTTAGGAGAACTGTAAACGGTTTTTTGTAAACTTTTTTGATTTCGGTTGTGTCCTTTGGACGTGAGAGTGTTTTACACAGACAGACAGACAGACAGACGGACATGGCTCAATCGACTTAAACTTTCGTAAGGACCAAAAATATACATATAACTTTGTTGCGTCTCAGATGAGTATTTATCAGTGTTACACGCGGAATGGCAAACTCATTCACCACTTATGGTGGTGAAGGGTATAGAAAGGAATTATAGGCATTGAAGCCCAATACTAAATGCATACAAACAGACTAAGGCACCAAAAAAAGTTTTCATTTTTGCGGGCTATGTTCTTGATCTCGAATTTCAATACAATGATAACAATGTTTATAAGACATTTATGCGTATTTATATGTGATTTTCGGAAGTGGTCCCTGTATGGGAGCAATGACTAATATTAGACCGAATGAATTGTGAACGAAATATGTTTTTATTCAATTTTATGCTTTAAATTGAAATTTGTATGTATACTTAAGCTTTAAAATATTATTTAAATAAAAGCTTTATTATTATTAATATAAAGAATATTATATTAGAAAACTAAATTGTATTTTAATATAGTTATTTAAGTAAAATTGAACCCACAAAAAAAGAACACATTAGTGGGAATTCTTTTAATTTTTCTTCGTTTGAAAGTATAACAGTAAAGCTGAAAATAACTGCAAGTTTCATAATTTATCATTAAAAAAAATAAAGTTGTGACGTTATAAATTTGAAAAATTTACAAAGGAAAGGCAAATATCAATTGCAACTTGTCAAATTATAACATATTTTCATATAAAAGGTAAATCGCTGCTTGAAATAGGCAAAATAGTTGGAAGGCCTAAAATGTCGTAGAAAATTTGCCTGGTGCAAAACGAAGATGAAGAGCTATAATAAGAGGAATAAGAATAAACCCAACATCCAGGGCTGTAAAAATTGAAAAGTTGAAAATGTTAAAAAAATTAACAAATTAACAAAAAATTAACAATTAACAGATATTTGCATCAAAATGGCCTACATGGTAGAGTGCCACATAAGAAGCTCTTTATATCAAATAACAATCAAACCAAACGTTTGAATTTTGCAATCAAATACAGTTTTAAACGGGCTTTATTTTCTTTTTAATAATATTATTTTCACCGATGAAAGTAAGTAAGTTTGAGATATTTGGATTCAAAAACCCCCAAAAAATATGGCGAAACAATAACGAAACCTTAAGTAATAAATATGTTACCAAGACGGTAATGGTCTGCAATTGTATGGCGACATCAGGGGTCGGTAATCTTGCATTTATAGAATCCACAATGAAAAAGGAAGATTATCCTGACATTAAAAAATGTAGCTGCTAGTTTAGAGAAATAAAGAACTAGCGCAGAATTGGATTTTCCAACAGGACAATGACCCTAAACATATCTCGACATTAAAAAAAATAGCTTCTAGTGTAGAGAATTTACAACTAGCCCAGAATTCGTGGTTGCTCAACCATTGCCCAAAATCTTTAGATCATCCTCCGCAGTAGCCCAGACAACAGTTCAATTGAATGCCTGTGGCAATATCTGGACAAAAAAAAAATAGGCAAAGAAATATTGCTTGCAACGACAACATAGAGGTAGTAATACTGGATGAATGGAACAAAATTTCGCCTGATTTCACTTAAAAACTCGTTGATTCTATGTCTAACTATAGAAGATTGGCAGCTGTGATAAAGACAAAAGGACTACAAACAATATATTAAATACAATGTTTAATATAATTTTAATATACTGGTTTACTTTATTTTGATGCGAAAAATCTGTTACTTTTCCGTTAAAATTGAATTATTTTTTTATGTTTCTTATTTTTGTAGTTTACTTACAATTTACTTACTTTTTTTCTCCCTACAAATCTATGACCCAACACCTTGTTCCTTGTACTGTCTATCTCAATCCATCTTCTCTTTCTTATCTTTTCAGGCAACACAAAAAAAGACCAGTAATATGAATCTAAGTGAGCTGTTACATTACGGCCGCCTGCCTACCTAACCTTAGTTTGAATGAACAGCCAGCCAGACGGACGGACGGACGAACATCGTTAAATCGACTCATAAAGTGATTTAAAGTCAATCTTTATACATACTTTAGGGTGGGAGTAAACTAATATTTTTGGGCATTACAATCATCTGCACAAATCAAATATACCTTCTCTACTAAAAGAACGGTACTAAAATATTGTTGTAAATGTCGAAAAATATAAATGTACTAAATTTACCATTTCTGCTACAAAATGAATGCCTTTAGGGAAAACATATAAAATACTTTGTTTTCAATCTTTATTTATTTCTGTTTTCTACTTAGTTTTTTTCTCTGAACATTTAAACAAAATTTAAACATAAAAACAATATTCGTATCCTTACAGCCATTTTTTTTATTTCTATATTTCTTATTCATGTATTTAATAAAGACATGAATGGTTTTTTATATCGTTTTTGTTTTCGATGTCGTTTCTAAATTTGTATTTTGAATTGTTTTATGTTCATTTTATCGCCTTAAGTTATTTGAAGTTTAACTGCCGTATTTATAAAAAATTAAAGTAGACTTTGTCTTAAAGCACACTTCAAGCCTACTTTATTTTTTATAAATACGGCAGTAAATATTAATAAGTGTTGTGAAAATTAATAACAGCGGCTTTGTAATTTGTAATAATGCGAAAAAGAAAATCATAAACACAATGGGCCATAATACCATAGACAAAACACTAAAGTCGGTTCTTTTTAAAAACAACTTTAAACTTAAAACCTACTTTTAATTATTTTTTAACTACATATAGTCAAAATTTAAGGTCGTTTTGAGATAAACCGACTTTAACTGGGTGCCACCTCATATGTAGAAAATTATTTCATAAACACTGTAAAGAAAAATAAGCAAGTGGCAGCTTTAAACAGCTGTCATTGAAAATTGAAAAAAAAACAAAAATCGGCAAAATAATAAAATTAAGCTGGAAAATTTAAGAAAAGTGTTTGCGGTAAAAAAAAATGGAGAAGGTAAGATGAATATCATAATTAGGCTATTTTGGCGTTGATCTTTTGATAACTCTTTACAGGAACAAAAAAAAAACAAAGAGAAAGAGAAAGAGAGGCGAATTGGGCTACTCGAGAAAGAGAATATTTGCGGGAGTGTATAAGATTGCACCTGGATATTGTCGAATACAAAGGCAACGACATTTCCATGATTCCTAAAAAAAAAGGAACACATGGAAAACAATCCGGGCTGCTATGGCTTCCGCAGGCTATGATCGTGAAATTATATTATATTTTTGTACACACATCTAGTTTTTGTTCTTTGCATAAACAAGCTGGTTGATTTTAAAGTGATATTCACTCAGCTGATTTTAAATTAAAAATATGTTTTAGCGGTTAAAGTATACTTTTACGTGTATATAGTTAAAGTAAAGTGTACTTTTAATAAAAGTCAACTTTTTAACTATTAGAGTACACTTTTTTTGTGACTATGGTTATGGCCCAATAAATTTTGTTAATTCTTAATGTCAAATGTTTACATGACTGAAAAAAAAAATGAGAACGATATTTTCAATTTTGTATTTCAGAAATTAAATAATTTTCAGTACTAAAGCAAACATAGATTATCGGCTATGTTCTATATTCCACTACAAACTGAAACTGAATTCTTTTTCAATTTCACATGGACAATTTGACGGCGTTTTAAAAAACGAGTGAATATTTTACTTTTTAACAAAAGTTAGAACACATTTTCACAAAAGTTAGAACACAAACTTAATGAAAATTTACACTTCCACTTCATTTTGCAAGTGTAGAATCCAGGTGTATTAAATATGTCTGAAATACAAAATTGAAAACAGTTTCCACATCATTTAGGTAATTAACATATGAGCATTTAAGAGATTTATAGAAAGCTTATCAGTCTGATTCACTGATTCAAAATAAGAACATCAGTAAGAATTAACAAAGCTATTCGTTTTATTTTACGCATCATTGAAAATTCGTTCGTTCTTATTAGTTTTTCCTACACGGTGCTTTTTTTTTGAATATTGTATGTATGTGTATATGTTTGTGCTTGTGTTTTAATTTTATTGTAATTATTATTATTGTTTATATTGTTATTGTTGTTAGTATATAATTTCTACACTTAATACTTTAAATAAACACCGGAAGCTGTCACATTCATATTAAATAAAATAAAATTCATAATTAAAATAAGTGAACAAAAATTACAATAACATAAATTTATTGTTTCGATCATTATTTCAAACTCTTGGAAAAACGGCTAGAATGCAATATTCGGCTGTGCCGAATCTTTAATACCCTCCACCTAAACGTAATAAGAAATACAAAAACTATACTGGTTTTAAGACTAAAATATTCTGTGTTTTCTATTCAGTCTTAGTGCAAATTTTATTATTATTTTACGTAATTACCGATTCTTCTATATTCATAATAATCTTGAGTTTAATTCAACAATATATAAAATTAAAAGAACATTTTTCCTTATTCACAACAAGTTAAGAAACAGAGTATAAAAAAGGGATAAGGTATAAGGTGAGGCTTTTGTGTTTGAATTTGGACTCAATAACATTATTTACAAGAGATATATGGGTGGCATAGTAAAAGTGGACCAATTATGGACTGATAGCTTCTAAATCCAGTAATGGGATTTGGTTGAAATCCATTTCAATAACGTTATTTACAAGAGTTGTATTGTTGGTTGGTGTGTTCAGAAATGGACTTCACTCGGGAGCTATTGCCCATTATTGACTGACAGCTATAGAATCCAGTAGCATAATTGTCATATAACCGATATTAGTATGATTTCTGGATTAAAATTTTCTCAATTTTGCAAGTTAAAGAAAAACAAGTACGAAAATATAGTCGATCAAGCCCGATCATATAACACCCTACACCCAGTATGTATAAAAAAATTTTTCAGAAATGGACGTTATATGGGAGTATGACCTATTATGGACTGATCATCCAAAAATGTATAGTCATGATTTCTGTGGATATATATATATATATATATTATATATGTTATATAGTACTTTATCGCGATATAAATACTTTTAAAAGATTTATGGAGGTAAAAGTGAATTACGAAGACGGTTTATATGGGCGTTTCGACTAATTATGGACCGACCATTATAAAATCAGGTGTCATTATTACTGTATCTAAGAAACTTATTTGTGTCGAATTTTATTTGGATACCAAAATTTTTAAGAAATTTATGGTCGTTAAAGTGATTTTCGGAAGTAGGCCTTATATGGGAGCTATGACTAATTAGGTACCGATCATAATAAAATTGTACCGTATTATTCGTATATATGTATATGAAATATATTTCTATTCAATATTATTTGTTGGTAAGATTTGGGAGCTACGACTAATTATCGACCGATCTTCACAAAATTTGTAGATGTGATTTAGCTTCATTTATTAGTCATTGGTGGTGAAATTTGTTTACATACTTGCATAATTCAAAGATTTATGATCGGTAAACCCCAATTTCGGGAGGACATTTGTATGGGGGCCAGATGAAATAATGGACCGATTTCCACCAGTTTCAATTCCATCCATCCTTGGGCCGAAGAAATATCATTTACTAAATTTTATCGAAATATCTTCAAAATTGCGACCTGTACTCTGCGCACAAACTTTACATGGACAGCCAGCCAGCCAGCCAGACGGACGGACGGACATCGTTAAATCGACTCAGAAAGTGATTCTGAGTCGATCGGAATACTTTAAGGCGGGTGTTGGACCAATATTTCTGGGGGTTACAAACATCAGCACAAATCCAATATACCCTCCTCACTATGGTGATGTAGGGTATAACTATGTTTAGCTATTTAATTATTTGTCTCCTACAAATGTATGTAGTTTCCAACAAATTAAAATAAAAAAACACATCACTTAATTTAAAGGTTTTTCACTACACATGAATTTCGAAAATTCGATTAAACCTGAATGTTGACTGATGCTCATGTTGTTTGTATAAAAGCTTGTTAACCATTTATTAGTGAAACTAAGTTGTATGTATGTATGTATGTATATGCAAATTTGCTAAATTATCGATAAAAAAAAAGTATCGTGTAATTTTAAATTGTTTTTTATGATGGAGGAATAAAATAAATAAATAAAAGCAAATTTCAGAGCAAAAAAAGTGACACAGTGTATATACACTGTCGTACAAAATAAAGTGCGGTTTTAAATGTTTCCTGCTTTTTGATAAAAAAAAAGTGTATTTATTATTTTCGAATAATTACAATTAATAGTTTTATTTTTAATTCAGTTACTATTTCATGTAATATTAATGTATTTCTTTGCAAAGTCTACCCGCTTTTTTATATTTGCAGCTCGTAGAAGAGGCTTTTTTTTTAGCGAACGTACTTTTTAGACCGCTTTCGTTAAGTCTTCTTTGGACAGTTCGAGTCGAAATATTTAATGCCATTAAATTTAGTTCCTCCTTTATATTTCTGGCTGTCGTAAAAGAATTTCTTTTTGCTATAATTGCAATATCATTATCGTCTAGCTTGGTGGTCTTACGTTTTCTGCCACATAAGTTCTTTATATGGTCTGAACACCATGCATTTTTAATTGAGTCAAATATTGGTTAATTAAAAAGTGTTCACATATGCTCAATATTGCTAATTTAATTAGCGTTTGACAGCAGCTGACAAAAAGAATACATTTACAGTGCACTCGGGAAAACGTCAACGCTCGTTTACGACAACGACCCAAAACCTCAACCCTTTTTCTACATTACCTACTCTATAGTTTTATGAAATAAATAGAGAGAAGTCTCTCTTCCAAGTGTTGGAAAGAAAAAAACAGCAGAAAAAAAAGAACAGATTTTTGTTAAAACGTCAACAATTTGTTAAACGTCAACACCAGCGGTTTTAATTAGTTGACGTTTTCCCGAGTGCACTGTATTTGGTTCTAATATTATCATTTTCAGCCTAAAAATATTCTTTATTAATTTAAAAGCGAAACAACTGCCATTTAAGTTATTACTAGTCACAGGGTTGTATTTTTAATTTTAACAATTATTAGAACAATTAACTCTTAATGAAGCAATTATCTTAATTGAAATTTTGTATGGATAATTGAATTCAATTAGGCGTTAATTAAAAAATTTCAATTAAAAATGCATGTGTGAACATCATATTAGGCTTTTGTTTGACTTTCTTACTTTACACAAAGCAGTTATTTTTCTGACCGCATATTCCGATATCTTATCCTTAGAACTCAAAGCTTTCTGTTTCATCCCATTTTCACGATCTAGTACTTACAAATTTTTATTCATTTTGAAAAATGCTGGGTCTATTCTATTTATTATTTTTTAAAAACTTACCATAAATTTCAAAAAAAAAAAAATCATTAAAACAACTCTTATTTTAAGTTTAACAGAAAACCTCACTTTATTTTGTCAGACAGTGTAGTTACATAAATAGAATGTTATGAAAGAGTTCATAACAATTTGTTTAGGGCTTTATAGACATCCTGTGATGATACAACAACAGCGGCAGAGCAACAACAAAAATGAACGAGCTTAGTTATAGTCGATGTATGAGTAACATGTGAGTGCGTTTGTGTTTGTGTGAGATTCAATATATGCAAATAACTGTTATTTAACCCATTTAATTGCTATGTATGGATTTCCTGTGTGTTATTTTCTCGTTTTTATTTTAAATATTTCTTTTCTGGCATCCAAAATTGTGATGTGTTTACATACATGTATGGGAGTGTGCATGTGTTTTGCAAAAAATATTTTATATTACATTGGGTGTAAATGACACTTAGCTTGACTTTGTGCGCTAGCCAACGAAGCAACAAACCCTGATTCAAGTTTAGCCGTTTTTAAATTGAAATTCAATCGCCAGGCAAATAAATTATATTACATCAACGAAATCACAAAGAAGCATTAAATTAAGTGAAATATAGAAATACTTTAAAATTACCCTATTACAGCATTTATATGAGACGATGAGTGCAAGAGTGGCCTAACCCACATATACATATATATATATAAATGTCAATAATGCCGAATTAGCAGCCCAACTGCACCCTGTTAACATTATTTTGTACCAAATTAAAAAAAAAACAAGTAAGAAAGTATAGTCGGTCAAGCCCGACCATATAATACCCTACACCCAGTATATGTATAAAACAGTTTTTCAGAAATGTGCGTTATATGGGAGATATGACCTATTATGGACCGATCATCCAAAAATTTAGTGTCATGATTTCCGAGAATATGAATATTATATATGTTAAACTTTATCTCGATATAAATACTTTTAAAAAATGTATGGAGGTTAAAGTTGATTACGGGGAGGGTCTTATATGGGAGTTTCGACTAATTACGGACCGACCATTAAAAAATTCGGTGTCATCATTTCTATATATTATTTGTGTCGAATTTTATTTGGATACCAACATTTTTGAGTGAGTTATGCTATTTAAACTGATTTTCGGAATTGGGACTTATATGGGAGCTATGACTAATTATGGACCGATCTATATGTGCTTTGGCTTCATTTACCATTCATTTGTGATGCAATTTGTTTGGTTCCTTTCATAATTGAAACATTTATGATAGATAAACACCAATTTCGGAAGGACTTTTGCATGGGGGCTAGGTGAAATAATGGACCGATTGCCACCAGTTTCAATCCTATCCTTCCTTGGGCCGAAAAAATATCACGCACGGACGGACGGACATCGTTAGATCGACTCAGAATGTGATTCTGAGCCGATCCCTATACTTGGACCAATATTTCTGGGCGTTACAAACATATGCACAAATCCAATATACCCTCCATCACTGCTTCTGGGTTAAGCCACTCTTGCACTCATCGCCTCATATTACATACTCGTACATATTTCTTTCTACGTTTTCCTTTTACATTTAAATGATAATTACATTCAGTTCATATACTATGCATATTTTCTTTTATCTTTCAGTTATATACAGATGCTACCTGTTTATGATATACTGCTTGTCAAATCATTCTAGTATGTAGCATTGTAATAACCGAAACATTACTGTCAGCAAATTTAAAAGATGAAAGAATTGGGACGATTTATAAATAAGTATGAACATACATATTTACACTGATGAAACGATATTTCTAAATAAATTTTTGTTAACATTTCAGTTACAAAAAATATATTTATTTACAGCCTGGTAAAGGAAAATTATAAAAAAATAACACAATCACCCCTATCGTAAATAAAAATTCCACATGCAATTTGTTCCCTTTTATTTTTTTAACATTGAATTTTGATAGGAAAAATGTGAAAAGGGAACAAATTTCATGTGGAATTTTTATTCACAATAGGGGTGTATATTAACGCATCGTTGGGGAAAAAGATGCTGGAAAAATTATTGTTCAATTCACAAGTGATGTTGTATGTTGTACATTGTGTAGTACAACTATCTGATTGTGAACACAATTTTAAGCAAAGCCGTATGTTTACGTTGTCAAAACTTCAAACTGACAAAAGTCAAATAATAAAAATTAATAATGCAAGTGAGCATGGTGCAATTATACAAGGTGAGTGCAGTAGCACAGCTGACTGACTTTATTTACAATTTACTTGCGTCAAAAGTAATACTTTTTCAAGTATTTTTGACAGTAGTACATTATTTTACACAAACAAAATGTCTGTTGTTTCTGTTTTGTGTTGTATTTGTTGTCGATTTGCACTCACCTTGTATAGTTGCACCATGCAAGTGAGAAAAACAAAATATTTTCTGCATTGCTTGAAAAATATAATGCAGACATTTTTACAATTGAGTCATGCAAGTAAAAATAAATGATCGTTTTTCATAAATTAAATACAACAATCTTCATGTCATTCCAAAAAAGCGTGTTTTATTTCATTTGCTTAAAATATTGTGATTTTTGTGTTGTATTTTATGCAAAATATGGTAAAGCAATTTGTGAAAAAAACAAAAATCTCAAGCTGGGTAGGAAAAATTGGAATATATTAAATATTTTGTGAATATTTGTTATTTGATTCAATTGATGCAAACAAATTATGCCAAAATGCTATACGGGCATATATTGACGTCCCCTAAAAGGGACACTGCGTCCAGGGTACAATTGTGATACGATGATTGAGTAAACATTTTTTCATATACATATAGATTCACAGTTTCTGAAATATTGGATGAACAAGATGCCCTTGAAAACAATGCGCATAGAATTGTAATTTACACAATTTCACCATTAGATGGTGATACTGTCGATACTGATCAAGATATCAATGAAAGCGATAACGAGCATTAGGCAAATCTTAATCATCTCGGTCCAAAACTATTATATACAGAATGTACAGCACAGAATGTACAAATTGTATATAATGTCCAAAAATAGTACAGGAAGATAGTGAAGGGAATGATAGTGATGATGAACGCCTATATAAATTAATCCGCATCTCCTGTGGATCCAACAGACAGACAAACACGAGTTCAAACTGTTGGCGAAAAGTTGAACCATTATATAAAATAAATACGGAACGTACAATGATTACACCATCAATTGGTTTTGTATAACTGAAGGCTCGGTTATACAAAACTCCGATAGAATTTTTTTTAAATTATTTTTCTACGAGGATATTCTAAAATATTTTGAGGAGCAAACAAACTTGTATGTATAAGAATATAAATTTAGAGGTATTTTTAGGAGGTATTCTCATGTCTGGATACGCCACGTATCCCAATAAAAGGATTGTATTGTTCAAGCAAACCTGACTGTCCTAAACTGCTCCCCAACGGCATGAAAATGAAGAGGTTTGAACAAATACTAAATAACTTTCATTTGAATAACAACCTTCAAATCGATAATATGGATCGCCTTTACAGAATGAGACCTTTAACAAATCACTTAAATGCATCATATCTGACACGGTGAAATTGATTAAAAAATGTTCAATCAATAAAATTATGATCCCTTATTATTACAAACATTATGCCAAGTAATATATTCACGGGAAACCAATCCGCTTTGGGTTTAAAAACTGCATGTTAAATTCAGCTAACAATTTTATGATCCAATTTGATATACATATATATATGGGATAAACTGCAGAATCTATTCTTAATGGAAGGTGGTTTCATATAACAAAGGATTCCAGGTAATATAACCATAACAAAAATCTCCTCTTTGCAAAATCACGGTAATGAAAATATCATAGAACTTGTTTGATTATACTTTGGTCTCAGGCATATAAAGCTGCCTCCGCTAATAAACGCGCCGGTTACCGACATAAAGAATTCAGGGAATCTTTTGCCAGTCCGAATACAAGGCTACAGAATAAACCCTAACAACACAGTTCTTTAAACATTACACCATCTACGAGCCCTAACCACTATTAATTCATACAGTGCATCTATTTAAACAAATGAAATGTAATTGATTATTTTAAGTCCCTTGTTTTGCGAATATTTATCTATTAATTCATATATTTACGCAGCCAATTTTGTTCTCATTTGGTTTTAATAATGAAAAAAAAATCAATTTACATATTTTCTATTTTGTTTTTGCGATACCTATGGGCAATGTCCCTTATAAGGGACGGTCCATAACTCCAAAACTATAAGTTTTTTTTTTAATAAAATGTTTTAAAAGGAATTAACCAGATTATTTTTAGTAATAATTGATGAAAATTATTTGAAGAAAGTCGCCAGGGAACTTCGTCCACTAATGGGTTAATTAATTTTCTTTTCTTGTTTTAAATTTGTCAATCAGTTTGTGATTTGAGTGTTACTGTTTGATTTTTTTAAACAAAAATTAGTAATTTTTTGATTTAGATAGACACTTGAACTTTACTTAACTTTACTTAAACTTACATACAACATTCAAACAAGTAAGAAAGTATAGTCGGTCAAGCACAACCATATAATACCCAACACCCAGTATATGTATAAAACAGTTTTTCAGAAATAGGCGTTATATGGGAGATATAACCTATTGTGGACTGATCATCCAAAAATTTAGTGTCATGATGTCTGTGAATATAAATATTCTATGTTGGAAACTTTATCTCGATATAAATACTTTTAAAAAATATATGGAGGTTAAAGTGAATTACGGAAAGGGTCTTATATGGGAGTTTCGAAGTTTCGACTAATTATGGACCGACCATTATAAAATTAGGTGTCATTATTTCTGTATATAAGAAACTTATTTGTGTCGAATTTTTAAGAAATTTATGATCGTTAAAGTGAATTTCGAAAGTGGGCTTTATACGAAAGCTACGACTAATTATGGACCGATCATAAAAAAATTGTACCGTATTATTTTTATACATATGAAATATATTTGCGTTTAATATAATTTGGATACCAAAATTTTTAGACACTTATGATGTTTAAAGTGATTTTTGGAAAAGGGCCTTATATGGGAGGTACTAATTATGGACCGATCTGCACAAAATTTGTACATGTGATTTGGTTTAATTTACCTCTCATTTGTGATGAAATTTGTTTGGATACTTAAATAATTCAAACATTTATGATCGGTAAACCCCAATTTTGAAAGGACAATTGTATGGGAGCCAGCTGAGATAATGGACTGATTTCCACCAGTTTCAATTCCATCCATCCTTGGGCCGAAGAAATATCATTTACTAAATTTTATCGAAATATCTTCAAAATTGCGACCTGTACTCTGCGCACAAACTTTACATGGACAGCCAGCCAGCCAGACGGACGGACCGACGGACATCGGTTAATCGACTCAGAATGTGATTCAGAATGTGATTCTGAGTCGATCGGTATACTTTAAGGTGGGTGTTAGACCAATATTTCTGGGCGTTACAAACATCAGCACAAATCCAATATACCCTCCCCACTATGGTGGTGTAGGGTATAAAAACATGCATATGTAAAAATGTCGTAGGTGTTGTACAAAATATTACCAGCAACATTTGTACAACTATTGTAAATTCAGACCACGTACAACTCCTATGACACAACAACATTACTTGTGAATTGAATATATATGAATAACAAGAACCGTTTATTTTCCTACTAAAATTCTTCCAATCTACTTTTATGTCTCACATAATATTATTATTAAATTAAACCTCCATCCAATTTTATCACTTCTTCGCACCTACGTTGCATACATCACACAAGTTTTGTGCATATTTCGGAGGATATGTATGGAATTAAATTCCTTTTTGATTTTTTCCATGCAGCGTTTTTGTTTTTAGGCTATTTTTCAATTTCAGGACATGTGTGCAATAGGTTTTAAAACCTGGGATTGACTTCTTCCCATTTTTTCAGTTGAAAAAAAAGCAACCACATATCATTAAGAGAACTGCAAATTATTTATTTTGTGGGCTTCGAACAAAGGTTTTGTCATCAGAACCAAACAAATTTATCTTCGTTTCCTCTAACCAAAGCACATTTCGTTGTAAATTCATTCATTAGCAAAAAACAACCAAGTTTTAACATTCTGTTTGCTTAATAAAGGTGCATTTCCCCCGACCTACGGTAATAACTTATGAGAGTTAAAAAAAATTTATAGAAAGTTTATTAGCATAGCTTCTTTTATGCAGTATTGAACATCTAAAAGTCGTACGTACTTATTCAGCTCAATCATGAATAAAAATTGCGCTGGAGTTTTTTCCCCTTTTCCCATTTTTCCTATTCAAATTCAATGTTAAAAAAATAAAAAGGGAAAAAACTCCCGCGGATCTTTTATTCATGATTGGGCTGATTTTTTTCTCCGGGGTTGCTGTATCCACATACATATGTCTGCTTGTCTTTATGTAAAAATTAATTCGTAATTTAATTTTTAATATGCAAATATTTGTTTACATACGAGTATACCTTTATAAATATGTATATATGCCAATGAAATGATTTTATAATAATTTTCTTATTTTTAGGGCAAAAAAACAACATGCAAAATAGAAAACTTTAATCAATATTGACAAACAATATTGTACAATTTCAGACTTTAAATTAAAATAATCATGCTAAAGAGAAACTGTCATCGTCAGAATTCGACTTCATTTTGTAATATTTCTAGTACATATTTTAATCAGCATTGCTTGTTTGAAGTTAACATGCTTTAAATTTAGTCTTAAATTAATTTACAATTCAGTTTGATGTTGCACAAGAAACTCAATTTACTAAAAATCTCTTGCATATGACATCTGGCATGAATGTACGAATAGTTATATGCATATTTATAGTATTCATTTGTAAAGTACCAGAATATCTATGTTTTCCATCCACCAAAACTGAAACTATTTTTAAACTTTTATTTCTATTAATAGAGTTATATAATTATCTAAATTTCAAGTTCTTTTTCTTTTGCAAAGCAAATAAATTTCTTAAACCTAGAAACCTATTTCTAATGACTGGGGTTATTTGCATAAGGCTGCTGCCACAGTTTACTTTATTTTGACGCTTGAAAATTGCTCCATTTCAACAATAAATCTATTAAATTTGTAAACGCTTTTGATTTCGTTTCTTTTTATATATACTATGAGCCTCAAAAGTGAGTAAACACAACAAATTATTTGATTATTTTAAGATAATGAAAATCCTAAAATCTATCCATCGATTGAAATTTAAAAGTTTCGTTTTGTTGGATATTGGGTTCAATAATAGCTTCGGTTATGAAAAAAAATGCTTTTCATAATCTTAAAAAAATCAAAAAATTCACTGGTGCTTACATACTTTTGAAGCTGTGTGTAACTAGCTAAAACCCGGTGTGCTTCGCTACCCGTATCGTAATGAAATAAAAAGTTTAAATATACCGTATTTGCCGGACGATAAGAAGCACTCTGATTTTAGGTCAAATTTTCAGAGTAAAAAGGTGCGTCTTATCGTTCGCCAAATACGGTATTTATTAAGTTATTAAAACCTACAGTTTGCCTTTTAAATTAAATCTTATTACATTTTCTTATTATGATTTACAATATACAAACAAACAAACACACATTCACTTTTAGTATATAGATAAGGTTTCAAATGTGTAAAAATTTTAACATTTACTTAATATTGTTGTTAGTCAGCGCATTGGTGTCCTAAATATTAATATTGATAGCTGATATAGCTTTTCCTATATATAACTTGTCATCATATCTATGGGAGGTGCCACGCCCACTATTGATAGTCCGACCATTCTTGTCCTAAATATTAATATTGATGGTAGAATAACCGTACCATATATCTTATTGTATACCATATATTTAATTTTTTTTTTAATTATCATCATATGGGTGGTGCCACGCCCCCTGTCGCTATTACTCCCATTTTTCCGCAAATATTTAAACAAACAATGGAATTCCTCATGCAAAATTTGAGTACTATAGCTATTAAAGTTTCCTAAGTATTTGATTTTTAAAATTAACTTTGTATGGGAGGTACCACGCCCACTTAAAATTTGAAAACAAAAGTAGCCTATAGCTCCATCCAGACATACAGAAATATACTGTGAAAATTTCAAGCAAATCGTTTCAGCCGTTTAGCCGTCTATAGATCCCAAACTAATAATAATAAACATACATACGTACATACATACAGACACACAATCACTTTTATATATATAGATAACAAAAAATACATATAAACGAGCCTTAATTCTTTTAGAAAAATATTTTCTTTTGGAGTCATTCAAAATCCCCCAAAAATATATGGCGAAACAAGAACGACGGTAGAACATAGCGGAGGCTCAGTAATGGTCTGGGGTTGTATGGTGGCATCAGGGTTCGGTAATCTTATATTTATAGAATCTACAGTGAAATGGAAGATTATCTCGATATTTAAAAAACTAACAAGAGTTTATATTCGGATGTGCCAATTCTTATATACACACTACTAGATCACCTATTATGGAGATTTATAAGAGATTTTTCATTTAAGTTGCGAAACTCGACTTTATATGCGGGTTACGGTCAAATTCATCATGAAATTTGGTACAACAATTTATATGTCTATTCTGATTATGCTTGTCAAATTCCAACTTGATAGTCATTTTGATAAAAGAATTTTAGTGATTTTCGGAACTAGACTTTATATGGCGGCTACAGTTAATTGTGGACCGACCATCATTAAATTTGATACGACGATTTGAATGTATATTTTGATTATGCTTGTCGAATTTAAACTTGATAGTCATTTTTGTGATTAATGTTCATTTAAGTGAATTTCAAAAGTGATCTTTGTACGGCGCTATGTCAAAATTATGGACCTATGCAAAGAAAATATTGTTTTAAGATTTTTGTGATTTATGTTCATTTAAGTGAATTTCAAAAGTGATCTTTGTATGGCGCTATGTCAAAATTATGGACCTATGCAAAGAAAATATTGTTTTAAGATTTCTCTTTGCATGAAATTTTTGCAGAATTTTGTTTAGATACGGCTTTTCTATAGACATTTATGTACCATAAAGCCATATTCCGGGAAGACATTTATATGGAGACTATCGTGGACCGATTCCTAACATTTTCAGCACGAAAATAAAGTGTGCAAAATTCCATGATATTACCTGGATTATATATGAAGAAAAGAGCAAAAATATCTGAAAAATATCGAGGTAGTCTGAAACTTTGATCTAAGTCTTTTTTTCGAAGCTGTATCGTGAATATATAGACTTTTTGGTTCTACGACCATTATTTCGATGTGTTGCAAACGGAATGACAAACGTAATATATCCCCATCTTTTTGGTGGTGTGTATAATAATGTACCTCCCCCTACTATAGAGAAATTAGAACTAGCACAGAACTGGATTTTCTAACAGTCCCCAGAAATAAAAAATTAAATAGACAAACAATTTAGGAAAATAAAGAATAATCTAAAGTCATTAATACAGGATGAATGGAAGAAAATTTCGCTTGATTCACTTGTTGATTCTATGTCTAGAAGATTGTCAGCTGTGATAAAAGCAAAAAGACTACTAACAAAATATTAAATACAATGTCGCATATTCAGAAATCGTAACTAAAGTCGAAAATTAGTTAACAGAAACTAAAAAAAAGTTCATAAATAGTTATAGATCTTATTCACAAATCATAACTAACTTAGCAACTGCTTTCAGCTGTTAAAAGAAATGCAACACTGCATTTAGTAGATTGTTTTCTTTTTTCTTGTGATTTTTTTTTGTCAAAATAGACACAATTAGCAAAGAAAATAAGGTGAGTTTATTATTATTGTTAGAAAAAATATGTATTTATTTTAGAGAGACTCAAATTGGTCGCCAGATGAAAAAACTACATTTAAAAAATTGGTGGCCAAATATGTTAACATCATCGACGACAAGAAATATAATCAATCAGCTGTTCTTTAAATGTATTTGTTAGCTGACATGTAACTAATTAAGTTGTAACTTTTCGTGCTGAAAGTAATCAACTAACGCTTGGTTTTCACTATGTCATTTTTGTTGTCAAATTGTCCAAATTGTTGGCAATTGTATGAAAACGCGTTGTCATTTGGCGTCATCTATGTTTGCAATCATGAATTGAAATTATGATGACGCCATATGACAACCCGTTTTCATACAATTGCCAACAATTTGGACATTCTGACAACAAAAATGACATAGTGAAAACATAGTGAAAACACGGCCGAAGATAACTTAAGTTGGGACTTAAAAAAGTTTAAACTTAGATATCATTTCTGAATATGCGCCAATGTTTTACATAATTTTAATAAAACTGTTTACTTTATTTTGTCGCGAAAAATCTGGTACTTTTGGGTTGAAATTGAATTATTTTTTTACGTTACTTATTTTTTAGTTTTTTTTATGAATCAGTTATATTTTGCTAAGTTACTTATGAATTACGAAAAATATTTTATTTTAAATTGGTTATAAATTGGTAAACAATATTAAGTGTCTACTGTATATTTACGCTCACAGTATATCTCCCACCAATGTACTATGGTTTTTTTGTTTGGATTTTTTTGGCATAAAGTCAATTTTTTTTTTGTTAAGTATTTTAAAATTTTGTTGATTTTTAATTTTTAAACACCCTAGTTAGATAAAAACATATTTAACTTTAACATGTGGAAAGATTTAAGGAAAAACACTCAAAATGGCTTGCCAAAAGCATATTCATAGAAATCACTGGTTAGAAAATAAAGTGGGTCGCCCAAAATGTGATTACAAAAGCGCTGGTCCTCGCCTGAAAAGAAAATTAGCCGCGGAACTCTCAGAGGAGAATAACAACTTAGCTCCCTTACTCATACATGCTGCCACAATAGGAGATGAATACTGAAATTTGAATTTGTATAATTATTATTTTTTTCTTTTCATCAAATATAATAGAAAATTTAAAAATAATATTTTTAATGGAAACGTCAAAAACCTTGTTGCATGTTGGCCAGATTGGCTATATAGCAGCTATATGAAATAGTGCACCAAATCATATGAAACTTGGTAGGTCATTTTGGAAGCATAAAAAATGTACACAAACAAAATTTCATTTCAATAGCTTTAAAATTAGAGTTTATGCCAAAATAAACGAAAAAAAACCATAGTGCAATGAACACTTATTCTTACAAAAAAAATGTCATTTGATAAATACAAATATTGAATATAATAGGAGTTATTTTAACAAAATGTGTTTTCATTCTTTGATAAATTCCAGTTAAAACAAATTAGTAATTCCAATAAAAAATAAACTTTGTAGTTTAAATCAATGTATTAATTATAATTTATGGAGGTGTAAATTCCTTAAAAAAAACAAAATGAAGACTTTGTTTGTAGTTTAACAATGCCTTATAATTATAATTTGAAACGTAAATTATAAATTACTACATAATCTGTGGCGGTTATAGCTGCTTTGGCCCCTCTTTAATTAGCACTATTAAAAGCAGAGTTTTATTAACAAAATAACGAAACTTAAATGTAGAACAACTCATTTCAACCGAACAAGCACAAAACAACTATAAACAAAAAGGCTTAAATAATTAATAACAAAGGATAAGAAAAGGGTTTTTAAATGTAAAGTTGAGAGAAGGCAAAAATATGTTTAATTTAGCATACACTTTAAATCTCAACTGAACAAATGTTGCAAGAGTAAATGTTGAGAATGGTTATAAATAAAATCAAACACCTTATTTGCCTGTACAATAACAAGTATTAATTACAGAATTCCTTTACATTTCAATAAATCTGTCTTAGCCAACTTGTAGCTATAGAATGTTGGTGGAAAGTTTTGGCTAGAAATTTCTACTTTATTTAATACACTGACAGCTAATGAGGTGTTAAGATTGTTAATTTATTTTTGTGTGTTTTTCTCCCTGTCTTTTATCAGACAATGTAAGTCGAAGGCTTTTACTTTTACTCTGTCAAACAAAAGCAATGCTGTAAAAGAATAAATAATTTTTGAATGACTCGGGCAATTAATTGTGATGTTTATTGGCCCAAGATTCCTTCTATATTCTTAATTCCTTCTATATTATCTTAGTAAAAAAGGTTTTTTTTTGTTATATTTATTCTAACTGAGAAATGTATTAAAACAAATTAATAACAATTATTTTCCTTTTAATTGATTTTTTTTTTTTTTTGCAAAATGAAACGAAAGCATTCATTAATTTTTAGTTCATGATGAATTCGTACAAATATTAATTCAATTCATATTTTCAAGCATTTTTAATTCACGGTGAAATTCAATATTTGATTCATTTACAGCTCTGATAAATATGTATGTGTCTGTATAAATGTATGGAAGTTGGTTAAACAAAACTCTTTTTTAGACGCACACACACGCTGTCCACTAGGGTGACCGCAAAAAATCGATGTCGGAATTTTAAAAACTCTTGAGTTGATTTTTATGAAACTTGAGAAAAATATATTTTAAGGTTCCAAATTTACAACAACATCGCAAAAATATAAATTAAGCCTTAAACGCGCTTGGGGCAGACGAACAAAATTTTGAAATTTGTTTCCCCCCTCTGTCAGATCCGGTCACGCTACTGACCACATTACAGCTGGCATGGTACACTGAACACTGATTACACACATCAACAGTGTAATCAAAAATACAAAATGGGTTTTAAGTGTAAACACACTAATAGTTAGACGCATGTACACATACCTAAACATAGAGTTTCAATAAAGACAGTGGTGTTGGAAGAAAGCACTTTATAAAACAGCATAAGACGTGATATGTCGCAACTAAACATGTTGATGTGTTATGCATTGCTATGCCAACTCAAAACCCATTGCCTCATTCGTCAATCAGTGGTCGGTACTCATAGACAACTTGTCTATAACAGAATTTTTTTTAGAAGTTTTTTTTTATATTTTCATTTCTCCGACCCAATAATAATATTGATGTCTTCGACGACTGTATTCTCTGTATAACTTAAAACTTCGTGATGCATAACAGATGGCGTATATTTTTAATGCGGTTTTTGTCTTCAGTAATTTATATGTCATTTTGAAGGATACATATCTGTCTTTTGTTCCCATTGGTTATTGAACGTTTATACACTAAAACATAGTTTTTGGAGGCCAATAATTGTAGAGATTACTCTATGAATATTCTCAAGCAGCAAATTCAAAATGTTCGCGAGAAGCAAGATTTGTCCCAAAGCAGGGAAATTGGGTACCACATAATTTGAAACCGAAAGACGATTTTGCATGCCTGAATTGCTGCCAAACGCTATAAAAGCAAATAATTTTTGCACCGTATAATAATTCGCGATTATAATTGGTTGCATTACGATAACCCGAAGCGCAAGAATCAGCCGAATCAACGAACCAAATATCCACAGCGTTAAAAACTATTTAAAAAGCATTGTTTAAAAGTTTTGCCGCACCCGCATTTTAGTTCAGACATTGTCCCGTTTGACTACTCATTGTTTCGATCGATGCAGAACTCTCTCTCTCTCTCTCTCTGTTTGGGATAGGCTTTACTTTAGAAGAGGTATGCGATATTGGCTTAATTTGTTCTTGGCCTCAAAATATGAGCAATGCTTTTAGCGCTGAATTCATACCTACAGCTGCGTGCAACTAATTATGGACAGTAGTATTCAATATTTAAATCGTTAGGTTAAAGGTAATATTTTTATTTATAGTGTTTTTTATAATTTGTAAAAAAAAAATTATCGTGCACTAAAATAAGGAAAGTGATAAATTAATTAACATTTTCAAATTGAGGTACTTTTTAAAAGTACCTGGAAAACAATTAATTATGATTACACAGAGTGTTTTTCAGTATATGAAAAGTTCCTAATACTTGCTTAACATGGGTAAAATCAACATCTCAGTACTTGAAAGGTTATTGTACAAATGCATTAGGATGGAAACACTTATCGGGAAATCGCAACTGTTCGACTACAGAAAAGTTGGCCAGTAAAAAAAGGCCGTATTACGAGAGTTCGCAAAGAGGCACTGATAGTGCGTGAGTCGAAAAAAATCTGGATAAATCTTTAAATCTTAAAATGAGATTCGGATTGCAGTCTTTAGCCAAAATGAGGCAAAACCGTCTGCAGATATAGTAAAACGTCAATTGTGAGAATTTGGACTCTAAAAGAATTTCACGAAAGAAACCATTATTGTCTGAACGTTACCGAAAGCAAAGAGTCTAATTCCCAAAGAAGGTCGGATGTTAAATGAAAAAGAGTATTATTTTCAAACGAAACAAAAATAATCAAAAAAAATGTTTGCCGTCCAAAGTTGAAAGAATTTGATCTTAAGTACACCGGCTCCACTTTGAAGCATGAAGGAGGTTCTATAATGCTTTGGGTCGCTGCACAAAATTGAGGGAAATATGGATAAGTTTCAGTATGCTAGAATTCTAATGATGCCGTATGCTGATGAGAACATGCCAGTAACATGGATATTTCAACAAGATTACAATCCGAAGCATACGGCTCATCACAATTCGGTTAGTGTTCCCGATTGGCTTTCATGCAGTCCTGATCTCAAGCCGATTGAGAACTTATGACGAGAATTGGAAATTATATTTATTTATTACTTCATCTTAAGGCCAGCGGATAGACAATCACCCCTATCGTGAATAAAAATTCCACGTGAAATTTGTTCACTTTTCACATTTTTCCTATTTAAATTCAATGTAAAAAAAATAAAAGTGAACAAATTTCACGTGGAATTTTTATTCACGATAGGGGTGAATGTTTTTTTATTTGGTGTAAAAACGTATAAATTTTTTGGCGTGTCAAGTCGGGAGCAAACCAAATACAACTGACCATGTGAAAAACATGAATTTTCCAAAATTAAGCCAGTAATAATCAATGATTCGTCTTGCGCTTTATTGATGGTACTAGCAAAGGCAAGACTTTTTTTTTGTAAATAAACCGAAAACTCGGATTTTTGAATGCAACATTTCGAAAGTTTTAAAATTTTGATAAACAAATTTTTATCTTTTCAACAAAAAATTGCTGCGTGTAAATTGGGACTACCTAACCCACTGTTCGAAAACAATTTCTATTAGAACGCATACATTTGACAGCATAAGATGGACATGTATCTTTATATGTCTATAAACAAGAAACAACAAAAACAATATAACAATGACATTCATTTAGCTTTAGTTTATAAAGTTTTATAGGGTACATTTAAAGTGCATAAACAAAGGTCATAGACAATGTATTTGTAGACCTGTTTTCTCCTGTCTTTATTGTTGTGTTGTCGTTGTTCTGATGCGAACAAGGATGTTTAAATGTTGTAAACAAATCCAGTAACAAAAAAAAAACTAAAGAAACGAGAATAGAAGAGAAAAACAAGAATTGAAACATACATTTTTTGATATGGAACATTACATCCTGTTAAAATGAGAAAAATGTAGAGAAAAAAAAAAACATGCTAAAAGCAAGATTTGTGTCAGTTTCCGGTATGAAACATATATTCACACCTACATCATCCACTGATTACATACACATATCTATGCAGACATGTAAACATCAATACCTATACATATATATGTACTCGTATGTACATACCAACACATAGCATGTACTTCCAAGTAGTTTGCTACAAAATAGGCTTTCAATAAAATCTAATAGAGTGAATTCTCATGTGTGGTTAAAAACCAAAAGAAAAGAGATTGATTTAACAACAGCAAAAACTTGCAATAAAAGTGGGATCGTATGAAACTTTAAGCAACATTATTAAACTTTATTTTGTGATGCTTTCGTTCTTCTCTCAGTGGCCGTTCGTCTCCACTTTCGTTCATTTGCAGCTCAATAAAACATGGTAATATGATTGTGGAAGACAATTTTGTTCACTTTTTCATTTCCTCTTGTTGTTTTGGGACCAATAATGAACTCTTCTCGTCTTTGCTTTTTTCACAGTATTTGATTTACATACAGTTCTGGACATATTTCTATCTCTACATATTTCTCTACGAGCGACTATATGTATATTTGAAATATCTTAGATTGTCTTTGATACATGTGTTTGGCAGTTTTCTTAGTTTAAAAAGTTTTGCTTACAAAAAAAAAAAAAAAAAAAAACTTTTTAATATGAAAACGATGCATTTGCTTGCTTAACAACAACTGTTAGGGAAAGTTTTTAAGTATAAAAAATGGGCAAAATAGAACTAATCGGTCACAAGAGAACTGTACGTAATCGTTAAAGTTTTGTTTTCATAATTGTAGAATGTTGTATTGTTAGAAAAGATAAAGTAGACAAAGTTCATTTATTTGTTAAGGACTTTTAGTGGAATTGATGTTTAAAAATGATGATGTTTACATCGACTTCGAAGAAATAAAATAAATCAAAATAAATTTCACTTCTCAGTTCAACTATAATGGTTCTCTATATACAAGCTCAGATTAATACGATTTGCTTGCTACCATTTCTATAACAACTTCCTTGTAATTCGTATTGTTATACAGTTACATACGTGTCATTTAGAACAAATAGCTTGTAATATAAGAGATTAGTTAATGGAGTTTTTTCTAATGTTAATGATACTTTTTGATGATATTAAAGGGTGATACATTTAGACCTTTTTCTCATTTCTTTTACTGATCACTAGAGTGGGTCCGAAACCAGGTTTTCTAGGCCGAAACCGAACCAAAACCAATATTCGGCCAAAAAATCGATATTCGGCCTAATGCAAAAGAAACCAAAACTTTAAAAAAATTATTTATTTTAATGTTTAGATAATTTTAAGGTGCCCATAAGTTCCTACACTAACTACTCCATAGATCTTGTTTTTTCGTCTTGAACTAACAATTTTTTTAAGGAAACAGTATATACACTATAAACACTTATAAAGTATGAACACTTTATCACTGATTAAATGTGTCACCAATCAACATCTATTCTGTCATCATCTCAAAATGTATTTCGGAAAGGTTGCTCCACCATAACAAATGTCCATCAACTTACCACCCATGTTAACTAAGGCTTTGTACAAGGAAAACACTGAATTAGTAAAGCTTTTGATAAAGTAAATCACAGACTTCTGCTTATTAAACTGGATCTACTTGGTTTTAAAGTCTAAACTGGAGAAAATCTTGTCTTTTGGATAGAACTCAATGCGTAAAATTTAAAAAGAAATACTCTAAAAATATTTTGGTTACTTCTGGTGTTCATCAAGGCAGCCACCTTGGTCCAATTCTTTTAAATTTCTGTAACATTCTAATGTATGCTGATGATGTTAAAATATGTTTGAGCTTCTCTCAATTTGTGGATCATTTATATCTCCAATCGAATCTCAACAATTGCTGTTTGTGGTGCAGTCAAAACTTAATAGAATTAAATTTAAAAAAAAAATGTAAACTTGTGTGCTTTTCAGGAAGTAATTATATTCCTACCAATTATACTTTGGGTGATTACCGGCTTGAAGTTGTTGAGAATTTTCTCGATCTGGGAATTTTACTAGACAAAAAATTAAACTTTGTTTAGCAAATTACCATGACGATAAATAAAGCTAGAGGTGTATTCGCAATTTATAAGAACACTAGCTAAAACCCGGTGTGCTTCGCTACCACCATCGTACTGAAATAAAAATTTAAGATTCCGAAAATTTAATCCGAAGATTAACAATTTGATTGCTATTTTGTTCTGCCCACTCTTGATGATGTTGCGTTTCAAGTTGGTCTGGTTAAGTAGGTCGTGATATTGTGGTACTATGTCGTTGAATTTGATGGCGCTGTTAACGTTCCCTCAAAAATTTCTTTAGATCATACTGTTACAGCATGAAGTTGAAGACTTTGAAGGCGTTCGTCGCATTCTAAATATTTTTTTGTAGCTCGTCCTACCCGTTGTGGCGGTGTTTGTGTTGCTTGTAATGATGTGGGACTTTGCTGGAATGCTTTCGGTAACTCTTGATATTACTGACCGCGATCTTTCCCTTTCAATACACTTGTTGTCTTGTTCAAATGTTTCGGCAGATCTAGAGGTTAAAGCCCGACTCCTTTAAGTTTTGTGGTGAGCCTTACGCTCTTTCGAAGTTTTATATAATCTTTGGGATTGCAAACATACTGGTGTGTTTGGAAAGGTCTAATTTGTTGATAACAATTTACTTGTAATTTTTCACAGTATTTATTAACTTAAAAAACGTGTAACTCATTTAGAATCAAATATGCAATTAAATTACGTTAAATTAAATAATTTTTAAAATGTATGTACGTAACAAATATCACTGCAACTTTTCATCAACTAAAAATTATGTCACAAATTAGTATGGACATCTAAGTAGCACTTACAAATTTTGAGAAGTCTAGCTGCTATAGCCAAATACGAGGGCTGTTCGGAATCTGCTTAGCCTAGTACAGAAAGAGAATAGTTAAGCTAGATTTACACGATTGAAATTTTCTTCAAAATGCTTCAAACTCGTGTAAACAGCAACATTTCTTCAAAATTTATTTATTTAATAACTATTAACAACTATTAAACAAATAAATTTTGAAGAAGCTATAGCTGATTGAATTGTTTTTGTCTTCTTTGGGGCACTTCCTCCAGCTTCAGTCCATTGCTTGGATTGTTCTTTTGTCTCTGGAGTATACTGGTGGATCCGTGTCTCAGCACAGTTATGAAACGATGCTCAAAATCCATTTTATTTCTCTTAAAACGATCCAAAAAAGCTTGAGAAATTTTCATTCTTATGAGTTTTTGGTCGACTGTTAACAAATGCGGCACTCATTTTGCAGAAAGCTTTTCATTTATAGTTCTTCATGCAAAATTAAATGGAGCTATTTAGCTATTTCACGCTCTTTTATTCGTCGATCATTTATTACCATATCATGCACTTTGGCTACAATTTCTGTTGCTGTTTTTGGACGTCCACTATGTGGTTGTACGACCACGTTTAAATTTAGCAACCCAATTTTTTACTGTTGCATTTGAAGGAGCACTTTCACCTAACACATTCACCCTTTTCACATTTTTCTAATTAAAATTCAATGTTAAAAAAATAAAAGGGAACAAATTGCATGTGGAATTTTTATTCACGATAGGGGTGATTATGAATTTCTTGTCCCGATACGCTTTTTTTATTTAAATATTTAATGACGCCAAGAATTTCTAGTTTTGCCATTGTAAAAATATTGCGAATGCGTCTGTTTTGAACAGCTGTTTCTATTTGAAGAAGTTGACAGATCGAAAAGAAATTTAACATGTGTTCATAGCACAGATGGAAGTTTCCAAAACACTTAACATTTTTCTGTTTATGTCGCGCTTTCTGTTCTAGGTTAAGAAGTTTACGAATCGCCCTCGTAAACGAATCTAATTTATGTTCTTCCTAAAATTTCACATACACTAAAGTTATTCACACAAAATTTGAGGACTCTAGATGTCAATATGGATGTTCATATAGCAGTTTCCAAGATATATGTATGTATAAACATGTTTTATTATTGAAATATGAACAAGAGGAATTGAGAAGTAACGTTCTTATTATTTTGTCCAACATTGTATTTATGTAAAAACATCAATATCTTAGAGTGTGCAAATATAAAGCTTAAACATTTCTAAAACACTATAAATATTTTGTTTGGACAATATAAAGTACCTAAATGCAAATTTACTTTTAATATAAGTACTGGCTTAAAAACTAATAGATAACGAATAAGGATTCATATTTAAATTGCATTAAATCGAATCTATTTTCTTAAAATATGAACACTTGCTGCCTTATTCACATAAACAAGCTGATGAGGTTTGACCAATTATCAATCTCACAAATTCTAGAACTGTCATTGTTGCTACAATATTGACGGCTTTTAAGAACTACTTAAAAAATAAGTGAAGAATTGCAGATATCATCATAATTTACATATGGGCACAGAGGGAATGCCTGACACATTTTCAATAATGTTTTTGTGAAAATCAACTTTTTCTTGCAATTTCTAAAACTCATAAAAAAAATCCCACTCAGTTGAATATCTGTGTTTTACCTTATCTCTTCATTGTTTTTTTTATTAACACCAGAGGCTGTTTGTCTGGCACCTTTGGAGAAAAATGAAAAACTATTCAACAGGCAGGTATCGAATAAGCATTTAACCTGCATAAGGCAGCAGAATTTAAAAGAAGAGCAAGTAAATAATGACAAAATGTATTTCTTTGCAGCCTAGAGCACAACACAACATGAAAACAGCATTAAACTTTTACACAATATTTACACGTTTCTTAGCTAAACATAAATTTCTCTTTCAAAGTGGCTACGAATATAAATTTGCACTTAATTTTAAAGACCTAAAGCTAAATAGATTTAAAAGTGTTTCCTGGACAAAAATTTATCAAAGTAATAATAATTTAGCACATTCTTATATAAGCTAATAATGTCTATTAATCGAAATTCTCTCCTCCCTCTCTCTCTCTCATTCACTCCCTCTCTGTGTGATAAAGAAATATTTGTGGCTTAAAACTCTTTCATATATGTACAAGGTGGCGCAAAAGTAAACTTCCGATGCTTTTTTGGCTGTAATTAAAAAAAAATGAAAAACTTTGATTCTTCTTGTGGATTATTTTTATTTGGTCTTTTAATTTTTTTTTACATCAAGTCGAGAATATGATGTCATGTAAATGGCCGCCGCCACAGTTGATTGTCATTTGAGCCCTTTTTATGGCACTTTCCATCACTTTGGCCAAAACTTCCGGCGATAGGTCCTCACATTCTTGACGATTATTGTCTTTAAAAGCTGCAAGAGTCTGAGGCTTGTTGACATAAACCCGCGACTTCAAAAAGCCCCACAAAAAGAAGTTTGGAGCGGTCAAATCAGGCGATCTTGCTGGCCAGTGCAAATCGCCAAAACAGAGGATTAGGCGCCCGGAAATGCACCTTCAGCATGGCACGTGCAGTGTGAACCACATGTTTTCCAATCCCAATTCCAAAAAGAACTCGTTGATCATTGCTCTGTAGCGCTCACCATTCACAGTAACCGTTTGGCCCGCGACGTCTTCGAAGAAAAAAAGTCCTATGACTCCTCCAGCGAAAACAGCACACCATACAGCCTGGCAGCATCTGGTGTTGTGCCAGTCTCTTCGAGGCGAGCGGCTATACGTCGCAGTATTTCACCAGTAGGCGTTGAACGGCCACGAAATCTGCGACGAAATTCACGTTGTGCCAAAGTCACGGACCGATTATTGGTCAAATAAATAGTCAGAAATATTCCGCGTTCTGGAGCAGTGTAGCGTAACATTTTTATTATATGTTTTATTATATTTTATTATATGTTTATTAACGTGTATTTCGCATGTGTTTACTACACAAATGTCAAAACAGAACTGACATTAGGGGCCAATCGCAAAATTTATTTCATTTTCTGATAGGAGGATTACTTTTGCGCCACCTTGTATGCAACATATTAAATTTATAATAAACTGAAAATCATTCAAATACATTATTCCATTTATTATTATCTTAAAGTGAAACATTTAAGAAATCGTATCATCAGGAGACTTTAGCAGCCAGCAGAAGCATGACAAAGAGAAGATTATTAAACACAAAAACGCACACCACAATATAAAAATCTCTTACACACACATTCATGCATGCATTTATATAAATACATGTCATGTCACTGGGTCATGAGAAAGAAAAGAAACATTAAATATTAAATATAAAACATTAAAGAACCCCTTTTTTATTACCAGGATTAAAAGCAATGAAAATATAAAATCCACAGGACAACACCAGTTATATTTTTTATAGACTAGATACTCTTCCTTTCTATATCAAGTATAAAATGTTGCAAACGCTTGTAATAATAATAGCTACTAGCAGGCAACAAAAAGATGACATACATACATACATACATACATACATACATACATGATGTATAATTTAGGTTTGAGAATATAATATGTGAAAATACATGCTATATATAAATTATGTTTATAATAATTATAGAAACAATGGGAAACTGTAACAAATTAATTTAATAATATATGAAATAATAATTAAAAAAAAAACACAAGACATAAGCCCACTTTTCACCGTATATAAGAGCACTATATATAATGCTTGTCTTTACATAAAACATACAGAACTAGAACAGAACTAGAACAAAACTAGAACAAAACTAGAACAAAACTAGAACAAAACTAGAACAAAACTAGAACAAAACTAGAATAGAACTAAAACAGAACTAAAACAGAACTAGAACAAAACTAGAACAGAACTAGAAGAGAACTACAACAGAACTAAAACAGAACTAGAACGGAACTAGAACAGAACTAGAACAAAACTAGAACAGAACTAGAACAGAACAAGTAAAGAAAGTATAGTCGGTTAAGCCCGACCATATAATACCCTACACCCAGTATTTGTATTAAACAGTTTTTCAGAAATGGGCGTTATATGGGATATATAACCTATTGTGGACCGATCATCTAAAAATTTAGTGTCTGATGTCTGTGAATATAAATATTATATGTGTTAAACTTTATCTTGATATAAATACTTTCAAAAGATTAATGGAGCTTAAAGTGAATTATAGAGAGGGTCTTATATGAATTTCGACTAATTTTGGACCGATCATTATAAAATTAGACCATATTATTTGTACACATATGAAATATATTTGCATTAAATATTATTGGGATATCAACATTTTTGAGAGAGTTATTTTCTTTAAAGTGATTTTCGGAAGTGGGCCTTATATGGGAGCTACGACTAATTATGGACCAATCTGCAAAAAATTTGCAGATGTGATTTGGCTTCATTTATCACTCATTTGTAATGAAATTTGTTTGGATACTTGCATAATTCAAACATTTATGATCGGTAAACCCCAATTTCGGGGGGACATTTGTATGGGGGCGAGGTGAAATAATGGACCGATTTACACCAGTTTCAATCCCATTCATCCTTAGGCCCAAAAAATATCAGATTCTGAGTCGATCGGTATACTTTAAGGTGGGTGTTGGCCCAATATTTCTGGGCGTTACAAACATATGCACAAATCCAATATACCCTCCCCACTATGGTGGTGTAGGGTATAACTAGAACATAACTAGAAGAGAACTAGAATAGAACTAGAACAGAACTAGACCAGAACTAAAACAGAACTAGAACAGTAGCTTGTTTCTGTATTTCTCGCATCGAAAAATTTCTCACATGAAGTATGAAACAAAAAATTCCATCGTTTCTCGATTTGTGAGAAAAAAGTGTTTCTGTACTTGAATGCGAAAACAGACAACACCGATTCTGTTTTTATTGGAATATTTCCAGTAAGTAAGTGTCAAATGCAAGCCAAATGTCAACGAAGAAAAAAATTTCATTCAGTCGTCGTTGAGCAAGCGAAGAGAACACATGCGTATGGTTGTTGTAATTTTTTTTTTCAGAAATTTAGTAAGCATTGTTGTTGCTTCTTCTTGGACGAAGCATAGCAAACATACGCGATTCAATTACAATTGAACACGAAAAATAAAAAACTGCTTAAATGGACTTATTTTTGTGTTTTTCTCAAAATAACTGTTCTAAAATTATTTTTTAATATTGATATTTACGGTCCCTGATGTTTTTTTCTTTGGGTGTTTATATTTGGCAAAAACTCTTTCTTTTTTTCTTATGTTAAGCGTTTGCCAATATGTTACATATTTAAAAATATCTACATATATATTTTTAATTGTGTGTTTCTCGCCCAAATTTGAAATGTGAATTTTGTTGACAGTTCTTGTGAGAATCTTTTCGCAAAATATCCTTACAGATACGCTCTGTCTCACATTCTTTCAATAATTGTTGGAAAACTATTTAAATGACATTTTACACTGTTTTTGTTGCAATTCACTAATTCCATGCGAAAAATTTTACAATGCGAGAAATACAGAAACGAGCTACATAATGCTAATAGTATATAAGATACACTGTGTTGCATTACTATAATTACACTTGATGGTTGATATATGTTGTAAAGTTACAGTTTTTTTAAACGTGTAAAATTTCTAAACAATATGTTTAATGATCTCTTTTTATTTAAAATTTGGAAGATCCTGTGCATCAATATTTTGTAAGTGTTTCAAAACTATAATTACATTTTACGATAAACAAAGAAGAATACGTAAAAAATAACTATTAATTATTATTTTCTGCAATTTGCAACAATTTGCTATGAAATGCTGCGTGGTTCGTACCTTACTGATTTCAGTTTATGTCTATAAAAAGTGGCTTAAGTTTTCTAGCAATTGCCAACAAAAAAAAACCTGATACATGTTGCAGTAGCAAACAATAGAATGTTAAACCATGACAACAACAAATTGAAGAATATTAATCGGATTATTAATGAATGTAAAGAAAAGACTGTTACTCTACAAAAGCTGTTGTCTGTGACAAGACTATTGCTACACCACAAAGCTGCTACACTCGAATTTGCTAAAAAGAAACTTAAACTCTGGCAAGTTAAGTGGTACCAAATACCTCTCTTCTTTCCCCTCTCACCAACAAACTCAAAAGTTGAGCAGCAAAAGTGGCAGTGTATGACCTGGGACTAAGTCGATAATCTTTGTTAATAATGACATTTTTTAAGCATATATGTATTTGCTTAAGGTGATGGTTGCAATAGCTATTATTGGAGACAACTATGGATGGAACTAAGATATTTCTCAAACACAAATTTCGGAGGTGGCACTTTGATGGTTTAGAGAGCTTTTTCTGAAGATTAGGCGTTTTCGAAAACCAAAATGAATTCTTCTGATTACACAGAAATACTAGATAAAATACTAAATACTAAATGAAATTAGTGCCATTTTCTCAAAATACTACCTCTTGAAAAAGAATGTAAGTCGTTTTCGAAAAATATTAATGTACTTGCAAGGTCATTTATCGTAAACAGTTTGTCACGATACAAGGAGTGAAATATACAAAATTTGGGGAGTCATTGTGTATTTCGATTCGAAAAGAAAATCGTAAAAATTCATATACTTTTTACATTATATTTCGAAAGCTGTTTTGTTTTATGCTGAAGCTGTTATATTTAGATGCTTGGAGATTTGCTTGTAAAGATATAAGAATAAATCTGATGAATAGTAAGCCTGGTTGAATTTTTGAATTGATTTAAAATATAGAAGTCTTGCAAAATATTAAAGTTTATTTTTTTTTTAAATTGATATCAAAAGTTATTTTAATTTCAATGTATTTATAGTTATGAAACACTAATTTATTTCTTTACATTTTTAAGAGGTAAAATCAAAAATAATGATTTTCTTTTTGTTAAATAATGTTTGTGTTTTTTTTTGTTCGTTTCACAAACAGTTTTACTTTTTCTTTAACGTACACAATTTAGGTATTTATTAGAGTCTGGATTTATTTATTAGGTTTCGGATTTGGCCAAAAATCGGCCTAATACCCATAACCGAAAACAAAACTTTAAATAAAGGAAAAACATGTATTACGGAATTTTAAAGGTGATACAACTATAGTGAATGGAATAAAAAATGTATATTTTATTGAAAAATATATGAGAACAGGGTAAAAACTGTTTCTTAAATGTGTCAAGAAGAAAATACTGAATTTATGGAAACCAGCAATTTAGCGTTGTGACTCTAGGGCACTTTAAAATTATCTTAACCTTTTATAAAATTTAAATATTTTTTTTGCTGGAAATAAAAAGTAAAATTGAAAAGTTTCGGTTTTTCCGGTGTACGGCTAATGTTGATTTTGTGAACGAATATTATTTTCGGTTCGGTTTCGATCTGAAAACCCTGGTTTCAATCGGATTCTAGTACTTATAGTTATGCAACACAGTGTATTTCGCTTATTTCATTTCATTTCTAATTCTCTTGAGTGTTGTTAATACTTAATACTTTTTATTATAATTTTATATCAATTACTTTGCTACTACTAATAGCAATAAGAAAAAATTAAAAATGATGGGATTAAATTGTGTAACCATGGCGCGAAAGATAAAAACCATTATTTGTTACTTGATTTTTTACTTTATTATGAAAAAGTAGAGTTGGTCGCTTTTTGTTATTGTGGTTTTTCTAGGCTTGACTAATACAAACACACATTTCCATGTTATTTTTTCAATTGTTTCTTTTATTTTTATATGTATGTGTGTATGTATAGTTCATAGCTGGTAGAGCACAGTTTTATTAGGAAGGAAATTATAGGGCGTTACTTCAAGTTTTAGTGTCGGTAAGCAATATTTCGGTTTTCAACTTAAACAGTCTTGCTGAGTTTTAGATAAAATTCTTTGGAAAAAACTTTTTAACTATTTTTATTTTCTGGAAACTTATGGGTGTTCCTGATACTACTTAATTATGTTTATGTTCTTATCTTCCTACTTTTCACTCTTTTTACTTCATTTCCCATTTACGCTGCACAGCAGCTTCAGTTTTCAACTGTAGTGGAGAATATTGATTATAACTAAAGATTATTGTTAACATTTTTTAAATGTACATTGAGACTTTATTTGTTTTCCTTCCTCACTACCCGCTCACTTTCAGTATTTTCTGTGGGCTGTTTGTGACAATAACGCACTTATCTCTTCATTAACATCATTTCTGTTTTAAAATGTCGTTTAATAAAGTTTTGGACACGAGAGGGAAAGACTGTGGTCACTATTTGAGCAAAGAATTAAATAGTCGAACAGAAAAATATGCAGGAAATTAATAAATAACTGCGATATTTAATACCTTGAAGTTTAATTGTCAAATTATTGACAATGGCAATGTCAATAATAAATTGTGATACAATTTCTTTATTTTCTGTTTTATTCCATAATTTTGTTGATAAAACGAATGTATGGCTGAATATTTACGACTTGGTATGAGTATTAAGGTGACCATACATCATGCCGCCTAGGTTTTATAACCCGCTTTTCAAAATAAAATCCCGCTTTTTACTGTTGAAGTTTAAAAAAAATAAAAACTACTCGTATGATAACATTTGAACTCCTTTAAACATTTGAAATTAATTTGCTTTATTTTCCTGTCAATGACACTATTATTGTTTGAAGACAAAGAAAAACGAGTAATTCTCGTAAAATAAGACGAAATTCAGAAAATTTTTTTTTCATTTAGCAATTTTTACAGGTCCATATTTTTTTTTTTTGTTTTAAAAAAGGTTTTCAAAACAGCTTTTCGTTTTGTAAAAGCGGTTTGATCATTTTAGAACATATGGCCTAAACTAGATACAGATATTTTTTAATTATCAGAGACTAATGTTATTTGAGTGGCAGCGGCTGGGAATCGAATCCAGGCCACAAATACCAACTCATGCTTAATGATCAAACGCGCTAATCAATTAAGCTACAGCATCCTTAAACTTTATAGATATGCAGTAGATGTAGTTTACAAATCGTTTTCATTCACTTGTACACTACATCTCCGATTCCATGGCTTAGTTTGTTTAAGTTTTTGCGGCAAATTTTTCTTAAAAGACTGCCATTAATTACATAAATATTCGACAATGATTTTGATTTAGCTAGTTCTAGAATTAATAATTTTATAATAACATAAAAAAGTTTAAAAGTTAATTATAAATATGCGATTAATTTAAAACACCCTCTTTTGAGTATCATAATTTTTTTTTGTAAAAACCTGTCTGGTCACGTTAAATATTAAAGACGTATGATTAATACGTACATACATAAATATTAATTGTGATTTATATACGCAGCATGACACCGATTTCTATGGTAATTGTATGACGTGTTTGTGTGTGTGTGTGTTGTATATAAAAAAACATGAAAATAAGAAAATATATTCATAATTTGTATATTAAATTATTACCAAATAAGCCGGAAAATTTGCGTTGCTAAGGTTACTACTTATGGTTTGGGACAATGAAAAATAAATATTTAAATATATATGCACCTAATTCTGTTTTTACACGGTTATTGGTTTCTGTAAACCTCGTGCAAACAACAAGCGTGTAAAACAGACATTGATCGTAGGCAAAATGGGAGATTGGTTCCTTATCTCTAAAACCTATTGACATTATTGGAAAACAAGGTTTTTTTTTTAAGAACAACTATTTAGGTTTATAATATTGAGTCACATATACAATTTGTTTTTACACAAGCATAGTTATTAAAGAAAACAAGATATGCTGTAATGTATTGTAATGTATACACGTCATGCCATCAAGTATGACTCAAACTCATAAACACAATCAAAACACATGGTGGATTTAGGTTACAAGAATAACCCAAAAATCCACTTATGAGTTTGAAATATTAGTTGGGTTGACAAACAAAAAATGCAATTAAAACTGCATACTCAAACAACATTCAAGAGTATTGAGAACACCCAAGCAGAACATGTAGAAAGAATATGGAAAACATGTGTGAAAATATTAATAAGAAAATAGCTTGTCATTAGTATATAAGCAAGAGAAATTAGAAAATAAAACTAGAATAAAACTAGACTTGAACTCAGCTAAACGCTGATTTGTATTTCTCGAAGCATTATTATCACATTGGCTTTTTAGCCATAAATGTAAATCGGCGTGCTCGCCTTATAAACAAATCAGATACGAACTAATGCTAAAGATATTTGACTTATTACAATGCATTCTAAGCTTAAAAATAATGTAAAAAAATGTAAGACATTTTTATTTTATTGTATTCACTTAAAGGGAATTCCCCTAAATTTGTGCTATTTAAGGGGGATTCACCCATTTGTTCTTAACAAAAATTTTTTCCAGAGAAAAATTTTTTTACCAAGAGTTTCGAACGATTTTTCTGAAAAATCAAAGCTGCCATATGTAAACAAAATCTATTAGTTTTACAAGTGCAGCCATTGACTTATTTTGCTTTGGGTTTTAAGTGTCAAAATACAAATAATAAATTATTTTAAAGTATTGTGTATTCAAAATCACAGATATAAATTCAAAATTAATGAAAAAAGAAAGTTGCTTTTGCTGATGGCCATGGAAATACATAAGGCATTGTTATTTGTATGAAAAAATGCAACCTATTGGCAACTCAATTCATTTTTGTCCAGAAAAAATATAAAATTAAACCAATTCAAGTTCGTAAAAAATACTTTCTCTCTCTCAAAAAGAGAGACGTCAAACTTCATATAAAAAAAAAAAATATTGTTCGAACAAAATTTTTGTTCAGAACGAATGGGTGAATCCACCTTTACAATTGCTGTGGCCAGTAAATTTGCTTGTATCCACAAAAAGGGAAAAATTAGATTTAACAAAAAAAAAAAAAAAATTATTGATCACAACAAATGCTTTCATTGCTTTTAAGGATACATTTTTCAACAACGAAAAGTTAAATCATAAACTTAAATTTTCTGTAGTAGGTAAGTAAGTTTACAATCACATACACAAGTATTAATAATCGAGCTAATATTTACAATTAAACCTTTTCTAAGTCCCCTAAAGACTTAGAATCCTTTATAATGAACAATAATACAAATGAAATCAACTAAATAAAATCGATGTTGTTTGTTACAAACAAACAGTAAAAAGGCAACAATACTCATCGCACAAAATGTTATTTTTAACCCACACTTTTGACAGCCATTTATGTTTTTTTTTTAGACAGAAATGGAAGGTTTCATAAAGAAAATTCAGATTTTTTCTATTCAAATCAGAAATGAAAAAGCGTAACAAATAAAAAAAGTTCTACTAAATGGACATAAATCCACTTGAAGCTTGATGTTGCTGCTTTGTTTGTTATGTAAATGTTGTTCTAATAAGTCGTTCCTTTTTTTTCTTATTTATTCTTCTGAACAGAAAAAACAGCAATGGCTACTTTTTAATATTTATTCCCCGTTTTGTTTGCATTTTGCTGTTTTTTTTTTTTATTTGTTTTCTGTGTCATCACTAATGGCCTGGTTTCTCCTGACATGACTGATGTCAGCGAACATTAAGAATTCATAGAGCCGTGAAAGTGTTACGTACTTTTTCTTATTCCTTTTCCGTTTTTTTTTTAAAGGAATTAATACAACAATGAATAAAAATTTCAGTTTTTCTTCCTATTGTTTTAATGAGTGCAAAAGAAGAATGGTTTTTATTCATTGAAGGATAAAAAAAATATAACAAAAAAGACAAGAGAAAGTTATTTAATTCGTAAAAGAAAAAAACTGAGAAAAATATTAAATCTATTAACAGGATTTTAGCTTTACACTGTGACTTGTAAAGTTACAGCAAATAGGACTATTTCCACAGAAAATTCCAGCGGTATCGAAAATTAAAATACATATTAAACAAATGATTCCTTCTAACACAATAAAAAAAATTTAAATTTTTGTAAAAAAAGGCATTTCAATTTTTTAGTGATCAAAAAAAAAATGCTCTGCAAATGTATCATCTGGCTATCAATGACATTCAGCCCAATAATGAATAAAAATTCCGCGGCAGTTTTTTCCCTTTTCCCATTTTTTCTATTCAAATTCAATGTTAATAAAATAAAAAGGAAAAAACTCCCGCGGATTTTTTATTCATAATTGGGCCGATTTTCTTTTTAGTATTTCTTACACACACACAGCATCTAATGAAATCGTGTTCTGGCACGTGAATGTCGTGTTCTGGCACCTACACACAGCTTTAAAAGTGTGTAAGCACCAGTGAATTTTTTGATTTTTTTAAGATTATGAAAAGCATTATAGTTCAACTTAAATTTTTTTCATAACTGAATCTATTATTCAACCAAATATCCAACAAACCGAAACTTTTAAATTTCAATCGATGGATAGATTTTAGGATTTTCATTATCTTAAAAAAATCAAATAATTTGTTGTGTTTACTCACTTTTGAGGCTCATAGTACATCAACTTTTGTTATCGGAACTTCGCAATCGCTCTTATCAAGTGTTTAACATTTTAAATTTAAATCAAAATTTTATGGTTTCAACTACAAACACTTAGTGCATATTATAATTACTACAACATTTTATTTCAAATTCTGTAGTGTTCGCCATCGCAAGTTTGGATAAGTAAGCAAACAGGGAAGCAACAATAATATATTTTACTTGAGAGAAATTAAGAAAATTGCCTTAAACAAAAGGCAAAAACTATGCTAAAGTAAAAGAAAAGTTGAGGCCTTGTATACCGGTAATCAAACATTGCTAAATGCAGTAAAGAAGGCGTAAAATGCATTATCAGTGGCTTTAGTCAAATAGTTAAAAGACTTCAGGACTATACAATACGAGTAAGTAAATTCAAAGCTTTTCTTAATAATTAAACTTATTTAAATTATTATACAAATGAGATGGTGAAATATGTCGCATGCTAAATCAGACAAAAGGTTGTGAATAAAACAAGTGCCAATATTGGCAAGACCACTGACAGAAAACCATATTATCCTACTTTATTTAAAGAAATTGCTTTAAAAAATTATGCTCGAATTTGCGTATTTTGATTTTGAAGTTGGAAATCGTCCATCATCTAATAACTTGCAAAATCTTATATTTCCACACACTCTAAAACTTTGAAAATTAAATCATTGCGAAATCAATAGTGCCATATAAAAGTACATTTCGCTTAAAAGTATGGTTTTTATATTGCTAATTTGGCCACATGTTTATACCCTACACCAACATAGTGGGGAGGGTATATTGGATTTGTGCTGATGTTTGTAACGCCCAGAAATAGTGGTCCAACATCTATCTTAAAATATACCAATCACTTTCTGAGTCGATTTAACGATGTCCCTCCGTCTGGCTGGCTGGCTGTCCATGAAAAGCTTGTGCGCAGAGTACAGGTCGCAATTTAGAAGATATTTCGATAAAATTTGATAGATACATAATACTTTTTCGACCCAAGAATGGATGTGATTGAAACTGTTGGAAATTTGTACATTATTTCACCTTGCGCACATACAAATGTCCTCCTGAAATTGGGGCTTACCGATCATAAATGTTGGAATTATGCAAGTGTCCACATAAATTTTATAAAAAATGATTGGTAAATGAAGCCAAATCACATCTACAAATATTGTAAAGATCGGTCCATAATTACTCGTAGCTCCCATATAAGGCCCTCTTCCGAAAATCACTTTAAAGAGCATAACTCTCTCAAAAATGTTGGTATCCAAATAATATTGAAAGCAAATATATTTCATATGTATGCAAATAATACGGTACAATTTTGTAATGGTCGGTGCATAATTAATCGAAACTCCCATATAAGACCCTCTTCGCTTTAAGCTCCATAAATCGTTTAAAAGTATTTATATCGAGATAAAGTTTAACACATGTAATATTTATATTCACAGACATCATGACACTAAATTTTTGGATGATCGGTTTACAATAGGTTATATATACCGTTTCAATGTTTTATACATATACTGGGTGTAGGGTATTATAAGGTCGGGCTTGCTTATTACTATATATTTGTGTCAAATTTAAATTTTCCTCTTTTAGGCTCTATTGTGTTTGAATTATTTTTAATCGTTGGACGAAAGGACATGTTCTTCCTACTCTTTAATTGATTTAACCGCTTTTCAATACCAAACATTTGTTTCGTCCCCCTAACTTCCTCCTGTAGGCTCAAATTCATTTCACCTCATTTTAATTAATTACTTTTTGGACAATTCATCAAAGTCTGCGAATTTTTCAGCTGTATTACGAAAGTCAGCGTTCTATCGGAAATTTTGGTTGTGCAAAATGACGTTTGCGTTTCGGGCCTGTCGTCTAGATCGTGGTTATGTTATGCAATGCTGGAAACAGTCGTAATATGCAAGATATCGTTCTTTCAGTTAATAATAGAGATTCCGACATCCAGTTTTTAAATGTTTTATTTAAAATTAAAAAACACCTTGTAAATGTATATAATTCAATGTGATATCAATGTGTTACAAACGGAATGACTAAATCAATATCCTGCAAAAAACGCGCCAACATTATCCATTTGTATGGTTGTGGTTGAAGCACGAATAATTTGTCGCTTAACAAGAAGTTCTGTTTGAAAATGAATTGGTCTACTATCATGATGTAGTCACTACATTTTAACTCCACAGATTTTTGCAGGGATATTCCCTAAGGTTTTGTTAATGTGTATAAAAATGGAGGATTCAGTGTTCAAAATTATATTAAACGATTTGGAATTCCCTCGAATAACATAATATAATGATGCATTTTTGGTTAAAGAGAATCCTAAGCATACTTTGTAACGCACTCTACCAATAATGTATAAATGATTTAATTTAGGCAGGAAACTGAATTTTTCTAGTATTCTAAAGGTACGTTAACAGTTGGCAAATATTTGCCGAAAAAGACGCAAGCACTACATAACAAATATTTTTGAACTCGTTTATTTATTAAAAAAATCTTCGTTTATTTAGGACAAGACACAACATATATTTAGTCTTATTTTATTTGATGCTGTTTGATCTAGCAAACCTCTTGTAAGAGGTGAAATAAATTTGTGCAAAAATAAGTGGTTACGCTTTTTTGAGTAAATATTCGCCAAGTGTGACCGTTCCTTAAGAGAAAAAAAGAAAGAGTGCTATATTCGACTATGCCGAATCTTATATACCCTTCACCTTTGTTGTGGATGCATAATTATATTATGCATAATTATGTCGATAAACACGCCATCTGTTGATGAATTTGATCGTAACAGTATTAATACACTGTGTTTGATCAACGCCATCTGTTGATGAAATTATTCGTAACAATATTAATACACTTAGTTTTTTTGATGAAATTTTCAGAGGTTGTCTCGGATTTTTGCTCATATGTATCTCCGAAAGCATGTCTGACAGAATTATTGAAGATTTGGATCCCGAAGATATCTGGGACTGCAAAAAATTGATTTCAACAGACAGACAGACGGACATGGCTCAATAGACTCCGCTATCTATAAGGATCGAGAATATATATACTTTATAGGGTCGGAAAATTATATTGTGGAAATTACAAACGGAATAACAAACTTATATATACCCTTCTCATGAAGGTGAAGGGTATAAAAAACAACTAAAGATTTTAAACAAAAACCATCATATCTAAAAAGCAGCAGTTTATTCTCTGTCAATAGAGTTTTATATAATTTTCTTTTTTTTTATTTCTTAAAATACAATTTCTTTACAATTGTAGGCCAGTGCAAAATACACAATAGAAGGAAAATATTTTTGTATCTTTTAGATTCAATATGAATGAAAGTATAAAATAAACAATGTGCTAGTGTGCATCTGTGTACGTATTAAGGGGTGGGTGTGAGTTGCAAGTTTGGTCAGCAGTATTAAATAATGCAGAATGAACATCATGTTGCAGTAACTACCAGTATGAAAACCAATCAATATGTGTTGATACTACCAATAGCCAGAGGAACATTGATATTATGAACTATGATAGGAATTCATACTCCGCCATGGCATATACATATTTACTTGTACTCGACCATACAGATCTAATTTAAAATCAAAATAAAAAAAAAACTTAAAGCAACAATAAAAAGATTCCTATAGGCTATACATACTCGTACATATTTGTTAGCTGTATTTGTAACGTTTCAAACATTAATTAGCAATTTTTATACTGATTTGTTTAAATAGTATTTTGAATTTCTTTAACAAATTTTCAACACTTTTTTCTTATTCTCTCTAGCCTTTAAGTATTAAGTAGAACTCAAATCGATTTAAATTCTGTGGTTTTATTTCCTTAAGCTATGTATAGACAACAACCGTGTGAACTTAAAATTTTTGTTTTCCAACGTTGTAAGAAAAAACATTTTCAGTACATTGCAAGACAAAAATTATGTCAGACATCTAGCAATCGTGTAAACACAAATGTTTGTCATTGTTATTGTTTTAAAACAATTGTCAAACACTTTTCATTGTCATATGTGCAAAGTATGCATCTGCCAATGGAATCATTTTCATAGAAATTATTTCTAAATGCAACTCTGTATATGTGTACAATAATAAACAAACAAGTGTGCATTAATAACATTTTGGAAAAATAATTTCGGTTGACAGATAAATTCATTGTGTGACAATTGTGTGCCAATGAAATTGTTAATTTTCTTACAGTCGTCTGAACTGACAATTTACCTTTTGCTAACAATTTTTCAATGTCAGTACATTGCTAGCACATTGCTCGATCTGACAACGTTGTAATATCTGACGACCGTCTATACATAGCTTTCACATCCTTAGTTGATAACCAATTTATTTATCTTATACATACACTTACTTATATTGTATTACTTTTGTTTCTCATATTCTTATTTTGTCTTTTTTTTTTTTGTTTTGGTTTTCAATCAATTTTGCAACCATTATCTTTTGTTTAATTTACACTATTGTTTATTCTTACTGAACTTCCATTGTTTTTTTGTGTAATATTGTTGGTCTTGTTGTTTATTGCAATTGTTTTGTGTGGGTCCAGTCCATTGTGTCCAGTTTTTCATTTATTTTTGCACTTTGTATTCATTCATCTTTATAATTAGTGGCATTGTTTTACCTTTAGAAGTCGTTATAATTGTAACGTTTAACCCTTGGTGATTTTTCTTAATTTGGAAAATAGTTAATTCAAAAGTGGTGATTTTGACACGGGAGACAAAAAGCCAGCCAAAACAGTGAAGACCAGAATTGGAGGCTTTACTGCATGAAGATTGTTGCCAAATACATTCAAGATTCATTTGCAAAATCATTAAGAACTACTCAAGCAGCAATTTTAAAACGTTTGTGAATTCAACCGGAAGCAGGGAAATTGGATACCATATGTATTGAACACAAAGACCTTGAAAGACAAGTTTGCATGTACGAAATTCTATTAAAGCTAATTAGTTTTGCATTGAAGCCATTACGAAATGTAATACTCTGTATTTGGTGTTATCAAAAGGGTCCTATCTATTATAAGCTGCTGAAATCTGATCAAATCATCCCAGGGAACCTGTATTGTACATGAAAGCGTAATATTCTATCTTGGCAATGCTCGGCCATATATTCCAAACTACATACTGTTATAAATTATTTATAAAAAAGCGGTTGGGAAGCTTCATCCGCCTCACCCGCTGTATAGGCTAGACCTTGCCCCTTACAATTACTATTTCTTTCTATCAATGCAAAACGAAATTCTAAAGTGGTTTGATTCTTGGTCGCAAAAAATGATCAGTTATTTTGGCGTGGCATCCATATGTTGCCAGAAAGATGGGAAAAGGTCATAGTTATAAATGGTAAATACTTTCAATAAATTTGTATTGTGCAAAAATTTGTATTTTTTTTTTTTTAAAGAGAAGTAATCCTCAGGCAATTAATATGCCAATATATTTCATTTTTCAAACTATATTTTTTTTTAAGAAAAGTAACACTCAGGCAATTAATATGCCTATATATAATTGCGTTACTTTCTTTGGAAAGGGGATATATTGAAGAAGTAAAGGTGGTGTAATTAGAAGAAAGCTTTATATCACAACTCTGCAATTGCGCATTATGTTTGTTTGTAGTGCAGCATTGCAGCGCCTCTGGTGGTGAGTAGGCGCATTATTTTTAAAGCTTGAATTTATAGTCTTTATTTAATTATTTTACTTCCGTGGCGTTTCAATGCTATACCACCGAAGGAGGGCGCTGTGATAAATATAGGTTATGATAGAAAACTAATAATTATCAGAAACTGATGTTGTTTGAGTGACAGCGGTTGGTAATCGAATCCGGGCTACAAATACCAACTCATGCTTAATGGTCAAATGCGCTAACCAATTAAGCTACAGCAGCCTTTGTTCAAAATAAAAGCAAAACAATTTAAAAATCCAGCATTTTTAAGTTATAACCCAATAATTAAAAGGTTTTAGGTTGCACCTTTAGAATTACATATTTTTCAACAGTTTTAATCAAAGCATATGTTTGCAAATCACCAGTTGTCAAGCTATTGATCGGGAATACTTGTGATATAGCAAAATATTGTAATAAATGATCATGGAGTAATTTGATTGGTCTGAAAAGTAGATTTTTGAAGCAACTATATTTATGCAATTCTAAATACTTCAAACAAATTAAAATACAGAGTGATCATTTATGCCTTTTTTCATTTGTTTTTTATTTTTCATAGTTTACGCTTGACTGGTTAGCATACTTTCATCTTATTTTTATTCAGTATTATTTGACAATTCTTCACAGAAATACTCACTTCTCAACAACGTCTAAACATTATTGAGCTGTATTAAGAAAATCACATTTCCATTAGAAATGTATGCAATATACAATTAGAAAGGTGGGCCAACTAACCTCTTAGAAGCTCTGGTTTTTTTGGAGTTATGTGAAGTCAAAAGTTGTTATTATTATATAATACCGGCAGCTAAGCTAAAAACAGTTGTAGTTCGCTAGTCTTTGGTACCAATTCTGAGAAGAATAATCAAAAATTGGACCTTCCGAAGGAATGAAATTATTTTTAAAATATAAATGACAATGATTACTCTTAAGGTACGGTCATATTTGTCAAATATTTGCCGAAAAAGATGTAACCACTAAATGAAAAAACTAGATATTTAAATTTGAAACAAATTTAACATACAATTTTGAATTTTATTCTGATTTACCTAAGAATGGAATTTTCCATATAATTTCCAAGAGCAAAGTAACTAAAACAAAAAAAAAAAAACTATTTTTCAAATGCAAAACAAACCTAACAAAAAATAATGGTAACGATGATTTCCGTAACGGTAAATGCAGTTATTTCGGTAACGGTGTGGTGTATAAACAGCATGGGTAGTTGAGTTGCAAGATTGATCTTTGATTTTTGATGTATTCTCAAGCGTTTTTAAATGTTATATGTCTGAGATGGCCTACGTTAACCACAGCATCACTGCTGAAGGGACTGTGAGTTCCGTTGTTAGAACTAAAACGTATCAGTCTGTTAAACATATTTCGAATTCTGCCCCACTGTACTATATTTGCAACGACCATAGAGCCATAAGATTTGTACTTCACAAAACAGAAAACAGATTTCAATAGTTAATATTGTGATGAACTAATAATTGTGTTAAGTGTCATTTTGAAGAAGTTTTGTCGCCCTAAAACACACAATCATATTAACACCCATTAAATGCGTGTGGACACATAAATACCACCAAAGGGTTAATTAATACAAATAACAGCGTGTCTTCACTTACAATCAATAGTGGCTGATTGTCTTTAGTGTTTTTATTTATTTCTGCTATTGCTTTTTCTTTTTCTGCTTTTGTTTCGGTTTGTATTTTTCCTTTTTTTTTATTCAGTTGAAAGTCTGGGCCATTGGATTCATTATTTTGTCCTTCTGCTCGCTCGCCCTTTTTTTCTATATTATTTCGCTGTTGTTGTTGTTGTAGTGGATCTCCTCAATGAAATAATAATCCCATTTTATCACTTTTTAATTATGGGCTCAATAAATAAGCAAATAAATATCTGTTGCGGTTTCGTTTTTGTTGCTGCTTTTTGGCTATAATTTTTTTTGTTTTTGTCTTGCTGTCGTTGTTGATTTTAATAAAAGCAATCGTTTTTAATAGATCGTCCATTGGAATTTTCATTGTCATCACTGTTGAATCTCGTATTGAAATGTGTCGGTTTTTGTGGCAGATTATGGTTTTCTGTCGCTGCCGCCCATATATAAATACTCGTACACACATTGTCAAGGCTTTTTCTGTTGTATTTGCTGATGTTGTTGAAACGTCAGTGTTTCAATTAATATTACATTTTTGCGCCATTTAATTTTCAAAGTCAATGATTTAATGTTTTTTAATGTAAAATGTTTAACCCTAGGATGTCTGACTACCTGGGCAGTGGTAAGTGACTCTACTGGGCCTGGCGAGGCCCTTTTCTCCCCTTTTAAGCTTTTAATTGATTGCTTGGATTGTGTAGTGTGTAGAAGAAGTCTTTTACCACACTGATTGTTAATGTGTGGCTCAGACTTTGGCGTAGGCGTGGGGTTTTGGTGGGTGTTAATGATGCCTTAAAATACTCACATTTTTGCAACTTAACATCAATCAGAAGATCAACTGTGTTGAATGTGGATCAGCTGTCATTAATTTTCCATATGGGCTTCATGAGACCCAGTAGGTACACTTACCACATTTTTACATAAACAGACAAGGTTGTTCTGCGAAATTAATAGAAACAATATTTTACTGAATTGACATAAAATATTTCTTCGCTCAGAGCAAAGGTAAAAACTTGGCGACTACTCAAAATCTAAATGGGCCTCGAAAAGCCCAGTTGAACATCCTAGGGTTAATTATATGTAAGTGTTTCTTATATTTGCACAACTCGAAAACCGTTTAATTTATTGAAGTAAATAAAAAAAATCGAATTCGACAACAAAATTATCTTTAAGCAGGACTAACATATTTTTTTTTTAATCTAAGCTGTCGTTTTGGAAATAATTTTTTTTTTTTGCATTTCTGACCTTCAAAAAAATGTATTTTCAAAATGATAGCTCGGTTTAAAAAAAAAATTAATCCTACTTAAAGATATATTGTTGCCGAATATTTTATTTAACTCCAAAAACTCAACAGATTTCGAGTTACGCGAATATTTACTGCGCAACCTCCTCTATTTTTAAATAACGCTATATGTATCTCGAAAATATAGCCTGAATGGTATAGCTTTCAAACGCCACTGAAGTAAAATAATTAAATAAAGGCTATAAAATCAAGCTTTAACATTAATGCGCCTACTCACCACCAGAGGCGCTGCAATTCTGCACTAAAAACAAACATAATGCGCAATTGCAGAGTTGTAATATAAAGCTTTCTTCTACTTTCACCACCTTTACTTCTTCAATCTATCCCCTTTCCCCTTTCCAAAGAAAGTAACACAATAGGCATATTAATTGCCTGAGTATTACTTCTCTTCAAAAAAAAAAAACACTAGAGCTAACATAAAAAAAAACTGGATTTATCGTACTAGATTTAGCTTTACCCACTGGGTGCCCCGTTTGTCGGTAAAAACAAGTGTCAAAATCGAGCACAGTGTTATTGTTCCAACAATTTTATTAATGTTTCTGCATAACTTGTCATGAGTTCAGTGTGTAATTTTTATGAAAAATTAGTTTCTAATGAAGTTGATTTTTAAGAGCTTTCGGATTTAATAAAAAAAACACATACAATTAAGATAAATGTATGCCATCTTTATTTGAGTCGATAAAACTATCTATATAATTCAACGTTCAAAGATGATTTCATATAAATGTTGACCGCGGCTACGCCTCAAATGGTTCATACGCTGGGTCCTATTTTGGCATACTGTCTACAATATATCGGATGGTATCTCAAAAAAAAATTCTCCTTTATAAGCTTCCAGTGCGTCAACCGTTGCTAGATATAACTTTTAACAAAGCCACACAAAAAATAGTCTAAAGGCGTTAAATCACACGATCTAGGCGGCCAGTTCCAAATGTGAAATAAACTGTTCATCGAACTCGCCTCTCCAATAGACCATTATTTCGCATGCTGTGTGACATGTGGCATCGTCATATTGAAACCACATATTAGCCAAGTCCAGCACACAAAAAACCATCGCCATTCACAGTAACGCTAATGCCTTCGTCGCCTGAAAAAATACGGTCCAATGATGACAAAGCCACCGGCCCATAAGCCACACCAAACAGTGCATTTTTCGGGATGCATTGGCAGTTCTCGTATGACAATTTAGTATCCATTTAAACAAAAATGAGCTTCGTTGCTTTATCGCAGAAGTCCACGATGCACTGAATTTTGCTAATATAATTTAATAATGTGCAAGCATTGTTCATTTTTAAGTCGATTCACGGTTAAATTATAGACCCAACTGAATATGTTTAACAGCAATATGTTACATGAAAACAGCCAAGTTGCCGTAAACTGTCTTGTCAAAAAAAAAAAGTTGATAAAAAATCAACCTTTACAAAACGACAGACAAATTAAAAGAGATTACAGTTATTTGTACAGTGGTAAACGGTAACTACGATTGCAATGATATTTTACTTGCCTAGGGCGGAAGTGTTGTCGAGTTTAAGTTTTGAACCTCATTAACTAACCAGGAGCGGTGCCAGATATCTCCAAAGTAGTGCACCTCGGGCATTTGAAAAATTTAAAATAATACAAATTCTAAATTCAAATAGTTTGGCTAAAAAATATTTTTTCTATTTTTCTGATTTTTTAAAAGCTTTCTTTGGGAATTGTGTTTCATTTTTCGAAATTTTATTGAAAAATATTTAATATTTAATAATAATTTCTTAATGTTAACTTTCAACAATGTTAACATTTTATTATCTACTAATAAAGTGTTATTGTTGAACTTTTAATCTATATTTAAAAAACTTTATTCAATCAATACACTTCTTTTCCGGCAGAGCTTTAGCGTAAAGTTTTTCTCCTAAAAACTAGAAAAAATACAATTAAATATCAAAAGTTAAAGGTCAGGGATTATGTAAATATAGAAAACCAAACCAAATAGAAATGTTTATAAATAAATACAGTCATTGACCTAGATTCCCAACATTTTGGTAAACTTTGTTATGCAAAATGTGATTTTTTAGGAACTTTCTTTTTAGCAAGACTGTTTTTGGCAGCTCAGGTTTTTTCATGTAACATGTTACTGTTAAACATGTTCAGTTTGGTCTATAATTTAACTTTTAATCGACTTACATATGAACAATGCTAGCAGTCTATTGAATTTTATTAGCAAAACTCAGGCTCGGTTAAGAAAGTGCATCGTGGACTTCTTCAACGAAGCGCATTTCTGTTTGAATTGATACGTAAGCAAGCAAAATTGTCGAATTTGGTGTGAAGAGCAGACAGAAGCATTTCAAGAACGTCCAATGCATCCCGAAAAATGCACGTATGATTGGATCATACTTTTTCACAGACGAGCGCTACAGAGCGATGATTAAATTATTATTGCTTAGCATTTATTGATATTAAAACCGGGAGATCTAAAGAGCAAAATTCCTATATTTGTTAAAAAAAAAACAGCACACGAAACAAAGGCCCAATTGAGAGGCGAGTTCGGTCAAAAGTTTATTTCACATTTGGAGCCGGTCAATTGGCCGCCTAGATTCTGTGATTATCGCCTATAGACTATTTTTTGTGGATCTATGTTAAGGCACATATTAATAGGGAGAAGCCAGCAACGGAGGACGTATTGAAAGCGTCCATTGTTGCCAGAATTTATTTGTGAGATACCGGCCGATATGTTGGAGAGAGTATGCCAAAATTAGAACCAGCGTATGAACCATTTGAGGCGTGGCAACGGTCAACATTTACATAATATCATCTTTAAACATTGAATTATAAAGTTCAGTAAATTGTAAAATGTATTCAATTAAATATTTGATACATTTCTCTTAATTTAATGTGTTTTATATTTTCATCAAATCCGAAAGCTCTTAAAAAATCACTGTTTACAAGAATAATTTAAGTAAACATTTATACCCCCTCCCCCACCCAATAAACAAAATGCTTTCTCATGCTCAGTTAATTTGAATCGATTATGGCTAAATAATTATTATTATTTTACTATAATTCCACCATTTGTAGCAAACAAAGGGAGAAATAAACAGAAAACGAGCAAAAGTAAAACAATTACAATTACACACATTACACATACAAATTAAGTCTTAGGCCCATTATTACAACTTGGCACTAGTTAAAGGTATGATATTATCGGGCAGATAAGAAGTATTTGGTTATTATAAGTTTACTTTAATCTAAAACCGACCGATAAGCTAAAGGGAAGATCATCTTGCCTTTAAATTTTATAGTGAGGTTTATGTATTTAAAGTTTCGTTTTATAAATTCACTAGCTAAACCCGGTGTCGCTACAATCAAAGCCGTGGTGATCGATATTACGCAGTAAAATAATTGGCACTCCAATTTTAAGTTGCAGCACATGTGGTGGAAAGCCTGGCACATCGAGTGAATTTAAGAACTCAACAGGATAATTAACGGCCTTACGGATTGCTTGATTGATTTGACGCATTTCAAAGTGATATCCATCTTCTCCATATGGAAAAATAATAGGATACTGAAGCGCGTCATATGAGCGATGCATTTCAGTGGACGAGGCCATGCCCCTTTGTTCACTTACATAGTCAGAAATTTATTATTTCGTAAGAATATCCTATTGCGAAAATTTAATGACGATCGTTCCAGCAGTTTAGACTTCATTACAATTTTTAATTTTCCTAAAAAGGGGCATGGTCCCCCCCACGGCGTAGGTCAAGAAATGCCCAAAATATAGCGATTTAAATTTTTGGGTTATATGGGCGGTGCCGCCCCCGTTTGTACAATCAAAACTGCATATAGCCTATTATTCCTTCCAGAGTCACAGTAACATGCTGTAAAAATTTCATCAAAAGCGACTTATCTGTTTTGGAGTCCATACGTTACATACATACATACATCCTATTTTATATATACAGTAGACGCTCGGAAACTAGAACCACTTTGTTTTTAGGGCGATTCGAATTTTCGAATTATTCTAATTTCTGGACGGGTTTTTTATACTAAAATTTAGGTAAATTTTACAATAAAGCTATAGAAAAACTATGTCTTTATTTTCACTTTAGTTTATTTAACATAAAAACTATGACAAGTTCATCTAAAGTTAACAATTAACACAAACAACATCAACAATATTTGTAAAACATTTACTAAAATGGGATTCCCCTTTTTGTTTTCTATTTGGTTAAACTGAACTGCCAAAATTTTTGTGTTTACAACGAAAAAGAAAAAAAACGCTCGGAAATTAGAATTTTTAGTTCTAATTTTAGAGAGCTTAATGCAATGAAATGACTGATTCTAATTTCTGGAAATTCTAATTACTGAGAGTTCTAATTTCTGAGCGTCTACTGTCTATTCGGTCTATTCGAGCCAGTTGCTGCTGAATACTTCTCTTCTATTTTAGCCCATGCCTCTTTCTTCTGCTTCCAAACTACGGCGTCCGATTTTTTATTTTCGATTAGGAGCTTGTATGCTTCCACTAGTTCTACCAGTAGCACCTCTTCTTCATCACTATAGTTTTTGGTCCGCTTTCTTGCTTCTTTATTTGTCATCGAAATTTTTTATTTTGTAATTCTTATTTTTGAATTTTTTTTTTCTCAAACACAAACAATTTACTGTTTCTTGTCAGTGATTTGTCAAAAGTAATCGGTTTTCACTGGTATTGCCATATTTTAGAAAAAAATTATTTTATTTTGCAAGGAAGTTGTAATAACGAAAAATTTTCAAGGTCACTTTAGTCCTCACTTTAATTAAAGTTACCTTTTTTAAAGCTAAACAAAATATTATATGACGACAAATAGATAGTTAACAAATTGTCGTGTCGGCGTAGACAGTATATAATTAAAAACAACTTATAGACAGACATATTTGTTAAAGCGCGTGTCGAGAGTGTACAAGTTAACCAGCCGTTTGGTTCTTTTCTGGCTGCACATAAATATTGGGCCAGTTTTGTCTATCTGTAGGTAGTAGTTATCTTCGTTGTGTGTCCTGAAATGACCTTTTGATTACCATTTCACATTTAAATGGCGGTAATAAAAAAAAAAAAAAAAAAACGTTTACATGTGTGAGCATTTTTTATTGACAATAAAATTGAATTTAATTTGCTTAAATACTAATCAAATGACTCAAATGTAAGAGTATAATTTATTTGTCAGTAATGTATGTAATAATAAATGTAATTACAATTTGACATATAAATAATTTTGAAATTGGTACTTGTATTTTTAAATTAAAATGATTACTAAAAGGTCATGGAAAAGGTTAAGGGGAATATTACAGAAACATTTTATTTTTAAGAAGAGTTCACGTGGCATTTAGGCTCTCAGATTCTAGTTCTAGTAACAAAAAAAAATATATAAACATTGAAATAACTAAAATTACAATTAAACAGCGTTTAACCTAGACCTTTTTTAATTATAAATAGAAGTGGACGCCGGAATCTTTTTAGTATTGCCCGAACAAACAATCTTTGTCATTGACCAAAAAGATCAGGTAGTATATTTTTAGAGAAGTAACATTCAGGCAATTAATATGCCTATATATAATTGCGTTACTTTCTTTGGATAGATTGAAGAAGTAAAGGTGGTGAAAGTAGAAGAAAGCTTTATATAACAACTCTGCAATTGCGCATTATGTTTGTTTGTAGTGCAGCATTGCAGCGCCTCTGGTGGTGAGTAGGCGCATTATTTTTAAAGCTTGATTTTATACTATCGTATTCATAAAAAATAAAGTAGGTTTGAAGTGTGGTTTTAGATAAAATTTTCATACAAAATTTTCTTAAAGTACATTTGACGTCTACTTTAATTGTTTATGAATAAGGGCAATAGTCTTTATTTAATTATTTTTCTTTCGTGGCGTTTTAATGCTATACCAGCGAAGGATTGTGCTGTGCTAAATATGTGATAAAATAGAAAACTAATAATTATCAGAAACTGATGTTGTTTGAGTAGGCAGCGGCTGGGAGTCGAGCCTGGGCTACAAATACCAACTCATGTTAATGATCAAATGCGCTAACCAATTAAGCTACAGCTTAATAATTCTTAAGTTTGTCGTTCCGTTTGTAACACATCGACATATTGGTCATAGAAAGGGTCCTTTTAAGTTTCTAAAGGTACTATCACACTTGGCAAATATTTGCCGAAAAAGACGTAACCATTAAATACAATATTTTTTAACTTATTTATTTATTAAAAAACATCATTTATTTAGGACAAGAAACAACAAATATTTAGTTTTTTTTTTACTTCATGCTGTTTGATCTTGCAAAACTCTTGTAAGAGTATACAACGTCAAACATATTTGTGCTAAAACAAGTGCATATGCTTTTTTGAGTAAATATTTTCCATGTGTGACAATACCTTAAAATGATCTAGATACGTCCGCCCGTCCGTCCGTTCGCCGGTTGAAGGCACGATAAAGCTTCAAAAAAAAGTCATAGAACAATATAAATTTAGGCAAACATTCTTTGTTCCTACTAAATGTTTGGTATTGAAAATGGGCAAAATCTGGATCCGAGTTATAGACCAAAGTTTTAGACAACCTCAATATTTTTGGATATTTTCTTCAAATATAAAGCAGATAATATCATGAAAATTGACACACTTTATTTTTATTATAGAAGGACAAGTCCTGTTGAAAACGTCAGAAAGTGGTCAACAAACATCAGTATGCATACAAAATTCAGCAGAAATAAGTTTCATTCAATGAGAAATCTCAAAACGATCTTTTGTTTAAACCGGTACATTTTTTGACATACCCTCAAACAAAGTCCACTTCCGAAAACCATTTAGATGCGCAAAAATCTCTTATAAAAATCACTAACAAGGCGAAATTCAACATATGTATATAACACTGGTTTACAGCCAAAAAATACCAAGAACGGCACATGCCTAGATAAGTTAATTGGGACCTCCTGAACACGAAAAACGCTGTAATTTTTTTTCTCTAAGTACCGTTTTTTAGATAACGGTACTTTTGTGTTTTTCGGTGTATGGTCCCATTCAAACCCTTGTGGAACCCAACCGAAGAGCCCGATCGAGATAAATGGCATATCGTTATCGCATTTGCTTTCGCATCGCAATAGAGGAGTAACCCTCCTGTATACTTTGTGTAATAACAGGAATATGCATAAAATTCATGTAAATGTTGTTATTGAGATAAAATTTAAACTAAATAAACTTTAAAGAAATGACAATTGCTGTGCACTATTTTAAAACGATCGCCTCATAATAGCTGATATCACCCATGTATGGGATAAATAAAGGGATAAATCATTAATATCGACTGTTGAAAATGACAGAAGTGCCCAAAATATATATAATGAGTTATGTGACGAAAAAAATCGACTCTTTCTAGTATTTATCAACCCGATTATAAATAAAATAAACCATTTAAAATTAGAATTTCAATCGGATCACATGGATGCAGGAAGCATGTACGAACAAATAGTTTCTGTAATAATTATTTTATTATCAAAAATCTTTAAACCAACAATTTTAAAAGACATTGAAAATATTGACGAATTTTAAGATCAGTTATCGATTTAGCCGATTCTTTTCTTTCATTAGATGCAATTGATATTGAAATATGTAGATATTGAAATGGACCAAGTAAACATTTTGAAGCAAAATTATTTCATATATCTTATGCTTGGTTTTCACTATGTCATTTTTGTTGTCAAATTGTCCAAATTGTTGGCAATTGTATGAAAACGGGTTGTCAAATGGCGTCATCTATGTTTGCAATCTTATTAGACGCCATAGACAACCCGTTTTCATACAATTGCCAACAATTTGGACAATTTGACAACAAAAATGACATAGTGAAAACCATGCATTAAGAGACTTTTAAAAGAAATGTTGAATCGATTGTTGGAAAATATGAGACTTTTAAGTATATGGAGAATTTTCAATATTAAAATTTGGAATTCCGTTGACACAGGCTAAATTTTTATTGATACAAAATTCTTGGTGCGAAAAATTTTCTAGATGGTGCACGGTGCGTTTTTTAATGTATGATAATCAAACATTCGTCACATGAAGGTTATTGCTAAATGAAATTAGCCCTTTTTACCAATTAATTCCGAATAGCATATTATGAGTAGTTTTACTATTATTACTTTTACTATTAATCGTTGATCTCTTTTTAAAAAGTTAAAAAAAGAAGAAATTAATTACATATCTTTATTTATTTTTTATTTTTTTTTCTAAAAACGTTGAACTGTTGAAAACTCTTTTATTATTATATTTATAATACAAAAATATTGTATTTTTTATGTGAAATTAATTCAATAAACTTTTTAAATAAAAAAAGAAAATCTAAACTTGGTGCGTTTTTTTCACCATTTTGGTGCGTTTTAAAAATTTCAAAGTTGACAACGCTGGTGTTTGCCCACCTTTGATTTAAATCGATTACACAACACCCACAACTATATTAACATTCTGTTAAATAGAGAAATGTGTATGGGTAAGAATGAGAACAAAATAGAATTTAGTACAAAAATTCATAACGTTTATTTTACGGTTTTAATCAACAAAAATATAAATACGAGCTGGATGAAGGCAAGGAGGATTACTTCCTGTTGTTACTGCTAAATATACATTAAAGCTATAATTAACAATGTTTTTTGAAGAGGTTATGGAAAATATGTACATACATACCTACTTATTATATGCACAACCCACCTGAATATCACGCACAATTTGAAGTACAGGCTTCAAACAGTGCACAGTCTGGCAAACATAATAATAAGGAAAAGTTTAACTAAACACGAAAAATTTTTCAAAAAACAATGTCCAAAAATATACTATTTTCAATTGAAGAATGCTTAGCTTATTTTCGTATATTGCTTTGAAACATTTTGCATTTGATGGAAAACGGTTTAAAAAATTCTAACCGATATTTTTCAAAAATCGTATCTGGATTGGACAAAATTTTAAAATGCATAGAACTAAAACTAAAACTTAAAATATACAATGCAAATATTACGTGCATGTATTATTATGTCCTAAGCAAGGACTTTCAGATGATGTAAAAATCTTAGAAAATGGATGAAAACCTCACAGCTACGCCACTAGAGGGTTTGTGGGGTCCATCATCAAGCTTTAAACACGAATGCATCATTGGTACTCTCATGTAAAACTGTATTTCGATCGAAACGAAGGTTTACAAATGACGGAAATATTTCCAAAATATGTCTATTCTGCCCCATTGTGTGTACATATGTGTATTTTGCATGCAATATATGAAAAAACGTTAAAATTTGAGTAAAAAGTCAAGGTTTGTGGAGCTTCTGAAGAGTACATGTAAATATTAGAGTTTTGTATAAGAATTTGGTATTAATGAAAAGCTTAGAAATTGAAGATTGATAGTTTAGTGGACTGTAAAAGCTAAAAAAACATTTACTGTAAAAATTAAAAAAATTATAATACGCTGACTTTCCTTGAATAAATTATTAAATTTGAATTAATTAATATAGATCTAAATGTCCTTAACTCAATTGCAATATAATTTTAGCTAATTTTGTTCCAAATTTTTGTTTTTTTTTATAAAAGTGCCCACTGTGGCGTTATTTACCGTGTGATATTAAAAAAAACTTTCTGTATATTTATGTACCATTTAGGACGATACAAATATGGGAATATTTGCTTTGCGTTTTTAGAATTTTTTACTTACACTTAAACTTTTTTCTAAATTGGTCAAGTTTGGAGAGGGCTGGTGAGGGCTATGTTCGCTTAAATTAGTCAAATTTTATTTCACTCACTTATGCATTAAGTTCTCTTGTCTTATCATATAAAAATGACATGTAGAATTTTTTTCTTTAAAAAAAATATAGGTACTCTCTCCGCAAAAATTTAAAAAATATGGACCTTAAAAATCTTTTTATTTTATTAATTCGGCTTGGGGTCTCTTTTTTACATGTTCCAACTTTGGATGCTTGTACCATTTTAGAGGGAAGATATAGCTGCTTGTTTTTAGTTTTATTTAGAATTTAATCGCAAATATAGCTGATATTTTGGAAAAAAAAAATTCGACTCTCCATAGGCCTGCCATATCTAAAAACCAATATAAGATCGAGCACAAGCAAAAATAATAACCTAACATGTAATCGCATTTTTTATACTATTTATATTGAAAATTTTCGCTCATTCGTTTCATAAATGGATTTTTGGCGTATTTAGATAAAATGTGAGACTTGAGGTGATGAACTTCCGCCTACGATGCCAAAACTGCAAATCAACTAGAAAATATCTCAGCTCCAAACATGCAAAAATAGCTCCCAAGATGCCATATTCCTTCTATCCCACTGTGCAACATGTGATCGGTTTATTTTTTGGCATCTGCTAGAAAACACTTAAATTTGACCTTGTACAAAATCACTAAGCTATTTTTTAGCAAATTGTTAAAAATTGCATAATTAGAATAAATATCAGTTATAGTTGTGTTTTTCTACTATTCCTCTTTGTTTATTATAAAATGTAATTATAGTAATGAAACACTAACAAAATATTAATGCACAATTTCTGTCTTAAATTAATAAAGTGGTCTCCCAAATTTTGGATAAAAAGAGAAATTTTAAATGTTTTAAAAAACTGTTTGTAACTTTACAACAAATAGCAAATATTCAGTGTAATTATAACAATGCAACACAGTGTAAAAATGAACAGAGCAAGTTTGTAAAAAAAGAAAAAAGTCTATTTCAAGATCGCTTCCAATTGATTACAATATGTTTGCGAAGTATTTTACGACATTTTTTCATTTTATAAAACAAATTGATTTAGAATATTTAGATATACATTTTGGAAACACGAATGTTTATTTGAAATACTTTTGATACAGTTTACTCTTCATTATTTGTAAAAATATACCAAAAATACAATAAAAAACTGTATCGTGGTGTAACTATACAAGGTGAGTGCAAATCGACAATAAATACAACACAAAACAGAAACAACATGTATTTTGTTTGTGTAGTATAATGTACTACTGTCAAAAACACTTGAAAAAGTATTACTTTTGACATAAGTCAATTGTAAACAAAGTCAGTCAGCTGTGCTACTGCACTCACCTTGTATAGTTACACCATGAACTGTATATTATACAAAAAATACGATGAAAAACTATAAAACCAGTGTAGATGTTGATGCTGTTACCAAGACCCTTTATTAACACAGTTATGGATTAAAGGCAAATTGAAAACATAACCGAACATAGAAAAATGTTTTAAAAATGATTGATTCTGTTTATATAAAATTCAATAATGTCTTAAATACAAAATTTACAATATCGTTCATTAGTATTTTTTGCGAGCAAATTAACATTTTCCATAAAATTGAGGCAATTAACGTATGACCATTAAAGAGATTCACAGAAAGCTTATCAGTATAGATTCACCATAAGATCAGCTGTTGTTTGACAGTAAAAATAAACAAAGGAACTCTTTTATAACTTTTACTGCTACTCCTTACTGAAATTGATGACTTTTTAATTTTCCTACACTATATACATACGAGGTATGATCAAAAAATAACCGTTATTTTCAAATTTCATGAGTTAAGTATGTTCGATTTTCAGATTTTTTTTCTGTTATGTTGGTACACATGTCTGTTATATATGTTGGTAATATCAGCCATTTTGGATTGTCAGTTTGTTTTTGACAGCTAAAACGGTTAGTCGTGTTTTGGTGTGCTCTTCGATTTTTTACTATTCGAAAAAATGGATCAAAGAAACTGTATTACATAAGTTTTGTGTAAAAAATAAAATTAAATGCGCAAGGACATTTAAAATGTTGACTGTGGCGTTTGGCGAGTCTACTATGAACAGAACACAAGTTCAATTGTGGTATAACCGGTTTAAGGAAGGCCGAAAAGATGTCAATGAAGATGCTCGTCCTGGTCGCCCGAGCACGGCAACAACCGATGAAAACATTGAAAAAAAAAATGATTTTGGATAATCGTCAAAACACTATCAGAGAGGTAGCTGATAATGTTGGCATATCGTGCGGCTCATGCCAAGCAATTTTTACGGATATTTTAAGCATGAAACGTGCGGATGCGAAGATTGTTTCAAAATTGCTACATTTTGAGCAAAAATAACGTCATCGCATGGACATCGCTCAGGAGCTGTTGAACATCGTCAAGGACGATCCAGATTTTCTCAAAAATGTCATAACTGGTGACGAATCATGGGTGTATGACTATGACATTGAAACCAAAGCCAAATCTTCCCAATGGAAAAGTCCAGAAGAGCCAAGACCGAAAAAAGCACGTCAAGTTCGGTCAAATGTGAAGGTTTTGCTCACTGTTTTCTTCGACTGCAATGGCGTGGTGCATCATGAATTCTTGCCACAAGGTCGTACGGTCAATAAGGAATACTACCTTGAAGTTATGCGCCGGTTGCGCGAAGCAATTTGTCAGAGACACACAGAAGTGTGGAAAACCCAATCATGGATTTTGCACCATGATAACGCACCAGCTCACACATCGTTGCTTGTGCGTGAGTTTTTGACCAAAAACAAAACCGTTATCATGCGTTAACCATCGTATTCAACGGACTTGGCCGCCGCTGACTTTTTTCTCTTCCCAAAACTAAGACACCGATGAAAGAAAAGAGTTTTGCTGCGATTGCGGAGATAAAAGAAGAATCGAAACAGGAGCTGTTGGCGAAGTGATTTGAGGATTGGAATAAATGCTGGCATAAGTGTATTATATCTAAAGGGGGATTACTTTGGGATTGATGAATAAATGAATACTTTAAAATCAACGGTAATCCCTCATAAAATAAATTGTATTTAACAAACAAAAAACCCCCCAACAAATGTATTTATTTGCGTTCTCTAATTTATTATTTGCATTTCAAATTAAATACAAAATGTTGTTGAATTTTTTTTAAACTCACAACATTTGGGAATATACCATTGTATTGTACATTTGGCAAAGACTCCCGATTTCCCCTAAAAATCTGCACAGCAATTTGTATTAAATGCAACCATAAACAATTATGTGCTAAAGCAAAACCGCACAAATATTAAACAAAAATTTCACAAATTGTTAAAAGTAGATCAAATATAATAAATAAACAAAAAAAAACTCAAACAATAACTAAATACAATATAAAATACATATGTAAATATATTGTAAACCAAAAACAAAGGATCAAGTCCGAAAAAGAAAACGAATATAAAAAAAACTTTGTTGTTGGTGGGTAATTAAATTGTGTTGTATATTTTAAAAGTTTAAAAACTATATTTGCTTTTATTCTGACTTTAGACACTATATACTGCCTGTTGTTTCAATAATTTTAAACTAAATTTTACAATTTGTTCATTGTAGTGCACTGTGTACACGAATAAATTTGTTAGCTAAATATTTGTTTCATAGTTAAATACTTATAAATAACAAAAGCACCCGTGCTGAGCTTCAATATAGTGTGTTCGATATTTAAATAATTATTGTTGCAAATGTTATTTTTTGCTTTTTCCTGTTACAATTTTCTTTTTACAAACAAAACCGCATTACGGAAAAATTTTTTTTAACAAATAATAGTAAAACATGAAAAGCTCAACTATAACCGCAAACCATTAGAAAAAAAATATTAAAATATATTACAAAATATTAGAAAGAGTAACCACAGCACTGTGGGCCAGGTTTTTTTTTTTTTTTTTGATAAAAAATACTATTCACAATAAAAATCATTTAGATTTAAAAGTGCTTTTACAGCAAATTAAAAATATATTGGTTTTTGGAAAAGAGAATTTTACGAATCAGTTCGTTTATACATAGATTTTCTTTTTTCTTGGGTTTTCTTGACTTATACATACATACATACATACATATACACAGTAAAACATCAAAACAAGTAAGAAAGTATAGTCAGTCAAGACCGACCATATAATACCCTACACCCAGTATATGTGTAAAACCAGTTTTTCCGAAATGTCTTCCATCATGACCTATTACGGACCGATTTTCTAAATATTTAGTGGCAACACTTCTATGCACATAAATATTTGTTATGTTAATTTTATCTTTTAAAAGATTTATGCATGTTAAAGTGATTTTAGAAGGGGATATTATATGGGAGTTTTGTCTACTTATGGACCGACAGTTATAAAAATAGGTGTTATGATTTCTGTATATGTATATGAAATTAAATTGTGTTGAATTTTATTTGGATACCAAAATTTGTAGGATTTATGATTTTCAGAAGTAGGACTTATATGGAAGCTATGACCTTATCATTATAAAATTGGACCGAATGATTTACATACTCGTATATGTGAAACATATTTATATTTAATACTATGTATTTGGATACCAATATTATTGAGAGAGTTATGCTATTTAAAAGGATTTTCGGTAGCAGGCTTTTTATGGAAGCTATGGTCAATTATGGACCGATCTGATTTGCATAACTCAAACATTTATGATCGTTAAGCCCCTATTTCGGGAGGAAATTTGTATGGGTACTTGGTGAAATACAGGTATGTGATGGAAATCAATCGGTTTTAAAATGAAATCGAAAATTCAAAATGAACGTTTCAATTTTTGTTTCTTTTTAAATTGTTTCAAGTGAAAATAACAGCTTTTGTTTAAAAATTAAAGTTGTTTTTCAAAGAAATAAATTTATCAAGGTCTGTTTTAATAATAAATAATTCGAATCACAACGAAAAAGATTGATGGATGCTTCAGACCCATTGAATATGCAGGAAACCAGGTTTTATTTGGATTTTTCAAATTTTAAATCCTGAGCGAAAGTTTTCCAAATCCTTTCTACTTCAACTCTATCACCTTTAAAACTTTGTTTTGCCAGTTGTGGGTGTTTTTTACTTAGCGCACAAGCTTTATATGGACAGTCAGCCAGACGGAGGACGGACATCGTTAAATCGACGCAGACAATGATTTTAAGTCGATCGTCATACTTTAGGGTGGGAGTTCAACTAATATTTTTGGGCAACCATCAGCACAAATCCAATATACCCACCCCATGATGGTAGGGTAGGGTATAAAGATGGAGGTGATGTGTATTAAGTTTTTCATGTAGCTGTTCGCGTACGTCTGAATTAGACACGATTAAGGGCGTTAAATTTTCCCTAAATATTCTTTGTTAATCAGAGGTTACTTTCTATCGGTCCATAACAATAATAAAAGACCTGTAAAGCCAGATTGCCCCTTGGATAGAAATCCACCATCCTCCATCAACTGATTGTTGACCAGAATCTCGAGAATTAAAAAAAAAATATTTACAACACTAATGGAACAATAATGTGATAATTATTCCGATGGATTTTTTTTAATAATTTTTTTTTTCGAAATTTCTAGCCGGGACGAATTCACTCATTTGCTTTCGTCGTCATCAAATTTATGACCAAATTTTATTTGGAGAGTCACCTACGGAAGGTATTACAATATTTCTCAAAAATAAATTTCGCAGCCTCATCTTTTATAGTTTCAGGAACTCTTGTGAACACATTATGCTTGATTTGACATTTCCAAGTACAAAAATGAATTCTTCTGATAACACAAAATTACTACTTGAGAAATTAATGTCACTTTTAGCAAATAGTAATAAAAAAACAATTAATTTTTCAACAAGGAAACGCACCTATACATGTAGGTCGTCAAACAAAAGAATGGTTGTCTACGAAAAATATTAATGTACTTGAATGGCCAGCATGTTCTCCAAATCATGAGAAATATGAAATAATATGAAAGCATAAATCATCTAAAAGCAAGCTGATGATATATATGCTTGGAGATCTAAAGATATACAAATAAATCTGGTGAAAAGTATGCCTGAGTAAAGTTTCCAGTAAAAGAAGGCCTAATATATTATTAAAGTGTAAATTTTTTATGAATATTGGTATTTTGATATAGTTTAATTTCAGTGTATTTATAGTTATGAAACACTAATTAATGCATTTTTAAGAGCTAAAATAAAAAATAATGATTTTTGTTTTGTTTCTTGTGCGTTTCACATACATGTAGACTCTAGATTGTAGAGTTTTACCTAACTTACAAAGCTGAGAAAAGATTTATACTCGTATATTTGAATATGCAATGCAATTTATATTTATATAGAGTGACTTTATGAAATTCTAGGTCAATTTCTATTTGACAGTAGGTCTATGTGAATCTTACTCAGACGAAAGTAATAACGACAATGTGTCATACTCTCATTTTGGAATACACATACAACATTTTTCTTTTCTCAAATGTCAGACATTTGTCTTTTCTGTCCGTTCGAAAAAAAATCCAATTTAAATTGTTTAAACCACACATTTTGCAGCATTGACATACATACATATGTATGTCCATGGTGTAACTATACAAGGTGAGTTCAAATCTACAACAAATACAACACAATACAGAAACAACAGGCATTTTATTTGTGTAAAATAATGTACTACTGTCAAAAACACCTGAAAAATTATTACTTTTGACACAAGTAAATTGTAAACAAAGTCAGTCAGCTGGGCTACTGCACTCACCTTCTATAGTTGCACCATGTGTATGTCTAAGTAAAGCCAAAATATTTTGTTTATTTTTTACTATTTTATAATACTTGCATGCAGAAGATGTTCTAAAATTACTGAAGGCGATAGAATGTTCAAAAATATAATCCATTATACAACTATAGGATTTTATAAAGATTTCTTTGAACGGATAAAACAAAGTAGATAAAACTAATTTGTTTTATGTAGATATATTTAGTACATATTTTATGCTAGGAACATAACTCGGACAAACGATGAAATTTTGGTAGCGAAAATAAAACACATCGTCGGCTGAATTCGTCATACGTGGCGAACTCTGTAATATACATATTTATTTCTATTGCTTACGCCAGCGAACGAAGATTAAACAATACGGGGTTTTTAATATTATAATTTTTACTTTGATTATTGTTTTATTTGTTACTTTTTATAATTTCAAATAAATATACAAAATAGTTAACTATGTTTTTTTAGTTTTTAGTTTTTTATATATTTTGTTTAAATATGTTCACACTTTCTATCAGCTGTTATACGAAAACAAAAATATACTAAAAAAACAGCTGTCAATTATAATAAACATATACACCCCTATCGTGAATAAAAATTCCACATGATTTTTGATCAATTTTATTTTTTTTAACATTGAATTTAAATAGGAAAAATGTGAAAAGGGAACAAATTTCATGTGGAATTTGTATTCACGATAGGGGTGATATTATATTTTTTGCCATTGCAAAAATTGTGCTTCATAGGACGAATTTACACAGCGAATTGTCACCTACTAATTCTTAGTGTTCGGCGAAATTTGACGTTCGTCCCAGTTGTGTTCCTAGCATTATTGTATTTAATATTTTTCTTACAATGAAAACACAAACAGTGGTCATGTAGATTTCAATATCAATTCAATGTTAGCAAAACGATGGTTATATTAAGAATTATCTATTTTTAGAATTCATGCTTCAAAGAAAGATTAGACAATAAGTAAAATGATATAAACTGTTAGAATATCTCCAAAAACTAGCAAGTAAGAAAGTATAGTCGGTCAAGCCCGACCATATAATACCCTACCCTACACAGTTTTTCAGAAATGGGCGCTGTATTGGAGATATTACCTATTATGGACCGATCATTCAAAAATTTAGTGCCATGACTTTCGTGAATATAAATATTATACATTATCTTAATATAAATACTAATAATCTTTTATTTACATTAAATTAATGACCTTGAAAGCCTGCATATAGGAAACTATATAAACTATTAATAAATACTTTTATATATTTAGATACAAACATTTTTAAAAGAGTTATGATCTTTAAACTGATTTTCCGAAGTGGGCTTTATATGGGAGCTATGATCAATTATGGACCGATCTTCACAAACTTTGTAGATTTGATATGGCTTTATTTATTTCTCATTTGTGGTGAAATTTGTTTGGATACTTTCATAATTTAAACAATTATGATCATTAAACTCCTATTTTGGGAGGACATTTGTATGGAGGCCAGCTGAAATAATGGATAGATTCCACCAATTTTAATCGCATCCATCCTTGGGTCGAAACATATCACGTACCAAATTTTATTGAAATATCTTCAAATTTGCGACCCGTTCTCTGCGCACAAGCTTTACATGGACAACCATCCAGCCAGACGGACGGACGGACGAACGGATATCGTTAAATCGACTCAGGGAGTGATTTTGAGTCGATCGGTATAATTTAAGGTGGCTGCTGGACCACTATTTATGAGCGTTACAAACATGAGCACATATACCCTCCGCACTATTGTGTTGTAGGGTATAAAAATACATTGATATGAATGTACAGAATGCCTGAGTTCACAGTTCACATCATTTCAATATAATTCAATAAATTGTTAAGTACCCTACCATAAAATCAATATTATTTTCAATTAATTCAGAATATTTTGCGCATACATTTCTTCTAAGTTTTCGTTAAATCTGCCGAAGCAGCTTAACGTTTAAGATATAAATTTGTATTGTCATTTCATAAATCGACATTTGAAATACATACATATTACTAATTATATCAAATGTACCTACATATACATAGCGTATGATTATTGTGTAAATAATTAATATTAAGTATACGCACGCCTGAGGCTAAAATCATTAAGAAATTTATATGAAAATATAAACTTACGGTTTTATAATTTTATGAAATTAAGTCCCAGCCATTAACGTTTTAATATAATATTTTCAATTAAAAGATCTATGTTAAAATGATCTGAAAATAAAATAAAAAAATATTAAACAATTAATATAAAATAAAAAAATTACGCAAAAAAAAAACAAAATATTAAAATGAGCAAAATAAAATACAGTGTTGGAACAAAAAATAAAAACTTTACTTCTTAATTCATCAATAATGAACAATTTAAACATGTCATATTAAATTACTCTTATTACACTACTATTCTTAGATCCTACATGTTTTGAACAATATTTCGGGAGATAACTCATGCCATTTGTTGTTGAGTTCTGTATTTTTGTTTTTAGGTTTATATATCAGTATTTTTTTTAGGAATTCATAAAGAAATTTAATAGGCTTTACGGTCCGGGGATTGTGAACTCCACCCTATAACTTGGACTTTGTTTAAACCAAGATTTAATTAGTTTGCGTTAATTCCTATAGAAGCATTTGTTCTCATTTCTTCTTCGTAGTAGAACTATTTATAACAAACGTACTGTGAGCGTCAAAATAAAGTCGACACTACATATTATTTAAAAAAAAACCTAATTATATTAAAATAAAGAATATTATATCAGAAAATTATATTGCATTTCTATATAGGCGTTTAAGTAGAATTTAATTCGCTTTGTTGAGTTTTTTGTTAAAATATAACAATTTTTACGCGTCATAAACAGTGGTGGTATTATCCATATACAAAAATTAACCCAGTCATTCCGAAAGTAGTGGCAATTCTTAAAATTTTTCTTTGCTTAAAAGTATAACATTAAAGTGCAGGTTAAAATAATACCAAGTTTTATAATTTATCATTAAAAAAGATTAACTTTAGTAAAAAAATTACAATGGGAAGACAAACATCAATTGAAACTCGGCAAATCAAAGAGCAACCAAATTTTTAAAAAATAATTTGGATCCAAAACCACACAAAAATATGGCGAACCAAGAACGAAGACTTTAGCAATAAATATGTTACCAAGACGGTAAAACATGGCGGCGGCTCAGTAATGGTTTGAGGTTGTATGGCGGAATCCGGAGTCGGTAATCATGTATTTAAAGAATCTACAATGAAAAAGGAAGAATATCCCGACATTAAAAAAATGAGAAAATGAGTGTAGATTTTCCATTAGGACAATGATCCTAAGCACATTTCGTCATTTTAAACAACAATGTAGCTCCTAGTGTAGAGAAATTACAACTAGTGCAGAATTGGATTTTCCAACAGTGGTTAGAAAGTGAAAGAGTGGTTGCTCAATCATTGTCCAAAAACATTAGATCATCATCCGCAGTCCCCAGACAACAATTCAATTAAAGACCTGTGGAAATAGCTGGCAAAACATTAAGCAAAGAAATAATTTTTACAAGTATAACCTAAAGCCAGTAATACAAGATAAGTAGAACAAAATTTTGTCAGCTGTGATAAAGGCAAAAGCACTACAAACAAAATATTAACTACAATCTTTTTTTATTTTCATACCCTACACCACCATAGTGGGGAGGGTATATTGGATTTGTGATGATGTTTGTAACGCTTAGAAATATTGGTCCAACACCCACCTTAAAGTATACCGATCGACTCAGAATCATTTTCTGAGTCGATTTAACGATGTCCGTCCGTCTCCGTCCGTCTGGCTGGCTGGCTGGCTGTCCATGTAAAGCTTGTGCACAGGTCGCAATTTTGAAGATATTTCAATAAAATTTGGTACGTAATATTTTTTCGGCCCAAGGATGGATGGGATTGAAACTGGTGGAAATCGGTCCATTATTTCACCTGGCCCCCTTACAAATGTCCTCTCGAAATTGGGGTTTACCGATCAGAAATGTTTGAATTATGCAAGTATCCAAACAAATTTCATCACAATTGAGTGGTAAATTAATCCAAATCACATCTACAAATTTTGTGCAGATCGGTCCATAATTACTCGTAGCTCCCATATTAGGCCCACTTCCGAAAATTACTTCAAAGAGCATAACTCTCTCAAAAATGTTGGTATCCAAATAATAATTAACGCAAATATATTTCATATGCATGCAAATAATAAGGTACAATTTTATTATGATCGGTCCATAATTAGTCGTAGCTCCCATATAAGGCCCACTTTCGAAATTCACTTTAACGACCATAAATTTCTTAAAAATATTGGTATTCAAATAAAATTTGACACAAATAAGTTTCTTATATACAGAAATAATGACACCTAACCTTATAATGTTAGGACACCATATAAGACCCTCTCCGTAATTCCCATTAACCTCCATAAATCTTTTAAAAGTATTTATATCGAGATAAAGTTTAAGATACATAATATTTATATTCACGGAAGTCATGTCACTAAATTTTTGGATGATCGGTCCATAATAGGTTATATCTCCCATATAGCGCCCATATCTGAAAAACTGTTTTATACATATATTGGGTGTAGGGTATTATATGGTCGGGCTTGACCGACTATACTTTCTTACTTGTTATAATTATAAATATCACAGCATGACAGCCAGTCATATACAAAACATTAATGGAATATTCAATTAACTTGTAATTTGAGTCCTTTAAAAGCAAAAGTAAACCAACAAGTAAAGCAGATAATACAGTTTAAGTAAATATGTATATTGCAGACAAACCTAAAACTTATATACAAAGAAATCTTCACACACAAAACGACAAAACGAACCAAGAAAATAATCACTGTAATCACACAAAAGTCTATTAATGTAATTGTTTACATACCAGTCAATAATGTACGAATTGATGTTTAAATATGGCAAATACAGTAGTAGTAACAAAAACAACAGCAATGGCATTTACTAAACAAACAAGAACAAGAAAACAACAATATCCTTCAATATTGACAGACTACTACATAGTAGCATGTAAATGTATTGCACGGTGGTCGTTATTGAGAAAAAAAATTTATTTTAAAGCAAATAATTCAAACCAGTACAGAACTGAAACTAAAAGAAAAGCAGAGTAATTGCGCTTTTTTATATTCTGATAGCTAATTTTAATTTAATTTTATATTAATAAGAAAACTGGTATGTTATTTTAGAAAGAATTTTTATAATTTATTCCATTATTCCAACAGTTAATTATTGAGCGTTTTAGGAAGTTGCTGATTTGAAATGAATATCATACAAATGTTTTAAAAGCGTGCAGCGAATTCAGTTCGTAAACTTAATCTTTATATTTAATTTTTTTGAATTTTATTTATTAAATTCGCGAATTGAAAAAAACCCAAATTATTATTATACGATATAAATTCGCTTAGTCCCAATTTACAAATGTTTGAATTATGCAAGTATCCAAACTAATTTCACCACAAATGAGTAATAAATGAAGCCAAATTACATCTATAAAGTTTATAAAGATCGGTCCATAATTGATCATAGCTCCCATATAAGCCTCACTTCCGAAATTCACTTTAACCTCTATAAATTTTTTTAAAAGTATTTATATCGAGATAAAGTATAACATACATAATATTTATATTCACGGAAGTTATGGCACTAAATTTGTTGATGATCGGTCCATAATTGGTAATATTTCCCATTCTGAAAAACTGTTTTATACATATACTGGGTGTAGGGTATTATATGGTCGGACTTTCTTAGTTTTTTTTTTTTTTTTGTTATTTCTGTTTTTTTTTCAATATTACTGAACAATGTATATTTGGCAGCCAACAACATAAATCTGTGAGAAATTCCATATTTTAACTTAAAATTAAAAAAAAAAAGCTCTGGGCATTAATTACTGGCATTAAGCCTTTAATTTTTAAATTTAAATTTATTTCAAAATTTTTACCAACCATCCCCACTGTTTATTTTGAGTTTTGTTTGTGTTATTTATATTATTGTAATTATTATCCTTCTGCTAAAGACTTGATAAGAGCACTTGAAAAAAACATAATACAACAACATATTCTATACAAAAAAAAAAGAATAATAAAATACAATGAAATTCTCATGCTCATAGTAGTCGTTATCTATAACACGAAAATTCACACTAAACAAAAATACATAATACACTCTCTAAAACAAAGAATATGTCCTATAAATAAAAATCCAAAAACAATTGCTACATACAACAAATACTGGCACACTTAACCCTTTAACGCCTAAGACCGTCTATAGACAGTCATCAGTTGAGTATTAAAAAAACCGGGTTTTTCCGTCTAGCTACTAAGACCGTCTACAGACTGTCTTCCTTGTTTTTGTCCTGGAGCTTTCCAGGAGTATTTTTTTTTTCTGAATTGGAACTGAAATTCGTAATGTGCAGATGAAATACATGCTAGAACAAAAATGTATTTCTGCAATTTGAACGTATTTTCAATTTCAGGTATTTAAGGGTTAAATGTTTTATCAATGGTGAAATAGTAAAACTAAAAATATGACAACAATATATAAAAGGGAAGTGAGATATGTTTATACTTTCTTAAAATTTTATAATGCTTGAATTTTGTTTACAAGTCAAGGAGTCTTTAACACCTTTCAATGATTTCTTATCGCACCAACAAAAACGTATACTTGCTGCAAGTTCTTTCCTATAACTAAAATTGTCTAGTGTAAATACCGACGTACTAAGATCAAATTGACTTTCACTACTTAAATGGATATTTGTTTTTGTGCAAATGTCTTATTTTATGTGTAACATTTTATTTGTGCCTAACCCAACTACAACAAGCATGTGAACTCATGTCTGTATGTAGGAATGTATGTGTCTGACAGCATCAATCAAGATTTCAGTCTTTATACACAAATAGAGACAATAAATCTCAAGCATCCCTGTGGCTCTTCGTGTGTATCAGCCATCTATCTTACCCACATGCGTTTTCAAAAAAGCCTTGATTTGTCGTTATGAGTAGACGAGTAGAGAATGAGGACAGACATAAATTGCACACTACAGTGTGACAAAACAGAAAATGCTTTGAAATGCGTTAAATAATACAATTGCAGTCGATTAATAGGAACTCCGCCGCTAAGTATCTGTCATCCTGTAGGATTAAATGTATTCGTTTATAAGTCATGTTAAGTGTGTATGTAACAGGAAAGCACGTGTATGTGCATGTAGATATGTATGTTATACATGGATTTTGTAGGATTACAAAGTTTAGTACTTGTTAGGAAATTAAATTAAACGAATAATATTAAATTCAAAATAAAACAAGTAAGAAAGTATAGCCGGTCAAGCCCGACCATATAAAACCCTACACCCAGTATGAGTATGAAATAGTTTTACATAAATGAGCGCTACATGGGAGATATGACCTATTATGGAACGATCATCCAAAAATTTAGTGCTATGACTTCTGTGGATATAAATATTATGTATGTTATACTTTATCTCGATATAAATACTTTTAAAAGTTTTATGCAGGTAAAAGTGAATTACGGAAAGGGTCCTATGCTTATACACTTGCATAATTTAAGCATTTATGATCATTAAACTCCTATTTCTCGAGGACATTTGTATAAGCGCCAGGTAAATAATCGACCCATTTCCACCAGTTTCAATCCCATCTGTCCTTAGGCCGAAAAAGTATCATGCACCAAATTTTATTGAAATATCTTCAAAATTGCGACCTGTACTCTGCGCACAAGCTTTACATGGACAGCTAGACCAACGGACATCGATAAATCGACTCAGGCAGTGATTCTAAGTCGATCGGTATAATTTAAGGTGGGTGTTGAACTAATATTTATGGGCGTTACAAACATCAGCACAAAGCCAATATACCCTACCCACTATTGTGGTGTAGGCTATAAATAATCCTTTATGTGATAGATACCGAACGAATTCGGATCGCTTACTACAACAGAACTAGAACAGAATTAGAACAGAACTAGAACAAAATTAGAACAAAACTAGAATAGAACAGAACTAGAACAGAACTAGAAAAAAACTAGAACATAACTAGAACAGAACTAGAACAGAACTAGAATAGAACTAGAACAGAACTAGAACATAACTAGAACAGAACTAGAACAGAACTAGAACAGAACTAGAATAGAACTAGAACAGAACTAGAACAGAACTAGAACAGAATTAGAACAGAACTAGAATATGCAACACTGCATTGCATAGAGTTCATAAACGTTATTGTCTTTTTTTGACAATGCCGTAAATTCATTAATGCATGACAACGCTTTTGAATGCGCAACAGTTGCCAAATTTGTGCAGTGTTTTTATTTGTGACGGACATATTAACATAAGTTAAAATTTAACATAATTTTTATACAAATATGATTCATTTAAGTTTTTTTTTAATAAATATACAATATTTTTTTTCAATAAATATATTAATTTGTGAAATTCATATAAAATCCCCGAAAAAACATACGAAAAGCAGTATTAGCATTCATAAACGTTTTGAAATGTAATTGCATTAATTGACAATGCAGTGGTGGCATGAAGTATTGTTTTGCATTGTAAACGTTTATGTTTGCAGTGTTGCATTGCATACTGCGTTTATGAAAACAGCCATTGTCAACTAAAGAAGCTATAAAAGCAACAACAAATTTGTAATACACGTTTGTAACAATAATAATAAGAAGAATATACACACATTGTAAACGTATGTAAATTTCTACTATTTTCATGACAAAAGAAATAGGATTAATTCCCGAAATCTGTTTCTTAATAATGGTGAGTTAAATAGACGATGTTTCCAAATAGATCTTGGACAAAGCATATATATAATTGCGCCCGTGGCAGGGTAGAAAATGCATTCCAATTTGCCAATTGTCTAAAAATATTACTTTACAATGGTATTCTTTTAATTGTTAATTAAAAATGAACTCAAGCCAAATAAAATTTCTGTAATAACAGAAAATAAACTTTATTACTTATTTGTTTTTTTTTTATTTTATGTAAATATGTAATACAGTCAAACCTCGTTATAACGACCCTCACTATAACGAATTCCTCCATAAGATTTAATACAAAATAAACCTCTCTATTACGAATACATTTGTCAGTAGCCACGTTATAACGAATTTTCATTCACTGCAGACTAACGAAATATAAAGAATTATTTACCTCTATTTAACGAATTTTGTCAACTTACAACCTTTTCATAACGATTTCCATCAATTAATCCAAATTATATGAAACAAAATTATTGTGTTTGAAACTACAACATCTCCAGCAAACTTACATTCGTAGTCGACAGCAGCATGCTTTAGACTAACGGCTGAAATATTCGAAGAAAAATTTATTTTTGAGTTTTAAAACTACAAAATACAGTTTTTCCTTCAAATGTGTTTTGATTTATTAGCGGAAATCGTTCGCTATAACATGGTAAGCAGATGATGATTAATATACATAGAAATTTTTTTTTACCTCATGAAACGAACCTCATTGTAACGAATTATTCGATATAACGTTTTTTTCTAATCGCCTTAAGATTCGTTATACCAAGGTTGAACTGTATAATTGACATTCAATTTTAAAAAATCTAAAACTATACAAGCCAAAGCAATATTTACACGTTCGTGTAAAAAAAATCTATGAAAGGCAACTAAATAAGTATTTGCTATAATTGTTTTCTTTCTATTAAAATTATAAAAAAAAATTATTACGATGCCCACAAAAACTCATTTTCCTTTTCTTGTTGTTTTCTGTTACAATTTACAATTTGCTTAGAGAAAAATTCTGTTGTTTTTTTTTTTTTTTGTTTCATAAATAAAATTCTGTTTTCAGAACTTGCTTTGACAAAAAAAAGATGAGTGTTTTTTATCTACGACACTTTTAAGTATGTATAACAAGTAAGAGTGTTATATTCGGCTATGCCGAATCTTATATACCCTTCACCTTTATTGTGGATGCATAATTATATTATGCATAATTATGTCAATAAACACGCCATCTGTTGATGAATTTGTTCGTAATAATATTAATACACTTTGTGTTGATGAATTTGTTCGTAACAATATTAATACACTTAGTTTTTTTGAGGAAATTTTCAGAGGTTGTTTCGGATTTTTGCTCATATCTCCGTTATTTATGGACGGCTTTTGCTGATTTTAAATAGCAAACTTCTCGAAAGTATGCCTGACAGAATTATTAAAGATTTGGATCCCGAAGATATTTGGGGACTTCAGAAAATTGATTTCAACAGTCAGACAGACAGAAAGACGGACATGGCTTAATAGACTCCGCTATCTATTAGGATCCCGAATATATATATTTTATAGGGTCGGAAAATTATATTGTGGAAATTACAAACGGAATGACAAACTTATACATATATACCCTTCTCATGAAGATGAAGGGTATAAAAACAAAATAACAAAATGAATAGCTCGCATAAAAGTATACTTTAATTTAAAATCATGCAAAAAGTTTTTGTCATCTATACATTTCCACGGCTTCCACTTTTTTGCTTTTCTTTAGATAATTTCTTTTTGAAAGATAATGTCAAGTGTACAGATGTAAGTACGCGAAGAAAAAATATAAATAAATAGAAAACAACAAACCAGCGGGAAAAAGATGCTGTGAATAGGCCTTCTAGAAGGCCTTATTTCGAAGTCACAAGAACTTCAAGCCGCGTTGCAAAATCGTTTCAATTTTACATGGCCTGTCATTGTTAGGTCTTGCCTACTTAATGCTGTTGCGATTGGTTAGATGCCTGGAGGCCTACTTGACAAGGGCAACTGAGAAAGGATTCTAAATAAAAGAAGGATTTTAAATTAATATAAAATTAAAATTATATAAATTTAAAATTAATTTTGTAAATTAATAATTAAAAATTTAATAATTTCAAATTAATTTAATAAATCACATGTAGTATATAAACACCTATTTTACACCACAAACTTTCATTAAATACTAAATTTATGGACGCTCTCTTTATCCATTTTTATTGCTCGTATAACAAAGAAAGCAAAATAATGGGTATAATTATTCATTCCGTTCCGCGATTGCGGAAGGCATTTTTTTCCGAAAGCAAAATTTGCAATTATTCATTCTGTTTCTGCGGTATCCTTCCGTTGTTGCGGTATCATCTCTACATTGACGGTATTGCCATATTATTGATTCCGCAATGTAAATATATTTCTTCATTTTGCTTACGCTCAAATTTAAAACAAAAAGCTAACGGAAAGAACAAAAATGTAAGGAATATTAATATTTTGATTTCTTTTATATTTTTATAGGAGTAAAAGAGAAAAATACTCAAGTAAATTGCAAATAGAAGCAATGGTTGATTTAATGAAAAAAAAATCAAGACATTGCTTGTGGTTTTAGTCAACGCAATTCAGCTGAAATAAAAAAAATTCTGGGAAGTAATTTTTGGTATTCTTTTTTCATCTCCATTCATGCTTATTTATATCTTATTTATATATACTGCACAACAAATTTTCTAGCTTGTTCAAAACCTCATCCAACACTTGGTAAAATGTTGATTAGGCAATGTTGATATTGAAATCCTTACCGACACAATGCTGGTAGCTGCCTTCTGCAAAAAACCTTAAACAAGCAGAAAGTTTATCTTTTGCAGAAAGTTTATCTTTTGCAAAAAGTGAGCCTTGACGACCGCTTCCAGAGCTTGCAGACTCCAGCTCAGACAAAACAGATTTTGGAAATTATATCCATATTTTAATTTCATATTAACTGCCTTTTAAAATTTCTCATATAATTTACTAAAAACACTTTTTTTTACTTTTTAATTTATAATCTTGTCTTGAAATGTCTTTTTTTCATCAGCTGACACAAAATCAACTCGTAATTAATTAAAACAGAGATGTTAAATTCGCTTCGCGGAAAACGTATACCACAGGAATGAATTGCAATTTGCACATCGATCGATATTTTTTTACGCACAATTTTCCTTTCCGCGCGGAATCAATAATACCACCCAATGTTTATTGTTGTAGGAATAATTGCAAATTCATTGCTAATGTTTGCAATTCATATCATGATTTGTTTACATTCTTTTGAAATGCAATTATAAATGTTTATGGAACAGCTGTTAGAACACCTTCTAAGAGAAGGCATAATAGAATGAGTATCGAATCTTTTAGAATGTGTAAACAGCGGCCAAATTACCGCATTCGTGATCGAATGAGCTATCGTATCGAAATATGATTTTGATATCGCAATTATAATAAAATGTACTAAATTTCTTGCTCGATATCGAATGCCATAATCTCAAGTAAGAAAATTACGATCAATTTTACTCGATATCAAATGCGCTAATTTGGCCCAAGTCTTCTATAAGGCCTGCAAATGTGAGCACTTATGTATATTTTTTACCGCTCTACATAGATATTCTGGTAGTGCATCATTTGACAAACAACGACAATAACAAAAACAATATTTTATATATGGAAAATCTTTAGAGATTTCTCCTGCTCTTGCTCATGCTCGTTCTCGCATGCTTTCTTCTCGAAATAAATAAACAACTACATAAAAATGTTTACACACTATAACTTACAGTTACTTTACGAGTATTAAAGGCACGTTTGTTTTACCAGGAAGATGTAGAAAATATCTGAGAGGCAACAACAATAACAAACATCATTGTCATCCAATACGTTTACAAACATTTACAGCCATTTACTCTGGCATTTTTATCAATGAGACAATGTGCATGCTATGTACACTGCATTACCCAGCAGTCAATGTGGTGGGTGGATTTATGACATGTGTTAGTTGTGGATTTTTTATTGTTTATTTTTAATTACAAAATTCTTGTGTGTTCAAAATTAAAATTAGAATTGGATGTAAGCGAGAAAATTTATTAGATTGATATGCATACAGCTACGTGCAACTAATTAAGGACACGATATTAATATGTGAACTGGAAGCAAATAATGATATTCTCAAAATTTGTGAAAGCTAATAAATTTAACTCTTACTCCTAGAAAATAACTGCATATTGTGTCAAATTAATTATTATTTTTGAATCTGTGAGTCATATTTTCAAATAAGATTGATATCAGTCGTGCATATAATTAAGGAAATACTACAAATTTTACAAAAAAAAAAACTTTATATTTAAAAATAAATCAATATTTTGTTGCAAATCAATTGTTATCGATAACATCATTGACATCTGCGTCATTGAGGTCATCAAATTTTTACATACATATACTTCTTGGAATGGCTTCCCAAAATTTATTGTTTCGTCAAAAAGAGCATTAAAATTGCTTACTTTGGCTTTTACAACTAGCCATAAGTTCTCAATCGAGTTGAGATCACAACTCATGAAGGCCAGTCAAGAAAAGTTTCGCATTTTTAAATAACGATTGCTTGACGTGATTAGCCGTATGTTTCGGATCGTTATCTTGATGAAATATTTATCTTACCGGCATGTTGTCATCAACATACGGCATCATTGTAACGCTTAGAATTCTTGCATACCGAAACTTTTCAATATTTCTCGCAATTTTGTACAGCGGCCTGACATCATTATAGAATCTTTTCTATGCTTCAAGGTGGCGCGAGTAAATTTCGGATAAAATTTTTTAAACTTTTTCTAATGAAGGTACTTCTTGGCGAATTCGAGTCCCTTTTTTCGGTTACGTTGTGACAATAACACTTTTTTTGTTGTTACTTTTACAAATTTCTCCGATTAAATACTGAGTAAGCGCAAACACGTCCGCACGCGACAAAAGACAATGCACGAATGACAAGGAAATTCGTGAAATTCTATACGACTTTGCTCAAAATTGTGTTGTATCATACAATCTACAACATACAACATCACTTGTGAATTGCACAAAAATAATTTACAATACATAATGGAAAATAATAATTTTCGGGAAATAAACAAGTATGTACTCAAAAACCTTGCGTGTACTTTTGCACCCGAATGTCTTTTAAAATACTATTCACACAAACATATCATAGATAGTCATTAGATGTGTATGTGTTTGATTCGTTTATTTCTTTAAAAAACACATTAGTTTGATATTGATTTAAATGCATGTAGTAAACACTTTTTGCAAATTATCAGCATATCAAAGATAATCATTAGATGTGTATGTGTTTGATTCGTTTATTTCTTTAAAAAACACATTAGTTTGATATTGATTTAAATGCATGTAGTAAACACTTTTTGCAAATTATCGACATATCAAAGATAATCATTATTAGTTTGATATTGATTTAAATGCATGTGGTAAACACTTTTTGCAAATTATCGACATATCAAAGATAATCATTAGATGTGTACGTGTTTGATTCGTTTATTTCTTTAAAAGACACATTAGTTTGATATTGATTTAAATGCATGTGGTAAACACCTTTTGCAAATTATCGACTTCAAATCAAATTAGAATACAAATTTTAATACATAATGTAGAAACTGTCAAGAGCCATTAAGGCCAATATCCTAGCAATTGCTAAACAGCTTAAAGTAAGTGAATTAGTGTCATAAGAATCCAAAAAGGCGTTATATTATTCCCAAACCACAAATCAGAAGTCGCTAAAAGCTATTAACGTATGCACGTCTCATGATAACGCATATTAAAAGATACAAGTGTTTAACACAAAAAAAATGCTTCCTATAACAGTAAGCAAACTTGTTAGTCGATGCACAGCAAGACAAGCACTTCGTGATACTGGTTACATCTCAGCAGTAAAAAAAATGAAAACCTGCATTGTCGATAAAAAATTTTAAGGTACGGTTACAGTTTGTCAGAGAGCACATAAATTGGACATTGAATAACTCGAAAGGTGTAATCTGGTTAAACGAATTCAAATTTAATCGTTTACAATCCGAAAGTAAACAATATTGCTGGAGCCGAACAGCACAGAGAATTCAAAGACACCATGTAATGAAAACAATGAAGCACGGTGCAAAGAATCGAAGGAATAATGAGTAATGAAAACTCTATAATTATTTACTAGTTCCCAATTTTGTAGGTAAGAACTTCAAGGTGTGTATGCCAAAACATGTAAAAAGTGTTTTACGAAATAATGGGCTTTGGGCTAAATATCAAAGTTTTTGTATGGAGCACAATTGAGTACATGCGTGTTGTTTCGATAAATTTAAATGTTAAATTTTAGCTTTTTATTTAATAAATATTATCTTAAACATAGCATATTGAATACTACTTTCATTAATTTGTTGCAATTAGAGTTGTGCCGGTCGTTCATTTCAGTGAGCGGTCATTTTCGTTCAATTATCCAAGACTGATTCGTTCATTCACTTTGAACGAATGCATACAACCCTTATTGAATGTGATTTTCTTCTGTACACTATTGAACGAAAACCGACCGAAATGACCAGCTCATTCCGTTGAATGAAGTGATCCGTTCATTTTAACATGTTCGTTCATGAACGCCAATTATAGTATGTAACGCAAATCAAAATAGAAATTTCTTGAAATTGTCGGGTTGCAAGAAGGCTAAAATTTCCAAAATGTTATCAAACGAACGAAAGTAAAAATTTTAAAAGCAACAACATCACAACACCTGCTTAAGTACCGCACTAATAATAATCGAGAATGACGATTCTTAAACCTAATTAGTTATTATAGAATTAAATCAAAATTGTAATAAAAAGCAGAATCGTGTTGCTATAAGACGATGCGCCCGTTTTATATGTTTTACGAAAATTCAACAATTGCTTTATAATAGATAATGACTCATAATATCATAGGAGGGCAGTATCAAAATATTTATGAAACAAATTTGGCATTTTTTCTATTTATTTGTTTATTCTTGAAGTATTTTACTAGCACCTGCAATAATTTGCACCTTAGAGTAAAATTTTAAAGAATCTGATTTTTGGAAATTACGCGATTTTCTTTGTACAATTTGGCCCATATTTTATCAAGACTAAATTGTTTTATTTAGATAAAAAAAAACTTCCAATATTAGCTTAAAAGAATCAAGTTAATATCTCGATTCGGTTAAAAAATATACCACTTTAAAGCTTTAAAACTAATGAAAATCTTAAAAATTTTGTACAATTTAAGACATTCCAACTTACAAACCAAAACAAAAACTGGTTCCGTTTTTTTTTTGACAAATTTTTAAAATTTAAATTTTCGAAAGCGTATAACTCAAAAACCATAAGTGATTAATAAAATAAGCAAAGAAAATATATAAATCGCCCATCAGTATGCTCCACTGTGCATTGTTAGAAGGACATTATTAAACAATAAACAGTATTTTTTAAGCGTTACGTAAAGAATGACAAACAGGAAACCCCAGAAAATGTACACACAAAAACATGGTGAAATATCCTTTAGCACTTAGTTGTATATTCGTACAACAGCACACAATACATACATATGTACATATGTATATATGTAAATAGGTGGTTTAAGAAATATTTAAATAATGTTTGTAGCATTAACGTTTCACACACACACACACACACACACTTCTTACAATAACATTTATGTCTTCCTTTATACATTTGCTCGTCTTTCAATTCAATGTGCATAACATGTATGCAGCATCATTCAATTCTGTAACAATGGCATATAATCGGGGAAGCACTTACATACATAAATGCAAGTGCGAGTAATCACATACTACTAAGTATGTGTATAGTTGTTGGTGTGCGACAAATGTAGTTTCGTGCATAAAAGGTAAACACATTATCGGAACATTACGTGGTATTTTTCTAAAGGTATTTTTTTTAATATACTAGATTCTATTTCCGTTTCTGGTTTATAATTTTCTTTGCAGAAAGCTTTTACACTGTATTGTGGATTAGTTGGTGTGTGTGTGTGTGTGTGTATTAAGCGGCCTATTGTAAAGAAATGTAAATATTTTAATACACTAAGGCACAAAATGAGAAGAATTTACAAAAAAAATTTAAAAAGAAACAAATTCTCGCTATAATTTTTCTACATAGAAAATTGTAACTTTACTTGGTACAACTATGACAATTTATCACATTATATAAATATGTAGGTTGGTTTAGGTTCCTGGACAGCCATCTACAAAAACTGCACATTCGTTGTGTTGTTTCCATATATCAAAACAGCCGGATTATTTGATTAATTAAGACACTGTTTTACTTCAAAAAGGCGAAAATCGATCATTTTTGGACCTAGAAAAAATATCGCTTTGAAATACTTTGTTCTTGATGGAAAATTGTAGTGATATAACTACCCAGTAAAAAATGTACTCCAAAATGAGCAGGTTTTATGTGTGAATTCATACCTTAAATCTCTTCAAACCTGCTGATGGAATGCATGATTTTTCTATGAGGTGCTCCCGGTTTGGAGGACTATTTTCTGCTGACACTAAGCGCTTCTTTTAACCTAATCAAACATGCAAATAAAGCACTTTCCTAAAGTGTTTTACGTCACTTAGCGCTCACCAATCAAAAAACAAATTCTATCTGAATGTTTTTGTTTAAGAAAAATTCACAGTAACTGAGAAGCACGATATTCCTTTTGTAATTGACTTTCGTTGTCTTGTCATACGTAAATCTGTAGGCTATAATTTCATTTTTATTTTTTCGCTTTAAAATCTTCTTCGTTGTCAGCACTAAAAAATCATCTGTTTTTGTATATTTTATTCGTAAGCATTTACTGCTTCAAAAGAAGCGCTCGATTATGCGCTTTTTCTTTTAAGTGCTTCAAAAACACGAATTTTTTTTACTGGGTAACAAAACAAATAAGTGGAAGATCACTCATATTCATTCTGCCCGAAAAGCGGGCAAAACTTTTTATTCGAAATTCGAAAACAATAAGAAATAAATTGCACAGGCAAGCATAGTTATTAATGAGCTAGTCAAGGATTTTTAGAAAATCTAATTTGAAATCTAATGAAAAAGAAAAATATACGTATTTCATGTCATATCAAAGCTATTCGAGAAGATGAAAAAGTTGTAACCGATTTTAATTGAAAATAATTGCTTTCCGAATCATCAATTTGGATTCAGAAGACAACAATATCGAACAAACTCATAGGACTTGTCAATATCGTAAGGAAAGCACTTGAAGAAAAAAATATTTGTTCTACTCTTTTCATCAACATTACTCAAGCGTTTAATAAAGTGTGGCGTAAGGGATTAATAAACAAATTGAAACCAAATTTACCAGCAAACCCACATAAGCAATTGGAAAGCTACTTAACTGTTTGAACATTTCAGCTTAAATAAAGAGACTTTTTAAGCTCCGCACAACCTATTGAAACAAGAGTACCTTAAGAAAGCATCGTGTGACCCTTCTTATACTTGATATACACATCTGATATGCCAACAAGCAATTGTACTAAAAAAGCAAAATTTGCTGAAGATACTGCTATTCTAAGCATTCATGAACACCCTTAAGTAGCATCTCACTACCTACAAAATCACATATTTGAATTAGAAAAATGAAAAAGAAAAAAAATTTAGTGAGCCGAAATGCACACAAATAACCTTTACCTTGCGTATATATACCAATGATAAAGCAATAACACAACAATACCTCGGTATACAAAATGTAAAATTTACTTAAATGAAATTTAAATTAATCTGAATAAATTGGCTCAATGGTAGAAACACTAGGCTTATTTAGATTTTAAACTCCTTTTTTTATAACTCAATCTAAACACCTATATGGTATTATGGAATGGGGAACAGCCTCAGTTTCAAATGTAAACACAGTTCAAAGATGTCAAAACAAATTGCTAATAATGATCAGAATTGCCTCCTGGTATTTATAAAGACGTAAACATACCTTTGGAAAAACTGAGATCCAAAAGTATGCAGAAAAATATTTAAAAAACCTGGAAGTACAGCCAAACCCATTAGTCCGAGACATATTAAATAATAGTAACTATATTCGACTAAGAAGAAGGGATACAGCGAATCTGATCCAAAAACAAGAACAAAATAATGCCAACTTAATACATATAAAGACCAATGTAAGCGGCAAGCGACCGCAGGCGGCAACAGTGTTACCAATGAATAAAAGTTCTGTCTGTTTACAAAATTATCCATACAAAAAGTTTGAAGTATCGCAATTCACTTAATCTGGCAAAGCTGTGAGAAGCGGCCGCGCGGCAAAGTTGAATTTTGTTCAACTTTTTTCTTAAACGATGTGGACATGCCATTTAAAATTACACTAGAGCCCCGATTTGCATCGTTAATAGGGACCGAAAACGAGGCAAATCGAAACGATGCAAAACAGATTGACACAAAATTTCAAAGTCGATGCAAATCGGAAACAAAACGACGCAAAGCGGATTAAACCACATTTAGAAAAGCGACGCAAATAGGATACACGCAAATCGGAGCTCTAGTGTACTTGAATAAAAATAAAATGGCAAATGTCGACGACGAAAAATAAATTTCTGAAATAAAAAAAAAAAAAACAAGTTGTTGTACGAAAAAAATTCAACTCAATAAATATAAAAATTTCAAAGGGCAAAGGCAGCAAAGAAACTAAATGATAAGATTTTTGTATTTAAAATGAATTTTTGTACTATTTTTTTTTCTTTTCTGCAACAACATTCATGTATATAATTGCAAAACCCAACTGAATAAGAAAAGGTACTCCTCAAACTCATTGTCCATTATGTAATACTTTATACACCTATGTGCACACTAAAAAAAACATTTACTAAAAGATTTTATTTATGTAGTAAACTAATGAATTTAATTTCTTGACATTTGTCGTTTTAAATATGCCCCGATCGTTTGCTTATCTACAAAAAGTATAAGCGGCAAAAAAGGCAGCTGATTGCAGCCCACAACCGCCTGCCGCTTACATTGGCCTTCCATTATTATTATTAGTTCGTTTTTAATACAGATACAATAAATAATTAGAAGTTAGGCCCCATAGTGCCTTCCCTACAGTCTTTGTGGGGTCCACCTTTAAAATTAAAACTCGAATGCTTGATAGCTACAATCATGTAAAATGTTATTTCAATCGGAGCACAAGTTTATAAATGCCAGGTTTATTTCCGAAAAAAATCGATTCTACCCCACTGTGCATTACTTTTATCAGCATTGCTATATTCATTAATGCACGTACACCAACTAACCGCAGGTAGCTGGCATGACATCATTCCAGTACTTCAGTACAATTGAAAGCAAAGTGGGCTTAACAATAGCTTTACACATCCAAATAATACTCTTAATAAACCTATTCTGTATGTTTAGGATCCAGGACAACCTGTAATCTTCAGTATGATACCATTCAGATTCCTTGTTAAACACATACGTTCAGTCTTAAGTGGATTCACCTATCGATAATCAAATCTTATTTTGTTACTCACTGTATATTTTTTCTATGACGTCTTAACTATGCCTAAGTAAGTATGTGTGCTTGTTGGCTTGTGTATGTCGTACATACATACACATGTATATGCATTTGAGTGAATGCAAGTAAGCACGTAGTTAGGTAAGTCTATTTATTTGAGTACATTATAAAGTGAAATGCTATTTTGTTCTTAGTTTATTTTCCGTAGCTCTTTATTTAACATCATTAAATATTGTATTATAATGTTTGTATGTGGAACCATAGTGTGTGAAGGATAGAAGGGCATAGACTACATACTAAATTATGCTCAAGGTAGGCATATTTATTTGTGTATACCCGCTATCAAAAGGACTGGGGTTATATTGATGTTGTCATTCCATTTGAAATACATCGAAATATTGGTTGTAGAACCACAACAGTATATACCACAACAGTATATATATATAGCCAGGATCCTTATAAAATTCTGTCTGTCTGTCGAAGAAAGTATCTAAATATTCTCTGTTTGTTATTGAAAATGATTAAAATCGATCCTAAGAACTTTAATGTTATTCATATAAACATTTTGTGATGGCGATATATTTTAGTTTTATTTTGCTGTATTAATATTATGATTTAAATATTTTGATACTTTGTAAATTTCTACTATGTGAAATTATTTTGTTTTTGATTTAGTTGGCATTGACTCTGTTTATTTCTAAGTTTTCAAAATTTCGTAAAATATATTTTTTATTGTAAAGAAAGAGATTTTTTTTTTGTTTGAGTAGGTCGGTGCGAAAATAGAAAAATAAGTTTTCAATATTCTGTTTGTGTTGGTCATAATTTTATTTGCAAATTTAAATAAATTTTATTTGTGTGATATCAAGAAAACCAAAGGAGAAGTCTTATCTTCAATTTGGCTTCGTGAAATCATTTTGTATTTTATTCAATTGGTAAGTTTTTATTTGGAAAGTTGTTAAAATTGTTCATTACTTGACTTTCTTTGTGTTTGTAATTTATATATTGCCATTGCTTTATTATTTCATTGCCTAAAATTTTTTTTATTAGAGGAAAATTTTATTTGAGCAAAATCTTCGGAAGATTGGAAATATCATCGGCTTTTGAAAACTTCCTTTTAAAATTTTAGTCACCTGAGGAGCGGCCAAGTTTAACACATTGGAAAAGGGGACATATTTTTTTATTAACTATTATAGAGTGACCATTTAATTAAATCGGAATATAAATGGGCAATTTCATGTCAAGTGAAATTAAAATCGATGTCTTCCGATTTGGATGAAATTTGCACCAAGGTTAGTACTATTGGATAGTATGCCAGACCCAAATTTTCAGCTCTATCATTCAAGAACTGCCGGAGTTAGAGGGGGTCAAAGTTGGAGATTTTGATCATACAGGGTTTTTTTAAAAAGAGTGTAACTTTTCACCTATTGGTCCTAGCAAAAATTGTCCAAAGGATTTTAAATAGCTATTTCATCAATTATTCCAAAAATATTTTTTTTTAATTTTTAAAAAATATTTTTTTTTTAATATTTTCTTTTAAGTTTTAAAAAATATTTTTTTTTCAATTTGGGCCCTTTTTTCTCAAAAGAAAGCTTATACAATTTTCTTTAATGCCTTTATAATCGCTTAAAGGGATGCGAGTGGGATGTTTATCAAAAAAAATATTTTTTAACTCAAGAATAGGATTTTTCAATATTTGGCACATGTATCATTTTCATTTTCCCCCATTTTTTAATTATTTTTTTTCAAAATGGAGTTTGTTTTTATTTTTAATCAAAAGAAACTTCACACCATTTTCAAAAATATGAATATTAAGCTATAATCATACTAGTGCTGGCAAAGTATTGAGTAATGGATACCGAGTATCGAGTATTTGCCCTTTCCAGTGGATACTCAATACTCAAAAGTAGTTACTCGATACTTTCTGAGTTGTATTTTTAAGCAAGTTGAGTGGTTAAAATAGTGCATAAAAATACATCACTGTATAAAAAGACAACAATGTGTAAGCTACAAAATTAAACCAACCGCCGAAATAAAGCTGTCTATTATTGCTTAAGTTGTTGTTAACGTTGAATTAAAAGTTAGCTTTACATTTATTTTTGATTTAATAATAAAAGACATACAAAACCAATAATAGTTGAAGATCTATTTTTAATTTTTAAAGAAACTACTGCAATTTGCAGATAAAAACTATGCGTTACAATTTCAAAAAATCCGTTAAAAGTATCGAGTAGTATTGAGTACCCAAAAAGTATTGAATATTATTGAGTAATGGAAAGTAGTAGAATTTGCCAGCACTAAATCATACTCCAAATTAATATGAAAAATATATCAGAATTATAATATTCATATTGCAGTTGAATTAAATACACTCTACACTTGTTACATACACTTTTGTTGATTATTGGTAATTAAAGTCACCACAGTATCAAATATTTGAATTATACATTTTTTTGTTTTGTTAAAAATTTGTTATACTTTGATATATATTTTCAATTTTAATAATCAAATTTTAAATGGTGACCATTTTTCCATGAAAATTTCTAATTTTAAATTCCTTATTACACATTTAATGAAATACTTTTTAATTAATTATAAATAAATATTATATTATTATTATTTTTTAAAACATGGAAGTTTAAGCTTACACATATTCACCCCTATCGTGAATAAAAATTCCACATGAAATTTGTTCCCTATTCACATTTTTCCTATTAAAGTTCAATGTTAAAAAAATAAAAGGGAACAAATTGCATGTGGAATTTTTATTCACGATAGGGGTGATTTAGTTTTGCGAAAGGTGTTATAGAGATGGGGTAGGGTGCTTTATTTGTTTGTCTTTACTTATTGGGCTGACAATTAATATGGTTTCATGCCAGCAAGGAGGGTGGGCCTGGATCAGTGTAGCAAATAAGACCTCAAGCTACACGTCAATCATTGACATATTTATTCTTTCGCTTCTTTATCTGTTTTGGATTACTTTTAGTATTTGCTACCTATAAAAAACATATTTAAACACTATTAAACCCCTACCGCCGACGAGCACTGCCGACCTAATAGGTAGTCAAGTTCCCATTATATTTGTACATTAATCTAACAATCGTTACAATTTCTATTTGTTAACCACCCGTCGTGTCAACTATTTGTGTAGCTGTCTAGTTGTTTATTTATTCTTTTTAGTTTTGTCTAAATGCTAATTTCACCATAATAAATGCGCTATAATGTGTTACTCTTAACTTGAACAGAAGTTTATTTTGTTTAAAATTTACAAATTCGTATAATGTTTTACTTTTTTAACTTTTCTTTTTGTATTTTATCACATCATCATCTTAATATATCAAACGGATGAGTTTTAATAACAAAAAAAATCTTTTTTTTCTGTGTATCTAGAAAAGAATTAACGTTAACGAACTTAAGTGCCATTATCTAGGATTTACATACACATTGAGAGTGTGCAGAGGAATTTAAAAAAAAGGAAAATTAAAAAAAAAACTCAAGTTAAATCATGTGCTGAAGTATTTAAATACTTGCACTAGACTAGGTAGAGTCAAAAGATTAGACTTAATGCGTTGTGTGGGTGCTGCAACAAACTGGGAGTACAAACGACCAACCAACAGCAACAAAACTTAATAAATCAAAAAAATATATCAAAACTGGTTGCTTCCAGAAACAAAAATATTCACTTTTGTACGTGAGTTTTATAAAAGATCAAACACTAAAGTGAAATGATAGCAAAGACAGATGCAAATGTTATTAACATATGGGGGTTTCCATGTAAGCTCAACAAACTTGAGTTATTTAATTTAGATACAGTTTTTAAATTGAAGTTTTTTCATACACACAGTTTAAATTATTGTAGAATGCACCATGGAATGACCATTGGTTACATGTAGTTGTTGCATGCTCTGTGGATTATGCAGAAATATTGAAAAATCGAATATATCACTTCTATGGAAATTCAAGAAGTACAATGATTCCAAGCACAAATCCATACTATTAACCTCTTGGTTTAAGCCAAACAAACTTCATGTTATAGAGTGGCATTTAAACCCTATTAAACACCTTTGAGGAATTTAAAAAACGTAAAAAAGCGGTACATAAACCTAAAATCAAAAAACGATATGTGGGAAAAAATTAAAAAGGAATTTACTTTTATATCTCGCGAACCTTGTTCAAAACTTACGCAATTTATAAAAATTACTTAGCATATTCAGCACTACCCTCGCAGCGAATAACAATTATGTAAATTCTTTATTTTCTTCATTGCTTTTTAATAGTTGCGATACAAAAAACTCAAATAAAGTGACACAAAAACTATTCTGGCAAATGTGCTTAAATCGACAAAACTGTTTTTTTTTTATTCTTATGTATATTTTTTTTTTGTAACATTAAGCTACTTTTTTCTACTTCAACTGTGAAACAAAATCTCTAATGATGTCACAAAAGAAATGCACAGCTTTTAGTATATTTTCATCTAACGAACAAAAAAAACTTGAAAATTAGTTTTAAAATTTATTTAAACATTTTTAATATTGTTGAAATATATTTATTTCCTTTTTATTCAGCTCACTTCATGTCTCCATTCTTTTGTTTGAGATGTGTAAAAAAAAAACGTAAATTTCTAAAGGATTTTATTTATTTAGTTTAATATTTATAGTCATACTTGTTGGTATAAATTTTAAATTTTCAAACAAAACCACAGAGGATTTAATTTAAATGCTAATTTATTATTGTTAATGTTGTTGTTGTTTTTTTTTGCTGTACAGTACAACAGCCATCATACAAATATACCAAAACACATCCTGGTGCATAATTAATGTAAATAAATGATTTACCTTTTGTGTAAAATGTTGATAACAAACTTAATAAGGGTGTTACATATACCTTTAGAGTTCAGTTCTTAAATTGCTAATCAAGGCCTCAGGGTCACAAAATATTTAAAATATTTAAAATATTTAATGTTCTAATTTAAAACAATGTCTAAAAAAACACACAGAAAACCTAATATTTTCAATTTCAATTATTCTTTATGAACATATCAGATGTGTCCCTATTTCTAGGCAAAATTTTAAACATTAATTAATTTCTTAACAATTGTTCTACCCTTATAATTTAAAATAAAACGAAATACCTGTGTACAGGAATTGATATAATTTAATCACAAAACCAAAATATAGACAAAATTCACTGAAATAATACTAGTATCAATATAAATCTATTCAATTGAAAATATATGTAAATTACAAATTTGCTACTAAATTGGACAAACAACAAAATTCAAACGTAATGTTAAAAATATACCAAAACTGCACCACTCACAACTTGAAAATTGGCACAATGATCCTAAGAAACACCTGCTGGTATCAATATTAGCTTAGACAATTATAGAATGGTATATAGTAATTATAATTATGCTCTATTCCAGTTCTGTTCTACTTCTGTTCCAGTTCTGCTCCAGTTCTGTTCCAGTCCTGTTCTAGTTCTGGGGGCTAATTCTCGCATTCGTATGCGAATAAATTTTCATTCGAACGTTCGAATTTTTTAACATTTGGGATTCCCTCATTCGATAGCGATAAAACGTATCGAAATTTCTAATGATGGCATTCGACAACGAATGCTCATTCGAACGCAACCTTGCGAGTTTTTACTCGTAAGCAAAGAAGCATTCGAAATAAAGTTTATTTAGCAAACAGAACACAAAGGAAAGAAAATGTAAGTAAAAAAATTGTTACTGACTTAAAAATATATCATAATATTAATAATTTTTTTTACTTTTAGGTCAAAAATATCAAAAATTAATTTTATTCATGCTTCCTCTGTAAGTCTAAAACGTCTTTTGAATCTAGAAAAGAAAAACATATGTACATATGTATGTATGTATGTACTTATTTATACTTACTCATTCTTTGTCAATCTTAAGTGGTCGGAGTAGTTTCGTATTTGTTCCCTTATGACGTTCATGTTTTCATTCTCGTCAGAATCAGAAGATGATGAGTAACAGCACATAACTGGATCCATTTCTAATTAAAAGCAATTTATTTAAAAAATTTTGCTTTTATTTGAGTTTTTTTTTTTTTTTGAACAACCATATGTTTTTTGTTTACATTTCTTTTATTTTATTCAGTGTTGTAACACGTACTTATTTAAGTTTTTTACAACACTGAAACAATGAATCGATTCGATTCGATTCGTATCGAGTACCATCATTAGAAAATTCGAAAACAAATTCGATCACGACTGCCAGAATTAGCCCCCTGTTCTAGTTCTGTTCTAGTTCTGTACTAGTTCTGTTCTAGTTCTGTACTAGTTCTGTTCTAGTTCTGTTCTAGTTCTGTTCTAGTTCTGTTCTAGTTCTGTTCTAGTTCTAGTTCTGTTCTAGTTCTGGAGCCAAATTACCGCATTCGATATCGAGTAAAATTGATCGTAATTTACTTATTTGAGATTATGGCATTCGATATCGAGCAGGAAACTTAGTACATTTTATCATAATTTCGATATCGAAATCATTTTTCGATACGATAGCTCATTCGATCACGAATGCGGTATTTTGGCCCCTGTTCTAGTTCTGTTCTGTTCCAGTTCTGTTCCAGTTCTGTTCTAGTTCTGTTTGCATAATAATTAAAATGTAAATAATTTGACATTTCCCACATAAGAAGAGTGCTACCAACTTCAATAATTCTGTTTATGCAAAATTACAAACATAAAAAATAAATTCATTTTAATCACACGCCTAGTTGACTGCTGCCTTTCCTAATAAATATGTAGCCCTTCATACGCCTTGTTGAACTCAGCATAAATTATAGTTACTTTTTAGACGCAAATTATGTATTTATTTTTCCACTAATGAAATATACATACGAGTATATGTATATTTCTTTTTACCAAAATGACAATATTTAATAATACTAAATCAGATGTACATATGAGTGTGATGAAATTATCATACAATAACGAGAAGAATTGTTCATTTCCTTATGATAATACGATAAAATGTTAACAAGGAAAAAATAAATAAACTTGCCAACAACAAAATACAATAACAATTTGTTTAAATTTTATTTATTCGACAGACAGCTAACATTTTTTACTTGTGTGTTTGGGTATGTGCTTTTTATATCCACAAAAAATTTAAATTATAATAGCAAATATGTATACAAATAAGATCAAAACCAACAATAACAATAACAACAATGAAAATGTAAAATTATGTAAAGAGCAAAATTTACATACTCTGTATACACGTCAACAAGTATTTTTCATTTAAAGTTTTTTTTTGCAAAAAAAAAAAAAAAAAAAATTAAGAAAAATTAAGAAAAATTTAAAGCACAATTCATCTAATAAATTTAAATTTATTGCAAATGAAGGCTAGAAGCAACGTTGTTACTTATAGGGTTCAAGGTGTTCCACCATAAACGTTTTAACGTAATTTTTTAAAAATTGTTACAGTTGAATCTGCATCAAATCATTAGAGTAGCTAAAACTAGTGAGCTGTAATTTGCGGCCGCAATCTTTGAAATTTACTTACATATGGCATAATATATGAGATTTAGTTTAAATATATCACTCTTTTTAGTTTAACCTAATTCTGAATATAGAAAAACCAAACTGTCAAAAAGTGATATTTTGAGTCTAAACAAATGTCTACAGCAGAAATGTTTATCTCTCGATATTAAATAACATTCAAATATACGTTCACACTTATAAACAAAAAAATGCTGTATACACACAGCTTCAAAAGTGTGCAAGCACCAGTGAATTTTTTGATTTTTTTAAGATTATGAAAAGCATTATAGTTCAACTTGAATTTTTTTTCATAACCGAATCTATTATTCAACCAAATATCCAACAAAACGAAACCTTTAAATTTCAATCGATGGATAGATTTTAGGATTTTCATTATTTTAAAAAAATCAAATAATTTGTTGTGTTTGCTCACTTTTGAGGTTCATAGTATATGCATCCGTCGCGTAAAACAATGAGTAGGTAATTGTTTTTATATGTGTGTAAATCTTTGCTATCAACTGAACACATTACTAGACACAGCTTTCAATTTCCAACTGGACAGATGTTTTATTACTGCCAGATCCGCATGCATAGTGCTGTTAAATGTGTGTGTAAAACATAAAAAGAATCTAAAACTAAAAGCAGCAACATGAAATTTTTTTGTTGGCAAAAAGTAAAACAAGCTGAAGCAAACAAAAAAAATTGACATTATAAAATCTTTTACGATATTTTGCACTAGAATAGATCTTAGAAATGAAACCAAATGAAACAAATGTCTGTTCAAAAACATTTTGACTATAAAAGAGAAAATAGGCAGTCGATTTGGCGAAGCAGTCATGCTTGTCAACACTCAGTCATAAGCAGTCACAACATGAAAGCAAATATTGAAAAGATTTTACTGTACAACAAGAAAGAATAGTTATTAAGGTGGTACTTTTATAAGCAATAAACGATTTTAAGGTAAAACAAGACAACACAAATTTTAATGTAAAAAACTTTGTTTTGTGTTCGCCTTATTTCTGGCGAAACAAAAATCTTCTTTCTTATGAAATGTCGTATACCACCCTAATGATATGCATATAGTATGATTGTTTAGATATTAACATGGCCAACTGCCATCAATATTTATAAGATTTTCTTTTTTTTTTGATATTTAAATGCAACTATTGCAGCTTTAGCAGCTGCATCCACATCTACATCAATATCAAAAAGCAATCAAGCAGAAATACAATTTTTCTAAATTTTCCTCCATTTTTTCTTCTCCCGAACTTTATCTCCTACACAAACATTAGACAAATTCTTTGCTATTGTTTCTAGTTTTAATATTAAAATAAAAAAAAGCAAAAGTTGAAATTACAGCAAAAATACCGCTTGAAGCCAAAAAGAGTAAACGAACAGAAAACATTAAATACCAAATTGTAAAACAACAAAGAAAATTAATTTAAAATATTTTTTCCCCTCAAAATGTCTGTCTGTCCATCATGCAGTTTCATAAACAAAAGTTTAAAGAATAATAACACTCAAATCGAAAGAAATTTACTCTACAGTACAGTAAATTACAGTAAGATTTAAAAGAAATGTACTCGGAGACTAATTTTCCAATAAAAAAAAGTACTAAGATTGTGACCTTTATTTACTATTTAAAGAGTATTCGTATATTTTTCTAAGGAAAAATCACGCAGATTCTGACAACTTTTCCTATTGAAAAATCTCTCAAACTCTGCATACTTTTCCTATTGAAAAATCTCTCAAACTCTGAATACTTTTCAAATGGTAAAAGCACTCAGCCTTCGATTACTTTTCCTATGAAACAAGCATTTATATTCTGATTATTTCTCTTATAGAAAACTCATTCAGATTCCGACTACTTTTTATATGGAAAAATCACTCAGATTCTGATTACTTCTCTTATGAAAAAAAAAAACATTCAGAACTACTTTTCCCACAGAAAAAGCACTCAGATTTTAACTACTTTTCATATGGAACCTAAGTCTAACTACTTTTCATATGGAAAAAGAGTCAGATTGTAACTTCTTTTCATACGAAAAAAGCAATCAGATTCTGACTACTTTTCCTATAGAAAAAACACTCAGACTCGCAACTGTTTTTTTATATAAAAAGTACTCAGATTCTGATTTTCTACCTATAAAAAATGTATTCATATTCTGAGCGTTTTTCTTCTGGAAAAACTATTTAGATACTCGCCACTTTCCTGTCGAAAAAGTACTCAGATTTTAAGAACTTTTCATATGGAAAAAGAGTCAGATTCTAACTTCTTTTGATACGAAAAATGCAATCAGGTTCTAACTACTTTTCATATGGAAAAAGAGAGAGATTTTCTACCTATAAAACATGTATTCAGATTCTGTGCTTTTTTCGTCTGGAAAAGTATTTTGATTCTCACCACTTTCCTGTCGAAAAAGTACTCAGATTTTAACAACTTTTCATATGAAAAAAGTACTCAGATTCTGACTACTATTTTTCATATGAAAAAAGCCTTTAGATTCCGACTAGATTTTTATGTAAAATGACTCAGATTCTGATTTTTTACCTACGGAAAATGTATTCAGATCCTGACCTTTTTTTCTTTTGGAAAACGTATTTAGATTCTCAACACTAGCTTATCGAAAAAATACTCAGATTTTAACAACTTTTCCAATGACAAAAGCACATTCTATTTCCTATGGAAGAAGTACTCAGATTCTTTTCATTTTATTCGTTTTTTCTATTTTAAACATATTTTTTTTTTTTTTTTGTTACCAATAAGCAGCACAAACTTATACCACCCATTACTTTAGATGCAGTATCATATTAAAAATTATTGCTTCTCGTCAAAATTTTGATAAAATTTTGTGAAAACAAAACAGATACATACATATTTAATAAAATATTTTGTGTATATGTCTTTTTTTTAATTTTCATTTAATTTCTTAATTTTTTTTATGGCTTTAATTAACAATTTCCTTTGTTTTTCTGTTTTTGTTTATATTTCAAGTTTTTTTTATTCAAATGTTTTGATTGCAATTAAATGTGATTTTTATTGAAATATTTAAAGTTAATTAAGATAGATTTTGTATATTGAATTCTATTCTTGATTTGTTTATTTAAAATGTTTATATTTCAAATTGTGGTAGTGGCAGGCAGTTGCTAGTTTATTGGTAAAGAAAACAATTAAAAAATACTCAGTTTCAATTAAAGAGCAATTAACGCCAAATAGAAATTAACAAATAGCAGAAAATATGTATTTAATAAAATAACAATAATTAAACAATTATAACTGATTGGTAGTAGATGAATTTTATATGTGGTGAAACTGGGGTGGGCTAATTTAAAAGTAAATATAAAACTTTCTTTGATTAGGATAAAATTTTTAATATCAGCAGTGGAGTAGTTAGATTGTTATACAAACAAAGCTTTGCTGAGATGTGAATTTTAAACACACTGGACTAGACCATGGCCGTAATTGTGGCACTTAGGTTAAAAACAATTTTGCAAAAGAAAAAAAATGATTCCAAATTACCAACAAGCTAAATAAAAAAGCCGGAGTACAGTTTCCCAACTAAAGCACATATTGTAATATTTTGAAAATTTTTTTAATTTTATTTACTTAATAGTTTTTAATTAATTGAAATTGCCCAATTTCGTATTAGAGACTACGAGTATTTTTCCCACCCTATGTAAGTTTTCTTCTGCCTCAATGGCATTGAAATCTGTAATGGAATTGAAAAATAAATAACAATAAACAAATTTAAAGCAAACTTAAATAATAAAGAAAAGCAAACAAAATAATATAAGAAAGCGAAAATACCTCCGAATATGGCACTCATTTATTGATTTGTTAATGACAGAGTGAAATGAGTGCTTGTTTATTCAAAATCAATATGCTTACTTCGGAAATTAATTTTCTTTATTTTCCTTCTGCCATATTGACAACAGAAATATTTTCTCACTTCTGCAAAATGCAGTGTCAAATTGCCAGAGAATCATTAAAATAAATTCAAACTCCTTTTGCTTTTCTGTTATTTTTTTATCTTCTTTAACTTAAGTAATATTATTTTTATGTTATTCCATTGCCTTCTTTTTAATGCAGGATATTAAAATGAAAATTTACGCAGTCTGCCAGCCATCTGCTGAAACAGCTGTTGTTTTTATTGAAAGTCGTACATTACAAATATTTATTGGCTGTGGGTCGGATTAAGTTATATTTTTAATTTTCTATACGACTATATTAGTATTTTTATTCGTTTTATTGTGCCCTAAAGATACAATTGTAAAATTAAATAAAATTTGCTACCATTTAAAGGCAAGCAGGTGTAGTAAGTTTATAGCTTTCTTCATGAAATAAACAGGATTTTTAATAGTTTCAGCACTCTATACAAAGGGAATGTAGTGATAATCTATTTACCAAAAGTAGTCTGCATCTCAGTGCTTTTTCCATAGAACAAGTATTCAGAATCTGAATGCTTTTTCCATGTAACCTGTAGTCAAAATCTGAGTGGTTTTTCCATGTGAAAAGTAGTGGTATAGGAAAATTAGTAGGAATCTGAGTAATTTTTCATAGGAAAAGTAGTCATTATCTGAGTACTTTTTCCATAGGAAAAGTAGTCAGAATATGAATGTTTTTTCCATGTGAAAAGTAGTAGGAATCTGAGTGCTTTTTTGAAGGAAAATTAGTAGGTATCTGAGTGCTAGTCAGAAATATTGAGTGCTTTTTCTATATGAAAAGTGGTGAGAATCTGATTGCTTTTGACATATGAAAAGTAATCGGAATCTGAGTGCTTTTTATAGGAAAATTAGTAGGAATCTTAGTGATTTTTCATAGGAAAAGTAGTCATTATCTGAGTGCGTTTTCCATAGGAAAAGTAGACAGAATATGAATGTTTTTTCCATGTGAAAAGTAGTAGGAATATGAGTGCTTTTTTAAAGGAAAATTAGTAGGAATCTGAGTGCTAGTCAGAAATATTGAGTGCTTTTTCTATATGAAAAGTGGTGAGAATCTGATTGCTTTTGACATATGAAAAGTAATCGGAATCTGAGTGCTTTTTTGTAGGAAAATTAGTAGAAATCTGAGTGATTTTTCAATAGGAAAAGTAGTCATCATTTGAGTGCTTTTTCCATAGGAAAAGTAGTTAGAATAGGAATGCTTTTTCCATGTAAAAAGTAGTAGGAATCTGAGTGCTTTTTTAAAGGAAAATTAGTAGGAATCTGAGTGCTAGTCAGAAATATTGAGCGCTTTTTCTATATGAAAAGTGGTGAGAATCTGATTGCTTTTGGAAAGTAATCAGAATCTGAGTGCTTTTTTATAGGAAAATTAGTAGGAATCTGAGTGATTTTTCAATAGGAAAAGTAGTCATCATTTGAATGCTTTTTCCATAGGAAAAGTAGTTAGAATAGGAATGCTTTTTCCATGCAAAAAGTAGTAGGAATCTGAGTGCTTTTTTAAAGGAAAATTAGTAGGAATCTGAGTGCTAGTCAGAAATATTGAGCGCTTTTTCTATATGAAAAGTGGTGAGAATCTGATTGCTTTTGGAAAGTAATCAGAATCTGAGTGCTTTTTTATAGGAAAATTAGTAGGAATCTGAGTGATTTTTCAATACGAAAAGTAGTCATCATTTGAATGCTTTTTCCATAGGAAAAGTAGTTAGAATAGGAATGCTTTTTCCATGTAAAAAGTAGTAGGAATCTGAGTGCTTTTTTAAAGGAAAATTAGTTGGAATCTGAGTGCTAGTCAGAAATATTGAGTGTTTTTTCTATATGAAAAGTGGTGAGAATCTGATTGCTTTTGTCATATGAAAAGTAATCGAACCTGAGTGCTTTTTTATAGGAAAATTAGTAGGAATCTGAGTGATTTTTCCATAGAAAAAGTAGTCATCATTTGAGTGCTTTTACCATAGGAAAAGTAGTTAGAATAGGAATGCTTTTTCCATGTAAAAGGTAGTACGAATTTGAGTGATTTTTCCATAGGAAAAGTAGTCAGAAAATTGTGTGATTTTTCCATATGAAAAGTAGTCAACATAAGAGTGCTTTTTCCTTAGGAAACTTAGTCAGAATCTAAGTGCTTTTTCCATAGTCAGAATCTGAATGCTTTGCTTTTCCATAGGAAAAGTAATGGGAATCTAAATGATTTTTCAATAGTCAATAGTCAAAATCCGAGTGCGTTTTCTTTAGGAAATCTAATGGATTTTTCCAAAGAAAAATATATATAAGAAGCAATCGAATACCCTAACTTGTCATAATGAATATCGTTATAATGATTAAAGTAAAACTTCAAAATTCAAAAAAGGTTTGAACAAAGTGTATTTTTCGTACATGTTGCTGGTAAATAATTCGTCCAAATTCCTTTTACAGCGCCAACCCAAATATTTTTCATTATGAGAAGCTAAGCGTGTCATACCAAATTGTGTGTGTTTTTTTTTTATTTTTTTGTTGAACAGCAGAAACAAATTATTTGTTTTTATTGCTTTTATGTGTTACCTAAAACCAGACACATCAACAAAATTTTCCCCAAAAACAAATACAAAACAAAGACTAACAGACAGACAAAAATATGCGACAGCACGCAGAGGATACGGATGCAAGGACTTTTACAAACAACATATTCGTATAAGAGTAATAATATTCAACAACAACCTCAAAACAATATGCCACACATATGCCAAACACTTCCTTATACACGCACTTACACAAAGAAGCTTATGTTCAGAAACACACACCCACACACACACACATCCAACCGCTCTGCACGGCAGTGTTCAGTTCAAATAATTTTGAGGTTTTTAAAGCCAATAAAACAGACGTTGCTTTTGTGTTTGGTAGTCATCTATTTTCTGTTTTTCCCCTAAAAAAATTTATTCTATTTCTTAACTCAAAAACACCCTACAGCGGAAATAAACATTCTAGTTAATAAGGCCCTAATATATAAAGTGAATAAAATATTTTGACACAATGTTTTTTTTTAACTTTTGAAAAAAAAATAGTAATATTAATGTCGTGGATTTTGTTATTTTAGCAGATACAGGTAAAGTTACCAGTTATTATTGTTTCACTCAATTCAACAGAAATATTTGTATATATAAACTTTAAATATGCAGGTAATGGTTTATTTTTGTTAACCAATTTCTAGCATTTTAAAATTTCTTTAACAAGCTTAACTACCACTTCTGCCAGATTTTAAAGAGTTTTTAACAAACCCGACATCTTGGTATAGCTTTATTTTAAGTAGATTTTGACATTTAATGTCAATGATTTACAATTGAATTTTATGTTTTATTATAAATGTATGTTGTTCTTGTTTTCTTTATTTTTTTTTTTTTTGTGGATATAATAAACAAATACCATAATAGCAAATTTAACTGAAAGTTTACATGTCTGAAAGCGTGAATGTGTGAACGTGTAGGAAATGCACTAAAAGAAATTAATGTAGTAAATTAGTTTTATGAGAGATGAGTTTAAAAAATAAGTTTTCAGTTAAATCAAAAGTTAAATAAATATTAGAGAATCCATGAGAAAATTAGAAAAAAATTGCTATTTTGAGATTTTTCATTGAAAACTAACACAGATATTACATACTCGTATTAAGAGTGTTCATCAAAACATTTTATCATCAAAATTTTATGTTGTAAAACAATTCATTCAGTAAAAATAATTTAATGAAAATTAAATTTAATGAACTCGAGCCCGACTAAATAAATATCAAAAATTTTAAATTAACAGTTCGAAAAATAAAAATAATAATTGTTCTTAAAATAGCTAGGGCACAAGCTAATGTTTGCAATTGTACTTAAAAGTAGTACACGTAAAATGTCGTCGAAAGTGGACAACAAACATAACCAAAAACAAATGTATTCAGGTTTTCAAGACGAAGTTTTGACAGAAAGAATACGGGAAAAAACTGAAGAAAAAGGAGGTAACATGTAAATAAAAATTGAAAAAATGATAATTACAGCAAATTTGGAACCACCGGCAACACTGGTTAAAAGATTGATGTTTGACTGTTGGCTAGCGGGCACCGCAGTGGTGCAGAGGTTAGAACGCAAAGAATTCTGATGAGAGAATGTGGTGATTCTCGAAACATGTAAATTCAACACAGGTTCAATCCCCAGCTCAGCCAGAAAAATTATCAATAAAATTTTAATAGAGATTTCATGTTGTAAAACAATTCCTTCAGTAAAAATAACTTAATGAAAATTAAATTTAATGAACTCGAGCCCGACTAAATAAATATCAAGAAAAGATTTCTTATAGTAGTTTAAAAGTACAAAGCATAAAGTTTAAGAAGATATATCTCAATAACTGATCCCTTAAAAATTAACTCATAATAAATATCAATTATTGAACTGGATACTCATCGAATTAGGGTGTTATGAGCTACAATAGCTGCTCATATAAAATCCAGCAAATCGAAAATATTGTATATCTTTTATCCGAACTTTGTAAACCACTTGTTCAAAAAATAAATAACTACATGTTAAATAACATCTTCAAACAAAAATAAACAAAAAAAAACACGTAGGGTAAAAATATATCATAAATGCTGAGCAATGACAATTCAAAACAGAAAGAAAATCATGCACAAATCCTTGACAATCCGCCGTTGTCGGTTTCAATGTTTGCAAAAAGCCAAATCCTCTAAAAAGTATTGTAAACGATATTATTAAACTATATAAACAAAGATATAAACCAGGAAGTCACAAAAAAAAAAAATACCGCGTTCAGAAAAGCAAAATCCGGGTCTCTCCGACAATGATCGCACAAACAAATAAAGACCAAAACCGGTATATGAACCGCAACAAGAATATGTGTGTAGGGGTTAATTTACAAACCTATCGTGCAATTTAATAACCAAATCGTTGTGTAAACGAAATGTTGCTACTAAGGTGCGTTGCATATTTATAATGACAGTTTATATTTAATTATACACCAATACCTCACTTTGCGTCGGGGTTACGTTGCAAAAAAAAACACGACGCAAAGTGAATTAAGATTTTCTATAGCAAAGCTTGTACAGATCAAATATAGATTCTAGGGCAGAGGTAGGCAAAACGTAAAATGAGGTTGTGTGCGTGAGCAAACTACCCAGCAAACAAACATAATTATATAAATTATACAAAACAATTTAGTTAGGCAACATACACTCACAATATATTTTCCGTAACATATAAGAAATTAACAACGAGATTGATATACAAACGGAACTTTTAATAATACTTCAAAAGCTGATTACATGCATGTTACCAAATGCATTATCAATCATAAAATATTTTTTGTAATTCATTGTTAATTTTAAATGTTTGTTGGGAAGTATTTCTGAAAAAAAAAAATATAAACGCATCCGCCGCCTGTACACACATTGCTGTCTCAATGACGACTTAATGTATGTGTGAAGTGATCTCTGCACAATTGTGCTATAGGATGCCTGCCTATGTTCTAGGGTTACGAAAATACCAGGTCATCGGCTGTCTTTCACAAAAAAATGATCCAATGTTTGTTGAACAGCTTTTTTTTCAACGTAAAATAAATTTCCATGTAGCAATTGTCTGTATTACTACCACTAGCATTATCGTTGGATAATTCTTTACTTTTTATGTCATCCAATAGGCTTTTTGCTTTTGTCTGAAATGCCATTTTACTTAATGATATTCTCTAAGCAACTAGATTTTCAATCCAAATAGAAAACATTTCTTGTACGAGTCATGGTTTTAGCATTTAATAATGTTGCAGATTTTACAAAAATTAAAAAAAAAAAGTTTAAAGACTCCAACTCAAAACGACGCAACCTCGAAAACCTAACGACGTACAGTTAAGTTAGTACTCAATTAGTACTAATTAAGCAGCGACGCAACTTCGAAAAAACCCAAAAAAGAAACGACGCAAAGCGAGGTATTGGTGTACATATATTTTGAAATATATTATAAAGAGTAATTTTTTGGAACGTTGTTGTTATTGTTGTAGTAGTTTTTTCCAGAAATATTTTATGTTTAAATTTTCTTTAAATTTATGACAATTTAAACAAAATTAATGAGAAATTTATTTATCACTTTATTAGACTAAATTAGTAATTGTATAAAAAGGTTTTTTCACATTGATTTTTATAAAATTTTGCAAATTTTTTACAATTCTTTAAAAATAATATAGTGCAAAATATTACGCGCTAGAATTTTAAAATTAAAATAAACAAGTAACAAAGTATAGTCGGTCAAGTCCGACCATATAATACCCTACACCCAGTATATGTATAAAACAATTTTCAGAAATGGGCGTTATATTGTGGATCGATCATCCAAAAATTTAGTGTCATGATTTCTGTGAATATAAATATTATATGTGTTAAACTTTATCTATCTTTCAAAAGATTTATGGAGCTTAAAGTGAATTACGGAGTGGGTCTTATATGGAATTTCGACTAATTATGGACCGATCATAACACAATTAAACCATATTATTTGTATAGATATGAAATATATTTGCGTTAAATATTATTTGGAGACCAACATTTTTGAGAGAGTGATGCTCTTTAAAGTGATTTTCGGAAGTGGGTCTTATTTGGGAGTTTCGACTAATTATGGACCGATCATAATAAAATTGTACCGTCTAAAAATAAGACATATGAAATATGTTTTCCTTCAATCCCAGTAAAAAAATGTGCTCCAAAAAAATGTGCTGATGGGATGCATGATTTTCGTATAAGGTGTTCCCGGTTTGGAGGACTATTTTCTGCTGACACTAAGCGCTTCTTTTAACCTAATCAAACATGCAAATAAAGCACTTTCCTAAAGTGTTTTTTTAATTCTAGCTGAATGTTTTTGCTTAAGAAAAACTGAAAAGCGCGATATTCGTTTTGTAATTGACTTTCGTTGTCATACGTAAATCTGTAGGCTATAATTTCATTTTTGTTTTTTCGCTTTAAAACCTTATTCGCTGTCAGCACTAAAAAAGCATCTTTTTTGTATATTTTATTCGTTAGCATTTACTGCTTCAAAAGAGCGCTTTTATTGAAGCGCTTGATTATGCGCTTTTTCTCTGAAGTGCTTCAAAAAACACGATTTTTTTTACTGGGATATTATTTGGATATCAACATTTTTGTGAGACTTATGTTCTTTAAAGTGATTTTCGGAAGTGGGCCTTACATGGGAGCTACGACTAATTATGGACCGATCTTGACAAAATTTGTAGATGTGATTTAGCTTCAATTTATTAGTCATTTGTGATGAAATTTGTTTGGATACTTGCATAATTCAAACATTTATGATCAGTAAACCCCAATTTCGGGAGGACATTTGTATGGGGGCCAGGTAAAATAATAGACCGAAATAAGGGCCGAAAAAATATCACGTACCAAATTTTATCGAAATATCTTCAAAATTGCGACCTGTACTCTGCGCACAAGCTTTACATGGACAACCAGCCAGCCAGACGGAGGGACGGACATCGATAAATCGACTCAGAAAGTGATTCTGAGTCGATCGGTATACTTTAAGGTGGGTGTTGGACCAATATTTCTGTAGGGTATAAAAATATAACAAAAAATGTTTGCTATTAATTCTTTAATTATGTCGCTATGCTTACAATATTAAAATTTTGTTTATAGCCACCATCAAAATTCTGCTCGAAAACACATCGAATTAACGGTAACAGAACCAATATTGGACAGAGAAATAGCGCACTTTACTGTTTTACAAGTGTAACAGGGTTTAAATTCTTGGCTTTTTCTTGATGCACAAATGCTTTTCCGTTAGGATCAATCAGATTAATTTTGCTTTCATCTGTGAAAAGCACTCTTTTCCAGAATTTGATATACTTGTTCCGGTGTAGCTTTGCAAGAGACAATCATGCCTTTGTATGTTTTTTGACAGCAGTGGTTTTTTTCGCACAAGTCTACTGTAAACATTTAACCAACTTTTTTAACTTAACTTGCCTTATTCCAGGAACGGTTGTCTTTCGTGGTGACTTCTTCCGATTTGACTTTACATTAAACAAATTTGTATCTGATTTAATGACATTATAAAACGTTTTTCGAGAACATCCAATTATTTCATCTATTTTAATTTGTTTTGTACCCTTTTGGTGAAGTTCCCAAATAACCTTTTTTTTCTCAAGTGAGCAGTCCCGTTCGCTTCCCATTATGGTTGATAAAATTAATGATAAACAATATTTTTGTTTAATTACACAAAAATCTACCAACGAAATTAGTATCAACTATTTTTGTTCGAAATCTGAATAACTGTGCGCTATTTCATTGTCCAACCAAAAAAAAAGTTATTTTTTAACAAACTATGACAAAATAAAGAACGTGTAAAAGTTCATAAGACATTTTCCACGAACTTTTGGAAAAGCAGAGTGAAGCAAAAGTATAGCATAGAATTCCATGTTATTACCATGCCATTTTTTAATATAATACGTTTAACACTTCATAGAACATTGGGGCGCTATTTCTCTCTCCATAGCTTTATAAAAAAATTGTTTTTTTTTTAGATTTCATTTAGTTGAGTCCTGTAAAATTACTAAAAGTTGAGATACGACCTTTACGAGTATATGTATAGATAAAATCATTAAAGAGATTCATATAATGTTATATATAAAGTTTTAAATAGATTCATCATAAGGTAGTTTGTAAATAAGAATTAACAAAGTTATTCGTTTTTAATTTTTTTCTTCATTAAAACACTAAAAAAAAGACGTTCCTTCTTATTATTATTTTCAACACTTTTCTTAATTCGCCTTTCAATTTTATTATTTAGCTTTAGAAGGTTTCAGTATCATTTTAACATGATTTAAGAAAATTTCTTTCTAGTTAAACAAGACATTCCTTTAAGAAAAACCCCTTTAAAAATATTTTAAATTTCTTGGTCTTAAATTTACAACGAATTATTTTAAAAATTTTTCACAATACATATTATGTTAATTTTGGCTCACAAATTAGGTTAATTATTTGTTTGAGTGTATGTATAAACACATCCATTAAAAACTTATCTTTTTTTTGTGTGTATGTGTGTGTGTGTGTGTATGTATGTTGTATGTACATTTAAAAACCATTAACGAAATCATTTAATTTTGTTTTTGCGATAATATTTTTCACCCTAGTTGTTTCAATGAACACACGCACACAAATCTAATTTTAAATAAAAATTTATTGTAAAATTAGCCCTGTAATGACAAAAATAATAAACATTGATTTACATTATTTATCGGCTGACATTCACCAACACTAGTGCTGTGTCTATGTCTTTTCCGCCCCCAGTACAACTCAATCATTGCCTTCTTGCATTAATGTATGTGTCTGTCTGTTGTTTGGTACGTCTCTTTCGTTTTACTTCAAATAAATTTAGACATGTAGCTTTATGACACATTGACATCTCTTTCTCTAAATATAAAACGTATGTGTAGATTAACTTTATTGTTGTGGAAGAAAGCACTGTGGTGTCACAGTGAATATTAGTTGTAGAAATTCCAAAATAAAACTTAGTCTGAGCTGAAGTTGATCAAAGAGTTATAAAATTAAGCATATATTTGAACGTGGAACCTAAAATCTGACATTTGATTTTAGTAATTTCGGAAAAAATTAAAGAATGTCGGATGACGCTACATGTTACCCTCGTATGGGTCCTTGTACATGGGGACATTGAAGTAAACACACTTGCGAAAGCCGGCACCAACATATATTCATAAAAATTCTAACGGGATATTTACAAAGATCTGATTTCACACAAACTAAAGCAAGATGGAAAAGAGAACCCACCTGCAAGAAGATCAGAAAAAAACTATAAATTATTCACCCTTATCGTGAATAAAAATTCCCCATGAAATTTGTTCCCTTTTATTTTTTTAACATTGAATTTTAATAGGAAAATGTGAAAAGGGAACAAATTTCATGTGGAATTTTTATTCACGATAGGGGTGAATATTCAGAGAATCTCCGATTGGCGAAAAATTTGCAAAAAAAAAATCCATCGGAAGAATCACACAGCGATCACTACCGGACACTGGCCTCTAGGTGTACATTGTTAAAGGTAGAGAATTCCTTACAATGACGTCAATAGAATCTGTAATAACAAGGAGTTATGAACAACTGCTCTATAACTGTCCTGGTGACCTGGGATTTAGAATTCTTGGGCAACAAATAATTATTAACAAACCTATCTATCAAGAGGTGATTCATAGACCTAAACTATGGCTGGAAATAACGGCGGCCAAGAAACATATAGGTATAACGAAATGGTGCCGGAAATAAACAGCCGGTATCACAACGGTATCTGCGCTTGGACTTGAGTAAGCAATACTTCATCTGGTTGCTAATTTAACATAACAAAAACAAGAATTCAAAATTATAAGAAACAAATTTAAAAGCAATTTTTGGCATATAGTGGTCAAGAAAGTTTTAGTATACTAAAAAAAATGGGTATATTTTAAGAAATTTTATTCAAACCTACATGTAAATCTAAATTTTATTTTTTACTAAAAATTAATGTTTATTTTACTAAAAAATCTTCAATTGGAAACATTTTTATGTAGATTTGAATAAAAACCCTGCTGATTCAACTATTATTTTCTTTGATAAATTTTCTTTCTGTGTAATGAAAACACCTGTCTCCCGTCATTTTGCGAAAAAACACTCACGCATTTCTAAAATCTTCCAAGAAATTTTTTTTAGAAATAATTATTATTTTTTTTTTTGGATTTATACAATATTCATGTATTAATAAACTTTAAGTTTAATGTTCGCGATGATTTACACAGTGGATAAAAATCTTTTACAACTTTTATTGCTTACTCTGCACATATATTGCTCCTTTGTAGAAAAGGAATTGCTCTGAAGGTTCTTTTACCCAGTGTCTTTCAAAACACTTTTTTCAGCGTTTGCTTTTTGAAATTGGGTCAATGATTTTTGAAAAAAAAATTCTGAAAAAGATTTGTGACAATTTTGGAAACTGGGTGAATGTTACCAATACTACACTACATAGAAGTGTTGTAGTATTGTGATATCTGAAATAATCTTGGGAACTGACTAATTTGAAAATTTTAAATTTTTTGAAGATTTGTGACCATTTTGGAAACTCGGTGAATGCTATATAGAAGTAGTGAGGTAAGGAGCACTTGTTTATAGTGTAGTAGTGGGACAGCTGAAATAATCATGGGAACTGAGTAACTTTGATTTGATCATTTTAATGATTTATTTTTATTCTGGAGAAGATTTTTGACCATTTTGAAAAACTGACCTTTGTAATTTTCTTCATTGAAACACTAATCGGAAAAACAAATATCATGCAATTTTCCACATATAAAACAAATTGGATATAGTTTAGTTCGGTATTTTGGAATAACTATAATTTAATTTTAATTTTTTCGCTTGATAGTTTACTTAATTTATATAATGGTTTGTCGACATCGGGAATACTTCTCTGAATTTAAAAGCTATCTTGAAATTTGTTCAAGACTTTACAATTTTATTTTTGGACATTTAAACCACTTTTCTTGAAATATATATTTTATTAATTTAAACAAACAACAAAATTGTATAACATATACAGTAGAAGACAAAACTGTTTACAAAAAGCTTCATATTAGAATATTTTTTATTTTGTACCCATATACAGATATAGAAAAAAAATTAATACATAAACTATATTTGGAAGAGTATTAATCTTCTATTACTAAATGAATAAAAAATTCAAACAAGAACGTATAGTCGGTCAAGCTCGACCATATAATACCCTACACCCAGTATATGTTTAAACAGTTTTTCAGAAATGGGCGTTATATGGGAGATTTCACCTATTTTGGACCAAAATTTAGTGTCATGCTGTCTGTGAATGTAAATATTATATAGTATGTGTTAAACTTTAACTCGATATAAATACTCTTAAAAGATTTATGGAGCTTAAATTGAATTACGGAGAGGGTCTTATATGGGAGTTTCGATTAACTATGGACCGACCATTATAAAATTAGGTGTCATCATTTCTGTATATATGAAACTTATTTGTGTCAAATTTTATTTGCATACCAACATTTTTAAGAAATTTATGATCGTTAAAGCGGTTTTCGAAAGTGGGCCTTATATGGGAGCTACGAGTAATTATGGACGGATCTGCACAAAATTTGTAGATCTAATTTGGCTGCATTTACCACTCATTTGTAGTGAAATTTGTTTGGATACTTGCAAATTTCAAACATTTATGATTGTTAAATCCTAATTTCGGGAGGACATTTGTATGGGGGCCTGGTGAAATAATGGACCGATATCCAAAAATATCACGTACCAAATTTTATCGAGATATCTTCAAAATTGCGACCGATTCTGAGTTTAATTTGGACTAATATTTCTGGACGTTACAAACATCAGCACAAATCCAATATACCTTCCCCACTATGGTGGTGTAGGGTATAAAAATTAAAATTAATTTAACTCCGAAAAACCACATTTTTAATATGAATTCACTGTGAACACTTTTGTCCCTTGTTTGAAAAACTTCGAATTTATCAAATCAATATTTGTTATGGCCCCACGGGATTTTTTTACGGCTTTAATTCTGTCAGGTGTACTGTTGACAAGATTTTTCGCAATGTTTGGACTTATATTTTGCCAAGCTATAAGAATTCATTCCTGAATTTTGGAGCTTCTTTTTTAGCGAAAATCTTCCGTTTTAAAACTGACCAAAGATGCTCAATAGGGTTTAAATCTGCGGACTGGGTAGTCCATTCGAACGGTTTGTTTCTGCTACCAACGAACCATTTCTTCGTTATTTTTGCTGTGTTCTTCGGATCATTATCCTACATAAATAAATCGCCTTGTTCAAGTTCGAGTCCGAATATATGCAAACTTGGGAGATAAGGATCTTGAAATTTCGCAGTTTTTCAAACAAGGAACAAAAGTGTTAACAGTGAATTGTTAATACAGTGTAGTTTTTCAGAGTTAAATTAATTTTATTAATTTAATTAAAATATAGGTTTTAATTTTTTTATATCTGAATATGGGTAAAAAATTTAAAATATGCTAATACAAAGCTTCTTGTGAACAGTTTTGTCTTCTACTGTAAATACGCCACAATATCCACCATTTCTAAATGCAATAAAAGTTTTTAAAATAAAAAGTTTTACAAACTTTTCGTTTATTTTGTGATTTTGTTTTTTAATTTTGCATGAATTTTGATTGGAAATGGTGTATTTTTGAAAACTGCTTTAAAAGATCACAATTTAGTGGCATTTTAAATTCGTATCATTACTTATATTTAAATCACTTTAAACATAAGATATTTTACTTATAACGTTTTTATATATGAATAACGAATTTTGAACCGCGATTATTGTAAACCGTAGGAAAATTTGTAAATCTAAAGCAGTGAATAAATTCCAAAATAGCATTAAAGTGATAAAGTATAGGTTTACATAGACATATTAGGTGTACTATATATTTTTTAAAATTTCCTTGAAATTAAAATGGTTGTTTTCAAACTTCGATACCTGCGTGAACTTTTTTAACGATCTGAAAAAAATTATCAAATTTTTTATTAATAACTTTTGATGTTCTACTCGACTTTACTAGTATTAAAAAGTTATATCCCTAATGTACATATTTTACAAGTCTTAAAGTAATCGATTTTAAATTTAAAAATTAAGAAAATTTTGAAGTTTCGTATTTTTTGGCTTTAATAGAATAGAACAGAAAACGTCTAAAATACTCCCATAGAAGGCCAACAGTTTTATATACTTTAATATAATACAAATCCTTTTAATTGTTCCTTTACCCCACCCGGAAAAATTTACACTTTAGAGGCAAATTAAAAAAAAAAAATAAAAAATATATTTATTAAGTTTTATATTTCAATCGATGCCACTGTTCATACTCAAACATTAGTTATAGATTTTTATTGTTATTATTGCCTAGCGTTTGATAATGATTTTATATTAAACCTAAAGCACCCTGAGATTTAACAGCTGTTGTCATGCCAGCATGTTATAGTTTTGCCTTATTGATATTATGACAACCTTGTAGTTTCTTTGATATAATTTTAATCTGTTATATTTAATTTCTGCTACATTATTTGTTTGGTTTTTTGAGGGCTTATATCAATATTCTTTTTAAAATATATAACCAGTAAAAAATATAACCAATATTAGACCATTTAAATACTTAAATCGTAAATACATATGTATGTAAACCAACAAAGAATTAAGGTTATTGTGACCGTTCAGAAAAAGATGGGCCTGTTCGGAAATGCATCACTGCACTGCATTTGATCCGCAGTACGTTCGGAAAAGCAAAATGTTGCATCACTGCAAATGCATTGTGTTCTAAAATGCATTACTGAAGCAGATGATGCGCAAAATAAACAGCAAACAAGCATCACAAAAATGGCTGATGCATTGTATAAATTTTTTTAATAAATTTATTTTAATTGATTTTGTATACTTTTTTTTAGAATAGAAAATGATTCAAAATTCTCCAAACTATTGGTGAGAGTCCGTTTGGACATGGAGGATACTGCTTTTTAATATTAACATATTTAATTACTTTCGGGATTTGTCTGCTTTTGGAACACAAATTTTTAATAATACCTGCCCTTTTTTATATTTCAAGAGCCTTTTATATTGCTGATTGCACAGTCAGGAAATAAATTTCTTAATAATTTCTCCATTTTTAATATTACCGCGTTTATAATTGTAAACAATTCATTTCGTCTGCGCATCTGCATCGCAAACTAAACACATATGCGCATCAAATGCAGTGCAGTGATGCATTTCCGAACAGGCCCGATGCTCTGTATTAGGGTATCGGTATCCATTGAAATAATGATTGTTCGAATAATCGAACAATTTCAATGAATAATTATTCAAAGAATTTAAAAATGACCATTTTGTAATAACGAATAAGTTGATTAATTTTAAGAAGAATAATGTTTTCTTTTTAGAATTGTTCATAATTTTATAATTCAAACAAATAAGAAAGTATAGTCGGTCAAGCCCTCTATATTTGGTCTACATCGAGTATAAAAACAGTTTTTTATAACTAGGCGCTATATGGGATCTACTCCTTTTTATAAACATATTTGTGTTAAATTTCATCTCGATATAAATTCTTTTAAAAAGTTTATATATGTTAAAGTGATTTTCGAAATGGTTCTTATATGGGAGCTTTGACTTATTATGGGCCAACCGTTACAAAATAATGGGTCATGATATCTGTATATATGAAACTTTTTTGTTTGAATTTTATTTCGATACCAAAATTTTATTTTATAATTATGTACCGATCATCACAAAATTGGGTAGATATGATTAGGCTTCATGTACAACTTATTTATGGGGAAAATTGTTTGGATATGTACATAAATCATACGTTTATGGCCGATAAACTCCTATTTCGGGAGGAAATTTGTATGGAGGCTCATTTCAAAATAAACCAGCAAATGTTAAATAAATTAAGTTCTTCAAATTTAGAACATATTTTGTTAATAAGAAATTGTTATAAAATCTTAAATTTGGAAAACTTAATTTATAATGCCTAAATACACTTAATGTTTTATGTTTTATTTGTAAATTAAACTCGACCAATCAAATATGTATAAAAAAATTGCCTAATTCTGTAAAAACTGAGGCATATTTTTTATTTCATTTTATTTTATGGCTGAAACTTTTTTTTAAACATCTTTTACATTTTGCTTTTAAAAGTAAAATTCATTACATTTGCAATTCTTAGTTTTGTGTTTGCTGGGCAATATTCTCTTATCCAATACAGACGCATTTAATTTATTGAGATTTTTGGTTACCTCTGGTTTATATACATACATATGTATGTATGTATTTCGCTATTATTTGCTCCTTATTGGTAGCTTATAAAACGTATTGAATGTGATTGCAAACAAAATACTTATGCCTTGAAAAAAAATATCAAATACTAGTATACGAGTATAGGTAGTAAGAAACTTTTACACACAGAGAAAAAATATAGTAGCACATGTTTACCACAACAATGTCAACATTTGTACAAGTTTTTCAACAACATTATGGTCACTGTAATTATTTTTATGATTGCGGTAACCATATTATGGTTAAGATACGATTCCGATGATTACTACAATCATATATACGATTAAGCATAAAATTAAGCACCATAAACATTGCATAATTGCTATAATCATATATATATATACATATATATTTTATAATCATGTGAATAATAAACTTAACCATATTTTTGGTTACAGAAATCATATAAAAAATTATAGTGATGATAATATTAAAAAAAAAAATTTTAAAAAATTTTTAAACATGTTTATGTTTATATAGTTGTGGTAAACATGCACACATATTAATTTAGAGAATTAAAATAACTAGAATATACAGAAACACAATAAATAATAGAAAAAGAATCAGAAATAGCCACTTTGGCTTCTATATACTTACTGGTTCTTAATTAAACCAGTGTCATCCTTATAATATAACCTGAAATGGAGGCGAATGTGATGTGGAATAAGTGATATTATTTAGATGGCTTTAGACGATACTACTTAATTAGAACTTAATGAAGGAAAGACATTTTCATGTTACTTTATTTAAAAATTTTAAATTATTTAAATAATTCGATTAATTTTAAATATGTGATCGAATTATTCGAACAAGTTAATATCTCTTATTCGAATTATTCATTTTATTCGAACAAAAGAAAAATCAAATAATTTGGATGCCATATTATGTACATATGTAAGTAGTTCCTTTGAAGCTGGATTAAGTAAAAGAAAATAAAATATTTTTAAATTTTATTAAAAAACTTAACACACAATTAATAAATACATAAATTAATTTTCCTAAGTACTCATTATTAAACGTTAAACTGTCAGAATTTACAGACAGCCAGAGATTTAGTGTGATGTGTTTTTAATACCTAAAGGAATTACCTACACTCTATATATAAACATCTGTATTTTAACATATAAATGCATACATACATATATATATGCGTATTGGAAGACATACATATGTATGTACGTACATATATATTAATATTCTTTAATAACATTTTAGCAAGAGGAAAAAAAGAAACAAATTTCAAAATAAAGCCACCACAATTTCAATTTAGTTGCTCTTACGACAAAAAAAATATTTTGTTTATACATAAATCTGTCTTTAGAGAATTATCAGTTTGTATATGATTGTGTATTAGGGTCCCAAGGTTTCAAATTGTTTTCCTTTATCCAAGCATCAAATGCCGAAAATTTTAGCAAAATCGGATGACGCTTAGAGGTTCAAATATTTTTTGAAAAGAAAATGCATTAAAAATAACCAGGAACATTTTCAGCACAAGTTTCAAAATAAACAGTTTTAAAACGCGTATGATTAAAACCACTTCAGATTCTTTAATGGTAGGCTATAAATAATGACGCAAATACTTCTGGAACCAGTTCAGTGGAACTTTTATAGGGTTGTTAAAGAGCTGGTTCCTTTGGAACTTTGGAGTACATGTTTGTGCCTTGAGCACTTTTTATTGCTTAAAAATAAAACTAATAAAGAGAATTAAAAAATTGTTGCTGTCATTAATCAATATAATTTACAATTCCTATACAAAATGGAAAATAAAAATGTTCGGCAAATAAACAATTACTGCCGTATTTATAAAAAATTAAAGTAGACTTCAAGTGTACTTTAAGAAAATTTTGTATGAAAATTTTGTCTTAAAGCACACTTCAAGCATACTTTATTTTTTATAAATACGGCAGTTAGTATAGAACAAAAAATCGTACTCAATTTTGCATAAGTGTGCCTTTTGCAGTATTTGCACAAAAACTATCTAAGCTTACTGTTAGATTTGTATAGATACATATTTGTTTGCTTTGTTTATGACTTTAATAAACAGAAATTTGATATTAATTTAATTGTACGTGGTAAACACTTTTTGCAAATTATTCAATTGAGAACAATATTCTAGCAATGGCAAAAAATAGCTATTCTACGCAAGTAATAGCTAAACAGCTTAAAATAGGTCAATGAGTGGTCAATCAGAATCATAAAACATTCTATTATTCCCAAACCACAGCTATTAACGAATGGGGACGCACGTCTCATGATAACACAAATCACAAGAGACAAGTGTTTAGCAAAAATATCAAGTGTTTAACACCAAATAGCTTCTATAGCAATAGGTAAACCCGTTAGTCGAGATCGATAGCAAGACGATCCCATTGCGATATTGGTTACATCTCAGCAGTGAATAGAGTAAAAGTGAAATAATAGTAAAACTGAATTCTCGATAAAAAAAAAAAAAATTCAAGGCACGGTTAAAGTTTGCACAAAAATTGGACAGTAACTGACTAGAAACATGTAATCTGAGCAGACGAATTCACATTTAATCGTTTTCAATCCAAAGGTTTACAATACTACTGGCGTTAAGAAAACCATGAAGCAGGGTGGAAGTAACGTCGTTATATGGGATTGCTTTATATGATGGCACCTTGGACCACTGCAACGAATCGTATTTAGCATCGTAAGAAGTGTATTATGCAAACTCATCTTTTCTATTTTGTAGATAAGAGTGCCTCTCATATGGATAAAGTTACTTCTCAGCAGGATGGTGATCTAAAACACACTTCAAAAATCGTGAAAGAGTGGAATTTACTTTTGCTCAGCAAAAAAGTTCCGACCTCAATCCGATTGAGAATTTGTGGTCAATAGTGGGGACAATTCCGATTAACTCCAGCATATTTAGACAAGCTTTGGCAGCGGGTTCAGCACGAATGAGAGAGTCTTCCAAAAGAATTAATTGAAAAATTAAAACGTTTAAAAAGAATAATGGACTTTGAACTAAATATTACAAATACTATCATTCACTAAAGTTTTTGTTTAGTGCAGAATTGAGTATGTGAGGGTTGTTTCGTTTGTATTTCTTCTTTTAGTTTTGATTTATGAATAATTGTGTTAAATAACTATTCCTTTATTAGTGGCTTATTTATATTTCTGATGTAAATATATTGAAGTGCAGAAGAAATCTCTGCGACATAATAAAGTGCATTTTTCTGTTAACCTTAAAATCAGAGATGTATTCCTGATTTTTTTTTAATTTTGTGGTAAGTTTTTAAAAAAATAATAAATTATAGTGAAGTACTTATTTATTTAATTTAATATTATCTAAATATAAAAAAATAAGGCGAGACCCAGACTTTTTTCAATTAAGGACTTTAACCGAAAAGAAAGAAGATTTGTTGGTACTAGATCGTGAAAATTGGATGAAACTGAAAGCTTTGAGTTCTAAGGATAAAATATCAGAATCTGCGGTTAGAAAAATAATTGCTTGGGATAAAATAAGAAAGTCTAACAAAAGCCTAAAGAACGTATGTGGCAGAAAACGTAAGATCGCCAAGCTAGACGATGATGATATTGCAATTCTAGCAAAAAGAAATTCTTTTACGACAGCCAGAGATTTAAAGGCAGAACTAGAAAGCGGTCTAAAAAATACGTTCGCTAAGAAAAAGTCTCTTCTACGAGCAGCAAATATAAAAAGCGGTTAGACTTTGCAAAGAAACACATTAATATTAGATAAAATAGTAAATAAATTAAAAATCAAAATATAATTTGTAATTATTAGAAGTATTATTATTTTTATTTTGCTACAATACATATCGTAACTTTATTTTGTCCGACAGTGTATGTATGTACTCGCACTGAGAATATTGAAAAAAAAAACAATATTAAGTATTGCGGTAACATTTAGGAGACTTATTTCTTTCCAAATCCTTCTGAATGTAACGGACACTGACTGAATGCCAATCAATATATTCTGTAAATATAGTCTTATAAAACTAATTCGATAAATTGACCAAAGAACCTAGAACAACGTTGGAAACTAGTACCAAGAAACAAACGATGATGCTTCTTGAAACTAGTTCCTAACGTTACTATTTCAAACAAAAATCACTGACGGAAGAATTGGTTCTAGAATTGTTCCTAAGAAGTGTTTTTGTTTTGTAAAGCTTCTCTAGAACACAGTATTTGCCAGACTTCATAGAAGATATATTAGGCTTCGGTTCATCGTAATGGATTAATTTTTCATCACAAATAATGATTTGGTTTTTAGACATACAAAATCGTCTTGCCCCATTTTCAAAACAAAAAAAAAAACTTGTTTGTTTACACCATAATGTTCAATAACTAAAGGCAAAACCGCGTTCGTAAAATATTTCATCTGTTATGAATATCGCATATTTAATTTATACACCCAATAGTAGAAACATGATTTTAAACCGGACTTTTGCTACAATTTTCAGCACTAATGTATAGCAGAACAATTCTTGGCAACATTAAAAATTCAACAAATACAAAATAAGTGCCACCTTAATATACATACGCAATCATATTTCATTTTTTTATTACACACACGCACAGTTGTATGTCACTTTTAATAACTAAGTCGGTTTTGTTCTTGTTTTTTTTTTTTTTTTTTTTTTTTTGTTGCTACTGCTGCCATTTCTCTACTCAAAAGAGAAATTATATATTATATACACTGCTAAACCCATTTTAACATGCAGACAAACACACACCCTCATCAACATTCTATTATTATTTGTATTCCTATGCTAGGCAAAATATTATAGGCGAATAAATGAAAAAAAATTAGCACAGTGGGATTAGTAAATGGATTTTCAACAAGAAGGTATTTTGACATATCAGTAGCATAAGCTTGACTTTCGCTCGTAAATCGTCATAAAGTGTTAATTAAAAATTCAGTGATGAAAATGTTGGATCTGTAAAATTTACATTTTCAATTTTCGGACGAAGCCCAGTTTTATTTCTCTGGATACTTTAACCAATTAAATTAAATTTGTATTTCTGAAAATCCCAGAAGCAATTGTTGCGAAGCATTTGCATGTTGAAGATGTCACTGTATGAGTACTTTTTTTTTGGAAAATCCGGCTGAAAATATGCTAATGAATCACGCAATATTAAAATATTTTAACAACTACGTTTCGGTATATCATTGTTGTTACCACATTTCCTTACAAAAGTCATTTTTATACCCTACACCACAATAGTGGGGAAGGTATATTGGATTTGTGCTGATGTTTGTAACGCCCATAAATATTGGTCCAACACCCACCTTAAAGTATACCGATCGACTTAGAATCACTCTCTGAGTCGTTTTAACGATGTCTGTCGCAATTTTTAATATATTTTAATAAAATTTGGTACGTGATATTTTTCGGCGCAAGGACGGATGGGATTGAAATTGGTGGAAGTCTGTCCATTATTTCACCTGGCCCCCATACAAATGTCCTCCCGAAATAGAAGTTTAACGATCATATATGTTTAAATTATAAAAGTATACAAACAAATTTCACCACAAATGAGTAATAAATGAATCAAAATCATATCTACAAATTTTGTAAAGATCGGTCCATAATTAGTCGTAGCTGCCATATAAGGCTCACTTCCGAAAATTACTTTAAAGAGCATAACTCTTTTAAAAATGTAGGTATCTAAATAATATTGAATACAAATACGTTTTATATATATATGTACATATGGTAGAATTTTGTGATGATCAGTCCATTGGCTCCCATATATAGCCCACTTCCGAAAATCACTTTAAAGAGCATAACTCTTTTAAAAATTTTGGTATCCAAATAATATTTAACATAAATAAGTTTTATATGTACAAAAATTATGAAACCTAATTTTATAAAGGTCGGTCCATAATTATTCAAAACTCCCATATGAGACCCTATTCGTAATTCAATTTAATTCAAAGTATAACATACATAATATTTATATTCACGGAAGTCATGGCACTAAATTTTTGGATGATCGGTCCATAATAACTAATATCTCCCATATAGCGTTCATTTCTGAAAAGCTGTTTTATTTATTTGTTAATTTTGGAAAATATGAAAATGTTTCAAATATTTGAAAAGAAACACAATTTGAATTTGTCCAACTTTTCTTTAACATATAATAATTTATTTTTCTATAATAATTAATTTTTGGTGCCACTGTGTCACATATTTCATTTAGTTTTTTTTTTTTTGTCTTGGTTTGTTCACAGTTGTTTGTTTTTGTTCTACCTTTCTGTATTGTATAGACTGTGATGTCCTGCTGTTATAATTATTTGTGTTGCTCTTGTCGTTTTTATTGTATTAATCTTATTGCCGTAAATTTTTTTGTTAGTGTTTTTTTTCTCTCTCTCTCTCTCCATTTTGTAGCACAAAGTGCTCTTGACAGTTTCCTTTTTGGTCAAAAACAAAATAACAACTATTACAACAAAGAAACAAAACAACACAAGTTTTTATTGTTCATTTTATGTAACAACACAAACAACACATTTCACTAGAAATGATTTATTGGTTTAATAGTTTTTATCATACATTAATTTTCTTAACTTTCTGCTGTTATTTTGCTCTAAACCCCCACAAAGAAAACCTGCCTAAGAAAAGAAAAACAAAAAACCAACCTAAATAGTTGCCTTCTTTCTCTTCTAGCCTGTAAGCAGTGTTTATTTATGGTTGGGGAACATAGCGAACAGGAAAGAGGCTCGTTGAGTAGATATACAAAATTACCTTTAATTTATATTTTCATTTCTAATCTGTTTTTAGTTGAATTGTTTTTTTATATTTTATTTTTGTTTCAGTTTATTTTCACTTAAGCTAATCTCGTTAGAATTTAATGCTTATCACATGATGCCTGTTCAAAAAAAATATCATATATGTACGTAAAGTTTCCACCAATAAATGTCAGATAATTAATAAGATAAGAGTGGTAATACATGTCAGATAATTAATAAGATAAGAGTGGTAATACATGTGTGAATTATTTTAGGACAGATAATTGTGGAAAATTATTATTATTATCCTTGAACTAAGAGTAGCAGATAAAAAAAACGGGCATAGCTAAAATATTGTGTTACAACTTTATAAGAATAGATGTGGGTGAGTTATAAATGGAATGACAACATCAATATATCAAAACTTTTTATTTGAGTATAAAAAGAAGCCAAAAAGGATTAATTAATTTCAATTCGTAAATTTTAAGTAAGTGAAATCAAAGTTTAGTGTCATTAAGTAAATAAAATACTTCATATTATTTTCAAGGTGTGTCACGTTTGCCATCATAAGTCTATCTCGTTTCAAAAACAAATACTTCTATTATATAACATGTATATTTAGATTCATAAATTTTAAGTAATTCAAATTAAAATTTCAAGGTGTGTCGCGTTTGCTATTATAAGTCTATCTTGTTTCAAAAACAATTCTTTTTATTATATAACATGTGTATTTAGATGGACAAAACCTGTGCGGAAAGAATATGAGATGCAACAATGCGTTACTTCGCAAAAGGAACCACTATAGTATGAAGAATATTTTTATGTTCGCATTTGTTCTTATCAAATGTTAGAACAATTGAATTTAAATCAAAATATAACAGCATTAACTAACAAATTAGTTATTACATATCATAATTATACTAAACGCGTAGTTTATTTTAATTTTTAATGTGTCTCACGTTTGCTATCGTTAGCTTATACGAGTATTTTTCACAAAAACAAATATTATTAAATTTTATAAAGAATATTGCTATACAGCAATAAACAGCTATAGAAATTGGCAAAACAACCATAAAACTGCTGCAAGCACAAAGGAAAAAATATCCTGTTTATAAGGCAGCAAGAGATGCACAATTAAAAGAAAAATTATGATAAAGAAAAATTTAAGTTTGAGGCCTAGAAATGATGCTATAAACCTAATCAAGCTGTATATTAAAGCAAAAATTTAACAATGTCACGTTACAAATATCATAAGCTAAATCATATTAAATGGTGTAAAAAAACAAATACAAATATTTCAACAGGACAATTATCAACATTATATTACAATTCGTAGATTTAATCATTTCTTGATTCAAAAACGTATTTTATTTTTTTTTTGTCGCGCTTTTGAAGCCATTTTTATTGCTAACATACGAAACCTATCTCGTACATTAACGTACTGCTAGTAACTACTAATGAAAAATTAAAAAAACGTTTGTTGCAAAATTTCATTATGTATTTTCAAAGCTCAAAGGCGCACGTACGAATGTCACGTTCTTCATCGTAGAAATGTCCATGTGGTAACAAGACAGAAATGTCATTCAATACATGTACACCCACATACATAATTCTGTTTTTACACGGTCTTTTTTAAATTGGTTTTAATTTAACACGGTTTGAAAATAAACAAAGTTTAAATCTTTTTACACGATTTTATAACATTTAGCAGGATTCCAAATCTTTTGGGCTTAAATTTGTTTGGTTAAATTTAATTTTTGCGAAATATGTATTTTCACATAAGAAATTTAGGGGAATTTCCTTTTTATGAATACAAACAAATAAACTGGTTAGAGCAATTGTAAATAGCACAAATTTAGGGGAATTCCATTATAGTGTATACAATCAAATGAACTTCTCATACATTGTTTTTACATTATTTTTAAGCTTGGAGTGCATATCTTTTTTTCTTTAAAGCTATCTTTTATAGTTTTTTTCTTCATACATTTATTTATAACTGCGAAACTGTTGTTTATGTAGCGAAACGTTGTATGAACAGATTAATTCTTAATTTTTTGTAATTTGTTTCAGCTTATTCGGACTCGTGGTTCTCGAGTTATGACAAACAAAAGAGCCTAAAACGTGACAAATTCCCTATACGATACTACTAACTTCAAATTAGTTTTTAAATTATTATTTGATGAAACATGACCAAACGAATGATGTAGAAGTTCTTCAATCACCTGAAAAATTTTGTACATGAATAGTTCTTCTTAAAAAATTCTTGTTTTTCACTAATTTCAATAGGTTTTAGAGACAAGGAACCAATCACCTATTTTGCATACGATCAATGTCTTTTTTATACGTGGTTTTAATGGAACCAATTTCCGTGAAAAAAACCAAATTAGGTATATATGAACATTAATTTAAGTGTCAAAGTCTATCAACTCTTTTTTACTAAACTATGTAGAGCTAGTAACTTGCACATAAAATCCGGTCACACTGAAGAACCTTATTTTAAAAACCTCCTGGTGGCAATATGTGATTGGATTTTTAAAAATAGCTGCCATTGAATTATTCAATCAGTAATTGTCACAAATTCCTAGAAAATGTTGTATTGAAGAAAGCAAAATCCACGTCTCTCCGACAATGAGCGAGCAAAAAATACAACATTGTTGTTGTTCTTCCGTTGGAAGAATACGTGAATGCTGGATGGCAAACCTATCTGGCAATTAAATAACGAAACCGTAGTGTAAAGCAGAATGGTGTTGCAATAACTAAAACGCTCAGGCAAATGCATAAATTATATAAAAACGCAAAAGTTTGGCAGATAATTTGCAAAAGTGTTCTAAAAAGTATTCTTTTTTTGTAACCTTTAAAACTATGATTTTTATAAAAGCGACATTTTTGTATTGTCTGTAAAAAAAATTTATTAAAAAAAGTGTGCATTTGCGTAGTTTTTGTGAACACCATGCTAAGGGCGCGATAAAATTTCTTGAGCGTCACGCTAGTTTTTTTTAAAGGTGAATATTAAATGTAATTGAAGTTGACAATCATTGTTTACATGGTTTCAACTCATTTTTTTATAATTTGTGAATTTGAGAAATAAATTGCATACGAAAAAAAACCAAAATAGGCAAATATTTCAAGAGCATCACTTTTGAAATATATTGCTCCATAGCTTAAAATGCTTAATTTTGATTTTATTTTTTAATTTTCAAGAGTAAAACAACAAAATTAACGGCGCCTGAATGAGCAAGAAGATATCGAGAGAAAATAATGCTCGATAAAGCGCGTAATGACGAATATAAAAGTAAGTAGAAAGAAAGGTATAATCGTGGTATATTTGAGTTTAATTCTTATTGTTACTGACTGATTCTGTTTTTGCCACAAACTAAATTCGAAAGTGGTAAAAATTAATAAAAGTAAAAAAAAAAAACAAAGCCGCTTGTCATTTCATAAAGTTTATACAGATTCAAAATAAGAATTCGAATGAAAATTTATAAATTAAATTAAGTTAAGTTATTGTTTTGTGTCAAATATTTACATATGTGTATAAGTTTCTTCAAGAATTACTTCGTTTTTCCATTTTTGTTAAAGACATCAAAGAATATGTACATGTTTAGTTTTGTATGAAAATTTTTGTTTTTTGAAGAATTTTTATTTTTTTTTATTTTCTTTTTATAAAAGAATAAACTTTTTTTCGTTAAACTTTAGATTTGACATTATTTCTTGTTTACGTGCAACAAAATCTCTTGATTGTCACAAAATATCTTGAGCGTCACACTTAGAATTTTTCCCTTAAAACGCTTATAATTGCAGTTTTTTTTAAATAACATGTTACAAGCCTATTACTTTGCAAGTAACCTCTAAGTTCAAGGCATTTGTTAACAAAAATTTACATATTAAAAATCAAGTTGAATCGTGATTTTTTGTTTATAATCGAAAAAATGATTTTCGCAAAAGTAATCTGGAGAAATAAAAGAACATCGTAGTAAGCTTGAATTTCAAATATTTTTGTATTTTTAGCGATTTTTTATACATATTTGGTGTGTGTCGCTCAAGATAGAAATCATAGAAAACCTAAAAAAAAAAATCCAAAAATATTGATTTTTCTGAGAGCCTAAAAAAAGTACAGCCGGATTCTTCATCAATTTCTACATAAATTGGCCACTCTTACAAACGAATTGAAAAAACTTTAAAAATAAGTAAAACAAAACACGTTGGTACGTTTTTTTTTTTAATTGACCCATATAAACATTAAAACATTTTTTCGGCCGGATTACCAACTCCAATCGAACCCATTGTGCATCATTTAGAAATAAAAAATCACAGTTGCTGTACCTAAATCATCATTAAAATATTTTCAAATACATACATATTTTGCTTAACAGCTTCAGTAGAATTTAATTGGCTTTAAGAACACCCAACTTAATAAAAAAAAAGCAAGTCTTATAACCCTTTCTAGATAGAATTTTCAACTAAAAAATCTAGATTTTATGTAAGATTTCCTTTGCAAAAATCTTTTTATTTCTCTACTTAAAAACAAACTCCCTCTCCTACATAATAAAAATCTATAGAAAAAATTCACTTAAATTGTCCTCCCAGCAGGCATACAAAGCAGCTGTGATGTGTTGTTATGGAGAAAACAAAATAATGATAAAAACCACAAAGAAAAGGATGCAGTCAACGATTGTTAAAAATACAAAATATATTTCATGTCTTAGTTTTGTACAAATCATCTATTTTTTTATATAAAAATATTTATACAGATTTTTTTTTCATTTTATATACAGTTGTCTTTTCAGATCTATTGTTATAATTTATTACAAAAGCATATTACAGATGTCAAGGCTATTTATTATTTGATTTTGCTGCTCCCATAAAAATTTTGTTTTTCTTTGTTCAACAGCAAAAAAAAAAAATGGGAACACAAATCGTAACGTTTAAATATTTTATTACTTTCATAAAAATTAGACATAATGCAAGAAATCTAAAAGAAAACTGATAAGAAAAATTATTTATTTTTCTTTGTAGAACTAAATCAAAAAAATCAAAAGGAAATTGCATATTTTGATTGATTTATGTGATGAAGTTTCAAGTTTATGTTTGTGAAAAAAATACACGTAAAGTTACTTAACAAATTTTGGGTTTTTTCTGCTCAGTTTGAAAAATTATTTTTAGCAACTAACAATCAGCCTTAATGGGTTTTTATAATATGGTCAATGGGTTTTTATGATTTGGTATGATATGGTATGGTAAGGTATAGTATGTGATAAATAAGATTATGTTTCTGCTGTAAATGAAATAAAACATTCTTCACATAATATTCGGCCACACTTGGAACAGTTTCATGACAAACGTATTCTTTGCAATAAAAGTTTTTGAATCATATTTAGAAATGAATGTGACAAGTGACTACGAGCTCAAAGCTGGAGTTTCACAGGTTCCAACATTTTACTTGATATACTCTGATTTATCAACGAGTGAAAATTTCATGTGGATTCAAGTGTGGCATCTAGAGAACTAGATAATTATCTCAGACTGGTTAAAAAACTGGAAAATAGGTATAAATGAAACGAAAAGTAGACATGTTACGTTTACGCTTAGGAAAGGAAATTTTACTCCTGTTTCACTAAACAATGTGAATATTCCATAGGCTGATCATGCCACATACCTTGTTATACATATGTATAGACGCCTTACCAGGCATCGCCACATAGAAGCCAAGATGTTCCATATGAGACCAAAATCTTCTAATCTGCACTGGCTAATTAACGACCAATATTAATTAAGCCTTGATTGTAAATTCATCCTGTATAAGACTGTTTTAAAAGCAATTTGGACATATGCAATTCAATTATGGTAAACGGCTAGTAATGCCAGTATTGAGGGCACAATCGAAAATTCTTAGTAACATGACGGGAGCAACATTGGTATATAAGGAATGAAAACATCCATAGAGATTTTAAAATATCAGATATAGAGATATATCTTGCAAAACCATCCGAACCGGCTTACGAGGTTACTTACTACAGTTCAACCAGAAACAAGGCTACGTAGAACTGATTTATCACTCTACTAATTTATGGCTCATTTGTCCATTATGACTCTCTTAACTGAGAGCAAATAATTTTTAAGCTTTAGGTATAATGCTTGGTTTTCACTATGTCATTTTTGTTATCAAATTGTCCAAATTGTTGGCAATTGTATGAAAACGGGTTGTCAAATGGCATCATCTATGTTTGCAATCCTGATTGCAATCTCATTAGACGCCACATACAATTGCCAACAATTTGGATAATTTGACAACAAAAATGACAGCGTGAAAACCAAGCATAAGATTTAAATACCTATTCGTATTCTACGACCTATGAAGTAAAGGCAGATTCAATAAATAAATAAAAAAAAGTTTAAAAAAACCATTGTTCACATAATATTCGGCCACACTTAAAAACAGTTTCGTGTTTTCAGTGATTTGTGATTAACGTATTCTATACATCTAAGTTTTTTGAATGAAATTTATGGTTTGATTACGGATGGCAACCGAACCTCAGTGGAGTTGAAAGTTGCCAAAAACATATTACAGATGGCAACTGACAACTGTAAGCTGTTAACTTCAGTTGCCGAACAAGGTAACTCAGATTTTGTAGTTGCTTTGATTTTTATTTTAAGTGGTAAATTTTAAATGTTAGTTATTTTGTTGTTAAACTATTTATATTTTTAAATTATAAATGTTTGTTTTCTGCTCGAAAATTCCAAAAACAGATTAAACACGAAAGTTGTCTTACATAACAACAACTTGCATGTCAGTTGCGTTGCCTATTAGCAACCCAACTCCAGTTTGGTTGCCATACATAATCAACCCATTAGAAATGGACTTCAAACAGCTACCAGAGAGAGCAACATTTTATGTTTCAACGAAACAATCGCCATCATGATCTTAAATATAAATATACAAAAATGAATAAATTTGATAAAAGGTCAATGATTTTGGCAAGCAACCTCTTCAACTATGACTTCTTATTAGACATCTCCACTCTTCAGTAAATTTCTTATTTAGCTGTGTGTCAATATCCATAACAAAGAAATCAATTCAGGGGAAAATATATTAATACCCCTAAAGTTGACCTCCTTTAGCCAATTGCACTATATTTGGGAAGTTAAAGCGGAGATCTACAGCAACGTAGATCTTAACAATAGGGGATTACCGTTTTGGAATAAGTTCTGCAACAGTTAATACCAAACAACAAAACAAAAACATGCATTTTTAGTTATAAGAGCAAATTAGTTTCAGTATCTTCTTAAATATTAATCAATGTGTATCAATTGAACTTCAAAAGTATTCAATTGCCGTTTTTGCTAAAAAAAAAATATTAAAACATTTATGCGACCGGGTTTTATGTGAATAAAGCTTTGTAATCTAATAAATAAAATTAATTTTCTGCTGTAAATAAAATAAATTTCAAATCTTTTTCATACACATACTGTGAGCGTCAATATAAATAAAACACCTAATAGTGGTTAAAAATGTTTGAATATATAATACTGCCGTATTCATAAAAAATAAAGTAGGTTTGAAGTATGCTTTTACACAAAATTTTCTTAAAGTACATTTGAAGTCGACTTTAATTTTTCTGAATAGGACTGATACACTACAAGTAGAAATTTTAAACAAAATATATTGCAGAATTCTTAAGTAACTTTAGCAAAATAAAACTCATTAACAAAATACTAGATTTTTCACGTAAAAATCAAGTAGTCCTTTTGCCTTTATCACAGTAGACAATCTTGCAGACATATGGCCTTATTCATAAAACTTCCATACAAAATTTGATTTATACACCTCTTATAAACCTGTTGTAAGTTTTTATGAATAAGGGGGATAGAATCAACGAGTTTTTTTAGTGAAATCGGGCGAAATTTTGTACCATTCATTCTGTATTATTGCTTTTAGGTTTTTCTTGCCTTGTCGCGATATTTCCACAAGTGTTCAATGGGTTTGAAGTCTAGGAACTGCTGAGGATGATCTAAAATTTTTGGACAATGTTGAAGCAACCACTCTATCACGAATTTGGAGGTATTTTTAGGGTTATTATACTGTTGGAAAATCCAGTTTTGCGCTAGCACTAAACTAGGGGCTGCATTGTTTTTTTAAGTCGAGATAATCTTCCTTTTTCATTGCAGATTCTATTTAATTTAAGATCATCGACCCCTGATGTCGTTATTCCGAGCATTTGGGTTGTTTTTGACCCAAACTTTTATCGGTGAAAAGAACAAATTTGGGGCGAAATTCAAACGTTTGGTTTGGTGGTTTCCAGAAGTTTTCGTAACACTTTTAGCTATTTTTACACCACTACACCTTTTCAAGTTGAAATTGAGAAATTCCAAATTTAGATTGAGAAATAACAAATTGAAATTTAGAAAAGCAAATTAAAATTAAAATAGTTATGTAAATTAATATTGAGAATATGCAAATTAAAATTCAGAAATCCAAATTGATATTGAGAAAAAACAAATTAAAATTCAAAAATGTAAATTAATATTGCCAATATGCAAATTGAAATTGAGAAATCAATAATTTCAAATCGAAAATGATATTGAGAAAGTACAAATTGTTATTGAGAGAATAAAAATTGTAATTGAGAAACTAAATATATTTTAAATATTTTTTTTTACTTATAAAATACATAACACGATTTTGAGTTACAAATCTAATAAATTTTTTTTTTTTATTTCTCAATTTCGATTTCTCACATCATTTCTCATTTTCAATTTGTTATTTCTTAATACCAGTTTGGATTTCAGAATTTCAAATTGTATTTTCTCAATTTTAACTTGAAAACGGTGTAGCTGTTGGGTTTGCTCTGAATTCAGTTTTTGTAAGACGCTTAGGACGTTTTGCACCAGGCAAAATTTCCACGGTACATATTGTGTTTGGTGTACTTGTCTATAATTATTTTTATTGTACAGTAATTCCATCGATTTTAGCTATTTCACGCGGGGATTTACCTTTTCTGTGTAAGTCTATTATGATTTTCAAAGTCTCAATCTAATGTTTGTCTTCTCATTGTAAATTTTTTACTAGTTAACGTCACAATTTAATAACATTTAATGATAAATTATGAAACTTGCAATTATTTTGAACGGCAATTTAACGTTATACTCACCCCTATCGTGAATAAAAATTCCACATGAAATTTGTTCCCTTTTCACATTTTTCCTATTTAAATTCAATGTTAAAAAAAATAAAAAGGAACAAATTTCATGTGAAATTTTTATTCACGATAGGGATGACTATCAAACAAAGAAACATTAAAAGAATTGCCACTATTTTTTATAGTTTTTTTGGAATAACAACGTAAAAATTGGTCTATTTTTAAGTAAAATGTTGTTTAAGTTTCTTTTCTTTTTTTTTGTGAATTCAATTCTACTTAAATAATTATATAGAAATACAATATAATTTTCTAGTACAATATTCTTAATATTAATATAATTAAGCTTTTCTTTTAATAATATGTGGTGTTGACTTTATTTTGACGCTCACAGTATGTATGTACACATGTATGAATTACTTATGAACCTTTTTAAAATGTTGCCTTAATTATTTATGTTTTGTTTTATAATTAAAGATGGAAATCTTTACATTTGTAACACTTTGTCTACTTTGGAACAGTTATCGAAAGAACTTGAAACATGGATTATCATTCACTCATTTGTACTTTCTTTTACTGTTGTATTCTTACCAGTTATTTATTTTGATGTTTGCCACATATTTCATAATCAGCTATTTATATACAACGTCTTAAATAAATGTCCAACTTGGTTTCAATATTTAAGTTCTTAATACAATAAATATCAATTTGTTTTAAAAGTAGTGTGCAACATCTATGAATCGCATGTATTCACCACTCATCTACTCATACAAGTATTTACCCGAAAAATAAAAACCGGCATTAACTCTATTTATAGTTACAGTTAAATTGAATAGCATCAACTTTATAAAAAAGGACAACACTAGAGATTTAAAAAAAAATGCTACAACATAAATCTTTTTACAAGTTTTTATTTAAAACTACATAAATACAAACAACACAACCATTATAGAATGCAACAAAACAAAAGCTGTAGAAATTTAAATTGAAAACAAAATCAAAATTCGATTTATTTCGTTGTTGTTTTGTTTATAGCCCGGAAACAACTGAAAAACAAAGAAATAAATAAAGGATCTACAGTAACAACATTCATACAGTTACATATACGTACAAATTGATATGTTTGTGTATGTACAAGTGTGTACGTATACGTATATATAACAAATGTTGGAGAGAAATGAGTTTAACGAGATATGGAAATTTATAACCATATCAGTTTACTTTAATCTACTTATGGATATGTATATATGGGGTATATTGGATAATGGATAATTTATGATTCTGTTAGAATAGCAATCCTTACTTGGGGAACCTTGATCCATTTTTTGTTATTGAAACCCTTTTAATAGATATCAGCACTAAACAACTGTGTTCAGTCTATCTATTAAACACAATAAAATAAGTTAAAACTTATGGGTCGTTTACGGATGGCCGGATGGCCAAGTTGCCAAGAACATATTACAGATGGCAACTGACAACTGTAAGCTGTTAACTTCAGTTGCCGAACATGGCAACCGAGAATTTGTGGTTGCTTTAGTTTTTATTTTAAGTGGCAAATTTTAAACGTTAGTTATTTTCTTGTTAAACTATTTATATTTTTTAATTATAAATCTTTGTTTTCTGCTCGAAAATTCGAAAAACAGATTAAACACGAAAGTTGCCTTTTATAATAACAACTTGCATGTCAGTTGCGTTGCCTATTGGCAACCCAACTCCGGTTTGGTTGCTATACATAATCGACCCATTATATATTATTAGTTCAACTGTAGAACACATTGCGGGCCTTTTTAGTTGGTTGTTTCGTAAGTATAAGGCAATATAGACTCTGGTCTAGATGTTTTTAAAATCCAATTCTTAAAAATGTGGCAAGCATAACGCCGATTTCTTGCTAAAACTTATGGTGAATGTGTTCTATCGGTTTAAATGTGCGAAAGATGCTTCAGCAGTGGTGATATAGAAAACAAAGATCGCACAGGTCAGGCAAAGAAATTTGAAAATCAAGAATATGAAGATTGTTGTTAAACTCAACAAGAGCTTTAAAATCATTGGCAGCTACTCAAGCAGCAATCCAAAGGATTCATACAAAATCTGCTTAAGAAGTCATTTAAGTTACATTCACTTATAAAGGGAGATCCATTTCGAGGTTCCCTACTTGTTTTAAAGAAAAGAACACAGAAAATTCAAACTTAATGTGGAATGTTTATTATCATTTGAAAGCACATTCTTTGGCATTTATTTTTTGAAGATTCTGTCTATCAAATGTTGGCTACGTCGCAGATGGTCTATCCGTTGAGTCCAATTTTCGATGACTTCTTCGAGCATTTCGACTAGTAACTGGTGAATGACACGCGTGATGTTTTTCTCCAAGGCCTGAATCGAAGCGGGTTTGTCCGCATAAACTTTAGACTTTACATATCCGCACAGGAAAAAGTCTAACGGTGTGATATCACACGATCTTGGTGGCTAATCGACCGGCCCGAAACTTGAATTTATGTGCTCACTGAAGTGTTCTCTCAATAAATCCATTGATTGATGCGATATGTGGAAAGTATCGCCGTCTCGCAGGAATCAAATGTCGCCGAGATTACGAGCTTCAATTTCAGGCATCAAATAGTCGGTTATCATGGCACGATAACGGTCGCTATTGATGGGTACGTTCGCTCGCTCAGTAGGCCGAATATGTTGACCATAAGTTGAGCGAAGTGCACGAAACACATTCCTCACAGAACGTGAATTTTCGTAAAAAAAAAGTTGAACGATTTGTAAACGTTGTTCAGGCGTAAGTCTTTCCATTATGAAATGCCAAACAATACTAAACAAACATAACATGACAGCATGGCACGACTCACACGTTATCAGTCAAAAAAGGCTCTACTTGTATAACCCATTATTTAGCTACATACATACATCCAAATTTGATTGCTGGTTAGGTTTACTTTCTTTCATACGATACGTATACATTATATATAAATAGTAATAAAGTTAATGAAAATAATACTCATACGTCACGACAATATTTGTTGCAGTGATACAAAAACAAGTTTGTATATTGAGCGTATAAGTAATAATTACAAATTAATATTTATCATACGTATTGGCAAAAAAATTAAAATTTTAACATTTTCTTACGACAAAGTTTTAACAGAGCTAAACAATTACATTATTATGTATGTATTAAACATACGTAAAAATTGACCAGATCCAACTACTAGGACCAACATTTTATGAAACGAGGAGAAAATGTATGCCGTAGTTGTCTAAAGAATTTCAAATATTTAGTATAAAAATTAATGCCTGCAGAAGCGTTTGTTGCCTCTTATTAGCGGCTATCTCACTATATCATATTGCTGGCTCTTATTATACGGACGTTTTTGGCCCGATTTTGCTCACTCTCATTACTAAAAAGCTACAATGTTTGGTAATTTATTAGTTCCTAATTGTTGTAACAATTTGTGGTTTAAAAGAATGCAGTCGCTTTTATTGGTTATATAAATATTAAAACATTTATGCGAACTGATTTTATGTGAACAATGCTTTATATGCTTTTACATGGAAATGTGTTTTAGTTTAAAATCCAAAAATTTTAAAATCAGCTTGATTTTTAGTTGGGTTTGTTTATATGAATTTTTTTCAATATTCCTACTAGTTTACGAACTACAGAACAATCAATCCCTATTTGTATTACCAAAGTGTTTCTTATGTTTTTTAACCTTTTTTAAGACTTAAATTTTAATTCAGTCTATCATCAAACTAATTACAGAGGGTGCAGAGGGTTAACATGCAAAGAATTCTGATGAGAGAATGTGGTTGTTCTCGAAACATGTAAATGCAATCCAGGTTCGAATCCCAGCCAAAAAAAAATTATCAAATAAAAAAAAGTTTTTTCAAGTTGTAAAACAATTCTTACCTTCAGTAAAAATAATTTAATGAAAATTAAATTTGATTATTTAATGACTAAAGAAATACCAAAAATTTTAAAAAATTAACAGTTCAACTAAAAATAATTAATTACAAAATAATTGAAAATATATCATTTAATAATTTCCAAATATAAATTTCGTTAAATGTGACACCATATTTATAACATAGAAAGTTTAAGTTCATTCAAATAGGAATACAAGGGTAAATGCACCCATACAAACAAAATGAGGAAGGAAGTGTGACCTTTATTTAATATTCCAAATACAAATATTCTAGTACACAAACACATGCAATAGCACATACATATATACATACACACACACACATTTAGTGTAACAGAAATCTATATTTATTTCCATTTGTTGGAAAATGTTGGAATGTTGGAAAAAATAATAAGAATAATACTTCTCAATTCAATAATTTTCGTTCTTTCTTTCGTTCGATTTATGTATGTACATATATGCTGGAAAAAAAGAATAAAAAATACATTTTCTTCCGAATTGTTTCAAACTGTCTAACAATCTGACTGATAGAGAATTTGATTCCTGCTTTATATTTTTCCTACTTTAATTTTTAATTTTTAGGTTAATATGCCGCTATTTTCTTTTCTGAAACTCCCCAAAGGTGTAACATAAGTTTAAGTGACGAGAGATTGTCACAACCACTCCATAACATGGACATAAACCAGTGATGTTCAAAAATAAAAGTGAAGATGTATTGGTCAAAGATTTTGTCAAACGCTTAAAATAAGAAAAAAAGATAAAGGCCGCGTTTTCACTATGTTTTCACTATGTCATTTTTGTTGTCAAACTGTCCAAATTGTTGGCAATTGTATGAAAACGGGTTGTCATATGGCGTCAACTATGTTTGCAATCATGATTGCAATCATGAAAATCATGATATGACAACCAGTTTTCATACAATTGCCAACAATTTGGACAATTTGACAACAAAAATGACATAGTGAAAACCAAGCAAAAGCTTTTACCAGATAACAATTATCAATATAAACAAAATAAACAAAAATAAATCCATCTAAAACAAGTTTTTTTTATTTTTTGTGTTCAATTGTAATTGAATCACGTGTGTTTGCTACGCTTCGTCCAAGAAGACGCAACAACAATGCTTAAAAAATTTCTGAAAAAATTACATTAACCATCCGCATGTGTTCTCATCGCTAGCTCAAATATGACTGAATGAAAGTTTTTAAAGGAGCATAACAAATGTGTGTAAATTTTTTAAACCATTGTTGTATGGGCTGAACATTACTGACTTTAAACCCAGACTTAATCACACTTTTTCAGTTGAAATTGACAAATTCCGAATTTATATTGAGAAATGACAAATTGAAATTCAGAAATCCAAATTAATATTGAGTAAAACTAAGTTGAACTTTGGAAAATCAAATTGAAATTAAGATATGTAAATTAATATTGAAAATATGCAAATTAAAATTCAGAATACCAAATTGATATTGAGAAAAACAAATTGAAATTAAGAAATGTAAATTAACATTGAGAAATTAAGAAACTGAAATTGATATTTGAGAGAATAAAAATTATAATTGAGAAAATTAAAATTTGTGTGAAATTTCTCAAATATTTTTTTTTCACTTTTAAAATTCATAACACGATTTTGAGTTACAAATCTAATAAAAGTTTATATTTCTCAATTTCAATTAGTGTTTTCTCAATATCAACTTCGATTTCTCAATTTCAATTAGTGTTTTCTTAATTTCAATTTGAAATGGTGTAGTTCGGATTTGTGATTGGGATCATTGTCCTGGTAGAATTATAAGAGCGGCATTTAATCTCTGACAGAGTAACATTTGATTTAGCAAAAGCACACATTTTTTTATCATTCTAATAAATTGGATAGACACAGGATGAAGAAAAACAACAACATATCATTAATGAATCTCCTGGAGTCAAATTCTTTATTTAGTGGCCTTCAAACGAAAGTTTCATCACCTGAACCGAACAAATTTATCTTCGTTTCACAATTGTTACCGCCAAAATACAACCTATTATTAACATTATTTTTGCTCAATAAAGACAGCTTCCTCGGACTACGGAAGGAAATGATTTCTAATTTTGAAACTAGTAGCAAATGCACTTTAAACGACCAAAATGGTTTCCTTTGCTTAAACACAAATAAAATTGTCTCTTTGTTTTTCGGTTTCTGCCTCTTGTCTGTGGTTTTACTTTTCTCTGAATTGCTTGAAAAACATTTGTTTCACAACAATTTATCAGTATTGCTGTTTCACTAATACTTTTTCCCTGTTTTCGTAGTGTTAAAATAATTACATTTTCAAATAAAGTGGAGAACTTTGCAAGTCCCATTATTAACATGATAAACATAACCGACCATAGAAAAATGATTTTAACTACTGAAATAAAATTCATATTATGTCTTAAAAACAAAATTAAAAACATCGTTTTTATTATTTTTTCCGAGCAAATTAACATTCTGCATACAATTAATTAATATATGGCTGTTAAATAAGATCAATAGTAGTTTGACAGTAAAAATTAACAATGTTATTCGGTTTAAAGTTATTCTTCTTTGCATGAAAAAGGAAACGTTCTTGTTATTTTTCCAACACTGTATGAATGAGTATAATAATGTATTGTTCTGCTTTATTTCATTTTCTACCGTTCATTCGCTTGTAAATACAATACAGTGAGGATCAAAATAGAAGTAAACATTTTAAAGAGTTAAGGGTTATCAGTTTTTATGAAAAATCAAAATAATTTATAGACATTGCTTTATTTTATAGCCCATTTATCATTTAGCTGACCTTCAATAGTAACATTTTTGGTAGAATTGATTGCAACAGACTAGCCGTTCTTTTTAATTCACCCACCACCCCCTAAAAATGAACCTGACACATAGAACACAGAAATATTCTTCCATAAAATATGGCAACAAAATTGAATCATCAACATATGTAATCGATTTTGCTCTTCACTGTCTCAACGTATGCATATTTCTATTTGCTCTGACTACGAATATTTATGGAAAATCCTTGCAAACACTGTTGTATGTGTGTGTAGATATGTGTATTGGCTTTAATAAATTTTAATAAATGGCAAAAGATAAAATTCAATATATACATATGTATGTATGAATATTTAAGTATTTATTATTCTATGTGTTTGTAAATGGGGCAGGTCCTTGAGCAGGTTGTTTTGTGTTGGTTGTTTCCTTACTTTTTCTTTTATAAGTATTGGGGCTGTTATTTGACAACTGTCAACACAAATGTCATCAACAATATGTCAAACATTTGATGTTAAATTTCCGTTGCACACAAATATGAATCATTTGACACTAAAATTCGTACACTAGTGAAAAGTGGGGGAGGTGAGAATACAATTCTTAAATTATTTATAGTTAAAAGTAGATTTTAAGACAGAATATTTGTATTTTAGTTGAGTTTAAGTTTTCAAAAGAGACTTTGAAAGAGGCATATTGGCAGATCAACAAAATCATTGATAAATTATAAATAAATTATATATAAATTATATTGTATTAATTTGCAAATTGACAAAAATCTGACAAAAAAATATTCAAGTCTATTCTCGATTACATGAAAAAATATAAGAAATATGCCACTTCACTTTGCACATTTGTATCACATTTTTCACAAACATTTTTAAGTGATAAAATTTTTGAAAAACAAAGTTCGTATTGAAACAACCTTTACATTCATTTTTAATGATTCTCCACAACATTTTCTTTTCTTCATTAATGTACATATTCTTTATTAAGACAATAACAATCGTATAAATCCTTTATAAAATATGCGGCTAAATTGCAATAAAAATATTGACTCTAGGTAAATAAATAATATTTTTTTTTTAGGAAATTAAACTATTATGAATAAGACGTAGAATGTGGAAAATAATAAGTTTTCCTAAACATTTTTGTTTTTGGTCTTGTTTACAAGGATTGTTTTTAATAAAAAAAAACAAGAAAAACAAAACCATCACATTCTAATAAGAACTTCTAAAAGTGCTTCGATATTTTAAACAATTGTATATAAAATTCCTCAAAACTGTCTAAAAAGTGCATGGATGTGATCCATGTTTTGTTTACATTAAATCAATTCAATGTCAATATTTGGTTTAATTTTAAGCAATAAGCAATTAGTTTAAAAGAATTTTATTTTAAAATCTTGAAGTATGTTTCAAAATTTCATTAACATGTTTGCATTGCTTTTTTACAATTATTATTATGATTTAGCACGCGACATTTATTTTTCCGTTGCGTGTATACTAGGAATTAGTCCAAGTAATTTGAACAAAAGTATTGATTTTTTATTAGCTCGTTATATTTTTTACATAATGCTTTAATAATTGTTGCTCTTTAACTAAGCATAATTGTAATGCTTTTTCTATAGATTTTTTCAATTTTTGCTTATTAGCATAAGTTTTATTTTTATCCGAAACTTTTTCTACCTTGTAATATTCTTTATACTTTAATGAAACTAAAAACGTACATAGCCAACAAAAATACAAAAACACACACTTGTGATGGCGAACGCGACACAATTTAAAAATCCGAATAAAATGTTTAGTGTGATTATTAGCCGCCAAATTTGTATTTGAATTTGAATTTTCAGCCACTTGATTAGAACGATCGTGGAGCACTGATAACAAACGATGATTTATATACAAGAACGCGACATAGGAACATGAATAAATTTTAACTTGCTCGAAAAATACTAAGAACGATATTTTCAATTTTGTATTTAAGACATCATTGAATTTTATTTCAACAGTTAAAAAATAGAATCAATAGTTAAAACCATTTATCTAAGAACATATGTATGTTCTTCTATGTGTTCTATTAATAATCACGCCTATCGGCAATATTTTACCCTCGAAATGTTATCCCTTTTCCCCAAATTGCAGTCGTGAATAATCACGAGAGATTCACGATAGCATTTTTCACTTCGAGGCGTATAAAAAAATCATGAGAACAAAAATTCCACTTGTTATTCACGATAGGGGTAAATGTCAATAATTTAAAATATAACGTTTTCGGTATTATTAGAAATTTTGGTCCGAAAAAGTTACTTTAACCTTTTCAATATTTCTATGTTAATAGAACAGTATTTAACAATGAATATTTATATGTAGTTTTAAAAATTATTTTTAAAATATCTATTCGCTTTCTTCAGTATAATATACAGCTATGAACAGATAAATAGCGCCCCAATGTTCTGTGAAGTGTTAAACGTATTATATTGAAAAATGTATTAGCATGCCATTTTTCACTGAATTCTATACTATGCTTTTGCTCCACTCTGCTTTTCCAAAAATTCGTTGGAAATATCCTGTTAAATTTGGCACATTCTTCATTTTGTCATATTTTGTTAAAAATTAAATATTTTTGGTTGGACAATTAAATAGCGCAATGTGATTTCGATTTTTAACAAAAATAGTTGACGCTAATTTCGGTGGTAAATTCTTGTGTAATTTGACATAAAAATATATTGTTTCTCATTAATTTTATCAACCAAAATGGTAAGAGGACCGCACTGCTCACTTGTTAAGAAAAGGTTATTTGGGAACTTCACCAAAAGGGTACAAAACAAACAAAAATAGCTAAAATAATTGCATGTTCGCGAAAGATGGTTTATAATATCATTAGTCGTTGAGAACAATAATGACTGAAATGAATTAGGAATTTGGGTTAAAAGACACCTTAATGCAAAACAGCTATATGGTCGTGTAAGTAAAGCGTGATCCATTTTGAGGTTCCCTACTTTTTTAAAGAAAAAAAAAACACAGAAAATTCAAATTCAATGGAAAATGTTTATTATCATTTGAAAGAACATTCTTTGGCATTTATTTTTTAAAGATGGCCTATCCGTTCAGTCCAATTTTTGATGACTCGTTCGATCATTTCGACTGGTAACTGACAAATAACACGAGTGAATGTTTCCTCCAAGGCATAAACTGTAGACTTTACATATCCGCACAGGAAAAAGTCTAATGGTGTGATATCACACGATCTTGGTGGCCAATTGACCGGCCCAAAACGTGATATTATATGTTTACCGAAGTGTTCTCTCAATAAATCCATTGATTGATGCGATGTGTGGAAACCAAATGTCGCCGAGATCACGAGCTTCAATTTCAGGCATCAAGTAGTCCATTATTATGGCACGATAACGGTTTCCATTGACAGTTACACCAAACTTTTTTTTTTATTAAGTGGCAGTTCTTGAATGTTTTCAGGTTTCTTCATCCCAAATGCGGCAATTTTGTTTGTTTACATATTGAGCCTAAAAAGGGCCGATTATGTTGACCATAAGTTGAGCGAAGTGCACGAAACATATTCCTCGCAGGAATATAGTAATAAAGTTGAACGATTTGTAAACGTTGTTCAGGCGTAAGTCTCTCCATTATGAAATGCCAAGCAATTACTAAACAAAAATAACATGACAGCATGACACGACTCACATGTGATCTGCCAAAAAAAAGGCTATTGTCTCTACTTGAATAACCCTATAGAAAAAATTCACTTCTGTATAAAGCAACAATTTTCTTTTGCAAAACTACACCGTAACAAGAATATCAAATTCTGGAAAATTGTGCTTTTCACAGATGAAACTAAAATTAATCTGATTGGTCCTGACGAATTAACGTCTCTACAACGAGAAAAAAAAACCAAGAATTCAATCCTTGCTACACTGCTAAAACAGTAAAGTGCGCTATTTCTCTGTACCTAACTGTATGTACTTCGATTTCATGCTGCTAAAAATGTTTAGTATATTACTTTAAGTTGATTTGAACCCAAAAGAAATATTAAACATTTCTGGAGTAAATAAAGATTTATACACATTATTCTTACACAATAGGAATGCGACCAGGAAATACCCTCTTTTTTGTTGTTGCTTCAACTGGCAATAATTATTCATCTTTTTATATTTTTACAAGCATATGGCAGTGATGATTATGTGAGTATGTGCATACATATTTATATAAACAGATAACAGACATATTCCTTATTGTAACTCTCTTTTTCTTTCATTGCTCCCGGCATTTTTTTCCTTAAGCAAATGTTAAATGTTTATAAGTATTGTATAGATACGAATGATTACTGTTGATTTGTATCTAACTGGTAGTTGGATGGAAATGTTTTCTTTTGGCTTTATTTTTTCATTTCTAAGAATAACAAATGCGAGTACAACAATAATAATGCAAAAATAAAAAAAATAAGGCACATTATTTATTAAGAAAGACCATCTACAGTGATACCTGTTTAAATTTGTTAGGCTGGTTTTTTACAGATTATTTTTCTACTGAAAAGAGGATTGTGTTAAGTGAGAGAGAGAGAGAAGAACAGAGGCTGTCCCCCCCTTTTCAAGTTCAAAGTAGATTTGGCAAAAAAAAAAATTCATTAAAGATTTGTTTTTGATTATAAGTTAAGACAGACAGACAATAAAAATCTTACACCACAACTAGAGTAATCAAACATTTTTAGAAAATTGTTTATATGGTTATTCGATTAATTGAATTTTTTAAAACATCTGTTTTTTATTTTAAGATGTTTTCAAATTTAATTTCGAAAACTATAATGAATTAAGAAATATCTCCCTTTTACAATATTTTACGGCGACTGAAATCAAAAATCTGCAAACATAGTTTTTTTACCGTTCCTCAAATCAACATAAAAATGCTGCTAAAAAAAAGTACACTTCCCGAAGCTCATTTGCAACGTGAGATAAAGTATGACAAACTATTTCTAATGTGACTAATTTCCGTTATATGGATGTATGAAATAAGACACCATTTAATTTCACCACTGATAAATCGCAAAACTTTAAAACTGCCTTTAAAAGATTTAAAAAATAAAGCTAAATTCACTAGTAAATGAGTTTCGCAATATTTATTTTCTTTATTTGGTCTTTAGGTAACAATATATGGCCATTTATCAAGTACGCGACATTCGTACGCCATTGATGTGAAAAAATTAAGGAAATCCTAAACATTATTTTTCTTGTTTCCATTTTTCTGCAGAATTTTAATAGTTTTGTCTCTTTGTAATTTAATATATAACGCGACACAAAATAGAAAGCTAGAGGTCCACACCTCGTGTTTTAGTGTCAACGCGTTTATAGTTTTCTAAACGTTTTAAGCGTCAAGTATTTCAGGTTACATGTGAAGATTTTTCGCGGCAATCATTGTCGTAAGCTCAGCTAATTTTGTTTTTATATGAAGTTTTTTATCGGTTTGTTTGTCAATTTCATATAAAAAATGTTTTTTCAGTTGTCATTTTTTTTAGTGACAACACGTTTAAAATAAATTTGCTTTGCAGTTATCAATGTCAGCTGTTCGACGTTTGCGACGCTTTCAAAAGCAAAGAGTAAACGAACTTTTCGCTTTTCAAGCGTCACCGCTTGCTACGCTTTTAAGTGTGTAACTTAAAACACCACTATATTGATTCTACTTTTTTGACTGTTGATTAGAAGGCGAGAAACGCGCAAACGCTTAGTGCGGTTTTTGAGGTTAATACGTGTTTAACGCTTGCAAGCAAGTTTTTAAATTCATGTAAAAAAATTGGTTTTCAGTTGAGATATTTGCATTCTTTGTTATTAAATCAATAGTATGATTTATAATGTGGCATTTACTTACAAATTTCGTATATTTTCAGATTTAGTTGAAGTTGTTTGAACATAAGCTTCGTATTTATTATTTATTAGTTCGTTAGTATATAGTGCTTCAATAACTCTTTAACTAAGAATAGTTGTATTTATAATAATCATTTACTAATTTTCCAATTTTTTTCTATCGCGTAATATTTTCTACCTTGCTATTATGGTTTTGCTAGTCTCGATAGTACTTTACGATGTCTTCCCATTTGCTTTATTCCTTTTACTTTAAATATACAGATGGCGAACGAGACACACTATGAGAATGTGAGTAAGATATGTTAATGTGATTATTATATTATATATTTCTTTTATAATTAAAGCCACCAAATTTAGATTTGAATTCAAATGTAGAAATAGCAAACGATCAAGAACGCGACATTAGAGAATTAGCATAATCAAGTCAAAAAAGTACATTATTCGAGCCTTGTTTGGTCTTTTGAAATTATTTGTAATATTTTTTACAATATTCGTGCAATCGTGATATATGTAAATGTGTAAACAATGATTACTACAGAGAAAATGTCATTAACTGTATTTCAGAAAACTAACATCAACTTGTTAAAGTCGATGGGGTTTAAAAAATATGTCCTGCCTAAATTTTTTAGCTCAATTTAATAAAACAAAGGTTACAATATAAACATTTTTACAACTACATATATAAAATTCCCCCGAAAAATTAGCCAGCTTAAATAATTTAATAATCTTGTAACAAAATTTACCTTAATACCAAATCCTAACAAATGTTTTAAACCTTTAATAATATAATTAAATTCACATTCAAACAAATTTAAAAATTCAACAAACTCATACACATTAACATAGGTAATTTTAATAATCATAATCTCTTTAAGGCATAAAAACAGATTACAAGAGAGAAAAGAAAAACACATATAGGTATAACAAAGAATAACCATAAAATTCAACAATACTTGTCACTTGCAAAGTTCTTACTCTCCCACCACCGTACATTATTTAAAATATAAAATCGTCATTATCCTGTGTCACTGTACAAACACACTTACACACAACTTTCTCCTCTACATCACTCATAGTCGATCAGACAAACAAATTTGAACTGAGGACTGTGGGGCAACAGTAGGAGCGAACAGCAAGACGAACAAATAAAAGAATTATTGATTTGCAACATTTGTCAGTGACATGTCAAGTTTTTTGTTTACATATTTCTTTTTTACATTTTATTTTATTTTGCAGAAAAATCACATTAATTTATGTATGAGTGTGTACGAAGAGTTTCGAGTAACTGTATAGGTGAGTAAGTGAAGTAGTGTGTATGTAGTGTACAGAAATTGTATTGTACAAAGCACAGGTAGGTAGAGAGGCAATAAAAAACATGATTTTTTCCGTTTTTGTTTTTCATATTTTCCACAAAATCCCTCTAGGAGTCATATAAAAAAAAGTCAAAACATACATACATACATACAACGTACAAAAATGCTTTAAACCTGGCGAAGATTTAATAAGGTAACGAATGATTTCATACGTTCATACATACATACACACATACATACTCGTACATACACATTTAGGCCAAAAATTATATTTCAACAAGATTTACGAAGAGATGTACATATGTTACAAGAGCTAAAATAAATAAATGACTATTTAACAAATAAATGACTGGTACTTACAATAAAAATCCATTGAAAACTATGTGCTCGGTGAGTCCCCGTCTCCTATGGGTGATGCTATATTACTGTCCGACGTTGAGAGCGGTCGACAGATGCCCAACTTGGTAAGGCCCAGCGGCATACCTTTCAATATGGTTACCGCCTCGTCGAGATCGAGCCCCTGCAGCGAATGCTGGCCAACGCTAACCAAACGATCGCCGGGAAATATTTCGTTGGTGGTCTCGGCCGAACCTCCCCGTATTAGACCTCGTATTACTATAACACTGCCCTCGGGATCTAAGGGATCTTGATAGTCTAGTATCGAGAAACCAAAACCCTGTTCGGTCTTTTCAATTTCGACAATGGTTACATCGGAACTCCAAAGAGCCAGGCCAGATACATTTTCCAATGACTTCGAACGTTGTTGATCCGTCAGAGTGGCAGTGCTAGAGGTATACAAAGAACTTTCCGACTGGGCTTTGGTCATCAAGTTTTGTAAACTTTGATGACCGCCGGGCAGAAGACTTCTCGTTTCAAAGGCCTCGGGATTTTGGGAAGTATTTATAATAGACGGCGCCGTAGCACCGCGTACACATACCAATTTGACATGTGAAGGCAGTTCTTTGAGGATTTTAACCACTTCGGTGTGCCTGAGACCCTGCAGTTTGTATTCATTGACCTGCAACAGCTCATCGCCGGGTTTTAAGATGCCCTGACGTCCCACCGGTCCGTCTTCCAGTATCGAACGTATATAATGATGGGGTCGCTTCTCAATGCCACGCTCCACATCCACGGTGCCTTCTAGGCTGATTCCTAGACCTGAAAGTTTATTTATTTCGGCTACAATAATTTCACTGTCGGGAAACTCACTTTTCCAGGCAACCTTTAAAGCATCCACACTGGGACACGAATGATCGGCATTCGATGCACCGGTTTGAGAAGCAGAATTCGGCACCAGGTCAGTGCTTAGTTTCAGTGGTCCCACGGGTATCAGCTCAGTATACTGTTTGCCCATCAAATCGGTAAAATTATCTATGGTGGGTGTTCGCGAACCTAGCGAACCATTTACAGGTTTCTCTTTATTTTCAGCCGCTTCCATGACCTCATTCGTATGACAGGCCGTACCATTAGCCAATGCAGTCGGTTTGGCTTCGGGTGTAGTAGAGGGTGTCTTGGAAGTTTCCACTGGCGGCACACTACTGTGATCACTTTTATCCAGCATATGGGACATTTGTGAGTCCACCGTTTCTCTGGAGGGTAAGTCACCAAATTCCATGATAACAGCACCACCATCGGTGGCTATAGAATCACCATCAGACCTGGGTGGCAGCCACGACAGTGTATCTATTGACGGTGAGGGCGGAAGTGAAACCTGTGATTGTGAGTCCACGGCTATTTTCAATTCCGTTAAGGCTACTTGCAAGTGCTCAAATTTACGTCCCCTAAGAAAACGTTCCAGCGTAAGATGCACTTCGATATCCGTATTTCGTAGTATCTCCACAGCCTGATGATTTGTTACACCACTCAATGTTTTACCATCCACCTTAACTATGCGATCATTGATTTGTATTTGGCCACTCATTTCGGCGGCACTACCCTCAATTATACTCTTCACAAATATGCCCGACAGATCTTCCTCTTCACACACATAACCCGCCACCGTTATGCCCAGGCCATAGACATTTTTTCTTAGTTTAACTTCATATGTCTCCGTTTCGGGTGAGTTCAAATAGTTGGAGGAGGTTATCGAACAACAGTCGTCGTCATCGTTATTATCGGTTGATAAGGTGCCAGTAGTTTGAGTAGTAGTTATACCAGCTATCACAGTCTCTATATGGTCCATTTTATGGGGTGTACTAACACTAGTTTTCATTGTTGCGGCTGCCATTAAAGGAGGTTGAGGCAAAGGCGGTGATACTATGGAAAATGGTACTATGTCCAAATCTTTGGGATAGTTGCGTTGCGTTGCAGCCGATGTGGTCAATTCTTTGGGTATTGGAGGCAGTGGCAAATCTGCTAATTCGGTATCGGGTGTGGGGGGGAAATTAAGATTCAATGTGAGGGGTGTTTGCTGCTGTAAAGAATCATGACTGGACGACTCTTTATGGGTAAACGAGGAAGAGTAATTTGCAGATATTCCACTGCCGCCGCCACCACCAACACCAATACCGCTCGCCGCCGTTACCTCGTCCGTGTTACCTTGATGAAATAGATGCCGCGTCAATTCTTCTGGGTCGGAGAGGAGCTTAGTTGGAATAATTGGTGCATGACTAGCTAATTGATGTTGAAAATCGGTGGCTGTTGACTCCACCGGTCTTGCTACAATCAAACGAACCTGAGCTCCAGTCTGACGAAGAACCGTGGCCACCTGTTCGGAGCTGAAACCACGCAAATTCACCTCACCAATTTGCAGTACATGATCGCCGCACTGCAAGCGCCCATCACGCTCCGCCACACCGCCGGGCGTTAGGGCCTTAATAACCACACCGGTACTACGGCCGCCCACCAAAATAAAACCCAAACCGTTGCCATCGTTTATCAAGTCGATAACTTCTACCTGAGACCATTCAGTGCTTAAAACCATATTGACATAGAGAGGTTCTTCGGGTTTAGCTTGCGTAGAATATTGAATTCGTTGTTGTTGCTGCTGCTGCTGTTGTTGTTTGGAGTAACACAGATGATGGTGCTGTTGTTGCTGTTTTTGATAGTGTTGTTGTTGCTTAGTATGCTGTGGACATGTAGTAACATGACGTGTACAAACCAGGGAAGTTGCTGTTGCCGCTTCAAAAGTTGGAAATGTTTTCGTTAGATTTTTTGTGATTAAATTTTTCGAAGTTTGTTTAAATTTATAGTCCTGGTGATGATGTTGATGTAGATGTTGATGCTCCTGATGATGATGATAATGTTGATGTTGATATTGGTGTATTTGATGTCGTTTTAGTTCTTTTGATTGCTGCTGCTGCTGCTGTTGTTGTTTTATTGTACGTCATATACTTGCTTCCCTGGTTGCTGCTTCGTTTTCTGCGGTGTTTGTTGAGTTTTCCACAACTTCGTGTTGTTGGTTTTCCGTTTCCTTTTGATTTTCACAAGTTTGTTTGCCGCTGCTGTTGTTGTTAGTTACATCTGTTGTTGTATTTGTTGCTGCTACTATTGGTTGTAGATATTCAACAGACATAGTATTTTGTTATTCGTACGTTTCGCGTTTTTGTTTTTTGTGTTCGGTACTTTTTTTTTCTTTCAGTTTCTTCCGATTTTTTTGTTTGTCGTTTTAAAATCGCGCTAATTTGACACGCCCTTTAATACACAAGTTCATTATGCCGTTTACCGTTAATACCGCTATTTTTTATTATTTTTTTATTTGTTCAAGTTACATTTTCTTTTTCGTGTTTTCTTTTAAGGAGCACGTTTGGAAAAACCCATTTAACCGTTATTTCTTTTATTTGTATTTTTTTTAATTTTTCAAGATTATAAAGCAGCCATTTGGATTTAAGCTTTAATCCTGTACGTTTTTTAATATTTTAAATTAAGATATTTTTGCATTGCTTTGCTTTTTTTCTTTTTTAAACTAATTTGCCAAAAATCACGTTTGTTTAGTGGGTTCAAGAAATGTCAGAAGCATGCTGCAAGAAATTCCAACGAATTTTTTATTTCGTTTGTTTATGGTTTTGCGGTTTAGTTTTCCTTTAAACGTTGTTCTTAATTGCTGTTGCTATTGTTGTCGTTGCTGGTTAATATTATTTTGTTACGTTAACACAAATTCTGCTAACTCCACCGTTACACATCCTGTTCTACTCCCTGCACTTCCCCTTGATTTTACTTGTACTCGAACTCTGCTCTATTTACATTAAATATTACATGTTTACTCATACTCATATTCGCTCTCTCTTAAAATTTAACTCTCTTCTTTTATTAATATTAGCATGTGTGTAACATGTTATATGAGTATGTGTGTGTGTGTGTGTGTGTATATGTAGTATATAAATGTAGACATGTGTGTGTTTTACAGTTAAGCTTTATATAAATGTGTTTGAAACATTAATTAGTTTTGTGGCATGATTAAATAATTTTTCTTTACATTCCTTCTTAACGGTTTTCCTTCAACTTAAAGGCAACAACAATGGCGGCTTGCTTGTAGGTCTATGTGTCATTGGCACCATTTTGTTGGGGGACTAAGCGAGTTTCCAAACATAAAAATTCTCACTGAAATGTGGCAAATTCTCACATATTAATGTGCCATGATGTCGTTAACAATATGGTTGTTTGCCGATATAAACAAACGTTGATTATTGACATTAATGATGTTAATTTGTTTGATGTTGTTGTCTCTGCTAGATAATGATAATGATGTTTGTGTTGGTGTAGTCGTTGCTGTAGATTACAAGTATCTAAATAATTTGTTAAACTGATGTCAGTCAAACTTTGTCAAGGCAACAAAGTTGTTCAAATATTTAGCTTGGTATGTGACAAGCTTAAGATGTGGTTGTGATATTTGCCTTCTGTTCCCTTGATGCTGCCACTTCTTTGGACAAGTAAATTAATAAGGCCAACATGTTTTCCAACAAGTTATCGAATTTAATTCCAAATAAAATTAGTAAAAATTATGGGCTTTTTCTAGGCTAATGTTTACGCCAGCTGTTCAATATTTACCACATACATACGTTTGCATACTTTTTTGGCAATACATTTTTGACTAGTGAAAGTATTCCATTAGCCTAATGACTTGACTGGCTGTTTAACTTTATGGCTCGTTAAATTCCTTTTATACCAAACCCAGACAAGAATGTTTCTTGTGGGGGTGGGTGGGGTTTAAAGTATTTTTAAAAACAAATAAATTGTTAAATGATTATCTTATTTATTTGTTAATTCTCAGTTAATTAGTTAGAAGTTAGAAAAAACCAGGCCATTTTCAAATATAAGTAAATATCAACCATTTACCTTTGACCTCATAAAACTCTATATACATATATATGTATATAAATATAAGTACATACACATTACATACATTTATATAAAATATATGTATGTATGTACATGCAACACAATGAAAAAAAAATTACAAAATTACAAAGGGTGTGTATTTAAAAATACACTGCAATGCCAACAACTTTTAGCTTTTTACACTTTAATTAAAATTTTCACTTTTTAAAACTTTAAGCCTTAAAATATAGATTAACACTTTTAAACACACTAGTAGAAAGAAAACAATTCATTACACATTTTCTTTCTTTTTCATTATTTTTCAAAATTTTAAATTTTTAAATTTCTTAGATTATTTTCATATGTTGGCTTTTCTATAATTAATTTTCTTTTATTATTATTATTTTTTTTTTTTAATCTTTATACATTACAAAATTAATTTGAATTTTTTTAATACACATTTATTTTAGATTAATTACGCGCGCTTTAAGTTTTGAGTTTTTCCTTTAATATTAATGTTTTTTGTGTTTTTAAAATACAACTTTAAGTTGGCTCGATTATTATTGCCAACGTTAACGAAAAAATGTCCGACACCCGCACGTTGCAAAGTCTCTTAGCCGTTTAAATGGCTGGTTGGTCGTTTGTATACTTTTCCTTATGTGGTCGTGCCATTAAACTATAAATGTAACGGTATTTCCTTATTTTACATACAATCGCTCACTTTCTCTTGCTCTCTCGTGAAAATTGTTTTCGTATTTGTTTTGTTTTTGTAACTCTGTTGCTTTACGTTTTGATGGTTTGTGCGCAAAATCCGGTTGTGTCATGTTTTTGTTTTTAGTGAAGAACGGTTGTTTTACTTTTTTTGTGGTTTATTTACCCCTGAAGTTGGCTGCAGTTTATTTATTTGGTGTATTATTTTTGTTGTTGTTGTTTATATCCAAGTAATTATAGTAAAAGCTGTTAAATAGCTGGATAAGTTAAAAAAAGCTTTTAATAGTAAAAGCTCTCAGAGGCAAAAGAAGTGCATGCACATGTTTCAATTGTTTAATCACATAATTTGTGTGGGTCGTTGGCTGATGGATACAAATTTTTGCATTTTCCTGTTGCTTTCATTAACCCCTATACACCCTTTACAATGAAATCCATACCTACATATGTACGAGTATAAAACGTTAGCTTACTGTGCAAATGTACCAAATTTTACAGCAGACACAAAGGAAAACTTACTAAAATTCTTTGTTTGAAATGTTTTTGAAAACTGTTAATTTTTAATTTAATTTGATTACTTATTTGATATGATTTATATACATCAAGATATGTACAGCTGCGATAAAGCAAATAGCACTGAAGGCAGGATTCGGCTGTACATATGAATGTTTCTTCGATTTAGTTTCCTTGTTATAATTGAAATATGTCAATTATTTATTCAAAATTTTTAAGAAACGCTTTTCTTTACCTTAATATATTGATCAGTTGTGAACACAAAATAAATATGAATACTAAAAAAATCGACTAAAAGTCAAAAAATAAGAACATTTCAAACAACGAAAACTTTTAAATCAAAATGGAAAAAATCTCACAAAGCGTTGGGCGCGTTGTTATGAAACAAAATGCTCAATAATTGAAAATTCGTAGCTTTAAACATGATTGGTTGTATTTCTTTCGGTCTGAAATATTAAAATGTACTCACGGCATTCATGTTTTTTTAAGTTCAGGTTGGTATGGGCGCCCCACGCTTTTCTTTAAGGGATGTGTGAGATTTTTTCCATTAACAGTTCGTAGTTTTGCGAAGACTACTGGAAAATATTAAAATTTGATAAATTCTATTCCAGGTCTATTGTTTTCCTTAGTAAAGTAGGAAGAAAATATGATTAAGCGTATATTATATATTAAGCGGAATGGAAGGATGTTTATTAAACCGCATATGTCCAAAAAAATCTCCCAAAGTCTAACGCAAATATTAAAGATCACCTTCAGACAAAATTTTTTTTTTTTTGCGATCGGAACCCGTTAAAAACAGCCAAAATCGTTGTTTTTAAATGCTTTTATTTAGCTTCACTTCGAATTTTATCAAAAAAATTGTTTGCCTCCCCCCTAAATTTTATCTTGTCTACGCCCATGTACTCGTGTATTGTCATCGGGAATATGTATACCTGTAAAGTTTCATCCATTTGTTTTAAATGGTTATAAAAAAAAATATTACTTAAAATTAGATATAATTATGAAGTTCTTCGAAGGATTTTTTACAAACTTTTGAAAATTCACTTACACAATTTTGGACTTCTATGAGGGATTTTAACCAAAGTGGCCAAATGGAGCAAAGGCATGCATAACCACTATATAGGATATGTGCGCAATAGAAACAGCTATCAGAGATGCTGTTTTTGGAATTCCAGAATTGAATTTGTGAAATTTTTTACAAACTTTTGAAGTGATCATAGATTTTGCTTATTTTCTCGAAAAAAAGCAGTATTTACCGAGATATTAAGATTTAAAGTTTTTTTGAAAATTCCCCTGAAAAATTGATTTTTTTAAGTTTTTTTTGAAAATTCCCCTGAAAAATTGATTTGTGGCCAAAAATATAAGTGATCACAGATTTTGCTTATTTTCTCGAAAAACGCAGTATTTACCGAGATATTAAGGTTTAAAGTTTTTTTTAAAACTCCCCTGAAAAATGGATTTTTTAAATTTTTTTGAAAATTCCCCTGAAAAATTGATTTTTTTTGGAAATTCCCCTGAAAAATTGATTTTTGGCCAAAAATATAAGTGATCACAGATTTTGCTTATTTTCTCGAAAAACGCAGTATTTACCGAGATATTAAGGTTTAAAGTTTTTTTGAAAATTCCCCTGAAAAATTGATTTTTTTAAGTTTTTTTGAAAATTCCCCTGAAAAATTGATTTTTTTCAAGTTTTTTTTTGGAAATTCCCCTGAAAAATTGATTTTTGGCCAAAAATATAAGTGATCACAGATTTTGCTTATTTTCTCGAAAAACGCAGTATTTACCGAGATATTAAGGTTTAAAGTTTTTTTGAAAATTCCCCTGAAAAATTGTTTTTTTTAGTTTTTTTGAATATTCCCCTGAAAAATTGATTTTTGGCCAAAAATATAAGTGATCACAGATTTTGCTTATTTTCTCGAAAAACGCAGTATTTACCGAGATATTAAGGTTTAAAGTTTTTTTGAAAACTCCCCTGAAAAATTGATTTTTTTAAGTTTTTTTTGAAAATTCCCTTGAAAAATTGATTTTTGGCCAAAAATACAAGTGATCACAGATTTTGCTTATTTTCTCGAAAAACGCAATATTTACCGAGATATTAAGGTTTAAAGTTTTTTTGAAAATTCCCCTGAAAAATTGATTTTTTTAAGTTTTTTTGAAAATTCTCCTGAAAAATTGATTTTTTTTAAGTTTTTTTGAAAATTCCCCTGAAAAATTGATTTTTGGCCAAAAATATAAGTGATCACAGATTTTGCTTATTTTCTCGAAAAACGCAGTATTTACCGAGATATTAAGGTTTAAAGTTTTTTTGAAAATTCCCCTGAAAAATTGATTTTTGGCCCAAAATATAAGTTATCATAGATTTTGCTTATTTTCTCGAAAAACGCAGTATTTACCGAGATATTAAGGTTTAAAGTTTTTTGAAAATTCCCCTGAAAAATTGATTCTTTTAAGTTTTTTTGAAAATTCCCCTGAAAAATTGATTTTTGGCCAAAAATAAAAGTGATCACAGATTTTGCTTATTTTCTCGAAAAACGCAGTATTTACCGAGATATTAAGATTTAAAGTTTTTTTGAAAATTCCCCTGAAAAATTGATTTTTTTAAGTTTTTTTTGAAAATTCCCCTGAAAAATTGATTTTTGGCCAAAAATAAAAGTGATCACAGATTTTGCTTATTTTCTCGAAAAACGCAGTATTTACCGAGATATTAAGGTTTAAAGTTTTTTTGAAAACTCCCCTGAAAAATTGATTTTTTTAAGTTTTTTTGAAAATTTCCCTGAAAAATTGATTTTTTTTGGAAATTCCCCTGAAAAATTGATTTTTGGCCAAAAATATAAGTGATCACAGATTTTGCTTATTTTCTCGAAAAACGCAGTATTTACCGAGATATTAAGGTTTAAAGTTTTTTTGAAAATTCCCCTGAAAAATTGATTTTTTTAAGTTTTTTTGAAAATTCCCCTGAAAAATTGATTTTTTTTGGAAATTCCCCTGAAAAATTGATTTTTGGCCAAAAATATAAGTGATCACAGATTTTGCTTATTTTCTCGAAAAACGCAGTATTTACCGAGATATTAAGGTTTAAAGTTTTTTTGAAAACTCCCCTGAAAAATTGATTTTTTTCAAGTTTTTTTTTTGGAAATTCCCCTGAAAAATTGATTTTTTTAAGTTTTTTTGAAAATTCCCCTGAAAAATTGATTTTTTTTGGAAATTCCCCTGAAAAATTGATTTTTGGCCAAAAATATAAGTGATCACAGATTTTGCTTATTTTCTCGAAAAACGCAGTATTTACCGAGATATTAAGGTTTAAAGTTTTTTTGAAAACTCCCCTGAAAAATTGATTTTTTTCAAGTTTTTTTTTTGGAAATTCCCCTGAAAAATTGATTTTTTTTGAAAATTCCCTTGAAAAATTGATTTTTGGCCAAAAATATAAGTGATCACAGATTTTGCTTATTTTCTCGAAAAACGCAGTATTTACCGAGATATTAAGGTTTAAAGTTTTTTTGAAAACTCCCCTGAAAAATTGATTTTTTTAAGTTTTTTTTGAAAATTCCCTTGAAAAATTGATTTTTGGCCAAAAATACAAGTGATCACAGATTTTGCTTATTTTCTCGAAAAACGCAATATTTACCGAGATATTAAGGTTTAAAGTTTTTTTGAAAATTCCCCTGAAAAATTGATTTTTTTAAGTTTTTTTGAAAATTCTCCTGAAAAATTGATTTTTTTTAAGTTTTTTTGAAAATTCCCCTGAAAAATTGATTTTTGGCCAAAAATATAAGTGATCACAGATTTTGCTTATTTTCTCGAAAAACGCAGTATTTACCGAGATATTAAGGTTTAAAGTTTTTTTGAAAATTCCCCTGAAAAATTGATTTTTGGCCCAAAATATAAGTTATCATAGATTTTGCTTATTTTCTCGAAAAACGCAGTATTTACCGAGATATTAAGGTTTAAAGTTTTTTGAAAATTCCCCTGAAAAATTGATTCTTTTAAGTTTTTTTGAAAATTCCCCTGAAAAATTGATTTTTGGCCAAAAATAAAAGTGATCACAGATTTTGCTTATTTTCTCGAAAAACGCAGTATTTACCGAGATATTAAGATTTAAAGTTTTTTTGAAAATTCCCCTGAAAAATTGATTTTTTTAAGTTTTTTTTGAAAATTCCCCTGAAAAATTGATTTGTGGCCAAAAATATAAGTGATCACAGATTTTGCTTATTTTCTCGAAAAACGCAGTATTTACCGAGATATTAAGGTTTAAAGTTTTTTTGAAAACTCCCCTGAAAAATTGATTTTTTTAAGTTTTTTTGAAAATTTCCCTGAAAAATTGATTTTTTTTGGAAATTCCCCTGAAAAATTGATTTTTGGCCAAAAATATAAGTGATCACAGATTTTGCTTATTTTCTCGAAAAACGCAGTATTTACCGAGATATTAAGGTTTAAAGTTTTTTTGAAAATTCCCCTGAAAAATTGATTTTTTTAAGTTTTTT